>CM072524.1:41721564-42248465 GCA_036898135.1 Oncomelania hupensis
AGAGATGGATGATTGTGTATGTTGTGTATGAGCTAGTGTCTGTATCGTGTGAGCGTGTATGTTGGTTACAGATCGTCGCGCTTTGAGTCTGATTTTAAAATAAAAACAAGGCGCGTATATCCTCCAGTATTATTATTTATTATTTCTCAAAACCTGGTAGTTTTAAAAGCTTCGCTCGGAGTAAAGAGCTCACTTCACCGCTAGAAGTTTGTATTTAAAGCAGCATATAATTTACTGAAACGGGCGTGACTTGATAACTTTTCACACTAGGTGCGTGTGGCGTAACCACTTCGCTTCCGTGCCACCTGTACTGTGTCGGGGTAGCGGAAATAAAAAGAATGGTTACCATTGATGTGTATACTATGATGTCTAGACCGAGCATTTATAACGTGTGCTAAGTTATTGTGAGATACATGCTTTTTTATTCAACACACACACACACCGTATTGAAACAGCTTCACACGCCCACACACACATGGCCACACACACACACATCAACGCGCGCACGCACACACACATACACGCACACACACACACACACACACACACACACACGAAGATGTTCTGTCTCCCGCGTTTGTGAAATAGAGTGTGAAAGCGTATGCGGAGTGTGGACACTCTCATAGCAAGAAACAGAGTTGGACAGACAGACAGATTGACAGACTGAAAGTCACACACAGCACACATACATTCTCTTGGACATACTCATCAGAGCCCTGAAGAAACTTTCATAAACAGTCACTGTGGTGCCATGTTTAGTCTTTACATTTTCTTGTTGTTCCACTTTCCGTTTTCCCGTTTCTGTGTCTTTTGTATCTTAAAGCGATCAAGTGGAAGACCTTGTTTTAATTTTGTGGAAAATTGGGTTACCCTAACATTGACCTTGTTATTACATTGCACAGTGATAAAGTCCTCTCCAGGATCGCACAAACAACTGCTGCCCTGGCGAGGTTGAAGCCAATTTGGAAAAGACAGGACCATCAGTCTACATTCCAAGGTAAGGCTGCTGCGCTCCCTTGTCATCTCCATCTTCCGTTATCCTTGCGAAACATGGACCCTCACAGCAGATCTACAACGAAGAATACAAAGCATGGAGATGAGGTGCTACAAAAGACTTCTGGGCATTTCCTATACCCAGCACATCACCAAAGACGAAGTCCGACAGACCATCATACAAGCCATTGGACAACACGATGACCTGTTCACAGTGGTAAAAAAAACGTAAACTCCGATGGTATGGCCAAGTCACTAGATCATCTAGTCTTGCAAAGACCATCCTGCAAGGCACAGTGCAAGGAGGTAGAAGAAGAGGGAGACCGAAAAAGAGGTGGGAGGACAACATTCGAGAATGGACTGGTTTGACACTGAGCGAAACGATCAGGGTTGCTGAGGACAGGTAAGATGGAGTACGCTGGTTAAACGATCATCTGTGGTGCCCCTACTACCTCCGAGTTATGGGATAGGATAGGCTAGGATAGGATGGGACTGATAAAGTAGACTTTCGTTGCCCAAACCTACCGCTGAAGTTTGAATTTTTCATTTCGGTTCCGACAGGGAGTGATTTCCTCTGTTTTACGGTACGCCGATAACATCTACGATCTACTAGATTTATTTATTTATGTATTTTTGAAATTATTATTTTTTAGCGCTAGAGTGGTAATTAACGGTTGTTATTAATAGGCTCACAAACTACGGAATTTACTGATTAAAAAACACGCACTATACTTTTGAAAAAGTGGCAAGCTAATTTTTGTTTTAGGTTGGGGCAACACTCCATGTGAATTTTGAAAGAATCTGTCGAGATGGGCGGAGTCGAAGTATGTCATTTTAAGCTTAACGTTTTGCGGAGGAAAAGGTCCCAGTAGTTGATATAACTTAACTAGCACACGCCTCTAGGAACAAGGACAAGATGAATTAAGTCACGGCCCCCCTCTGTTCATGATTGGTTTCTGTCACCTTCTTTTCGCTTTGAAAGTGAAGTACAACATAGTTCATTTAAAAAAATGATATCAGTTGATATTGTATAGAAGATGCGGACCTTAAAGATCCCTGTTTTCCTGTGTTCCTGTTTTCCTAGTGTTCCGTCTTCTTTCTAGCATTTGTTAATTCATTCCTTAAGCCTGGTTTTCCTCCTTTGTGAAAAAAAATTAAAATTTAACCGAGGTCTAGTCTGCTTACGTAGTTATTCCCACCACCGATTTTAAAAGATCCTGGCGCTCATGTCCTAGGCGGAAGAATATCATGCAGATAGATAAGCACAGCCAGCAAGCCCTACGCCTTGGGGCGTTACACAGTGTGCTTCGAGCAGCACGTTGGCACCTTATGCGGCTTTAGATAGATTCTTTTTGATTTGTGGGTCCTCGCCTTGAGCATTCTTTGAGGTAGAGAAGCGCTATATTAGAATAACAAATCAAGGTCGTCTTTACAAGCTTAAGCTCATCTCCTTTTGTCTCACCCACAGCCTTATCTCAGTAGACAAGTAGATATATCTCATCTCTACAGTGCTTGTTGTTTATGTATTTATTTATTTCATCGCTCTTGTATATCGCTTTTCCAGCTCAAGAACTGCTCAAGGCGATGGCCGGTTCAAGATCTAAATGAAGCCGTCCGATGATTATTCTTAATGAAATGCTTCAAACGTTTGTCCAAGTCCCTCAAGCCTATCTTAACTTTCTCTTGTGTCAAGCAGTCCCATCTCATCTCCCCTCAGGTCACCTCATCTCCTGTCATCCAACAAGTACTATTCTAGTCTCATCTCCATTGTGTTGTCTCATCTCCACAGCCTTTATATCTGAATACTTGTCTCTCGCCTCAACTCTCTAAGCGGTACTTGTGAGATCGCCACAGGCTATATCGAACATGGGCTGTGGGCTGATATTGGTAACTTCAGTCACTGCTAACATCCATCAGTCCACAAAGTCCCAGCTATTGGCTGACTCTTGGTTCGCTCACAGAGAGAGAGAGAGAGAGAGAGAGAGAGAGAGAGAGAGAGAGAGAGAGAGAGAGAGAGAGAGAGAGGGAGAGAAAGAGAGAGAGAGAGAGAGAGAGAGAGGGAGGGAGAGGGAGAGAGAGGGGAGGAATGAGAGTGGACGGGACGGGACGGACACACAGGCACACATCACACAGACAGGCACACAGACAAGCACACGCACAGACAAGCACACAGACAGGCACAGACATAGACGGGCACTGACACTGACAGACAGGCGCTGACAGACAGAGACGGAGAGGGACAGAGAGAGGAACAGACGCAAGCATACACGCACATACATACACGCTCGCGCATACATATACAGACATAGTCACAAACTCCTCTGATAACAAGACTACTCAGTCACGGATGATCGTATCTCAATGTGAAAGATTCTGAAGCCTGAAACGTCGCTTTCTTATATAATAATACAATAGTGCAGAGAGAAAAACCTTTTTTTATATTTTTTTAAACCTTTTCTTATTAGTGATAACGGTTTTCCTATCTTATCCTATCCCGTAACTCCGAGGTCGTAGGGGCATCACAGATGACCGATTATCCAGCGTACTCCATCTTTCTCTGTCCTCAGCAACCCTGATGGGTTCGCTCAGTGTCAAGCCAGAGTCCATTCTCGAATGTTGTCATCCCACCTCTTTTTCGGTCTCCTTCTTCTTCTACTTCCTTGCACTGTGGTTTGCAAGTTGGTCTTTGCAAGGCCTGATGAGCTGGTGAGGTGGCCATACCATCGGAGTTTCCGTTTCTTCACCACTGTGAGCAGGTCATCGTGTTGTCCAATGGCTTGTGTGATGGTCTGTCGGACTTCGTCGTTGGGTATAGGAAATGCCCAGAAGTCTTTTGTAGCACCCCATCTTCATGCTTTGTATTCTTCGTTGTATAATAAAGATTTTAGACTAATTAAAAAGTCTAATCTTCCAATCTGTCCCTTAACAAGTTAACATAATAAAGAACCTTTAACATTAACTTGGAAATCATATTACACACACCCACACACACACACACACCCACACACACATACACACACACACACCCCACCACCACCACCAACACCACCATCTTCATTATCGTTATTATCTTTAGAGCGAGAGAGAGAGACAGAGAGACAAACAGAGACAGAGGTAGCAAGAAGCTCTCAGGGGCGTATGTGTGCTGAGTGTTGCCTAGGGGCAGCCTGAACGTAAAGGCGTCGTTTCAATCGCCCAAAACCGCAATAGGGATTGCCAAACCTTGAAAGGAATTGGCCATTCCCTGCGTTGGAATTTTGCTTGTAGGCTCCTGACAGACGATGCAAATATAGATGTACGGTGTAATTTTTTTTGTCCATAGAATGACAGCAACGTCAGCAGCCAGAATGATCTTACCAAAGTTCCAAGTGTGGACTGAACATTTACAATATCTATAGCGCCATGAGTATGTCCTCGGTATTTATTTGCGCGCTATACTAGTACAACTGGAATCTATTGACCCACATGCGTGCAACAGTGCGAGTCTTTGCATTGGCCCAAAGTATCATAATACTACTTTTGATGTTAGTATTATGTGTCCTCTTTGTGTCTCTGTGGGGATGACATGGGCTGTGAGTAGGAAACTATCAGGCGTTGACCAGATTGCACTTGGCGTGATTACACAGCACCAGTCCATGTTACTTTCATCAACCCTCACCCCCATGTTCTGCTTTTTGTGTGGCACTTTGATTGATTAACCCGCTACCACGCAGTTTGGCATTATAAATAACGCGATGTTAAACAGAACAATAGTGTTGACGCTTTACAATACAAGCATAGATGGCGTTGTAATTTGCTCTGAGTTTCTGATGCAACTTAGTTTATCACACATTTATCACACGTTTCTCAGTTACGTTGGTAGCATTCAAATATCCCTGAAATTTAAAAACAAAAGAATAATTAAGGTGTTTAAAATTGGATGTAGCAGCTTTATCAGCAAAACGTGATGCAAAAGAACAATAGTATTCTCGATTTGACTTGTTTATGTGTGTCGTTGTGTTGATAATATGTACGCCTCTCACTCATTTCCTTTTGTTTTAACGGACTTGTAATTCGCTTTGACTTTGTTCTATGACAAATGCTTGTATTACATTGATGCCTTTCAAATATCCCTCACCGGGTTTAAAGAATACTGAAGTTGTCAGAAACTGAATCGATCCTCCTCTTTTTCGCTAAATTGGTGTAAAAGGACAATCGTGTTCACGCACTCCAGTACTTGCTGCCATGTCACTGGCGTCAATTATCTGAAGTGAAATTGTTCGACATTCAGTTTATCTGCTTTGTTTCGTTTCAGTGATTTGAAAAGAAAACGTGTTTCCGCGCATGAGAGTTAATATTTTAATATTAAAGTATGTTTGTGTGCACGCATGATGGTATAAATCTTCATTGACTCGTTGCATTTTCACTGGTTCGATGTTCTAATCCGTTCCGCTGCCATACCATTGTGATAGATTGCGGGGTGTATGTGAGGATCTGGGGGAGTATCTCCAGCCTGCGTGTACTGGTAGTAACACAAACTGTAGCAGAAGGCAGAGTCGAGCGATGTTCTGTCAAGGGGAATAATCAAATGTCATCAAGTGCCTGTCGTGACGTCATCTGCACACACGCACACACACACACACACACACACACACACACACACACACACACACACACACACACATGCCATCTCGCTGAAACAGTGGAGAAAATAAACCCCAAAGAGACTGTACGGTCGAAAGGGACGAAGCCATCTAATGAATTAAATGTCACCTTTGCGCCCCTCAAGAACATGTGGATACTTTCACCCACGCACGTAGGCGCGCGCAAGAGATCGCAAAGAAACACCCTAGCAGTCACATGCACAAACGCGCGCGCTCGAAAGCACGTACAATATGTGACGCACGCGCGTACTCGCACACAGACATACACCCTCCTCCACCCCACCCCACCCCATCACCCACCGTCCTCACGCGCATTGTTCACCATTTGCAATAACAAACGTGGCATGCCAATATTCCATGCATTTCTAGCCATGACACAACATCACTTCCAGATCAGCCGGCGGTATAATTAGCATCACTACAGTCTTTCCGTGCCCTGCTGGACCAGTGCAACGTAAACGATCTCGCGCTTGTAGAATATCTTCACAGAGGAAAATAGTAGACATGAGCGTATTATTTCAACACGGCGTTATGCGCGGTACAAATTCACACTTTTCTGCTATCCTATGCACCAACGGGAATCCCCTCTATGAAAAATACTTCCGTTTTTTTTTCT
The DNA here is from genome assembly GCA_036898135.1 of Oncomelania hupensis. NCBI lineage: Eukaryota > Metazoa > Mollusca > Gastropoda > Littorinimorpha > Pomatiopsidae > Oncomelania > Oncomelania hupensis. The sequence continues at coordinate 41,727,817 of CM072524.1, forward strand.
CCGCGTGTTTTAGTGAGTTATTTCCAAATATTCAAGAATAATAACATGTGTCACTGGCCACCTGTATCGTACCCTCACATATTTTTATTTTTTTTGCTGCAGTTTATTATCCCTTTCTATCGCCAGTGGCGCGCCTAAACCCTACCTACCTAACATTATTTGTGAAGTTTTGAAAAATATTCGGAAAAAACATAACGCCCAGATGCTGGCTCGAACCCACACCTGTCAGGCGCCATTGGTTTCTGGCTTGTGGACAAGGCAAGTTAGTCCCGCCTTAGCCCACTTGGCCACAACGCTAGCCTAACATAGACAGTTACTTCGTGTTTTGTGAAGGTTGCGACGGCGAAGCTATGGAAAAACTACAAGAGTTTTCAGGTCCTGTTTCACTTTCTGTCGATGATCGACGCACCTCCGAAGTCGCCACAAATACAGACCTCTACGATTGTTTTTTGCATTCTTTCACTGAGCATGTACTTCCTCCACCGTTTTTATACTTATCCCACTCGTTTTCTGGCTCTAACAATCGTCGTTTTCGGCAATTTGCCATATTTAAAAGTCACGCATCAAGCTTTGATAAAAGCAAAACAAACCAAACCGGAACTTGGTTTCATATAACCTCGTTTTAATTTATACTGGCGATACCCACGAGTTTTTATGAGAGGTGCCGGAAAGTTGTGAATAGACAATAGGTTTGATTGGAACTTCCGTTGCTTTTTGCGGAATGTCCTTCCAATTGTCATTTCGTTTCATGATATCGTTCCATGATTTTTTTAAATCCCACCAAGATTCCCCCCTCCCATTCCTCCCCCCCCCCCTCCCGCTTTCTCCCCCCGCTACAATACTTCTAATAACACTATTTCGCGAGCAGTGGTGGTCGGTGATACTATACTGCACTTTACGGGAAATCTTGGGGAAATGTTTCTGCCATCTTGTTTCGCCACTGAACATCGCATAAATAATGGTACTGCAAGATCAGTCGAAATTTCAATCTTACTTTAAAAAAAATATTTTTTTTAATCCTTTGTGTAATACATATCTCCTTAGATACGCTCTTTGAGCTCGATTGTAAGAAGTGAGATGTCATTGTGACGCAGACGATGGAGGGGTGGGGGAGGGGTAGAAGGGGTGCGGTGTAACCGTGTTGGTAGATTTGAGCTGGATTGTCTAGGATGACAGTTTGTTGATTGTAACCCCCACTCCTGGAGAAGCTTTTAAGTGAAATACGTATAGAGAAAACTTGTATTCTGCCTCGTCTCTTTCGGCTTTTATAGCCCTGTCTCGCCGTCTAGTTCTATGACTTGCGACAGTCAGTCTGACAGTCTGTCAGACAGTCAGTCACAAGCGGTCACTCTTCGATGCGACAGCGGCGAGAGGGATGGAGAGGGAGGGAACGGGGGGGTTGGCGGGATAAGACGGCGTGAGCTGATTGTCAAACATGAAGGGCTTCCCTCCCTCCCGACACACTGACCTAGTCCCCCAGGGTCAGCTATTGGGGGTGGGGTTGGACCACAGGGTCGGTTAGAGGAGGAGAACATGCCGTGGAAGGAGAGAGAGAGCAGAACATGGCACGCTTAATCAAGAACACGATGGAGGTTGGCGATGAGTATTTCCGCAACAGATTCCTAGCATGGCTTAGTTTGGCGTAAAGTTATCAGCCTTTAGTCATATTTTTATATGAAGGTTACACTATACGACACGATACGATGCGATGCGATGCACCTTTATTGTCCGATAAAACCTAGACCTTGATCCTTGGTTTTCTTGTCCTACCATTTAAAGCCTTTTTTGTAGGTCTCTAAATGTGTTTAGATAGATCTTTCTATGTACTATTCGTCCACATAATTCTTGAACACATTCGGGAGACTGATACATGTAGGGTCCTCAAACAAATTGCTCCAGACAGTGACAGTTATCCTAAATCCAAACGTATCGTAAGTCAAAGCTTTGTCACCTGATTATTCCAAGATTTGTTTTCTCTGTCTATGCATTCTTATGGTGCAGCTTTCACCTTTATGTCTATATTCTGGGCCTAATTTTCGACGATTAGATTATGTAGGTTGGGATTTGGGGTTACATACATAGAATAATAGTGTGAGATGAACCAATGTGGAATGGTTGTATCCTGATGGATAAATCAGGGGCTTAGAAAATAATTTTCTCAATAATCATCAGATTTTAGTCAATTATTTTTTTGTAATTATTTTCAATTTAATTCAATTTAACAAATCTTTATAACCTCTTACAAGGAATGATGACAGACGTTAAACATTGCTCCAATAAATACAATACATTCAGACTTGTGAAACACAAGGTATAAAAGATAAAAATGCGTGCACACATAACACTTTTCAAATCTAACGCACTCGCATATCTCCTTATACACACAAACACCCACCCACCCACACACACACACACCCACCCCCACATACTTGCAATACATCACAACTGGGTTTATTTAAGAATGTAGGAATCGGAAAGTGATTTTTTGACGGAGAGAACGCAAACTTCTTAAAATGTAAGAATCTAATGCAAAATTGGCTCTTTCCGCCTACAGGCGACAAAATAGGTCGAATTTTCTTCAAAATTTCTCCGGTCCGGATAGAGCACTCCTGTGTACTTAAAACACTCTCATGCACCAACTGCACTCCCATGCACTAAAAGAGCACTCCCGCGCACTTAGATAAAAGTGGGGTCCTGGAAAAAAGTGGGTTCCAAGCAAATAAACCCATTTGTTACTAAGAAAGACAAGGTCTGCTACCCATTTGTGCGCTTTTGTGGGTACCCACCCACACACCCACCCACCCACCCACACACACACACACACACACACACACACACATATATATATATATATTTTGTTTTACATGATAAAACTAACATTGTTTAATCTAAAAGTGCATCACATGTAAACATGTATATTACAGTATAAAATCTGTGTCATAAACAAAGTACATCAACCACGCATCCCCTTCACACACAAACACAACCGCGGGCGAACCAATATTTTAATCAGCATAATTGATCAGGGTAGGTAATACACTGATCTAGTCATTAGGGATACAAACATACATACATACATTACATTACATTACATTACATTACATTACATACATACATACATTACATTGCATTACATTACATTACATTGCATTACATTACATACATACATTACATTGCATTACATTACATACATACATACATACATACATACATACATACATACATACATACATACATACATACATATTTACATGTAGAATAAAGTTATAGCATCTTTCAACATTTAACATTTTCTCAAATGTTTCAACAATTAACATTTACTCAACTGTTTTTTTTTATATGTACATTAATATTTACTTTTTGAAGCTTAAAATTTTTTTTACGAGATTTCAATATTTTTGCACGTTTGTGTATTTCATTTTCATCATGATTATGAGTCCTTAATGTTCTGTGGTTGTGGTTGAGGTTTTTTTCTGGACTAAAGTTACTTTGTCTTGTCTTACTTTGGAGGGTTGACTTAAAATGGTCAGTTATTGTAGCGAAATCCCCCTTACACTGGCACAAACGGCGTTCCATACTAAAAGAAACGAGAGAGGCGCAGTGATTCATGCGTCTCAGGCAACATAGAAGGTGAGGGAAAAGAAGCACTTGTGATTTATTCCTACGCCGGGTTCACTGGCCGAACCAAATCTTACGCACATCGTCATACAAGACGGGGGAGGGGAGAGAGAGAGAGAGAGAGAGAGAGAGAGAGAGAGAGAGAGAGAGAGAGAGAGAGAGAGAGAGAGAGAGAGAGAGAGAGAGAGAGAGAGAGAGAGAGAGAGAGAGAGAGAGAGAGAGAGAGAGAGAGAGAGAGAGAGAGAGAGAGAGAGAGAGAGAGAGAGAGAGAGAGAGAGAGAGAGAGAGAGAGAGAGAGAGAGAGAGAGAGAGAGAGAGAGAGAGAGAGAGAGAGAGAGAGAGAGAGAGAGAGAGAGAGAGAGAGAGAGAGAGAGAGAGAGAGAGAGAGAGAGAGAGAGAGAGAGAGAGAGAGAGAGAGAGAGAGAGAGAGAGAGAGAGAGAGAGAGAGAGAGAGAGAGAGAGAGAGAGAGAGAGAGAGAGAGAGAGAGAGAGAGAGAGAGAGAGAGAGAGAGAGAGAGAGAGAGAGAGAGAGAGAGAGAGAGAGAGAGAGAGAGAGAGAGAGAGAGAGAGAGAGAGAGAGAGAGAGAGAGAGAAGGGAGGGAGACGTTTTAAGTTTATATTTATATTTTGATCCTATTTTAGAATTTACAATGTATTGCATTTTACGGACTTGAGCCCATAATTATGCATATACGAAAGATAGAGGGGAGGAGAGAAGGAGAGGCAGGGGGTGTGAGAGAGAAAGGGAGAGAGAGAATATGTGAGTGAAAGAAAGTGATAGTGAAGGTGGGGGAAAAGGTAGGAAGGGGGATTGGGGAGAGGGGGGGGGGGGTCAGGAGATGAGAAAAGTCCACAGTCGATATTTTTTACCCTGATCTACGTACATGTTTACGGAATTAATGTTCCCGATTAGACTTCGCAAACAGCGAAAGTGCAAACTGGCGACAACTTTCATCCATCACTTGTATCCATGCCAATGCGCACTTCTATAGCGCATAAATCCATAATTAAAAGGCAGGCTCAGGGCGCGGAATAAGAATGTCGTCCAAAGCAGTGAATTGTGTGGCACTCTTGGAATGACGAGAAACCTGTAATGTGGACAACAACAACAACAACAACAACAACAACAACAACAACAACAACACAACGCTTAAGAAAGTTTGGAGCCAAGCTCTTCAGCAAGCGGACCAAACAGCAATGGATTTGGCTTTCATTGTACTCTCCTATATATGTGTATGTGTGTGTGCAAGGAGGAGAAAGATAACGTGAAATGGGGGGTGGGGGTGAGGTGGGGAGGGTTGAAAATATGCGTGTGTCTGTCTGTCTGTCAGGGCGGCAGGGATAGCTCAGTGGTCAGAGCGCACGTCTTGTGTGAGTGCGTCTTTGGTGACGTGGGTTCAAATCCTGACTTCAGCAAACTATTGTGTCATTGCTGGATATTACGGACCAGCGCCTTGAGAAGCTGTCTGAGCTTGTAAGTGCGCTATATAAAAAAATCTCTTAATTTATTTATTTCTTTCATATTAATCTTTAATTAAGAGATTATTACTATACCGTCGTCGTCGATGATGATGATGACGATGTCGATGACAATAAGATGATGATGACGACGGCGATAATGATCATGATGATGACGGCGATAATGATGATTATGATCTAAAAGGCTTTGGAGGTCCATCCATTCTCTGTCCTTGTAATCTGTCTTCCCAACTGGAACAGAAGCAATTCTTTTTCTAGCCTCCTTTTTCTATTTCCTATGAAGCCGACAGATTTCATCTCGCACTGTCAGCAAGATTGCTTCCCTTTTTTTCTAACCCACTCCTCTCTCTCTCTCTCTCTCTCTCTCTCTCTCTCTCTCTCTCTCTCTCTCTCGCTCTCTCTCTCTTTCTCTTTCTCTTTCTTTCTCCCTCTCTCCCTCTCTGTGTCTCTCTCACTCTCTCTCTGTCTCTCTATCTGTCTGTCAGTGTTTCTCACTCAATCTGTCTGTGTCTGTCTCTCTCTGTATCTATGTCTGTCTGTCTGTCTCTCTCATTCACACTCTTATTCTCTTTCTTTCCCCTTCCCCTCCTCCCCTGTCTAGATCAAACATTAATTCTCTCGCATCCGCGCGCGCGTCTCTCTCTCTCTCTCTCTCTCTCTCTCACACACACACACACACATACACACACATGAGCGCGCACATTCACGCACGCACAAACTACTCTCTCTCACACAAACACACGCGCGCGCACACACGCACACACACACTACACACACACACACACACACACACACACACACACACGCAAAGACTACTCACAAACACACACACACTCACACCATTGAATCTCTCTCTCTCTTTGCCCTCCTGCCCGCGACTGATACATGAACTGTTTAATTCCTTGTTATAACAGTCCTTTAAATAGCGTTTTACATAATGACCTATGATGAGTAATTCAAATCTTGTTTTATATGATAGAGTGTGTCTGTGTGTGCGTGTGTGTTTGTGCGTGTGTGGTTGTGTTTCTCCCTGTTATCATAATGCGTGTGTACTCGTGCATGTGTATTCGTTGCTGATGCCACTCTGTGGCCCGCCATTCAGGTGTGCGAACAGCCCATCTTGTATTTTGCCGGGCGACAAATCGGCCTCCTGGTGACATTTCCATGAAAAAGAGGAAATGTAATATGGCGACTGGGGATACTTAGATATATTGTCTGTTTGGACTCGCTATCTCATATTGTCACTTCCATTTGCAGGCAGACACACAGGCTAGGCAGCCACACAAACACACAGCCACGCATGGATACGCACAAAAACACAGCCACGCATGGATACGCACTATCTATCTATCTATCTATCTATCTATCTATCTATCTATCTATCTATCTATCTATCTATCTATCTATCTATCTATCTATCTATCTATCTATCTATCTATCTATCTATATGTCTGTCTGTCTGTCTATCTAGCTCTGTCTAATCCCTCAGTCTGTGGGGTCGTTGGGACGATAGGAAGGATGCTGTTGTGGAGAGTGTTGGCTAGTTCGGTCAGGACACGCACCCATGACTTCTCGAATGACACTTCATTTTTGGCAGGGACAACTTAGTGATGAAAGTGAGGTATGGCGGTCGGTTCAGTCCCTCTCGTACTCACAGACACGCTGGAATATAGAACGTTTTACGTTGACTTTTGTCTGGGGAAGCTTCGTGAGACTGGAATCGGTCTATTGTGCTAGGTCCTTCTCTCTCTCCCTGCTCCTTGTCTTTCTCTCCCTGCTCCTTCTCTTTCTCTCCCTGCTCCTTTTCTCTCTCTCCCTTCTTCTTTCTCTCCCTGCTCCTTCTTTCTCTCCCTGCTCCTTTTCTCTCTCTCCCTGCTCCTTCTCTCTCTCCCTGCTCCTTCTCTCTCTCCCTGCTCCTTCTTTCTCTCCCTGCTCCTTCTCTCTCTCCCTGCTCCTTCTCTTTCTCTCCCTGCTCCTTCTCTTTCTCTCCCTGCTCCTTTTCTCTCTCTCCCTGCTCCTTCTCTCTCTCCTGCTCCTTCTTTCTCTCCCTGCTCCTTTTCTCTCTCTCCTGCTCCTTCTCTCTCTCCTGCTCCTTCTCTCTCTCCCTGCTCCTTCTTTCTCTCCTGCTCCTTCTTTCTCCCTGCTCCTTCTCTCTCTCTCCCTGCTCCTTTTCTCTCTCTCCCTGCTCCTTCTCTCTCTCTCCCTGCTCCTTCTTTCTCTCCCTGCTCCTTCTTTCTCTCCCTGCTCCTTCTCTCTCTCCCTGCTCCTTTTCTCTCTCTCCCTGCTCCTTCTCTTTCTCTCCATGCTCCTTCTCTTTCTCTCCATGCTCCTTCTCTCTCCCTGCTCCTTCTCTTTCTCTCCCTGCTCCTTCTCTTTCTCTCCCTGCTCCTTCTCTTTCTCTCCCTGCTCCTTCTCTTTCTCTCCCTGCTCCTTCTCTTTCTCTCCCTGCTCCTTCTTTGTCTCCCTGCTCCTTCTTTCTCTCCCTGCTCCTTCTCTCTCTCTCCCTGCTCCTTCTCTCTCTCCCTGCTCCTTCTCTTTCTCTCCCTGCTCCTTCTTTCTCTCCCTGCTCCTTCTCTCTCTCCCTGCTCCTTCTCTCTCTCCCTGCTCCTTCTCTCTCTCCCTGCTCCTTCTCTTTCTCTCCCTGCTCCTTCTCTTTCTCTCCCTGCTCCTTCTTTCTCTCCCTGCTCCTTCTCTTTCTCTCCCTGCTCCTTCTTTCTCTCCCTGCTCCTTCTCTTTCTCTCCCTGCTCCTTCTCTCTCTCCATGCTCCTTCTTTCTCTCCCTGCTCCTTCTTTCTCTCCCTGCTCCTTCTCTTTCTCCATGCTCCTTCTCTTTCTCTGCCTGCTTCTTCTCTTTCTCTCCCTGCTCCTTCTCTTTCTCTCCCTGCTCCTTCTTTCTCTCCCTGCTCCTTCTCTTTCTCCCTGCTCCTTCTCTTTCTCTCCCTGCTCCTTCTCTCTCTCTCCTGCTCCTTCTCTTTCTCTCCCTGCTCCTTCTTTCTCTCCCTGCTCCTTCTCTCTCTCCCTGCTCCTTCTCTTTCTCTCCCTGCTCCTTCTCTTTCTCCCTGCTCCCTCTTTGTCTCTCCCTGCTCCTTCTTTCTCTCCCTGCTCCTTCTCTCTCTCCCTGCTCCATCTCTCTCTCCATGCTCCATCTCTCTATTCCTCCAATCTGCCTCCCTCTCTCCCTCACAAACCTGCTTGGTGAAGCCCTATCTTTGCAATCGCTACAAATGTATGAAAGCTTTGGATTGTTCACAAATTCAACATCGTGGCCTTAGAACGTTTTCTGCCGTTTGTTCCCATAGGCAGAATTGCTTTCCGAGTTGCGTGGAAGAAAGAGAAAGAAAGGAAGGAAAGAAAGAAAAAAAAAGACGAAAGAAAGAAATTAAGAAATTAAGAAAGAAGAAAAGGAAAGATCTTTTGAATCTGATTTAGGAATAAAGCGCGGCGCGTATAGCCTCCATTATTATTATTATTATTATTATTATTATTATTATTATTATTATTATTATTATTATTATTATTATTATTATAGCCGAGCGGAGTATTTGACTTCCGACTCTTGGCCACGCCATTAAGAACACGGCCCCACCCGAACTGTTATTGTTATTTTTCCATCATAAGAGAGACATCAAAACAATAGGTACCTTGCAAGGCGGGCAATCGTGTTGATATTAAACCGGATTGCCACCTAGGCCTACTTGTGCCACCGCACTCTCTGCAAACCTGCATAAACCGCCGACCGACAGTGTTGTACTGCTCACCACCAAACAGCAGAAGAGGAATGGTCAGGCGGGGAGAACATAATATGTAGTGTCGCCTTGTCCTGCCTAATCCAATATCCACACCAAAGGATTGTGCACAGCAGGAGCCATCCAAGACCAGACTAACCCATCAAAGGGCAGCCTCAAGGGAGATCATCTCTCCCAAGCGTGATCAGTCGCCTCCCATTTCTCCACATTATTATTATTCATCAAGATAACAAAAAAGTAAGATAAAATAATTGACAAAACAGACCGCGGACGTCTTTTGGTCAGTGGTTTGAAAAGGCCGAGTATGGCGGTACATTACATTACATTACATTACATTACATTACATTACATGGTCATTGCTTTAGGTCCAGCGGACTCTTCCGAGCCAAATCAGGACCAGGAGTATGGCGGTAAAAAGGGTGGGCATCGTGTTGCTATAGAGATAGGGTTGGTGATTGATCTAGGGGCAGGATGTGCTGGTCAGACACATTCACACGATCGTTAGCCTGTGGTCATACCATCGTGGAGCTTTTTAGGGGGGCACCGAGAATTTCCATTCCTTTTAGTGGTAGAAGGAGATAGGAGCTATGGGTGGTGTACAGAAGTGCTTTTATTTCTTCTTTTTCTTTTGCTTCTTTCTTTTTCTCGTTTGTATAGATTTGTCAGAAGACCATTGGAGTATTTTTTTTAATCTTTTTTGTGCGTTTGCTCTTGTTCTTCTTCTCTTTTTGTCCTCCTCCTCTTCCTCCTCCTCCTCGTCTTCTTCTCTACCTCTCATTTCCCTCCCTGTTTCTTTTTACTCGTCTACTGAACAAACTATCAGCAGGAAAACTGACAGAATTCCTATCCTATCCTGTAACTCGAAAGTCGTTGGGGAACCAAAGATGATCATTTAACCAGCGTACTCCATCTTTCTCCGTCTTCTGCAACCCTGATGGCTTCGCTCAGTGTCAAACCAGTTTATTCTTGAATGGTGTCCTCCCAGCTCTTTTTGAGTCTCCATCTTCTTCTGCCTCCTTGCACCGTGCCTTGCAGGATGGTCTTTGCAAGGCCTGATGATGGAGACGTGGCCATACCATCGGAGTTTCCGTTTCTTCACCACTGTGAGCATGTCATCGTATTGTCCAATGGCTTGTGTGATGGTCTGTCGGACTTCGTCGTTGATAACGTGCTGGGTATACGAAATTGCCAGAAGTCTTCTGTAGCACATCATCTCCATACTTTGTATTCTTCGTTGGAGATCTGCTGTGAGGGTCCATGTTTCGCCGGCGTATATGAAGATGGAGATGACAAGGGAGCACAGCAGCTTTACCTTGGATTGTAGGCTGATGGTCATATCTTTCCAAATGGGCTTCAACCTTGTCAGGGCAGCAGTTGTTTGAGCGATCCTGAAGAGGACTTCCTGTAGGGACACATTGTCTGATACAATGGCTCCTAAATATTTGAAGTTATGCACTGTGCTGAGGGATTGGCCTTGGTCTTTGATGTCCATGTTGATGCCATTGGTGTTGTTGGTCATCATTTTGGTCTTTTCTGCACTTATTTCCATTCCATAGGCTCTTGAGGTGGTATCAAGCCGCTGTACCAGCTGTTCAAGTTCTTGTTCCTCTCCAGCCAATCCATCAATTTCATCCGCAAAACGAAGGTTGGAGATTGCTCTACCCCCTATGCTGACAGTGCCTTCGTGATCTGCAAGGTTAAGGGCATCTGACATGATGCGCTCTAGGAAGATGTTGAAGAGTGTTGGAGAGAGTAGTCATCCTTGAAGCACACCGATTGTTGTTCTGAACCAGTTTCCGATGGCGTTGTTGTGGGGGGTGCACTAGCAGGCTTGTCATACAGTCTTTTGATTATTTCAATAATTTTAGGGCTGATGTTGTAAACTCTCATGGTTGCCCACGGAGCTGCATGCCAGACTCGGTCAAACGCTTTCTTGACGTCTACAAACACGTGATATTTTGTTGGTGCTGTAGGTATTTCTCGCAGATTATTCTGAGGTTGAAAATCTGTTCAGTGATACTTCTCCCTGCGCTGAATCCTGCTTGTTCTTCAGCTATTATTTATTCAGCTTAGGGTTTCAACCTGTTGAGTATTATTTTCAGGAGGACTTTGCTGGGATGGCTCATGAGGCTGATGGTACGGTAATTTTCACACTTCTAAAGGTTACCTTTTTTGGGAAAAGTGATGACAAGTGACTGGGTTCATCGTGTAGGCCACTCCCCACTCTGCCAGATCTTGTTACAGATAATGGTGAGGGTGTCAATAATCGCTTCTCTGCCTGCTTGAAGTAATTCCGCGGGTATGTTGCCCTGTGGTTCGGGCACTAAATAAAATAGACCCAACGTTTCCTGGCGTGTCGTAAGAGGCGACTAACAGGGGTGATGTTAGCACGGCATCATTGGCCGAAAGTCTTCTACACAGAAGTCACGGGCCAGGGCGGAGGAATCTGACGTTACTACAGGTTCAACGACCATGCTCAGGGCCAAGGCGAGCCACACTGTATTCGTTGACTTCGGCTGTGGCCAACAGCCTGGAGAGGATTGGGCCCCGCCAGGTCTTTCTTGGCCAAGGAACACTGCATGATGAAAAACAATCACTAATTCCATAACGGATCGGTCACCAAGGACTGCGCCTTCCGTTGACCACCGGGACGGAGGTGATAAGTGTGTTACTGATGGACAACTTAGCAAGATCCGCACGAGAGAAAAACATCGTCATATGAACCTGGAATGTCAGGACCCTAACTGGGGAGGGTAAATTAGAAGAACTGACCCACGAGCTAGACCACTATCGATGAACATTTTAGGTATCAGCGAACTGCGCTGGAGAGGTCTAGTTGAAAAAAAGGACCGACAAAGGCAGCAAGCTTTATTTCAGCGGAAAAAATGGCTGGCACGAATACAGCGTTGGATTCTTGGTCCACAGAGACTTTCTAGCCACTGTTATGTGTTGCCGCCCAGTCTCCAGTAGACATTACCATCCGTTTAAGAGCAGCCCCTTTCAACATCACCATCATCCAGGCCTATGCCCCAACATCAGACTATGACGACAGTGAAGTGGAGGATTTTTATGAACATCTACACGCTGTCATTGACCAAGTGCCAAAAAAGGACATAGTCGTAGTGCAAGACGACTGGAATGCCAAGGTTGGCCAAGATGTGCACCACAACTGGGGAGACACATGTGGTACCCCACTGCAAGAACGAGACAAACGTCACAGGACTGAGACTCTTGGAGTTCGTCATATACAACAATCACGAAGCACGCTTGGTCTCCACAAAAAATCCAGACGATGGTCCTGGCAAAGTCCCAGCGGAGAGCATCACAACCAGATCGACTGCATCATTGTCAAGACACTTTTCAGATCAAGCATCAACATTGGGAGGACAATCACTTTTCCAGGAGCAGACATCGGAAGTGACCACAATCTCGTGATGATGTCCTTCCGGCTCCACTTGAAGAGAGTAAATACAGCAAAGTGCATTAGACTGAAGTTCGACCTGGTCAAATTGCAAGACCCGGAGGTGGCAGTAATATTTCAAGCCACAATTGGAGGGAATTCTGCACCACTGCTCATTTGGGGAGCTGGTGAAATAGATGTCCACACCAGGAGCACCGCCTTCAACTCAACTGTGACAGATGCCGCCACTGAGATCCTTGGCAAGCACCGACCAAAGAAGAAGCCGTGGATCACACCTGAACTTTTGGATCTGTGTGATAAACGAAGAGGGATGAAAAAGAAAAAGAACTCCTCACAGGGAGCTGATGCCTACCGAAAAATTAACGATGAAATCCGAAAAGGCATGCGCACAGCAAAGGAGAACTGGATAGAAGATCAATACCAGGAAATAGAGAACAGTCTGAACAAGAACAACAGCAAGAAGACCTACCAGACTGTGAAGCGGCTGACAAGTGTTAAACAGCCCAAAGTCTCCACGATCCAAAGCAAGTCTGGCATATGCCTTACAGAAGAACGAGAAGTCTTGGATAGATAGACAGAGTACTGCTCTGACCTTTACAACCGCACTTCAAACAAATACCCATCAGTTCTAGCATGTCCCCAGAATAGAGAAGAAGAAGAAATCCTCCCAATTCTCCAAGAAGAAGTTGAGGCAGCAGTGCATTCGCCGAAGAAATGTGAAGTCAGCGGGAGTAGACAGAATTCACTGAGCAAAAATAAAAATAAGAAAGGAAAACAGAAAGCATTAAAATAAACTAACAGAAAGTGTTTCTGACGATCCGACGAGAGAGTCTGACGAAATGGTACTTCTATCACACTTCCATTTCTTGCAGCAAAGCAAATCACGAGCATAGTAAATATAGCATCGTGCAACCATCTGCGGCAGAAGAAACTCGGCGCGCACACGCACGCACGCACGCAAACATAAACGCACACGCACACACTCACGCACGTTCACACTAACAAGCGCACTCACACACACGCATACGCACGCAGGCACTCAACACAATTTCATTGTGAAAGTACAGACGAACCTTTATTGAGCGCAAAGCTCGCAGACGAATAGATGGACCCATCTCAAGTATCACCACCCGCAACACCCGTAGCCTGTCGTGTAGAGCAAGCGCTGCGCGCAGCGGCTTAGCTTACTGCTGACACGCCAGCGCAACAACTCGCTTGCGCACAGCAATAGCAAAATGGCTGACAATAACATGTTTATGTTATTTATGGATGATTTAGACGTTGAGATTGCAGCCTGTGTAGCACAGATAACAACTAACGCAGCGTCTTTGTTAACGCAAGAAAACACCGTGTGGGACCCTCTCCCGCCTATTAAAAACACGCAAAATGAAGATGAAGTGTAATTATCTTCAGAGCTAATCTCAGGTCAGCCGAGCCCAAGGATTTGTTCTGCACACCTAAAAAGAAGACCTGTAGCACAAATACAGTAGTTTAAAATATATTTCATAAATAAATAAATAAAAATAAAAGTTTTAAACAAAATAACAAATACTGTATAGTAATTTCGTTTCAGATGCAACTTTCCTGGGGTGGTTGGTGCTGTTGATGGAACACACATTCAGATTCCTGGCCAGACTGACTTTAGAGATGCTTACATCAACAGAAAGGGGATATCTAGTATGCAACTGCAGGTTGTCTGTTCCAAAGAACTACTGTTTTTGGATGTCTTTACAGGGTATCCAGGGTCAAGTCATGACGCAAGAGTCTTTCAAAGCTGCCCATTGTCAGAAAAGCTCAAGGACCCCGCAATGTTTGATTCCAAACGTTTTCATCTGCTAGGTGATTCAGCCTATCCGCTTGCACCGTATGTAATGACACCATATAAAAACAACGGACATTTAGATGTTATTCAGAAGAAGTATAACAAAGCCCATTCCTCAACTAGGGTTCAAGTGGAAAGGTCCATTGGACTTTTGAAGGGAAAAATGGCGAAAGTTGAAATACCTAGACATGCGCAGGGTTGACTACATTCCCGAAGTAATCTGTGCTGCATGTGTACTGCACAATTTTGTCATCAAGAAACATGGCATTGATGAAGATGAAATCAGTGTTCAAAATGATCCAGATGAAGATGACCTCCGACATGATGTGCCAGGACAGTGTGCCCAAGATAAGCGGACCGAAATCGCTTATCAGTTAACATAAGATATTTGTATAACATTATCATTATGCTGAAATACTTTTGTGTGTGTACGTGTGTGAAAAGTCATTGTATCATTTGTTTTATGTATGCAGATTCAGCGCCGGATCAGTTTTTAAGGGGGGGGGGGGGGGGGTGCTCAACTGATTTTTTTTCCATTGCCAGGTTTTACAAACATATCAAAACACCTCAACCGAAACTGGTCTGACGTGCTGCACTAACAGTAAAGCTACCCCTCCTTCTCGGACCATGCATTGTTGTACACTGGCAGTGATTTTTTTTATTTAGCGGGAGTTTTTTTTTTGGGGGGGGGGGAGGTGAGGAGGGGATGGGGGGGGGTTGTGCTGTAGTACCAAAGCATCCCCCACCCTCCCTGGATCCGGCCCTGCTGATTGAGCTGACGAAATAAATGACAGGCCTGTTTTTCTGAAAAGATGTGTGTGCAGTTGTTTGCTTTTATATACTTATTACATTTATCACACAAAATAGCTACAAAAAAGAGCAAAGCGAGCCATTATTTATTAGAACAATAAACTTCACCATTTATTTCAATTTAAGAAGGGATAAAAAGGAAAGCCAAATAACACATTTATTCATTGTTTTTTTTTAAAAATTGCATGTATTCTGCCAACAGTTCATTTCGTTTTTCCACTGCATCAGAGAGAGCCTTGAGCAACTTATTTTGCTCTTGCAGATGATCATTCAGCTGATCCGTCGCTTTCCGTTTTCGTAAGATAGGTGTTTGAGGCTGTCTATAGGTGACTGAGTACTTGGTGACGCAGAACAATTGCTGTTGGTCGATCCATTGGAGGCATCAGAGGAAGAAACAACATTCCAGTATGAGCTAAAAAAAAACAAAAAAAACAAACAAACAATGACTACAGACAAATTTACACATCTATTAAAAAAAAACAACATTTATTTACCACAAAACCTTTAATGTAACAATTGTAATAGACTCTAGTCAATTTATGATCCCACTGGATTGGCTCTAACAACACATGTATTTATACTTTCTCTCACAACACATGTATCTCTCAAGTCTGAACTGATTTGTTTTCACAGCATGCATCTAAGACACTACAAGCCAACTCAACAGTAGTGTAATAATGTACAGATTGTGAGATTGTTGGGGATTCTAACTTAAATCATTACATTAATTTATTTTTATCCAGTTTAAATACATTTAACCTTGCTATATGAATCGTTTGACACCTATAAAATTAGGCCTTGGCAAGCATTAGACCTACCGGTAACAAAATAACTTTACTCCTAAACTTTTTATACTTTTGTTTATTTTAAAGAACCAGTGCAGCTTATTGAATAGTCTAGTTATAAAATGTTAGCGAGAGTCACTAACATAGGCTAATAAGTATCAATCGAGGGGACAAAATATAGGCTAATAAATTCGATTGGGTTTGTCCTCTACATAAAACCATACACAAACTGTGCAGAAATGATTAATCTATCGATCGGAGTTACAAACATTGAAACAAGACAAGACCAATTCTATATTTTTCTAGCATCCAAACGATCTTAAGTGGCAGCGTACTTTTCAACCACTTGATTTTAGCGCTTCCGATTCCGCTACTACTAGTACTACAAGTAGGCTACTAGCAGGCCCTAATTCTAACAAAGAGATCCGTAGGATCTCATCTTTGATATGATGATGATGATCATTGTTGTCAGGGTGGCGACGTGGTGATCGTCCTTAACGCTGATGCAATAGGACGTTAAGCTTCGTTTTCCTCCTAATTCTAACTTTCCTCTCAAAATATACATTTGTATTATAAATATTTTGAAATATTTATTTTTAAAAATTCAGAAACCCATAACGGGCAGTCAAAGGTATCATGTACCTATGTTAAAAAGCGACCCATCGCAGACAATTTAAGTACAAATAAAAAAATCATGCCATATACCTTTCGCTGCTTCCACAGTCCGCCATTGTTGCTTCGTCTGTTAGCATGCTCCCGACTACGCTTTCCACTGCTGTCAGCGGCTTACAGTTAGCGCACTGTTGCGCAGGCGAAGCGGTCGCAGCGGAGCAAGCCGCTTTCTCTAGCCAACACGCTACCGCTCTGTACACAAGAAGACGAGATGACACTGTGCACTTTCTCTAACATCGACTTCTGCTGTATGTACACGTACACCTCCCGAAACCACCAGCATCACCGATCACTTAACACATTTATACACGCTTATGGTCCGGCTTTGAGCAACAGTGGACCATGGAATAGGAGATTTTCTGCCTTTTATTAAAGGAGGGAATGGGATGGAGGGGATATATCAAAGGGCAAGACTTCAGATAGAAATAAAGGAAAAGAAGAAAAGAAAGGGAATAAGCAAGTGCTATAAAGATAGGAAGGCATAGAAGGTAGGAAGGAAGAACGAACAAAAAAAAAGGAAATAAGGAAAAGAAGAAATACATCAAGAAAGAAAAAAAGAAAGCGAATTAATAATAATGATAATGATGACAATAATAATAAGAATAAGAATAAGAAGAATGAATTCTATATACGCGCTTTTCCCCAGATCACCAATCGGGCTCTAAGAGCGGCTATCAGTACCATGTTTCACCCACTCACAACACATGCACACAACAAACACACACCTGTCAATCAAAAATGTGTTGTAAAGGCAGGGAGGTCGCTATTAGAAGACGGAAAGGAAATCGATTTTTTTTTTAGATTAACTGCATCCAATACCATTGAACTTGAACAGCTGGTACCTCCTTGACACCACCTCCAGAGCCTATGGAATGGAAATAAGTGCAGAGAAGACCAAAATGATGACCAACAATACCAATGGCATCAACGCGGACGTCAAAGTCCAAGGCCAATCCCTCAACGCGGTGCATTGCTTCAAATATTTAGGAGCCATTTTATCAGACAATTGGTCCCGACAAGAAGTCTTCTCCAGTATCGCACTAACAACTGCTGCCCTGACAAGGTTGAAGCCTATTTGGAAAGACAGGACCATTAGTCTACACTCAAAGGTAAGGCTGCTGCGCGCGCTCCCTTGTTATCTCCATCTTCCTATAAGCTTGCAAGACATGGACCTCACAGGAGATCTACAACGAAGAACGCAGAGTATGGCGATGAGGTGCTACAGAAGACTTCTGGGCATTTCATACATCAAGCACATCATCAACGACGAAGTCCAACAGACCATCACATAAGCCATTGGACAACACGACGATATACTCACAGTGGTGAAGAAGCAGCGGCAACTCCGATGGTATGGCCACATCTCCGGAGCATCAGGCTTTGCAAAGACCATTATGCAAGGCACAGTGCAAGGAGGCAGTAGAAGAGGGAGACAGAAAAAAAAGTTGCAAGAGAACATTTGAAAATGGACTGGCTTGATACTGAGCGAAGCCATGAGGTTTGCTGAGGACAGAATAAGGTAGAGTACGCTGGTTACACGATCATCAGTGGTGACGCAACGACTGTGAAGTTACGGGATAGGATAGGATAGGATAGGATAGGATAGGATAGGATAGGATAGGATAGGATAGGATAGGATAGGAATACCATTATTGAAGGGAGGGAGGAAACCGGAGTACTCGGAGAAAACTTTCGGTGACTTCAATAGTCTCGCACCTAAGACACATAAGTTCGGCTCTTGCGGGAATCGAACCCGCGACCTTCAACATAGGAAGCCGGCGACTATCCCACTGCATCACGAGGCCACCCCAAAGAACAAACCAAAGAAATAACGACAGAAAGAACTACAGAAAACAAACAACCAAACGAAAGAATAAAGAGAGAGAGAAAAAAAGGAACGAGATCGAAAGAAAGGCAGAAAGAAGAAGTGAAGAAATAGAAATGACGGAAGAAAGAAAGAAAAAAAAAATGAAACAAGGAATACAACTAAAGGAAGAAGGAAGAAAGAACACGAAAAAGGAATGAAGAAATGGAGAACAGGAATGCAGGAAGGAAATAAGGGAAGGAGGAGGAAAAAAATAAGGAAGAAAGAAAGAAAGGAGGCCAGGCAATAAAGGGAGACGGAAAGACGATTAAGGTGTGGGAAGAGCACAGGGTTGTGGGTGAGAAGATAAATAGGAGGTCACATTTAAGGGAGTCAGCATGACAAAGGGTAAGGTGCCAGATAGTGCGGAAGAGGCAAAAGATGGAGGAAAAGAAAAAGAAAATTCGGAAGCCGCAAGAAGAAAAATGGGCAGATTGAATCATGTGGGCAGTATCATTTGAATTCATTGCCTGTTTTTAAATTGCACTGGGAAAAACGTTTGTCCTGCGACGGGCTGATGAAATTCTAGTAAGTTTTAATGCATCTGATGAAATCGATGAATATGTTATTTTTTGTGCTCTGGGGCCAATAAAAATAATATATTTCGATATTATGTGGATTTTTATACATGGATTTGATGAAATATGTGTGGTTTCAGATGCAGATGAAACCCCAGGAATAAACAATTTGTTTACATGGCACTCTATCCTTCACAAAAGATTGTTTTGATTATAAGCATATTATGAAACAATCATAGACAGCACACTACCACTCTCAACACTTTCTGTATCGTTGGTGCCGCACCACACAATAGCCAAAATTTGATGCATGACGGCAGCCACCTCAAAATCCACCACAAACGCCAAATATGAACACTGTTTGACTCGCCATCTCAAAGCTATTGCACGCAATAATATTTTTTTTTATAACTATACACGAATCATCCAATCTATTACTGGAGGTCTACCCTCTGCCAATGATTTTTTTTAATTGATTTGATTTAGTTCATTTCCTCAGATGCATGTAAACATTGTAGAATTTCGTCAGATCTTTGCACAACAAAAGTTTTAAAACGGGATTAAAATAAAAATCTGATTAAGAAGATGGGTCAGTTCCACCATTAAATCCTTAAGTCGTGGCCGTTTATTAAGATTGAAGAAGAAAGCGGACGCTTCAATTGACAGTTTGATGTTATGTGCTGCACGTGCACTTTGAAAGACTGAAGGTTTGTCGAACTTTTTTCGTGACGCTTCCGTAGATCTTCGTTCGGGTCAGCGTTTCACAAAATTTAGAACATAAAATGCTTTCCCTGATTGAGTTTGGCGACTTGCCTATATTTATGCTAGTACGGTTCGGTGTTGCGAATAATTTTCCCTGCGGGTTAGTGCTAGCGTAAACAGTTGGGGAGAATCCTAGTGGCGCACTTGCTGCAAGAATGCGCACGGTGTTTTAGCCTTGGACTATTCAGTCATGGAGAAGTGTTGCCGCAAGGTTGGTTTGCAATAAGCGAAGACGTCTAGACCTTTGACTCTTCGCTCGCTATTGGAAGGAGTTAGGAAAGATATGGGTCTAGGGCATGGTTGGGCAAACAATGCACAAGAGAGAGTGAAGTCGAAGTCGAAACCTTTAATAGGATAATAGCATAAGTCCTATGGACCTGTCTTACAGCTAGTCCTTAATAAACATTACATTACATTACATAATTGTTGCTTTAGGTCCAGCGGACTCTTCCGAGCCAAATCAGGACCGGACAACCCCCAATCCGCATAAAAGATCTGCTGAAACAACCCTAGTGGTAAAACTGAATGCCCTCCACCAGCCAGTCACTTTACAATAAAGACATCCCACGCAGGGGACGGCTGAGACATCACCCCAACTTGTCGAACCCCCGTTTACAAAAACAAAATAGAATACAAACATCATTATAAATTATCAACAAAACACATACATATAAAATGCCTACATTGCTAAATAATAACATCATAGGAAGCCCTAGTGACCACCTGGCAGAAAGCGTCCAATATTCCCAAGCTGATCCAACAGACCTCATACACAAACAAGGAGTCTTGTCCCGGAAGAGTTTTCAAGAAAAAAGGTAGGAGACTGGTCTAGCGAAGAAGACGATAGTATAGCAGATTGATAGAACAAAGCAGGAATGAGAAAGAGCAAATGAGAAAAACAGCGACAGTGGGAATTTAAAGCACTAAATGTCCAGAAAGTGGGGATACTATTTATACTGAAACCCCCGGCACCCCAACGGGTAAGAACTAAAGAAGTCACATAAAATTAATTTAAAATTAACATATAAACCTTGCTTGGTATGGTATGGTAAGCAATAACTAAGATTTTATTAATGCACCTAAACACGCATACTACTCCATTCTTTCTACACCCTTCCCTGCTCTCATCACCCCACACCCCTTTTTTTAAACCCCCTCCCACACACACACACACACATACATACACTCACACACATACATACACTCACACACATTCTCAAAAGCTTAAATTGTCGCAGGGTAGGAAAGAACAAAAGGTATATAATCTTAAATATTAGGAGCAAAGGGAGAGCAGAAATTTGTGGAGTATAGTTGAAACGCATTGCAAAGCTTCAATTATTTAGGAGCCATTGTATCAGACAATGGGTCCCGACAGGAAGTCCTCTCCAAAATTGCACACAGCTGTTGCCCTGACAAGGTTGAAGCCCATTTGGAAAAGACAGGACCATCAGTCTACATTCCAAGATAAGGCTGCTGCGATCCCTTGTCATCTCCATCTTCCTGTAGGGAAACATGAACCCTCACTGCAGAACTACAACGAAGAATACAAAGCATGGAGATGAGGTGCTACCTAAGAGTTCTGGGAATTTCTTATACCCAGCACATCAACAACGAAATCCGACAGCCATCACACAAGCCATTGGACAACACGATGACATGCTCACAGTGGTGAAGAAACGGAAACTCAGATGGTATAGCCACATCACCAGAGCATCAGGCCTTGCAAAGACCATCCTGCAAGGCACGGTGCAAGGAGGCAGAAGAAGAGGGAGACAGAAAAAGAGGTGGGAGGACAACATTCGAGAATGGACTGGCTTGACACTGAGCGAAGCCAAGAGGGGTGCGGAGAACAGAGAAAGGTGGAGTACGCTGGTTAAACGATCATCTGTGGTGTCCCTAAGACCTTCGGGTTACGGGATAGGATAGGATAGTTTTAAACGATGTTAATGATCTACTATCCTTGACACCTCGTGTTTTAGAGAATTCCACCCGGTTTGGACCAGAATACGACAGGGATGTTTTATATATGTCTAAGCGTGGTTGTGGAAATGTTCAATTGTGTTTGAAAGATAAATATGGAGTTGATGATTTGCTAAATAGTGCTTTTAAATAAGCAGGAGCTTTATCATTCATTATTTTGTACATTAAAACGGCTTTATTGTAAGTTATGTTTGTTAAGAGAGAGCATGCCAGCTATTTTTTATTTTAAATCAGTTGTGATGGTGATAACTACTTTTGCAGCTCGGCGATGAATAAAATTAATCTTTTTGAACAAGGCATCTCTGCACCTGTGCCATAGTGTTGAAGCATAATCAATGCGAGGTTTGATATGAGCATTATAAAAAAAATAGTTAACATCTGCGGTTATGATAAATTGAAGCTTAGACAAATAAATAATTTTGTTGAGAGTGTTTTACAAAGACTTTCAATGTGTGTATGCCAACTAATTTTGTTGTCTACGATTACGCCTAAAAGTTCATGACTTTCAACCTATTCGATATTTATTTTTTCATTCACGACTAATCAAGGCAAAGCGGAGCCCGCTGATGCTTTTGCCTAGTCGGTATTCACATATTTCCAACAGTCAGCAATATTGTTAAGCGCACCTTGTATAGATTGCTGAATTTGATCTATGCTCCTCCCCTGATATTGCAATGGAGAGAGAGAGTGAGAGGGGGAGGGGGAGAGATAGGTAGGAAGGAGGGTGAGAATCACAAGTCAAAACTTTACTAACGCAGTCACCAGCCTGTTCGCCAGGAGTTCCAACACAAAACAACAATCATCATAGAAACTATGTCGTAAATAAACAAATAGGTGCATAGCACCAATAAGGCAAATTAAACATTTCAACTCATTTACATGGACAAGCAAAGTAACAGTGGAACACTATTTCAAGGTGATCGTTTGGGTACGGACATGGTATTGCTCGTCACGTCTTTTGATGGCATAATAAATAAACACTGCTACATTTGTGTAATGTTTGAAAATTGCGTCACCATATTTCGGGCAATACAAAAGAAAATGTATTTCATCTTCAAAGTGGCTACACAATGGACAGTTTGTGGATAAATTACTATATCTTTCGTTTCAATTTATGTCAGTAATATCCAAACGGAACTTGCCAAAAGGATTTCTAAATTTAACTATCGATATATCAGTGAAGTATTTTTCTGGCTGTAATATTGATTTGAAAGAACGGTAAGCAATATACCTCTCGCTATCTCTTAACTTCGCAAACCAGCCTTCATTATAGCAATCTACCATACGTTGCTTCAAATGACGTAAAAACAATGTTTCGTTGCCAGCTCCATTTAACCAAACCTCTGGGAAACCAAAGTGATCCAGACTGTTTTATCATGTACACCCAATTTCTCCTGTCAGGCTGATTTAAAAGTTGTCTAAGGAAAGCATTTTTAACCATTGTATAAGCTTGATGGGGCAGCCGATTTGGAAGAAAAGTTTTAAGTTTCAACCAGTATTTAGCGGCTCTTATGGTGCTATCGATGTACACTGGATAACGGCCTAGCTCTCCATACACCATAATGTTCGGGGTTTTGATACAAGACATGAGCAGATTTAATAACAGAGAAACGAGCTAGGCCCCATATATCGGCTGCATACAAAAGCATAAGTTTCACTTGTCCAGCAAACAACTTTACCAATACAGATAAATCTAAACTCCCCAGACTCCACATTGTTTTCATGATTTCTACCACCTTGCCTTCAGCTTTGCCTGCAAATTCTTTCAAGGCAAATCCAAATGATAATTTAGTAGTCAACGTAAAGCCCAAATATTTATAGCTGTTTAAAATTTCTAATTCTTTTCCTTGATAATATAATTTCTATGTTTTTGCCAAATGTCCACCTGTTTTGAATACCCTAACCTTAGTTTTCTGTACATTAACAGTTAATTAATCCTAAAGTGGCTGAAGCTTTTTGTATATTGTTTATCTGATTTTGCAGACCAGCATGAGTGGAGTAAATCGAACAAATGTCGTCTGCACAAAGTAAAACAAATATTTTTTGAAGTCCTGGCAAAAACTGAATACCATGTTTACCTGTTTACCATATCTAGTTAACTTTATCAGCAACTTCAGTAATTAACAGGGAAAACATTAAAGGTCATGACCTACAACCTTGTTTCTCTCCTGAGAAAATGGAAAAACTCCGACACTTCAGAACCCCATCTAAGACAGACTGAACAGATAAAAATGAATATCTGTAACATGCATAGCGTTGGTGCGTTTCTTTAATTTAACGTCTTTTTACCCAAGTGACAGAGAGAGGGAGAGAGAGAGAGAGGCAGGCAGGCAGGCAGAAAAAGGGAGAGAGAGAGAGAGAGAGAGAGAGAGGCAGGCAGGCAGGCAGAAAAAGGGAGAGAGAGAGAGAGAGAGAGAGAGAGGCAGGCAGGCAGGCAGACAGAAAAAGGGAGAGAGAGAGAGAGAGAGAGGCAGGCAGGCAGGCAGGCAGAAAAAGGGAGAGAGAGAGAGAGAGAGAGGCAGGCAGGCAGAAAAAGAGAGAGAGAGAGAGAGAGGGGGGCAGGCAGGCAGGCAGAAAAAGGGAGAGAGAGAGAGAGAGAGAGAGAGGCAGGCAGGCAGAAAAAGGGAGAGAGAGAGAGAGAGGCAGGCAGGCAGGCAGGCAGAAAAAGGGAGAGAGAGAGAGAGAGAGAGAGGCAGGCAGGCAGAAAAAGGGAGAGAGAGAGAGAGAGAGGCAGGCAGGCAGGCAGAAAAAGGGAGAGAGAGAGAGAGGCAGGCAGGCAGGCAGAAAAAGGGAGAGAGAGAGAGAGAGGCAGGCAGGCAGGCAGGCAGAAAAAGGGAGAGAGAGAGAGAGAGAGAGGCAGGCATGCAGGCAGAAAAAGGGAGAGAGAGAGAGAGAGGCAGGCAGGCAGGCAGGCAGAAAAAGGGAGAGAGAGAGAGAGAGAGGGGCAGGCAGAAGGAGAGAGAGAGAGAGAGAGAGGCAGGCAGGCAGGCAGAAAAAGGGAGAGAGAGAGAGAGAGAGGCAGGCAGGCAGGCAGAAAAAGGGAGAGAGAGAGAGAGAGGCAGGCAGGCAGGCAGAAAAAGGGAGAGAGAGAGAGAGAGAGAGAGGCAGGCAGGCAGAAAAAGGGAGAGAGAGAGAGAGAGGCAGGCAGGCAGGCAGGCAGAAAAAGGGAGAGAGAGAGAGAGAGAGGCAGGCAGGCAGGCAGAAAAAGGGAGAGAGAGAGAGAGAGAGAGAGGCAGGCAGGCAGGCAGAAAAAGGGAGAGAGAGATAGGCAGGCAGGCAGGCAGACAGAAAAAGGGAGAGAGAGAGAGAGAGGCAGGCAGGCAGGCAGAAAAAGGGAGAGAGAGAGAGGCAGGCAGGCAGGCAGGCAGAAAAAGGGAGAGAGAGAGAGAGAGGCAGGCAGGCAGGCAGAAAAAGGGAGAGAGAGAGAGAGAGAGAGGCAGGCAGGCAGGCAGAAAAAGGGAGAGAGAGAGAGAGAGAGGCAGGCAGGCAGGCAGGCAGAAAAAGGGAGAGAGAGAGAGAGAGAGGCAGGCAGGCAGGCAAAAAAAGGGAGAGAGAGAGAGAGAGAGGCAGGCAGGCAGGCAGAAAAAGGGAGAGAGAGAGAGAGGCAGACAGGCAGGCAGGCAGAAAAAGGGAGAGAGAGAGAGAGAGAGAGGCAGGCAGGCAGGCAGAAAAAGGGAGAGAGAGAGAGAGAGAGAGAGAGGCAGGCAGGCAGGCAGAAAAAGGGAGAGAGAGAGAGGCAGGCAGGCAGGCAGACAGAAAAAGGGAGAGAGAGAGAGAGAGAGGCAGGCAGGCAGGCAGACAGAAAAAGGGGGAGAGAGAGAGAGAGAGAGAGAGAGGGTGGGGGTAGGTGGTTGGGCATAAAGCACAGCCAAGGACGCAATAATTATCGTCCCACTGTTCCCATTGTCGTAATTCACTGTTAGGAAGATGAATAGAAGAAGAAGGAGAAGGAGACGCATAAACATACGACACATCTGCCGACTCAGCGCATTTGCATCCTGCGAGGTGGCAGACCGTCCTTACTTTCTTTTTTTTTTTAGTCGCAAACGACACAACGGTTTTCCTCTCCCCCTTCCTATCTCTCTCCCTCTCTCAACTCCCTCACCCTGGGGTTTTATCATCATTACTTTGTTGGTGTTTTTTCCCCCTGGCTACTCGAGAGGGAAGTGTGTAATACACCAATAAGTAAGTAGTGACAACTTCCGGAGAAAAAAGAAAGAAAGAAAGATCACATTGTTGAAAGGCTCATGGGACAACATCATTTCATCACAATCACAATCAGAAATCTGTGTTGTCCCAATCGAACACAAAGGACATATGTGTATAATGGCACAAATAACTACAACACTCTTTTCTGTATAGATCCATTGCTTTGTGTGAACAATATTTGACCAGCCCAAAGGGCAGCTCAAAGTAGAGGCAGGATTTCTCTCAGACCGCCTGGCCTAAAGTGCCAACCTGTTGCTGGATGCGCACTGCCAAACGCCACCGACAATTGAGAAACCCGAGTTTTAAGGAATTTTTAAATTTTTAAACCTTATTAAAGTTAATAAAGTTAAATTAAAGTTTTAAACCTTTTTTTTTTTGTGGAAACGTGACAAAACAACTCCGCGAAGCGTCTTCCTGGGTAACGCCGTGATAGCAAGATAGCATTTTGTTGCGTGCAGTCAAACAAGCGGCTCCTACACCGGAACGCTATGCACGGCCATTTTGTGTGGTGCAGCCAATCATGACGCGCTGACCACGGCTTCGCCACTGTCTCCTGCACTCTGCACGGGCCTCGTGAAATCTCGTGCACCTGTACAAACACGGGAAGGAAAAGCTGTGCTTAAGTTTGATTCTTGACAAAGGTCTTGGTAATGTATGTTATCATGTAGTAAGCCTACCTGTGAAATGTCTATCACTGTTTCGAAGAGCCATCATAATTTTTGGTGATTGTTGCTGCTACTACTACTACTGCTACTACTACTATACTAATAGTCCTTGCTGCTACTACTCCTGCTGCTGTTGCTGCTATTAATAATTACTACTACTGCTACTACTACTACCACTGCATGCAGCTGCTGCTACTACTGCTGCTGCTGCTCCTACTACTATTACAAGTGTTTCCTCTGTTGCTGAAACATACTACTACTACTACTACTACTGTTGCTGCTACTGCTAATGTTATGCGTTTTTAGACATTAAAATTTAATGCCTCCATTTTAAAAATATTTTTATGTAAGCCACAATTTTAAAAAATACTTTTATGTCCTGACCAGCAATTGGTGTCAGTGTTTTAGTATTTAGGGTAAGGTTAGGTTTACCAACAGGCGTCTGGCTATATCGATTTAATCATGAAACACATCATTATACAGTGCGGTGTACCATGGATGTAGCACAGTAGTTAGTCACTGGACATTTTTCTCTTGGTCAGGGATGGTTGTGTTTTTGTATGTGTTAGCAAGCGCGTGTATGCATATAATTATGTGTGCGTTTTAGGGTGTGTACGTGTGAGTGTGTCTGCCTGTGTGTGCGTGCGCGTTTGTTTGTTCCCGATTGCGCCTGCGTGTATATTTGAATCTGTCTCAGTGTATGGCTTGAAAAACAGAGAGAGAAAAAAAGAGAGAGAGAGAGAGAGAGAGAGAGAGAAAAAAAAAAACTTTGAATCTTTGGAAACTTTTTTTATTAGGGATAAAGATTTTAGACTAATGATACAGTCTAATCTTCCAATCTGTCCCTTAACAAATTAACATAGTAAAGAACCTTTAACTTTAACTTGGAAAGCATATCACACACACACATGCACTCACACACATGCATACACAATCACACCAACATCTTCATCAACAATTTTAGGCAACCACCTCTCCTCCCCTTATCCTTCACCCTTATAATAATAATAATAATAATAATAATAATAATAATAATAATAATAATAATAATAATAATAATAATAATAATAAAAGTGAATAAATAAATAAATAAGTTAATAATTACATGAATTACTGTGTTCTCATATATGTTATTATACATCACTTTTATAATTAATTTCGCAGATGCCTACATATTTTACATTTGAAAGAATGTTAAAGAGAGAAACAGACAGCCAGAGAGACAGAGACAGACAGACAGAGACAGGCAGAGACAGACAGAGAGACAGACAGAGACAGAGAGAGAGAGGGAGAGAGAGAGAGAGAGAGAGAGAGAGAGAGAGAGAGAGAGAGAGAGAGACAGAGGAAATGTATGTACCTACGTTTTGTGTGTGTGTCTGTCGTTCTCATAGAGCGCTTTTCCGCCAGCTGGAGCTGCTCAAGGCACTGGCCGAAACAATATCTTGGTCCAGCCGCCTGAGGCACCAACTTGCTGCTTTATTGGCGTCGTCTAACGCCACAAACAACTGAGCGCAATCCTTGAGCGACCGGGAACGGGGAATAGAACCCCAGTGCTTGCTGGGAGTACGCTTTCTTTTCACTCGCCCGTCTGGGACATGAGCGTCAGGATCTGTCAAGCCCGTGCGATGGAAGTTTACGCCTACACAGACTAGACCTCGGTTTATACTCTCATCGGAAGGAGCAGTCTCTGTGTGTTAGGACTGACTGTGCAATGACTGTGTAGTGGAGAGAAGGGAGAGAGGATCATGTGTGAGCTGTAGACTGTGCACAGGTGGAAACGTATTGTAGCATTAGCGTGATATGGCGATAATGGTTTGCGCCAAAACCCTCAATTGACCGGGCTAAACAATTGCCGGTGATGGGTGATTGGGGACCGACATACCGGTAATAGCCACGCTACATTGCTGT
Organism: Oncomelania hupensis; assembly: GCA_036898135.1. Lineage (NCBI taxonomy): Eukaryota > Metazoa > Mollusca > Gastropoda > Littorinimorpha > Pomatiopsidae > Oncomelania > Oncomelania hupensis. The sequence goes on from CM072524.1 coordinate 41,756,076, forward strand.
ACAATACAGCAGGACATTTGGCTGTACCTTGACATCTACGCAGAGTAGCAGCAGTATTGATTGTTAGAAAATAAACGGGAAAGCCTATTCTTGCTATAAAGCACAACAATAAACAAGGTATTGTTTATGGTATCTGTGGAAAAACTCCATATCTGTCGAAAAACTCCTTATCAATGCGTAATGACGTGACGGGATTAATTACAGGGATGGATTATAAAAGAATCCTGGACCAAACCCACCTTTTCCTGACTGGCGCAGGATAAAGGATGCCATGCTCGCGATGAAAGGGTAACCAGAAATTCTCGCCCCTGGGTAAAATATAATGTTACCGCCCTCTTCACATCCACCTCCCAATCTCTTCCTCTTTCTGTTTCTGGTTTCTTGTTCTTCTTCTCCTGCTCCTGCTTCCTCCTTCTCATTCTTCTCCTCCTCATCCTCCTTCTTCTTCTTCCTTTTTCTTCTTCTTATTATTGTTCCTCCTCCTCCTCCTCTTATTCTTTCATACTCGCGACTGTACACTTGAGAAATCACCAACAATTGTCTCTAGCCGACTGTCGACGTTGTTGCTGATGTTGCGTCGTCATTGGTGGGGATGCGAGGTAGACGGCGGCGTTGTGTGGAAGCGAATGTGCGCGGCATTGGAAGCGGAAATTTTCGCGCATTATGTTCTTCTATCCTGCTCTTCTCTTTCTTCTTCTTTTTCTTCCTGCCGTCGCAGCAACCGATGTGGGTACTAAATAGCTGGAACGTAAAAGTTGCGCTGTCGCAGTTTTGCTTTGGTTTGTGATGGCTGGAATGCTGATGGTGCCAATTAGAATAGCATCGAGTATGCCAGTTGTGTGCAAGTTTTCCTTATATTCCATCGATTAATTGATCAGATTATTGGTGAAGTGATTATTGGTTGGCATCTTGTACACTGACATTCAATTCATGGTATCTTATCACGCTCAGTGCGATGAAAAAAAGGTTTGTGAAGAGAAATTGCACTACTGCATACTGCCTTTTGCTGCTTACATGCATGTGCTGACAAAATGTACATTGGGACATTTTTCTGCGGTATGTTCAGTTTTATAACGGTCAGGAACTAATTCATTATCGAAGTTTGAGTCTATGTTTGTACCATGGTGTAAATTGTCCAAACATGAGAAACGACATGTGACATTTGAAAGACAACAGCAGTTCAATTTATCTTCGGGGCAGATTTGCAAAGAGTGTAGTTGGCCAACAGTTCAGATTCATACTTAATTTAATACTTGCGGTGATTGGGTTGAAATTGTGTTTCGTGGATGACAATGCATGCGGCCAACCATTCACAGCTAAGCTGTTTCTGAAATTGAAAGGTTGCGATTTGGGTAAGCTGTAAAAACAGTCATTACCTGTTGTCTTGTTTATATTGTATTGGTACGCTGGTAAAGAACTGTGATTGTCAATATTGTCTTCTTCTTTTTTCCTTCTTTTTTTTAAATTAAGGTGGGGGGGGGGGTATAGTAGTGTTGCAATTTGGGCAAATGTAGCTTTAATAATTCTGCTATATATTTTAAAATGTAGTTATTGCTGTGCGTGTCTCTGCATGTGGGAGAGAGAAAGAGAGGGGGGGGAGATAGATAGATAGAGAGTGAGTGAGTGCACACACGCGCGTTTGTGTTTGTATGTATGTGTGTGTGTGTGTGGTGTATTTGTCTTTTAGTTCTAGTCGCCATTATAAATGTGAGTGCTACACATAATGCCTCAAATATCAATCGGTCTGGTGCTTAAGGTCTTGAATGGTTCACCGCCGTAGATCAAGTGGTAAAGCGTTCGCCTGGCACACCGATGACCCAGGTTCGAATCCCGTGTTGGGCGATTTAGAATGTGGCCATTTTCACTGTCCATTTTAGCAGTTTGATTGCGCTGGTGGTTCAGTGCTGGTCCGTGTCCCTACTTCTCTTTTCCTGGGATGGTTATCCCCGCCTGCCATATCGCCAATGGTGGGTGTAGACGTTAAACCTCAATGTTCATGGTGCTATATGTTGTCATATTATTATTATTATTATTATTATTATTATTATTATTATTATTATTATTATTATTATGCCTTCCCCAGGGGAGGCAGCCCAGAATTTCCCTATAGAAAGGGATAATAAATTGCAACCCCTCCAAAAAAAAATGGTGATTATGCCTTGATGAAAATAATACTATAATAGCCAAAACAAGTCCGACATTTGTGTCTGTTAACCATTTTCTGCACTGTGTTGTATTATGCCTATGGGAAATAAAAAAGACTATAGCAGATGCATTAATGTGGGCTTTTATTAACTACACATTTCTATAAACATATAGGGCATTTGGAGATTGTGATGTAATAGATATTTGTGGTTTTGTTTTCGTAAAAGTAAAGTAGCATTTGTGCTGTTAAAGCGGCTGATTCATTTTTAAATCATCTTTCGTTAGATTTTAAATAATAGTTGCTGAGGCGATTTTGTCAGTATTTCCTTCTCAATTATTGAGGCAGTTTTGATCGATTGTTGAATTGCTTAAATACCCCTCTGTTTGAACAAATGTGAAACGGCTTTAAGTTAGGATAAGAAGAAGAAGTATGAAGATGAAAAAGAAGATGATAATGAAAAGAAGAAGAAGAAGTATGAAGATGAAGAAGACGACGAGGATAAAAATGATGATGGTGAAGCTCAAGAAGAAGAGAACGGAAGAATAATCAATTAGAGCGCGCAGTTGGCTCAGTGGTCCGAAGCCCTTTGACGAACTAGAATGCCGAAACAAAAGGGTCTGACCCTGAGACACACAGCCAACTGTGTCTCAGGGTCAGACCCTTTTTGGCTGTCACAGCCAACTGTGTCTCAGGGTCAGACCCTTTTGTTTCGTCAGTGGTGTATTGTACTACAAAACATTGGCGCAGTATTGCATGTCAGGCGAGTACAGGCAGTGCGTTCACGCCCTTTGACGGCCTGCAGTGCGGGCAAAACAATGATTAAACCCTGAGCTGAGACACCGCTCCTTGCTCCTTCCAATAAGTGTAAACAGAGGTCTAGTGTGTGCGCAGACGCATTCAATCGCGCGGACTTTAAAGATCATGACGCTCATGTCCTAGACGCCGGGAGGAAAGGTGGGGGAGGGGAGAGGGTGAGTGCCGGCTTACACAAATACAGCCATCCAGCGCTACCTCCTTTCTCCGCCCCAACCCCGGTCTCCCAGGATTGCGCTCAGTTGTCTGGGCATCGGACAGTGCGCCCAAAGACTGCAAGTGGGCGCCTTGGGCAGCTTGAGGTAGAGCTTGTATCGTGCAGCAGCATCTTGGGCAGCTCTTGCATGCTGTAGGGGAGCGGCGTAAGAACGAATGAATACATTAAGCAGAAAAAGAGAACGAGGAAAGGAAAAGAACAACAACAAGCTCCTTGTTGGTCTTCCCTCCACATCCATCTCTAAACTGCAACGCATTCAGAACAGTTCAGCCCGCCTTGTTCTTCGGAATAAAAGACGAGACCACATCACTCCACTCTTAAAACAACTACATTGGCTTCCTGTTGCAGACCGCATTAAGTACAAGATCAACCTCCTTACATATAAATGCATTCACGGAATAGCTCCTTTTTATCTGTCTGACCTAATCACTCTGTACAGCCCATCAAGAAATCTCCGCTCTGCTGACGACCGCCTCGGACTCAAAGTGCCTCGAACCAGACTCGTGTCCGCCGGTCAGCGCTCTTTCTCCTACCAAGCTCCCGTCAACTGGAATTCACTACCTCTTTCACTCCGCCAGAAGCCGTCTGTACCTTCTTTCAAAATTGCCCTCAAAACCCATTTGTTTTCCCAGTAGTAGCTACCTTGATCTCACTAGCGCGCTGATCGGCTTGCACAACGTCTACTGACCTATCACAATTTATGTGTTGCACGTGTGTGTGTATATATATATATATATATATATATATATATATATATATATATATATATATATATATATATATATATATATATATATATATATATATATATATATATAATCAGTGATGGAGATCACGTACAATCGTACGTGTTTCACGTACTGAGTTGGGAAATCACGTAACGAAAATGTAATGAAAGGGTATAAACGCGCACAAAGTCAGTGCCAAAGGGGTATGAAAACGTAAAGCTAAGTTGCTGGGAGGTATCATCAAGCACAACTATTTCGGTCGTGCGTACAGCTTTCGCTCGATTTGGATCGTGTGCCTGTGCGTCCTGCGCGACCGCCTACCACCCTCTCTCCCCCTGCTATTCATTCTGTCGCTTCCGAGAAACAGCCAATCATATGCACGATAATATTCACTATTTTTTCTCGACGCTTTTGATTGGCTATATAAGACTGACAACAACCCAACATTAAACATCGCCGACAAGCAGCGATCTGAGGGGAAGCCGAAGAAAAGGAAAAATAAAGCAGACAAAACTAATTGCTCAAAAAAATTAAAACAAGATGAAGAAAAAGACAAACTAACTTTTTTTGTCAGCCTTTGGCTTTGAGTGCTCGGTAAGAGAAGAAAAAGGTGAGCCGCAACCGGGCCCGTCTGAAGAAACTCAAACTGACTTTTCCACGCAAAGTGTTTATTACATATGTTGGTGTACCCCTAAAAAACTGAAAGGGGGTATAAAAACCCCCTTATGTTTGCAATGAGGGTATGAAAACCCCCACATGTTTTGGTTGAGGGTATAAATACCCCTAGCTTAAAAACTTTCTCCATCACTGTATATATATATATATATATATATATATATATATATATATATATATATATATATATATATATAATATATATATATATATATATATATATATATATATGTATGTGTGTGTATGTATGTATAGGTGTGTGTGTATGTATGTGTGTATATATATATGTGTATGTTTAAATTGATTTTTTTAAATGTATAAATGCGGGAGAATGCGCCTTGAATCACTCTTGTTTGTGTGAGATATGTGCGCTATATAAATTCATGTATTATTATTATTATTATTATTAACAAGGCCCAAAGTAATAGTACCCTGCTTTTAAATCATGTTGCGGATGCTTCGCGCTTGTGCTAGTTTTGAAACCGGTGGACCAATTATTCAGATCTGTTGGAGGATTTTTTTTTTTTTTGGGGGGGGGGGGAATTGTTAAGGGATTGTTGTACCGTTTGTTTGAATTTGCTGTGTGGCGTGTGGTCCTTTGCTTAAAAGGCTTTTCGCGTTCATTTAAAACGCTCTAGTTAGCATCATCGTGGTTAGTTGTTGTTGGTTTTTCTTTTTATGTTATCGATGTAATCTAACGCGCTTATTTTTTTTATTCTTCTGTATTTTATTTTCCTTTTGTTTAATTTTCTGTCCCGTCCAACGCCTAAATCCCGTTTCTGTTATTGTTTTAGAAACAAAAATAAAATAACCTTAACAAATTTTTTAAAGAGAAGCGAGGCAATTATTTTATTTTATGGCGCACTTAGCTCAGAGAGTTGCGGAAGGAGCAGGTTGAAAACGAGGATCGATCGAACGAAGGCCGCCGCACTGTAAAAACTAAGATCTGACATAGCGCATTTTTTCAGCTCGAAAGGTATTGCGTAAGGCGCAGGTGGAATGCGGGTCGAATGCGATCCCCTGAGACGCAAGGACGCTCTTTGTGGCTTTGTTACACTCGTTCGATGTTGGTGTTTTTCTATCAGTAGTTGATTCAGCCCCAGTGCTTGAATTCTCCTGATAGTTGTAAACTCGGATACGTTTATCCACGCAACCCGTTCAATCAGCATACAAGTCACAGAGTCGTCGTATGAAGTTTTCCACTTTTATTCAGCACACATCAACAACTGCATACAATCGCTTTTTCCACTCTCAACTTTTTACTTTCCAACTCTCTATCAACAACACTCTCTCTCTCAAAACAGTGCGGCACATAATTATATAGCCTCTCTCTTCTCCAGAACACCTTGGAACAATCGCGTATGACGCAATTTAACCAATCGCTCTATACTTCGTCATCACTGTCTTACGTCATACATCTTTCTTCACGTTCCAGGAATGTTCTCACACATCTACATTTATCGGGAATCTTCGATCGACCGTAAACACGCAAATCTAGAGAATTCTCCAATAATATCGACTAACGAAAATCATCAACGTTATACAAAGCTTCCTCTAACCACAATGCAAACACAAATCAAAGGTAAATACACTCTATTATTGCATGCTTTGCAAAATAAAAACGAACAGATCTATCGCGCGCGCTTCACACATAATATCGTGCACATTTCACACGCACCATCATGCGAGTTTCAACGTAACAGGCTTTGAGCTTTTGGGGTGTACCAAGATAGCACAGTGGTTGAGGATGCATGCAGACTTTACTAAGGGTGTGCGTCTTCGGGCTGCAGCCGTAGAGGTAGGGGTTCCAAGCTCGTTGACGGCGGGGGACGGCCGAAACAAAAAAAAGAATATCGCGACCCTGAGACACTGGCAATGGCGCCCTTGCTTCTTCGGATGAGGATATACACGGAGTTCTAGTCAGTGCATGCACGCATTTCATTGCACGGACTTTAAAGATCCTAACGCTCATGTCCTGTGCGGCTGCACAAATACACCCAGCGAGCACTAGGTCCCTTCTCCCTTAGGCCCGGTCTGTGCAGGATTGTGCCCAGTCGTCTGGGCGTCGGACGAGTCAGGACGTCGGGCGGCTTGAGTTAGATCCTGTGTCGGCCAGCGCCCTTGAGGAGCTCCTTAGCTGGAAAAAGCGCTATATTAGAACGTTTAAATTGATCAATTGCAAAACATAGAGAAAGTTCAAAGAAGGGCAACAAAGTTACTTAGCTACTACTACTACTACTACTACTACTACTACTACTACTACTACTACTACTACTACTACTACTACTACTACTACTACTACTACTACTACTACTACTACTACTACTACTACTACTACTACTACTACTACTACTACTACTACTACTACTACTACTACTACTACTACTACTACTACTACTACTACTACTACTACTACTACTACTACTACTACTACTACTACTACTACTACTACTACTACTACTACTACTACTACTACTACTACTACTACTACTACTACTACTACTACTACTACTACTACTACTACTACTACTACTACTACTACTACTACTACTACTACTACTACTACTACTACTACTACTACTACTACTACTACTACTACTACTACTACTACTACTACTACTACTACTACTACTACTACTACTACTACTACTACTACTACTACTACTACTACTACTACTACTACTACTACTACTACTACTACTACTACTACTACTACTACTACTACTACTACTACTACTACTACTACTACTACTACTACTACTACTACTACTACTACTACTACTACTACTACTACTACTACTACTACTACTACTACTACTACTACTACTACTACTACTACTACTACTACTACTACTACTACTACTACTACTACTACTACTACTACTACTACTACTACTACTACTACTACTACTACTACTACTACTACTACTACTACTGGCGAAAACTCTCCATATATAAACTTCTTCAAGCGTCTGTAATTTTGTTGTGTGTATGCAGGTTGTCTTTAGCTATCACCTTCAATAGCTCTTTGAGCTGGTTATCTCGCTCTATAAGAAGAAAACACGATGTGGTATGAAAAAGAAAACTATCCTATCTTATCTTATCCCGTAACTCGAAGGTCGTTGGGGTACCACAGACGATCGTTTAACCAGCGTGCTCCATCTTTCTCTGTCCTCAGCAACTCTCATGGCTTCGCTCAGTGTCAGGCCAGTCCATTCTCGAATGTTGTCCTGCCACCTCTTTTTCTGTCTCCCTCTTCTTCTGCCTCCTTGCACCGTGCCTTGCAGAATGGTGTTTTGCAAGGCCTGATGCTCTGATGACGTGGCCATACAAGAAAATAAAAATACACTAAGCGTGTAGACAAGATTATGGAGGCCTTGCATCAAGAGAAATGCAAATGGCATAAAATCTGTCAGCAAATTTAGGTTTAAGTTCTTGTTATTTCATTTGTTATCGTTCATATCTCTGATGCACATCGCCAACAAATAAATAAATAAATAAATAAATAAATAAATACTTTCGGATATATTATGTGTACAATTAATGCATTCATACTCGAATTCGTTAAATAATCCTGAGTGTTCTGTTTGCGCGATCGTTAAATTATCGGAGCTGAGCGTTGTTACTGAGACTATCACTGATGACGCAAATTGGTAGCGTCGATCGTTCGCGTGTTGCTCTGAAAAGCAACAGTCCTTATCGTAACATCTCCGCTATATCTGTTTTCTGAGGGGGGAAAATAAATGTCACAGCATTTCTTTTTGCAGCATCGTAGGCGTTTAGGATTGTGTCCCTGAAAGTAAACGAGTTTTTGTTACACTCAGTTTGATGATGGTGTTTTCTATCAGTATCTGATTCAGCCCCGATGCTTGAATTCCTGATAGTTGTGTAACTCAGATTCGTTTATTCACACAGCCCGTCCAAACAGCATACAATTCACAAAGTCGACGTATGAAGTTTTCCACTTTTATTCAGCACACACCAACAACTGCATACAATTCTCAACTCAACAACTTTCACAGCAACTTTCCAAATCACTATCAACAACTTTTCTCTCTCTACAACAATCTCGGCTCACGATTAAATAACCTCTCTCTCTTCTGGAACAATTGGGTACATGGTAGAAATGACGTACTGCCACCAATCGAACTAAAGATCGTCATCACTGACTTACGTCATACACATTTTCTCTACTTCCGGGAACATTCACGACCTTCGATATCCATCCGGAAATTTCTATCAAGAGTAAACACGCATATCCAGAAGATTCTCAAACAATATCGACTAACGCAAATTATCAACGTTATACAAAGCCTCTCCTAACAACAATGCAAACTCAAATCAAAGGTAAATAAACTCTATTATTGAATACTTTGCAAATCGAAACGATTAGATCTATCGTACACGCTTCAGCCATACTATCATTCGCGTTTCAACGTAACATAACCCCCCACTCAAGAAGAAATTTACCCAATTTCTTTCAACAACGTTGAAACGTAATGCACAAACAACGTTCAGAATTAAAACTTATTTCAGACTGTCTGAACACTGTCAATGTTCTCAGCTCATTCACACAGAGTCAATGGTTTTCATCTTCAAATCTGTCTGGATATAGTCAATGTTCACAGTTTATCTACACGGTCAATGTTTTTTTACTCACACACTCTGCTGAGGAAGTCCGCACCAACATTGTCTGATCCTTTGATAGATTCTACTCGCATGTTAAAGTTCTGCAAGTACATAGCCCATCTCATGATGCGACTGTTCACAAACTTGGCAGAGTTCAAGTAAGTTAGCGGCTTGTGATCAGTCTGTAGCACGAACTTCACTCCTTGAAGGTACAGTTCGAACTTCCGGATTCCCCATATGATGGCAAGGCACTCTTTCTCCATGGTCGAGTAATTTTTCTCAGCCCTGGACAGCTTCTTGCTGGCGTAACTGACCGGAAATAGTTTCCCTTCGTGCTCTTGCATCAGTATGGCGCCGATGCCTTCGTCCGCTGCATCTGTCCTTAAAACGAATTCCTTGGAAGTATCGGGCAGTCGTAGCACCGGATCCTTCGAAAGGAGGTCGCGCACAGTCTGGTATGCCCTCTCCTGAGACGGTCCCCACTGCACTTGGTTTGGACAGCCTTTCCGCACCAGGTCCGACAAAGGTGCTGTGATGGCTGAGTAGTTCGGTACGAACTCCCTATAATACCCAGCCAATCCCAGGAAAGATCGTACTTGCTTCTTTGTTTGGGGACGTGGAGCGTTCAGAATTTTGGTGACGTTTTCTAGCAGAAGCCCCTTCTGTCCTTCCTTCAGCGAATGGCCGATAAAGTCGACGTTGTCAGTCCCCAGAATGCACTTACTGGGCCTCACGGTCAGGTTAGCTTCTGTTAGACGGTGGAACAGCTCCCTCAAGGTCTGCAGATGCTCTTCCCAGGTGCGGGTGTGGACTAGCAAGTCGTCCCAGTAACACACGACGTTGTCCATACCTTTGAGCATCTTCCTCATTCCTCTCTTCAGGGTAGCTCCGCTATTGACCATGCCAAAGGGCATCCTTAGGCACTCGTACGTCCCATCAGGAGTTATGAAAGCAGTCTTTGGTATGTCTTGTTGACGCACGGGGACTTGCCAATAACCCTTGCTGAGGTCAATCTTTGAGAAGATTCTACTCCCCGATAATTGGCGAAAGAGGTCTGCTGCGGTAGGCATCGGCTCAGGGTCGAAGATGGTGATCTTATTGACCTTCCTGTAGTCGATGCATACTCTGTTGCTCCCGTCCTTCTTCTTCACGACCACGACAGGGGACGCGTAAGGGGAACTGGACTCCCTGATGATACCCATCTTCAGCATCTCATCGATGTCTTTCTTCAAGGATTCGCGGGCCTTGAAAGGGATCGGGAAGGGCTTGGATCGAACGGGTATATTTGAAGTGAGGTGGACTTCGTGTTCGACCAAAGTTGTAGAGCCAGGGACATCGCTGAAGTTGTGGGGAAACTCGCCCATAAGGTCCTTGAGCTCCATCTTTTGACCTTCCGTCAAGCTTGGTCCTAGCTTAACATCATTGATGCCTTCTTTGCTATGGAAGTCTCCCAGTTCCAACAGTTCCTCGCTGTCAAAGCTGTTGTCGATCTCAGCTGCTGTTGCCACATGCACAGTCTCTGATGGCCTTTCCACGTACAGCTTAAGGAGGTTGGCGTGGTATATCTTGGAATGCTGGCCGACCTTCACCTTGTAGTCGTTGATCCCCACCACGGTCTCCACTTCGTACGGGCCTTTCCACTGCATCAGCAACTTATTGTGATCAGTAGGTAGCAGCACCAGCACTTTGTTGCCAGGTTTAAACTTCCTGTTCACAGCCCTACGATCATAGTAGTGCTTTCCACAGTCCTGGGACTTCTTCAGGTTTTCTCTGGCTATCTCGAGAGTCTGCTCCAGCTTCTCCCGTAGCTCAAACACGTACTGGTAGCTGTTCTTCACCTCTGGGGTGTCCACTTCTTTCGTCCACAGTTCTTTCAGGATGTGCATCGGCCCTCGGATGGTTCTTCCGTACAGCAGCTCGAACGGAGAAAAGCCGGTGGACTCCTGCGGCACTTCTCTGTAGGCGAAAAGTAGGGCGTTGATGTAGCGATGCCATTGTCTGGGCTGCTCGCTGCACAGTTTCTTCAGGGTGGACTTCAGCGTAGCATTGAACTTTTCGACGAGCCCGTTGCACATTGGATGGTAGGGTGTCGTAGTCAAATGCCGGATGCTCAGCAGTCTGTTGACCTCCTTCATGCAGTCAGAGACGAACTGCGTCCCGAGGTCTGTCAGAATTTCTTCGGGCACTCCAAGTCTACTGAACATGTCCACCAGTGCCTCTGCCACAGTTTCAGTGTCAATCTTCTTCAGTGGCACTGCTTCTGGGTACCGAGTCGCATAGTCCACTAAAGTCAGTACCCACCGATGACCTTCTTCACTCGGAGGTCTTATTTCGCCGATTAAGTCTAAGGCCACCCTCTTGAAAGGTCGGTCGATCAGAGGCATCCTCTGCATAGGCACTTTCGGGACCCTTCCTCGAGGTATGGTCTTCTGGCAAATGTCACATGATCGGCAGAAACGGCTGACGTCCGCATGAAGCCCTGGCCAGTAGAACACCGCCTGGATTCTGTCTGACGTCTTCCTGATGCCTAGGTGACCTCCCATAATTGAGTCATGCGCTACTTCCATCACCTGGCGCCTTAAGGGTAATGGTACCAGTACTTGACGTAGTGGTTTACCTCCGTTGACCCTCGGGTGCTGGAAGATTCTGTACAGGATCTTGGCCTTCACCTCAAAATAGACCGTGCCATTGCCCTTGGTCACGTGGTCTTGGCGGTTCCTGTACTTGTTTAAAGTGCTATCAGCTTCCTGGAGCTGGATCAGCTTATCTCTGTCCACGATGACAGCTTTGGAGTTGTCGGCGACCTTCAGTGGCGTAGACATCTTGTCTCTCTTGGCCTGGGCCCTGGTAGTAACAGCACTGACGATCTCTGGTCGGCAGGGCTGAGCCGGAGTAACCACATTGTCCCGTAGCAGCTCTGTAAGGTCTCCATCGGGAAACGGCAATGGATCCTCCTCCACAACTTCGACGCGTTGGGTTGAGGCAGGACTCCACTCTGGATCGGGGTCGTCGGGTCGTCTCGCGCCGTCGATATTCCCGATCATCAAATCATACAGCGGCTTCTTCAGGCAAACCGCTTCGACTTCGCCTATGTAGAAAGGGGTGTTGACATGAATTTTCGCAACTGGCGCTCTCACACATTTGCTGTCGGCCATAAGTGTCCATTTTGAATCGCCAGTGAACTGTTCTTTAGCGATTAGGTCTTCTCTGACGATGACCCCACTGCAGCCAGAGTCTCTTAAAACAGTCACTTCATGATTTCCGACGCGTCCCTTAGAAACAGGCATGTTCTGGACGGTCACAGCTGCGCTGGCGACGACGGGGATGGATTTTCCGTTGGCAAGAAGTAGTTGGCCATCGGTCATGCACTCTTGCACGTCCGCAGGGGTAGCTGTGCGCTCGGTCTCACTCGGAAGAATGACGCTCCCGCCGCACACCTGATGGTCAGATCTACTGGTTTGCCGTTGATTGGAGAAACGTCTCTGTCGGTTGCCCGCCGCTGCGTTGTCCGTACTGCTCCGCTGTCCGCTATTTCTGCTTTGAGGGCAGCTGGCAGCTCTGTGGTCTGTAGCGTTGCAGATAAAACAGCCTCTTGATTGCCCTTCCCTGGGAGGTGGCGTGGAGTCCGTCTGTCTCTGGCTCGTCTGGCTCCCTTGAACCTGGTTCCCATGGTTTGCAGTCTTCTGAAAATGTTTCGTCGCGCTGGGTAGCCCCAGGGTTTTCCCATGAGCGATGAGATATCTTTCAGCAGCCTCAGTCACATCTTTAAGCGTCTGCAGCTTTTGTTCTTCTAAGTGGGTCGCTAGGTCCTTGTGACAGGCATTGAGAAATTGTTCCTTCACGATCAGGTCATGGAGACTGTCGTAAGACTTGCTTTCGCCTGATAACTCCACCCACTTGTGTAGATATGACGACAGGCGCTCCACAAACTGCTTTGGCGTCTCGTCTGACTTAGGCCGGCATTCACGGAAGCGTTTACGGTAGCCCTTCTCTGTAAAGTTGTAGCACTGCAACAGGGCCTCTTTCAAGACGTCGTAGTTTTTGGCGTCATCGTTCGACAGTCTGGTGTAAACTTCGAGCGCTTGCCCTGTCAGAAGTGCACTTAGTCGAATCGCCCAGTCTCGAGGTTGCCAGTTGGAGCTTTCAGCGAACCTTTCGAATCTCGCCAGATAACTGTCAATCTGGTCCTTCCCGTCGACGAAAGCTGGCAATTTTGGAGCCGTGTTGTCACTGATAACTTGTGGCGCATGCTGCTGTTGCTGGATGCGCGCCAACTCTAGTTGGAACTGCCGATCAGCTTCTCTTTCCTCCCGCCTGCGCTCATCTTCTCTTTCTTGCCGCTGCTGTTCAATTTCCAGACGCTTCAGTTCAAATTCTCTTTCTCTTTCTTCGCGCCATATTCTCTCTTGAGACTTGACGTACTCCGTCAGCTGTTTGCCTTTTAGATTTAGTTCAACCCCTTTCTGCCAGAAGTCAGCCATCTTGATGCTTCTGGAAAGTTCTATTCTGGAAAGTTCTTTTCTGGAAAGTTCTTTTTCTAGAAAGTTCTTGACTGTAGAGTTCTTTTTTTCTGGAAAGTTCTTGACTGTGCTGTACCTTTCTAGACTGTTCTAGAACAGCACGCTTTCTGCAGTAGCGCTGATGCTTGTCACTAGTCGCTTTCGCTGACGCAGGCCCCGCTGTCCTCGTCGTATGCGACGCTGCACCACGCTGGTGTTGATGTACACGCTCCTGTGCTGAAGTAGACGCGACGTCCGCTCGACGCTCGCTGTAACACTGGCGATGTAGCTCCGAGACTGTCCCTCGACGTAGTCTTACGGTAGCCACGTAGTCCCGATCTGTTGTTCGCTCACGAAGCAACTCTTCAGCGACTACACGCCCTTGCAGTCAACCCGAACCTATCGGTGATGTAGTCCCAGTATGTTGGCCCCTCTCGACGCAACTCGTTGGCGGCTACCCTCGATGACTGCCTCTCGTAACGTTGACTCGCTTGTGTGTGTGTAGCAGTTGAACCCTTGGCTATGGCGTGAATCGCGGCTTGACCCCCAAAATGTTACACTCAGTTTGATGATGGTGTTTTCTATCAGTATCTGATTCAGCCCCGATGCTTGAATTCCTGATAGTTGTGTAACTCAGATTCGTTTATTCACACAGCCCGTCCAAACAGCATACAATTCACAAAGTCGACGTATGAAGTTTTCCACTTTTATTCAGCACACACCAACAACTGCATACAATTCTCAACTCAACAACTTTCACAGCAACTTTCCAAATCACTATCAACAACTTTTCTCTCTCTACAACAATCTCGGCTCACGATTAAATAACCTCTCTCTCTTCTGGAACAATTGGGTACATGGTAGAAATGACGTACTGCCACCAATCGAACTAAAGATCGTCATCACTGACTTACGTCATACACATTTTCTCTACTTCCGGGAACATTCACGACCTTCGATATCCATCCGGAAATTTCTATCAAGAGTAAACACGCATATCCAGAAGATTCTCAAACAATATCGACTAACGCAAATTATCAACGTTATACAAAGCCTCTCCTAACAACAATGCAAACTCAAATCAAAGGTAAATAAACTCTATTATTGAATACTTTGCAAATCGAAACGATTAGATCTATCGTACACGCTTCAGCCATACTATCATTCGCGTTTCAACGTAACAGTTTTCTTTTTACACCGGAGTTATGGATCTGGATCTAGATCGTTAGGTTTGATGACAAGCTGGGCGGGCGTAGGCCTACGTGGGTTCCATCTGACTTTAGCAAAGTGAGGTGTGCACACTAGGTCTCCTATGCCAACGCCGTAACTGACGTAATGAAATAATCCATTGGGTCTAATTTTTTTGACGATGCAAATAGCTGGTTATTACCAGATTCGACCGAGCGTAGAATGCGTGCGTACACAGACTAGACCTCGGTGTATACTCTCGATCGAAAGCGTAGATTCGATGCCCCTCAAGCGGCTTGAGTTCTATCCTGTATTGGACAGCGCCTTGTGCAGCTCTTGAGATGGAAAAGCGCTGCACACAAACGATACGCTAAGAATTATCTTCTTCTTCTGCGGTGTTTTGATTTTGAACAGCCAGCGCCTTTATCTCTCAATACTCAGACGGTTCAGAGGGATATGCTGATGTGTGCGGAAATAGTGAAGAAAAGGAATGGATTTCTAAGGTGAAATTGGATTTTGTTTAAATAAGGGTAGGGAACAGAGAGAGAGAGAGAGGGGAGGGAGGGGCGGGCGGAAGGGAAGAAGGAAGATGACGGCGGTGAGGAAGGGATAGATAAAGATGTTGATTACAGAGGGGGCGGGGGTGTTGGGAGGGAGATTATGGAGTTTGGTGATTAGAGGAAGAGTTTGATTGGAGGAGGAATGTTATTGTTAGGGTACAAATGGGTGTAGGTGTTAGAGATTGGAAAGCAACAGAGAAGTTTTATGAGAGATTGGATAGCAAAGCGAGGGGATGTATAAGGATTGGATAGCAACAGGAGTATAGAGAGATTGGATAGTAACAGAAGAAGTGTAGAGAGATTGGATAGCAACAGAAGAAGTGTAGAGAGACTGGATAGCAACAGAAGAAGTGTAGAGAGACTGGATAGCAACAGAAGCGTGTAGAGCGAGAGATTGAATAGCAACAGACGGGGTGTTGAGCGAGAGATTGGATAGCAACAGAAGGAGTGTAGAGAGATTGGATACCAACAGAAGGGGTGTAGAGAGATTGGATAGTAACAGAAGGGGCGTAAAGATATTGGATAGCAACATAAGGGGTGTAGAGAGATTGGATAGTAACAGAAGGGGCGTAAAGATATTGGATAGCAACATAAATGGTGTAGAGAGATTGGATAGTAACAGAAGGGGCGTAAAGATATTGGATAGCAACATAAATGGTGTAGAGAGATTGGATAGTAACAGAAGGGGTGTAAAGATATTGGATAGCAACATAAGTGGTGTAGAGAGATTGGATAGTAACAGAAGTGGTGTGGAGAGATTGGATAGTAACAGAAGGCGCGTAAAAATATTGGACAGCAACATAAGTGGTGTAGAGAGATTGGATAGTAACAGAAGGGGCGTATAGATATTGGATAGCAACATAAGGGGTGTAGAGAGATTGGATAGTAACAGAAGGGGTGTAAAGATATTGGATAGCAACATAAGGGGTGTAGAGAGATTGGATAGTAACAGAAGGGGTGTAGAGAGATCTGGATAACAATAGGAGGGGTGAAAGAGAGATTGGATAGCAATAGAAGGGGTATAGAGTGAGAGATTGCATAGCAACAGAAGGGGTGTAGAGAGGTTGGATAGCAACAGAAGGGGTGTAGAAAAATTGGATAGCAACAACGTGTTGGAGAGAGGGATTGGATAGCAACAAAGTGTTGTAGAGAGAGTTCCTATCCTATCCTATGCTATCCTATCCCATAACTCGAAGGCCGTTGAGGCACCACAGATGATCGTTTAACCAGCGTACTCCATCTTTCTCTTTCCTCAGCAACCCTCATGGATTCGCTCAATGTCAAGCCAGTCCATTCTCGAATGTTGTCCTGCCACCTCTTTTTCTGTCTTCCTCTTCTTCTGCCGCCCTCTTCTTCTTCCTCCTTGCACCGTGCCTTGCAGATGGTCTTTGCAAGGCCTGATGCTCTGGTGACGTGGCCATACCATCAGAGTTTCCGTTTCTTTACTACTGTAAACATGTCATTGTGTTGTCCAATGGCTTGTGTGGTCTGTCGGACTTCGTCTTTGGTGATGTGCTGGGTATAGGAAATCCCCAGAAGTCTTCTGTAGTACATCATCTCCATGCTTTGTTTTCTTTGTTGTAGATCTGCTGTGAGGGTCAATGTTTTGCAAGCGTATATGAAGATGGAGATGACAAGGGAGCGTAGTAACCTTACCTTTGAGTGTAGACTGATGGTCCTGTCTTTCCCAACGAGCTTCAAACTTGTCAGGGCAACAATTGTTTGAGCAATCATGGAGAGGACTTCCTGTCGGGATCATTGTTTGATGCGATGGCTCCTAAATATTTGAAGTTATGCGCTGTGTTGAGGGACTGGCCTTTGACTTTGATGTCCTTGTTGTTTCCATTGGTGTTGGTCATCATTTTGGTCTTCTCTGCACTTATTTCCATTCCAAAGGCTCTGGAGGTGGTGTCGAGCTTCTGTACCAGCTGTTCAAGGCAAGTTCTTGTTGCTTTCTAGCCAATCCATCAATGTCATCCGCTAAACGGAGGTTGGAGATTGCTCTACCCCCTATGATGACTGAGAGATTGGATCGCAACAAGGTGTTAAAGAGAGAGAGAGAGAGAGAGAGAGAGAGAGAGAGAGAGAGAGAGAGAGAGAGAGAGAGAGAGAGAGAGAGAGAGAGAGAGAGAGAGAGAGATTGGATAGCAACAAAGTGTGTTAGAGAGATTGA
This sequence comes from Oncomelania hupensis, assembly GCA_036898135.1. Taxonomy (NCBI): domain Eukaryota; kingdom Metazoa; phylum Mollusca; class Gastropoda; order Littorinimorpha; family Pomatiopsidae; genus Oncomelania; species Oncomelania hupensis. Next base: position 41,773,704 of record CM072524.1, read on the forward strand.
ATAGCAACAGAAGGGTGTAGGAGGATGACGTTAGAGAATAGGGAGGTTTGGAATATGCTGGAAGGTGCTAGGGCTTGTTGCGACTGCAGGGGCAGAAGATGAGGGGAGTTGGCGAAGAGTTAGGGCTGGGAGGGTTTAGGGTGTAGCAGTTACGCCTTTAGAGGCTGGTTGGCACTCTTGGAGGCCTTCTCCTGACATTTAAGAAACTTTCACACCATGCTGGGCTTCCAGTAAGGTCCTCTTCCCATCCCCACTCCTCGCCCCCATCCCAATCCCCATGTACTTTAAAGATCACAGTCTAAATAGTTTCTATGACAACATTGTCTGAATTATTCTTCTTAGTTTCTACATGTAGATTGTACATTCTTCTTCTTCTTCTTCTTCTTCTTCTTCTTCTTCTTCTTCTTCTTCTTCTTCTTCTTCTTCTTCTTCTTCTTCTTTATCAGTACAACGTATGTTAATCTGATGACTAAAAATTGATGCAACAACAAAAACTTCTTCTTCTTCTTCTTCTTCTTCTTCTTCTTCTTCTCCTCCTCCTTCTTCTTCCTAATATTCTGAAAGATCAGGGAACATTTTCGTGACGCCGAAACACGTGTAACTTTTCCGACAGATGGAAATGCTCTATGACGAATTGTTAACGCGAATTCTTCAAACTTTTGCATCGTACATTATTAGAGCAAACGCAAGGTTTGCATCCATCAACGTGCATTTTAAATCCTCACTACCTGACCTAGTGAACTTTACATTATCAAAAACGCAACTTAGTATCAGTTATCCTGTATTCGGTCTGTCTGTCTGTCTCTCTGTCTGTCTGTCTGTCTTATCTGTCGGTGTCAGTGTGTGTGTGTGCGTGCGCGAGCGCGTGTGTGCGTGTTTCTCTCTCTCTCTTTCTCTCGCACAGATAAAGACCTGAATATCTTGAACCATTTTTTTACTGAACCCAGCTGGTGGGCATAGACTTCATAATTATAAACTACCTCTCCCTAGCATTAACGTATACAAAAATAACCTTTTATGTAATGGAGTTGCAGTATGGAACTCTCTCCCTCTGGCGTGTAAACATTACGACACATTATTTTATTTAAAAGATAAAATCTGTAGGCATCTGCTAAATTAATTATAAAGATGATGCATTTTATTATGATAATTAATTATTTGTTTCATAAATTATTTTTATAATTGTTTTAAGAGCTAGATATAGGGAGTGCCGGGGTGAGTAGGGAAGGAGAGGAAGGGGGGAGGGGGTGGGGGGCGTGAGTTTAAAAATTGTTTAAAGATGATGACAAAGATGATGACAAAGATGATGACAAAGCTAATGGTGTGTGTGTGTGTAAATTATGTGATTTCCAATTTAACATTCACAGGTTCTTTATTATGTTAATTTGTTAAGAGACAGATTGGAAGATTATACTTTATAATTAGCCTAAAATCTTTATCCCTAATGAAGAATTTGTTAGCTCTCTCTCTCTCTCTCTCGCTCTCTCTCTCTCTCTCTCTCTCTCTCTCTCTCTCTCTCTGTATATATGTCTACCCCTCTCTGTCTCTGTAGGTCTCTCCCTCCTTTCCTCGTTTCCCTCACTCTCTTTTACACTTGTCCTCTTAATTTCTATCTGTGTGTTTGTGTCTGAATGCGCGACAGTACCTGCCTGGGTGTTTCTGTCACTTTGTGTATGTGTGTTGGTGGGTGCGCGCGCACCTATTAGCAACGACCTATGAGTGCAATCGCGAGTGCTGGTGTGGTTGTAGGTGTGTGTTTGCGTGTGTGTGTGTGTGTGTGTGTGTGTGTGTGTGTGTGAGTCTTTCAGTGATAATCACTTTGTGTCTAAGCACAGGGAGGTATGTGATCAACTGTCCCTTACAGCTGTTGTACAGAGTACAAAGTGATTTATCGTTGTTACTGTCTATCTTCATGTATTAACCCCCTACCCTCTTCCACCCCCTATCCATCTCCCCCTTCCTCTCGCCCCTCCTTCATCCTCCCTTGTTCCCCACCATCTGCACCTTCCGCTGTCATCGTTTTCAACTGTAAGGTTTAGCCCTCAGTGAAAAGGGCCAGCCCAGCAGCTCATCACCTCGGCACAGACCTCTGCCTTTGTGGAGAATCCAGACAGAGATTTTCAACAACATGAAGAAGCTGACAGCTTCTTGTAATTTGTCATCGCACACGCAGAAAGACTGCGAGAAATGTAACTATCATAATAAGGATTTCATCCGATATTCCGCCCCTAGATAACTGACCGGTCCTATGAATGATGCGCGTTGACGTGAGCGTTTCACTCTCTTCTGTGTGTGTGTGTGTGTGTGTGTGTGTGTGTAGGCGTGCATGTGTGTGCGTGTGTATGTGTGTGTATGAAAAAGGACCCGGGTTTTTTAATGTGCCGCCATAGCGACACTATTCCTATCCTATCCTATCCTATCTTATCCCGTAACTCGAAGGTCGTAGGGGCAACACAGATGATCGTTTAACCAGCGTACTCCATCTTTCCCCCCAGCAACCCTGATTGTTTCGCTTAGTGTCTCAATCCAGTCTATTCTCGAAATGTTGTCCTCAGCGACACGTGAGGTGAAATACCGTATGAGTTGTTACAAAAAGTCGACTTCCTAGATGGAAAATCGCCCGTTCAAGAGTCTGGGTGAACCCGTTTTGTGCCCCCGTTCGGAATGTGTAGGATGCAAAAGAGCAACAAAGCAGGAGGCACTGTGGTCTAATGGTAGTGCTTCGGCTTGCGGATCGGAAGGTCCCGGGTTCGAACCCTGGCCGGGCCTTTGTGTTGTGTCCCTGGGAAAGACACTTTACTCCTGTTTTTCTACTCCTTCGGATGAGAGTATAAACCGAGGTCTAGTCTGTGTCGCATACATTCCATCATAACGGACTTTAAAGATCCTGACGCTCATGTCCTAGACGGGTGAGTGCCGGTGACAAGAAAACACCCAGCATGCACCTAGGTCCTTCTCCCCCATCCCTGGCTGCCCAGGATTGTGCTCAGTTGTCCGGGCTTCAGACAATGCGCCCAAAGGCTGCGGGTGAGCGTCTCGGGCGGCTTGAGTTAGATCCTGTATCGGCCAGCGCCTTGAGCAGCTCTGGAGCTGGAAAAGCGCTATATAAGAACGATTAAATAAATAAAATAAATAATATTATAGCAATGTTATTTTATTTAATAGTTTTTGATGAACGCCTTTCCAGCTTAAGAGCTGCTGATGTCGCTGTCCGATACAGGATCAAACTCAAGCCGCCCGAGACGCCCACGTACGGCCTTTGGGCGCATTGTCGGACTGAGCACAATCATTAACAACAACACTAATAAATAATCACACGAATAATCTTCCACAAGTACAATAGTGGAGATTGCAATTATGGCAGATCTGATGGTCTACCTTTGAACCCCACTACGACGATAGTGGCAGAAGAAGAGGGAGACCGAAAAGGAGGTGGGAGGACAACATTCGAGAATGGACTGGTTTGACACAGAGCGAAACCATCAGGGTTGCTGAGGACAGGGAAAGATGGAGTACGCTGGTTAAACGATCATCTGTGGTGCCCCTACAAACCTCTGAGTTACGGGATAGGATATGATATGATAGGATAGGATTCACGCCATGGAAAAGGTTGGTTCCATTTACACTGAGCACCGCTCGTTCTGTCTTTCTCTCTCTACATGTCTCTGTCTTAATAAAGTCTGCATGCACTCTCAACCACTGTGCTATCCTGCCACACCCCAAAAGGCCAAAGCCACAAAGAGCGTCCTGGCGTCTCAGCGGATCGCATTCGACCCACCCGCATTCCACCTGCGCCTTACGCAATACCTTTCGAGCTGAGGAAGGGCGCTATGTAAGAACTTAGTTTTTAAAGCGCGGCGGCTTTCGTTCGATCCTCGATTTCAACCTGCTCCTGCCGCAACGTTCTTTATTCTTCGCATCATGAGAAAAAGTAAAAAAGCGAGTTTGCTGCCATCGTTTACACGTAAATTATGACAGTTAAGCTCAGTGCTGTTAGGTTATTTTAGTATAGTGGTTTTTTTTTTCTTCTCTGTGATTGGAGTCGAATATACCGCGAAGTCTCTGTCCTCAATGCGTTCTAACGCGTTATACCACTTATTTCCCCTTTCTCTTTGTCTCTCTCACTCTCTCTTTCACTCTCTCTCTTTCACTCTCTCTCTCTCTCTCTCTCTCTCTCTCTCTCTCTTTCTCTCTCTCTCTTTCTTTCTTTCTCACTCTCTCTCCCTCTTTTTCTCACTCACACTCTTTTGATCGACCCAGCAAACCATAGTTTTTTGTTGTAGTTTTGAAAAGTTCAAGTTTCTAAATTTTGCAACACGAGAGTCCACGTTTTGTTTGACAATGTTCGCCAAGTTTGATAAAGTCACGAAAACAGTAAAAGTTTTCTAACGTTGTATCTACACGCGCGCGCATACACACACGCAACACAAAATCACACATATTAACACAATACATACACACTCACTCACTCACAGAAACTCACACATATTATAGGCTACTCATACGTATAGGCACGCACGCGCACGCACACGCACTCACATGCTCACACGCACTCTCACGCACTAAGCCACACATGCACTCACAGCCACACACACACGCACTCACACTCACTCAGCCACACTTACATACACTCACAGTAACGTTAGCGAATATCTTCCAGTAAAATCGATTGTCTTGGGTTGTAGGTGTTCATATCCTTACTACCCAATATCTATACGACACTGCCATTACAAACTGTAACTACTACCCAATATCTAGTAGCCACACTGCCATTACAAACTGTAACTACTACTCAATATCTAGTAGCCACACTGCCATTACAAACTGTAACTACTACCCAATATGTAGTAGCCACACTGCCATTACAAACTGTAACTACTACCCAATATCTAGTAGCCACACTGCCATTACAAACTGTAACTACTACCCAATATGTAGTAGCCACACTGCCATTACAAACTGTAACTACTACCCTACCCAATATCTAGTAGCCACACTGCCATTACAAACTGTAACTACTACCCAATATCTAGTAGCCACACTGCCATTACAAACTGTAACTACTACCCAATATGTAGTAGCCACACTGCCATTACAAACTGTAACTACTACCCAATATCTAGTAGCCACACTGCCATTACAAACTGGAACTACTACCCAATATCTAGTAGCTACACTGGCATTACAAACTGTAACTACTACCCAATATCTAGTAGCCACACTGCCATTACAAACTGGAACTACTACCCAATATCTAGCAGCCACACTGCCATTACAAACTGTAACTACTACCCTACCCAATATCTAGTAGCCACACTGCCATTACAAACTGTAACTACTACCCTACCCAATATCTAGTAGCCACACTGCCATTACAAACTGTAACTACTACTCTACCCAATATCTAGTAGCCACACTGCCATTACAAAGTGTAACTACTACCCTACCCAATATCTAGTAGCCACACTGCCATTACAAACTGTAACTACTACCCTACCCAATATCTAGTAGCCACACTGCCATTACAAACTGGAACTACTACCCAATATCTAGGCCATGCAAGTAACAAATCTGGGGATTCCACAATGTTTATCATACTGTTGTACATTTGTTGTTCCCCTCTACATCATCATCAGGATCATCTTCATCATTATCATCGTCATCATCATCATCATCGTCATCATCATCATTTTTTCTTCCTCCTCCTCGCCCTCCTCATTATCCTCATCATCGTCATAATCGTCATTCAAAGGAGTTGATCGATATGTAATACCCATCACGGACTACGTCAGGGTAGATGGCATTGTTGAATAATTTCCCGCACGCTGTCCACTCTCGTGTAACTATCACCGATTACTACATTAATATGGGTGAGAGAGAGAGAGAGAGAGAGAGAGAGAGAGAGAGGGGGGGAGGGGGAGGTGGAGGTTGGAGGGGGTAACAGGAAGGGCCAGTAATGTCCGCCATTTTCCAGACTGGGGTGGGAGCAAATGACTCTCATTACAGACAACAGACGCATTTCCAAGAGTTGCCTGTCCTTGCCGGATAGTGGGTCACAATCAAAAGATGTCTCTCCGTATCATTATGTGTGTGAATGTAAACCACAACTCAAAACAAGATGGCAAGTCATGCACTATGTATTTTCAAACAATCGCACTCATAGCTGGGAAAGACATATTTTGAGAAGTGTTCATTTTGTTGGTTGTGTTGTGAGTCGGCTTTGTTATCAGGAAAACGCCGAGTGATAGGCCATGGCATAATCTGAGCTATCTCCAAGCAAAACATCATCGAAATAGGATCAGACAATTTCTGGGGAAAAGTACAAACGTATTTAACAAAATGGAGAAGCACAGTGACCTTGACCTTGGAGAAAGTGCGAGTACGAGTGATCTAACATGCTTAGCAGCGGTTAATGTGTCCGCAAATAAAAAATGATGAATTCCGGTTGAGTTATTCTGGAAATAGGGCCAAAAGTGGGCTTTGAACCCAATACAGAATTCCAGAAGCACCGCCCTAGCCCTGACGAAGGAGCCAAATACAGGCGACCGGGCTGCTGCTCTAGGAAGGCCCGTGATTTCAAATACCTGTTTACCAAACCTCAACAAAATCTCTTCAGCCGTAGTTTGAGATACGGAGCGAAACGTTCTTAGAATTAAAGCAAATGACTCTTGTGACCTTTCCATTAGCGACAGAGCATGCATGATGGCACGGGAAGCATGGCAATAACCTGGTTCATATTCCTATGAAGTTGGGTCAGTTCAAAATCCGTTCAGTTGTTCTTGAGATATACGGTCCAGGGCCCGGTAACATGAGCGCGCCTGTCGCCACCGAACAGTCGCATGACGAAACAGTCGAACGACAAGACAGTCGGTCGATCGCTTGACCGTCAGTGAAGGGGTAACATGAGCAGGCGTGCCGCGGGTTCAGCCGTGCGACTGTTTTGTCGCACGACCGCACTATCGTGATACTATATTTAGAATCGCAACAACTTCCGGACTAGTCGAGTTTTTAAAAAGTTCCTCACTACTTTGTTATAGTAAGATATAATACAGTGAATAGTTTTCTCTGTACATCCTGAACAAGCTCTTAGTTGAAGACAAGCATAACACGACTGTGACAGCGAAGAAGAATAAGACAAATATGATTGATATTTTACTCCACAATAAAATAATTGGGAGTTGGCGCAGTGGTGAACGCTTCATCTTACCGATTTGATAGGATGGGGTTCGACTACAAGTTTTTTATTTTATTTTTTCCCCTCCCACCCCACCCACAAGATTGTTAAAGTTATTAGTCTATTGTAAGAGATTTGTTAGTGTGATTGTTTTTCATTTTCTTACATTTTTAATTTTTCCTAATTAGTTGTTGCAAGGGGAGGAGCTATTTTTTGTGTAGTTGTGTACAATATATATATTTGATTTGTGATATTATTTTTACATAAGTGACGCATTCCGGTAACGACAGACAACCGACAACTATCCTCTAAAGAAATCAACATGGTGGACACATATGACAGAAAACTACTGTCAATGTATATTCCCAACAAAAGTTTGTAGGAAGATAAGCACAGCACAAAGGTAACAGATGCCAAAAAAAGGTTACAATGGGATGAAATTTTGACACACGTTAGTGCGGGCGGAGTTAAAAGAAACTCCATTTCAATTTTAAAAAAAAATTAGAGATATGAAGAGCGTGGCTCGAAAATGGATAAAAACTACACCAAAGACAGGCGGCGGTCAACCACCCCACAAACCGTAGTGTGTGGAGGTTGTATTAGATCACCTTATTGGACATGATTCTGACACACTATCAAATATCAAGGGTGAGTATGTGGATTTTTTAAAAATTGTATACAGAAACAAAGCTCTTCCTAGCATTGTTAAATGTTGATTTATCTTATGGGTATATTAATTAGTACTAATACAGGTAGTCACGTGGAAGAATACGAGGCGGAATAGAAACATCAGTATCATCTCATGATGATTATACTGTTGTCCACTTGCATTTTCTATGTATACAGTTATTACTGAACACTTGTTATCAATCATAGTAGAAGTATTACTATTTCTGAAATTGTGATTGTAGCACAATTTGCCTTTATGTTCTGAATCAGCGATTAACTATTTTTAAATAGTAATTGCATTTTTTTTATTTGTGTAAGCTAAAGCAACTTGTTTGTATATACTTTATTAATGAAGATGCTTTTGCTTCTGTCTCAGGTGGATGTGAATCCATGACTGACGAATGTGACAGCGTGCCGTGCCGTGTTCATAGAGAATTCACGTTGTAAAAAACTCCAAACTTTACAACTTTCAATATGATTTTTTATTTTTTATTTACCTTTCTACCAACGATATAGGGTGAGAGTACTGGCTACTAAATAAGCCTGTATACAAAATGTTGTTATATTTTTATTGCATTTGTTTTTTCAACATGGTCATCAGCGTTATGTGTACAGTTCTTAGTGTAATAATGTGCTGCAGCGTTTACTAAATGCTTGTGCGTTCACTTGACAATAAAATTGTGTATTGTATTTGCAGATGAAGGGATTGTTCCGCTGGTTCTATGCTACGGAATAGAACTGCAGTAACCCCAAAATTTTTTAATAAACTAATTTATTTAATAAACAAAATTACTTATTATTATTTCTGTTGTTGTAATTTACGAGTATTGATTATATTAATGCATTTTATTAATGGACGCAATACTATATAGGCTTTTTACCAAGCATGAAACGTAGGATATTTCATTAACAAAGTAGATGAATAAAATACACAATGTGTTTGTAAAGCTATATATTAACAATTCAGAGAGTAAATCATATTATGTAAACGTATGCATTGTGTGACTGTTTGGAATTATAACTGCGTAAACTGTATATAGCAGCCACTGTTGTTGTCGTCAAACGACCGTCGCGAAAACTGGCCTACCGACGGTCACGGTCGTGGCTGTTCATACGACTGCGGTCTTACCAAATTCCGTCGTTCGACAGCACGTCGGGCGACGGTCAAAATGTTTCATGTTACTCGTTTTGACGTCATACGCCGTTCCGACGGCGTGGTTGGCAGTCGTGCGACCTTTCTCGCCCTCTCATGTTACCGGGCCCAGCGGGCCAACCGATCGACAGATCCACATTTTGTTCATTCTGGATCCCGACCATTTCAAAAAAACAGGTAGATTGTACACTCACGGGCGAGCGCACTCACACAAATACACACACACAAACACATACACACACATACGCTATCGCTCTCGCACGCATACATTACAAACACGCACACACGCACGCACATATTTTGTAAATTTATTGTTGATGGCTAATAGCTCTGTTCAGTGGAGGTTGAAACATCAGGCTAAGCCTAAAACCTTCAGCCTATTAAAATTTGTCTTATCATCTCGATGAAGAAGACGTTAATAAAACAACCAACCAACCAAAATAGGCCGCTCTTTTCCCCCAAGTTCCTATAACGTAACTTACACCCTCTCTCTCACTCTTCCTCTCTCCCTCTCTCTTTCCCTCTCTCCCTCTCTCTTTCCCTCTCTCTCTCTCTCTTTCTGTTTCTCCCTCCCCCTCTCTCTTCCCTTTCTCTCTTTTTCTCCCTCTCCCTCTCTCTCTCTCTGTCTCTTTCTCTCGTCATTGCTTTAGACAACGTGTGTGAGAGTTTTTTGTATGCGTGCGTACTGCAGTATAAGTGTATAGGCTTTGTGTGTTTTTAAAACAAAGAGAGGCAAACAGACTAAAGCAGACAGACAGAAAGACAGACAGACAGACAGACACAAAAAAGACAGGACCATAATGAACCTTTTGGGGACCGAGTACGCAAAAAGGCAGTCGGTGATTACTTGTTGGTCCTCGTTGGCGTAAATTACACGTAGCAAGTCAGTTACAGGCAAATAGCACTGGACAGCTATGTGTTAACGTTGGGAACAAAGCACATGATGAGTACCCCTGAAAACCTCCTTTACAGATGAATTGCGGGGTGGGGAGGGGGGTTTACGAAGAAGTAGTAGAAGACGAAGAGGGAGCCGGAGGAGAGGAAGAAGGAGGAGAATGAGGAGGAGGAAGAAGAAGCAGTTATTGGAACAGAGGAGGAGGAGGAAACACCGAAAAAAAAAAGAAAAAAAGAATACGAAGACGATGACGACGTGAAAGAGGCAATACTGGACATAACAGCGCATCGTGCACACAACATTACATCTCCATCACACCAAACACTAGGACGTGCCACAAAATTCCTTCTCAATTTCAAATCACGTTTCCATAACGAAAATCTTGTTTTCCTTCTTCTTCTTCTTCTTCTTCTTCTTCTTCTTCTTCTTCTTCTTCTTCTTCTTCTTCTTCTTCTTCTTCTTCCTCCTCCTCCTTCTTCTTCCTTTATTTCTTCTTCTTCTTCTTCTTCTTCTTCTTCTTCTTCTTCTTCTTCTTCTTCTTCTTCTTCTTCTTCTTCTTCTTTCTCCTCCTCCTCCTCCTCCTTCTTTTTCTTCTTCTTCTTCCTCTTCCTTTATTTCTTCTTCTTTTTCTTCTTCTTCTTCTTCTTCTTCTTCTTCTTCTTCTTCTTCTTCTTCTTCTTCTTCTTCTTCTTCTTCTTCTTCTTCTTCTTCTTCTTCTTCTTTCTCCTCCTCCTCCTCCTCCTCCTTCTTCTTCTTCTTCTTCCTCTTCCTTTATTTCTCCTTCTTTTTCTTCTTCTTCTTTCTTCTTCTTCTTCTTCTTCTTCTTCTTCTTCTTCTTCTTCTTCTTCTTCTTCTTCTTCTTCTTCTTCTTTCTTCTTTCTTATTGTTTCTTTCTTATTGTTTCTTTCTTCTTTCTTCCTGCTTCTTCTTCTTCTTCTTCTTCTTCTTTCATCATCATCGCTCATCCTAAAAACAGGAAATTGAGGACAACACAGCAAGAGGGACATTATTTAAATTTCAGTCTTCCAACATGCTGAGCTATCGATTTAGATTTTTTTTATTTTTATGGAGCAATGAAAAATGATATTGTCGCAAATTTCAATCCCTTTTTCCTATCGCCCTGTCAATAACACTTCAGTGGCGCATCCCCCACCCACCCTCCTCGTCGCCCCACGACCCAGCCCCCCCTTTCTACACCCACACCCAATCGCACCCCCACCCCGACTGCAATCACATGGTCTTTCTCTCGCTATTGCCCTCCCACTTCTTGCCGGTTACACACGCACACACACACACTCACACATACACACACACACATACATACATACACACACCTTCACGCACACATATGCACGCATACACGTGCACGCACACAAACTTACACACACAGTCAACGCAATTATCGTTTTGTTTTTATTATTAAGGATTAGACATTCGTTCTCCGCTTTTTTCTGGTAATGTTTTTTGTATCTTTCTTGTTCTTTCTCGTCCTTCTTCTTCTTCTTCTTCTTCTTCTTCTTCTTCTTCTTCTTCTTCTTCTTCTTCTTCTTCTTCTTCTTCTTCTTCTCCTCCTCCTCCTCCTCCTCCTTCTCATCACCTCCTTCTCATCGCCCCTTTTTTGTTGCTGTTGTTCTTATTTTTCATCATCATTATCTTCTTCTTCTTCTTCGGCAGCTAATTCTGTTTCCTTTTTAACATAAAACAGTGTGTTTATAATAATTATGACAAAGGATAGATTATGATTGTCATACTTCCTTCTTTCTTTCTTTCTTTCTTTCTTTCTTTCTTTCTTTCTTTCTTTCTTTCTTTCTTTCTTTCTTTCTTTCTTATTTATTACAGCAGAGGTTATGGTGTGTCTGTCATTATGTCTGTCTTTCGTTCTTTCTTTCGTTTTTCCCCTGTCTGTCTGTCTATCTCTCTCTCCACTTCTCTTTCTCTCTCCCCTTTTCTCATGCTAGGCCCTCTCGCCTTCTACGACAAAATGAAACGCCATGTTGATGACAACATGTGAGAATAAATGTGTAACGTTGCTGCCGTATCTAGTTTAATCGTCCGTGTGACAATGATCATTGTGTTGGTGCTATTCTTAACCCATTCTGTATTGGTTGGCGTTGTCGAGTTGCGCTTCATTTGTGCGTGGGACACTATTTGTTTTCCAATGTCTTGCAATGAAAAGAGCTTTTTTTGTATCAGTTTATAGTCCCCTCTCTTCCCACTAAGGATTTTCAGAGAGGAGACTCTTAACATTTGAGTGTTGTGCTTGTTTTATGTGAGGGAACACACATTCAGCACAAGCCCACACAGGCAAGTAAGCAAGGCATACACAAACTCTCTCTCTCTCTCTCGCTTTCTTTCCTTCTTTCTCTCTCTCTCTCTCTCTTTCTTTCTCTCTCTCTTTCTTTCTCTCTCTCTTTCTTTCCTTCTCTCTCTCTCTCTCTCTCTCTCTCTCTCTCTCTCTCTCTCTCTCTCTCTCTCTCTCTCTCTCTCTATCTCTCTCTCTCGTGTCAGTTTCTCCAAGAACCCAAGATCAGATAAAAATATTGTAGTACTACATCAAACAGAATAAAACAAAAATGTGAAGCATATTAAAAATGAAACATTGCTTCTTTTTTGTAGCCGACTTCCCTTCTTCTTCTTCTTCTTCTTCTTCTTCTTCTTCTTCTTCTTCTTCTTCTTCTTCTTCTTCTTCTTCTTCTTCTTCATACCCCTTCTCTTCCACCCGGTACACATGCATGGGTCGAACGCTACCAGAAGCATGCTTTTCTAGTCGCCTCAACAGGCCGTAAAGCATGCTCTTATGCTTCGGAGCATGCTTCCTATACGCTTCAAGCCCTAGGAGCATTGGCCAATGAACTCATGAAAATAGAAAATGTCAGTTTCGTCTCCTCTAGGGGCCGAATTAGGTCAAACTGTATTAGTTTCTAGGTCAACTGTCTTTTACGAACCGTTTGACAATGGTTTTGAACCGTTTGTTGACGCCGGATAGTGTCCTCACTTGGTTTCATGCAATTTAAGAATCCAACAAGGCAATTGGGTTTTTGAGACGGAAAGAGCGGAATGTTGTAGAGCAACATTCTGTATATATTTACAGTAAAATTGCGCTTTTTCCGTCACTATAGCGCTTGAAGCGTGTAGAAAGCAGTGCTTCAGCATGAGAGCATGCTTTATCGCCTGTTGAGGCGACTAGTAAAACATGCTTCTGGCAGCCTTCGACCAATGTGTACCGGGTGTTCTTTTTCTTCTTCTTCTTCTTCTTCTTCTTCTTCTTCTTCTTCTTCTTCTTCTTCTTCTACCCCTTCTCTTCCTGGTTACTGGTATCAAAATAGGCCTAAATCCTATGCTGACGGCCGTTCTTGCAGCTGATGACAACAGTGCAAGCAGTAATTTCACCACCTGGGGAGAAGAAAGAAGCCGTGATCAATTGGAATCCAGCCCTTGACCTTAGCGTAGATAAGACAGGCCACTCGTCCATCGATAGCTCCACTATTGGCACTTCACGCTCTCCCGAGACCAGCCTAGGAGTATGGAATCCCACAGGCTGAAATGCCTTTAAATATCTTTCAGCACAAATGAAAATGTATTTTTAAAAATTAATATACATATTAGTGCTTGTTGTTTTTTTATTTTGAATTTGGCAAGAGTGTTGTGCTTGAAAAAGAAAGGACTTATTTATTTATTTATTTATTTATTTATTTTATTTTTTATTGTTATATTTATTTATTTATTTATTTTGATATTTATTTATATAATTTAACGTCCATTTATAACTGTGATATTAGACAAAATGATTTCTCTTGTCTCTTTTTCTTGGAAACTAATGAATGCAACAGTTAATTGTTAGCCCGAGTCGAGCAGCGAACTGCAGCGCGAGAGACTGAATTTTCTTCGATAATTGTGTAAAGGTAACAGACATTCTTTGTCATAGAAAAATCACCCTGCAGGAAATCCAGAATTTAAACTTTTCCTACTGTTTGTTTGTAAAGAGTGACGACCTCTGAATGTCATACCAGAATTATCTGTTAGTATTCCCTCATCCGAAAGTTCAGTTCTGGGAAAGAAGGAAGGAAGGAAAGATTGAAGAAGAACATAAAGAACAAGATGGCAAGTCATTTAAATAAGCCTTTTCAATAGTATTCCTTTTTGTGGCGATGTTATGACTCGGCTTTAGCTGTGAGAAAAACAAAATAACAAGTAAATGCTTGGCTGCTAGGACTCTCTGGACGGTCTCCTCCAAAACAAAATCACCAACAACAACGAGACACACAATTTTGAGACGCAGCGCAAAACGTTTTTATTCTAAAATTGACCTCAGTCTTTCATTCATCTTTGCTCTTTCTTAACGTTCAAGGTCGCTGAGTAGCGGTGGTATCGTTTTAGTCCAGTTTGATGTGATGTAGATCTGACCGACAGACGACTTCTGGCTCGTATTCACTCCTTAATATATCCATGTATTTCCAGTATACAAATATAGTTAGTTATTCATTGCTTACAGGGTCCAGCAAAGAGCCGACTCATAACCACAAAATCAAGACCACAACTTGCCTGAAAGAGGACTCGCTCCTGATCCGCATAAAAGATCTGCTGAAACAACCCCAGTAGTAACACTGAAAGCACTTTACCAGCCGGTCACTTTAAAATAAAGTAATCCCATGAAGGGGACGCTGAGGCTGTACTATAATTCATCGAACCCCCGTTTACAAAACACACAAAAAAAGGAATATAAACATCATTATAAAATGTCAACCAAAAACATACATATAAAATGGCTACATTGCTAAATAATAATATCTTAGGAAGCCCTAGTGACCATTTGACAGAAAGCGTCCAATATTTCCAAGCTGATACAACAGACATCACACACAAATGGAGAGTTTTGTCCCGGAAGAGTTTTCAATGAAAAAGGTAGGTGACTGGTCTAGCGAAGAAGAAGAGAGTATAGTAGATTGATAGAACAGAGTAGGAGTGAGAAAGAACAAATGAGAAAGACAGCGACAGTGGGAATTTAAAGCACTAAAAAAATACAAAAATATGACAGAAATAAAGACAAAATGTCGACAAATTGTAAATAATGCTTGTTTTATTATTATTCAATGTAAAATGTATTTTAGTAAAGTAATAATTCAATTCAATTTGTTTCGTACTTTTGAACAAAATTAGATTTTGTTCATGTTGATGGACGCTGTGAATATTTGTTACAACGATAAGGGATTGTGTATTCTGTATTATGTCATCACTTTTATAGAGCGCTTTTACAGCTCAAGAGTTGCTCAAGGCGCTGGCCGATACAGGATATAACTCAATTGGGCACAGACGCACACTTGCAGCCTTTGGGGGCATAGCGTGACGCCAAGACGACTGAGCACAATCCTGGCCGACGGAGGATGGGTTGAATGGATGTAATGGGTGCTGGGCGTATTTGTGTTGCCGGCACTCACCGGCCTAGGACATGAGCATCAGGCTCTTTAAAGTCCATGCGATGGAATGCGTGCCTGCACAAACTATCCTATCCCGCGATTTGAAAGTCGCTGGGGCACCACAGATGACCGTTTAACCAGTGTACTCCATCTTTCTGTCCTCAGTAGCTCTCATGGTTTCGCTCAGTGTCAAGCCAGTCAGTTCTCGAATGTTGTCCGTCCACCTGTTTTTCTGGTTCTCTTCTGTCTCCCTCTTCTTCCGCCTCCCTCTTCTTCCGCCTCCTTTCACCGTGTCTTGCAGAATGGACTTTGCAAGGCTTGATGCTCTGGTAACGTGGCCATACCATCGGAGTTTCCGTTTCTTCACCACCGTGAGCTTGTCATCGTGCTGTCCAGTGGCTTGTGTGATGGTCTGTCGGACTTCGTCGTTGGTGATGGCACAGACTAGACCTCGGTTTATACTCTCATCCGAAGGAGTATTCTGGGTATTCAAAGGACAAGAACGGAAATGAAGATAGAAAGAAAATATCTGGAAATACAAAGAAAAGCGAGAAAGAGCGAATGCTAGACCAGTGTTATTTACAGTGGGTCAAGGGTTAAGTTCCGTTTGAAGAAAGCTCACTACTAGAGTAGGGACCGTTTGAATAAGGGGCAACATGAAAAAACCTGTCTGTCCGATCTATGATTAGTCGGGGTGACGGCTGGGCTACAAAAATGGGGAATTTCAGGATGTGTTTTTAATTTAAAATTTTGGATCATATTTTTTGTCAGTCGTGCTGACAAAATTCCCTTTGCCTTCTCAGCAAGGAAAAAAATGCGACAAGCGCAGAACAGCGCTACCCAGGACGGGTAGGAATAGGATGATTGTAACGTAATACGGGAGCAAGATAGCCTAGCCTACATCAAAGTGAGATTGAGACGAAATATGACAGAGAGAAAAAAAGGGGTGAAAACCTCTATAGTGTGGTTGAACTCGTAACTCCCCATTGTTGTGTGAACAGCACTGCATCTGCATCAAACAAAGTGTATTGTGATCGTTGCAGTGGTAGGATCGTATTGATAATCTCTGTTTTCATCTCCCAAAGGACGACAGCTTTGTTTATTTGGGCTCGCTTACGCAGAGCTAGGAGACGGGTCCATGATAGCCTGCTCAGGTCACTGCGAAATCAAATCGGACGTCAGCATTTACATCCTACCACTGTAAGGACCACAATACGTTCATGCAAATGCAGAGCTTGTTTTAAACGGTGTCAGCGGTGTTCAATAGGGAGCGACTTTTCAACCACCCTGCTTGTAAAAGACGAAAGATGAAACATGAGAAAGGTTTAGATTAGATTAGATATTTAATGTTTATAAAGTCCAGCGGACTGATAAGAGCTGAATCAGGATCACGTGTAAAAAGGAAATAAGCTTTTCGGACATAGCGCACCTATCTAAGTTCAAATACCTGCTCAAAGCACGAGGTTAAAAATCTGGATCTAAATCCGTCACAAAAACGTCACTTGTACTTTAACGTACGGCTGCAGCAACATGATAGTGTGGCTGCGGGAAGGAGGTCGTGAATGAAGGGGGGAAAAAATGGAGAAAAAGATTGACGAGAAAGAATTGATCAACCAGTTGGCTTTTTTTTTTTATTATCGCACTCTTGTTTCTTTATCGTACTCAAAGCATTTGAGTCGTGGATAATTGCACTCTTTCATAACACCATGATGAAAAGACATTTAAAAGAAGTGAGGAGATATAATAATAATAATAATAATAATAATAATAATAATAATAATAATAATAATAATAATAATAATAATGCATAGATTTATATAGCATAGCGCACATAGCTCACTCAAAAAAAGAGTGATTCAAGGCGCATTCTCGCGCATTCACGCACCAAATAGAAAATGGTATATAGAAAAATGACGAAATCAATCAATCAATCAATCTTTAATTTAATGTCTGTTCACACATTTAGGTGATATTAGACATTTAAAATTTACCTTTTAAAACACTTTAACTATTTAAAAACATAATTTCAAAACAATCTATAAAAGTCTACCAACAGGAGATTTAGCAATAACTTTCACAATGTCTGTAACATTTGGATGATATAGAACCATGTCTACAGAATGTCCATATTCAGTTATGCTATGTCCATTTACTTTAAATATATCTCTTAAAACTGAGCAAAATGACGAAACAAGAGATGTCCAATCATAGATACATAATTATGGGTGGAGGAAGAAATACTTCACCCTTGCATACCCCTCAGACACGCACACACACACACACACACACACACACTTACATACACACACACACACATTCAACACAGCGACTCAACCAAAGCTTTTTAGATTTTGAGGTTAGGTCAGCCAGGCTAGCTATAAATAGCTTCGCCGATGCTTCCTTTCACTGGAAGGGAGGGTGCAGCCAGCTATAAATAGCCCGCAGCAAGCAAAATGTGGAGGCACTAAACAGTGCTGCTCACATAGGAATTGAGCTGGTGTGACAACACACTGTGGTAGGTCTGTAGAGAGACAAAATAATGAGGACTACACGATTTTGCCTTCTTCTTCTCCAGATGTGAAAACAGGTCCTGTACTAGATTGCACCCAGGAAGGCTGTGGAAAGTGCAGCTCAAACGGTTCACACAGCTGTTCTGTGACCAGCATCCGCAACTCGATGCCACTTAACAGGATACGTGCGCTCTTTTCTTATCTTACTGACCACCCTGTCCAGTGACCGTGTGTCCGTTATGTCCAGGCTGATCATCAGAGTTCACAGGGAGGATAACAGACCTACGTGGGGGTGGCTTTTCAACTTTGTCAGTGATGAATGGTTGTACATGGAAGTTTAACGTTTACTCTCACCATGGGCGAAATACGGTCGTAGCCATGATATGAAAAATGGCTAGGAGCCTAATATAAACATTGAACCATCAAAGCAATCGTACTGCTAAACTGGACAGCGAAAGAAATGTCAAGTTTTTACATCTTTCCCATCACGGGATTCGAACCTGGGTCATGGGTGGTGCCAGATGAATCGCTCTTACCAATGAGCTTACGGCGACGGGAGAAAGTTCTTGCAGGAGAATGAGCGCACGTTAGGGTAAGATGGCGACGTGATGATTCGTCTTTAACGCTAAAGCAATAGCAGGGATGTCGTTTGGGTCGGATCTTCGGCTTTTAGCCGAAATTTTTATTAAAAAAAAAGCCGATAAACTGTCCGTCATGTCGGCTCGCCGAGCCGAAGTTTTCACGGGTGAATCGGCTCAATTTTGTCAATTTTTGCGATATTCCTGTGCTGTATGCTTGCTTGCTTGATTGATTGATTGATTGTTGCTTTAGGTCCAGCGGACTCTTCCGAGCCAAATCAGGACCGGACAACCCCCGATCCGCATAAAAGATCTGCTGAAACAACCCTAGTGGGAAAATTGAATGCCCTCCACCGGCCAGTCACTTTACAATAAAGACATCCCACGCAGGGGGCGGCTGAGGCTTTACCCCAACTACTCGAACCCCCGGTTACAAAAACAAAATAGAATACAAACATCATTATAAATCATCAACAAAACACATACATATAAAATGCCTATATTGCTAAATAATAACATCATAGGAAGCCCTAGTGACCACCTGGCAGAAAGCGTCCAATACTCCCAAGCTGTACGCTTGCAGTTTAGGTGAGGATTCCATAAATAACTAAGGTTAAACCCAGAAACTCTGACAGTATTGTAGTCTGTCAAGGGACAGTCTAAACTTTTTATTGTTTGTGCGCGTCTAAAATTTAAGAAAATAAAATTTCTTTTCAATGTTCTTATTCTACTCTTAAAATTATGTTTTATTACAAAGATATGCATCCACAGAACACCTTTAATATATGGAGGTGTAGGGTGCATGTTAACGTAGTGAATCTAGTAAAAAAAAACTTGTGAGACTGCTTTGGAAGAGAGAGCCGAAACTTTCTGTAAAAAGCCGAAAGTTTTACGGCTGTTTCGGCCAAATCGCCGAAGAAAAATTTTTCTAGCAACATCCCTGCAATAGGACTTAAATCCAAGGTCGCGGATTCGAACCCCGCAGAGGACGAACTTTATATGACTTGGGTACGAGATTTTTCCGGTCTGACAGGGGTTTCTCTGGGTTCTCCGGTTTCATCCCTCTCCTCAATAATTGAATTGGATGCAATCAATCTAAATCCCACCCCCCACCCCGTCCAAAAAATCCGTTTCTGAGTTCTAAAATAGTGATCTCTTAAGATCGCCTCGTTTTGAGTTCGATTGAAGAAAAAGGCGCGTGATAGCGTCCTGTATAATTATGATTAAAGTGTGTTCATCTCAGTGCCTTTAACATGGAAAAGTGTTGCTTTCATGTTAAGTGTTTTGTGAGTTTATACTAGTTGCGTGCTTCATGGAGTCGTTTTTAATGCATGACGAGCGTTTTGTTGAAGGTACGGACTTGAAAGGCTTTTTGAATGTTTGTTTTTTTTTCGGAAAAAAGAGACATTAGATTCTATGCGTGATTTATTTCTTATTTGAATACTGTTGATAGGTTTAATGATGACTGATCTCTATTGACGGAAAAAAACGGGCTCCGTTTCATTTTGTGTGCATGTTTTTGATTGCTTGCTAGAATAAAATAACGATTTGTAACTTTTGTGCTCTTGACCCATTTAAATCAGGAATAAAGTCGATGGTGTGTTAGAGGTTCACATTGATCCGATCTGACGATTAATCTTTCTTCGCCTCATAACTAATCTTTCTTTCTTTCTTTCTTTCTTTCTTTCTTTCTTTCTTTCTTTCTTTCTTTCTTTCTTTCTTTCTTTCTTTCTTTCTTTCTTTCTTTCTTTCTTCTTCTTCTTCTTCTTCTTCTTCTTCTTCTTCTTCTACTACTTCTTCTTCTTCTCAGCGAATCGCGCTTTCTTTGCTCCCATTTGAATGTTTGCTTCTTACTCGGGTCGTCTGCCTACAGTGGCGTCGCCGCTTGGGTGAAGTGCCCTTGAACAGACGATGGAGTGACGGCCTTGTCGTCTGATTTGTATGGAACCCCAGCCACATTCTTGTTGCTCCTTTTTCCATTTGGTATCAGCGAAAGTGCTGCGAGGGTGCTGGAAGCCAGAGCAATGTTTGTTTGTGCAAAACACTGCGGGGAGAGCTGCCCATATTAGTCAGTCGATTTCAGAAAGACAGGACCAATTAGTGACGGCCTCACACAACCTTGCGCGGTTTACAACATGGCAGAAATCGCTCGCCCTTCTTCTCTTAGCTCAAGATGGCAATTTCATTGGTCTGAGGCACTAAAGAGGTGATGGCATCCCCCAAATGAAGGGTTTGATGGTTTCACTAAGGGCCCCCGTTACGTTTGCATATTATGTACGTGAATAAAACTTTGCGTAACGGTCTATTTTAATTTTTGATACGGACATATGATACAAGGTCGCAGGAACCCTATATAAAGATTTTTTTTAAAAACAACAACAGACCATGCGAAGGCGAGGGAGGGCAACCGGCAAAGCCGGGATTCTAAATGCTAAAAAGAAGACCATTTTGCGCCTGTGGCCGGAGTCGCAACAATCCTCCCGCTCCCCTTCACTCCAAAAAACAAAAAACAACAAGAACAACAACAATAAATAAACAAATATATATAATAAAATAAAAAAGAATCGATTTTCTAAAATATAATAAAATGGGCCAGTGATTCCAGGCAAAAAGAAGCCAGTCCCAAAAAGTATGATGTATCCAAATGGGGCGGAGACCCATAATGTACGTGAAGGCATGAAGACGGTAATTTATATCAGTATATTGGATGCGGTGGGTCCTTGTGGCTAGGGCAAAATGCTTTCGTGTCGGGAATAAGTTAAGCCTGAGAACGGCTAAGATTATTGTGCAGAGATCTGCCTGTCGATTGCAGAGATGGATTGCTATTCAAATAAAATGTCCGATCGCACAAAAGATCAAAGTATTGTAGACACGTAGCACACATTTTGCTACTTGGCCTGGCTGCTTCTGGAAGAAGAAGAAGAAGAAGAAGAAGAAGAAGAAGAAGAAGAAGAAGAAGAAGAAGAAGAAGAAGAAGAAGAAGAAGAAAGAAGAAGAAGAAGAAAGAAGAAGAAAGAAGAAGAAGAAAGAAAAAGAAAGAAGAAGAAGAAGGAAGAAGAAGAAAGAAGAAGAAGAATAGAGAATGTTTGAACATTGAAGTGAAGAAGAAGAAAGAAGAAGAAGAAGAAAGAGAAAGAAGAAGAAGAAGAAGAAAGAAGAAGAAGAAGAAAGAAGAAAAAGAAATAAGAAAAAAGAAGAAGAAAAAAGAAAAAGAAAGAAGAAGAAGGAAGAAGAAGAAAGAAGAAGAAGAATATAGAATGTTTGAACATTGAAGTGAAGAAGAAGAAAGAAGAAGAAGTAGAAGAAGAAGAAAGAAGAAGAAGAAGAAAAAGAAGAAGAGAGGATGTTTGAACATTGAAGTTTAACGTCCACATTCACCATTGGCAATATAGTGGGCAGGCTGGGAAAACCATCCCAGGGAGGGAAAGAAGAAAGAGGAAGAAGAAGAAAGAAGAAGAAGAAGAAAGAAGAAGAAGAAGAAAGAAGAAGAAGAAAAAGAAGAAGAAAGAATGTTTGAACATTGAAGTTTAACGTCCACATTCACCATTGGCAATATAGTGGGCAGGCTGGGAAAACAATCCCAGGGAGGGAAAGAAGAAAGAGGAAGAAGAAGAAAGAAGAAGAAGAAGAAAGAAGAAGAAGAAGAAGAAGAAGAAGAAGAGAGAATGTTTGAACATTGAAGTTTACAGTGTTCCCTCCACACAGAAAAAATGAGAGTCCTTGGGACTCCCAGGTATAAAATTTTAAGAGTCCTTGTGCAAATTTTGAGAGTCCCCAAATCAAAAAATGGATTAACGAAGATTTATTTTGTTCAGTGAATGTATTGCTTGGAGGAAGTTTACAATGCGCGCGCATGCGATTTTTAAGGACAACTCCCGACACAATCTTTAATCGCCTGCAATGGCAGTCTCAGTTGGGTTCTGATTCTGATTATGCCGTGAATTAGTTCGCCACTCGTTGGTCGTATTTATGACTTCAGCGATTCCAAAAAAATGTGGACGCACACATGCAAATTTTCCTGCGTCATTTTTCATATTTTGTGCGTAATTGACGCACTACTGTGCGTAATCGGGAACACTGGTTTAACGTCCACATTCACCATTGGCAATATAGTGGGCAGGCTGGGAAAACCATCCCAGGGAGGGAAAGAAGAAAGAGGAAGAAGAAGAAAGAAGAAGAAGAAGAAAGAAGAAGAAGAAGAAAGAAGAAGAAGAAGAAAGAAGAAGAAGAAGAAAAATAAGAAGAGAGAATGTTTGAACATTGAAGTTTAACGTCCACATCCACCATTGGCAATATAGTGGGCAGGCTGGGAAAACCATCCTAGAGATGGAAAGAAGAAAGAAGAAGAAGAAAGAAGAAAAAGAAAGAAGAAGAAAAAAGAAAGAAAGAAAGAAAGAAAGAAGAAAGAAGAAGAAGAAGAGAGACTGTTTGAACATTGAAGTTTAACGTCCACATCCACCATTGGCCATATAGTGGGCAGGCTGGGAAAACCATCCCACAGAGGAGGGAGTAGGGACCTCAATCAACGCTGAACCACCACAGTGGTCATGCCGCTTATAAGGACAGTTTAAAAAATGGCCACTTTTAATTTTCCGACCACGGGACTCGAACCTGGGGGTGGGCGGTTAAAGCAGCGATGTGGAGATGATTGGTACTTATTCCTTACTATATAGCTGACTCATATGTACATGAAAAGAAGGTATCTTCTTTCCTTACGACTTAATGTTTCATGAGATTGACACCGCCCTTACACAGCTGGGACTGTGGAAAGAGATCCTCCATTTCTAAAGTATCTTGTTTGTGGTCGAAGTATCCACTTAATTACTTTTGACATGACATTTTACATTGCTCTTTCATCATCAGCGTTTGTACATGTTTGAATAGTTTAGATACTTAAATAAGTATCGGGCTTTGTGATACATAATTGATGAATAAATTTGCCTTTGTGGGGCTTTATTTCTTCGTTAACCTTTTCATCGGCTGTAGTATCCAGTTACTTTGTGTAAAATGTCAAGACGTCAGTAATATAACACAGGTCTTAAGAGATGGCAATGAAGGAAAATTAACTAGAAATATTGAATTGTGAATGTCATTAGTATTGAATAACTAACTCCTTACAAATGCTTCCCTACCTCCACCCCCATCTTGATCTAACTATTTCTTTTTTTGTACTAATAAACATTTCACAAGCAGGGACCTGTAGAAAGAGAAGTTTGTAAAGCACGTCTTTCTCTCCGACAACCGAATGTTAAAGGGAACCCCTTCTATAAGAATTCCGTCTTTATATGTAATGAAGAATACTAAAATCTAGTTTCATATTAAACGGTATTGATTGTAGACGGAGGAAACGGCACCTGTACAGTGTGGCCTTTCCTTGCCTCGGTGTGCAAGGGTTTGGGAGCGGGGGTGGGGAGAATAGTTTCTGCGGAGTGTGACCTTCCATCTAGGTTTTGAAACGGATGTCGCGAGACAGCCAGGGCGAAACGAGAAAGCAGCGATTAGACGTCTGTCCGTGTAGTGTTGACAGTGTTTCTGGTTTGTAGACGTCTCTGGCATATTGCGCTGTCCTTCAGTTACTTTCTGAGCATCTGAGGCAAACGCGTGAATTTTGTTATGATAAGCGGCCAGACAGCGCTCAGATACTGAGTGACATAGCGTCTATGAGTCCGTCATTGGTCTAGTTTTGGCAAACTCGCGTGTCAGTGTTCGAATGAGTACCCAGTTGTGTTCCTTCGATTTTGTCAACCAGATGGCGCTGTTTTGACTGTAAGAAACTAAACATCTTCGAGTAGTAAAAAATGTGTACACTCTGTGACTTTAAACAGTGGTTGTAGCGAACAGTATACCAGCATCTCGATGTAGTAAGTTGTATGGACCGAATTACTTCTCCTTTTAACAGTGGTTGTAGCGAAAAGTGTAACAATGAAAACATCTTGATATAGTAACAAATGTGTGTATGGTATTACTTTGACTTCGTCTTTTAAGCAGTGTGTGTATATATTTCCTGTTTTACGACGAAGAGAAATACAAAATCTCGAATGCGATAACAGGGTGATTAAATCTGCCATTCCTTTCTCAAAAAACGTTGACTTCTCCTAGAAGAGACTGTATTAAACATCCTCAGTGTGGAGCTTTGCTAAGTATGATTACGTTGTAAGTGTAGATAAGATAAGATAAGAATACTATGACGTGGTCAGCAAATCGACTTCACATCCGAAGACAGACCTATCTCGATAACAGGGTTTGAATATCCCTAATGATAATACGGTGACTCAACACTTTACACTCATGGAGAGACAGCTCGAGAGACAGATCTTATTTACTGACTCACAGCCCTTTCAGTTTGTTTTGTTTTTCTATTTATCTATTGAACGACAATCATCATGGCATACAGCAAAGTAACAAATTCCAAAGTCTTCATCCTACCTTTCTAATAACTAACACAGTTCAATTCACATAGTCCAAACGTAAAGAGAGCCACAAGCTGAGAGAGGTAGAGAGCTACTTTCACCCGTGCACCATCTTATATATATATGAATATATGTATATGAAATGGGTGTCCAGTCTCCACTTTAAGCCCTCCCAACTTAATAATGGTTGGTCAACTGTGCAGTTATGAATGTTCATAATTCTATCTATATGGTCAGGCGTTCGCTTTCTCAAACTATCTCACTATCTTTTATTCTGCTTACACCATTCTGTGGAGTTTGTCACCACCTAACTGGCAACACGATGTTAAAGGTGAAAGGGAAGTACATTAACCATTTCTTTCTTTAGTCGTTCTTATATAGCGCTTTTCCAGCTCAAGAGCTGCTCAAGGCGCTGGCCGATACAGGATCTAACTCAAGCCGCCTACTTGCAGCCTTTGGGCGCATCGTAATAACGCTCCAGACAACTGAGCACAATCCTGGGCAGCCAGGAATGGGCGAGAAGGACCTAGGTGCATGCTGGGTGTGTTCTTGTCACCGGCACACACCCGTCTAGGACATGAGCGTCAGGGTCTTTAAAGTCCGTTATGATGGAATGTATGCGACACAGACTAGACCTCGGTTTATACTTTCATCCGAAGGAGTAGGAAACGGGAGTAAAGTGTCTTTCCCAAGGACACAACACAATGCCCCGGCCTGGGCTCGAGCCCGGGACCTTCAGATCCGCAAGCCAAAGCTTTTCCATTAGACCACCGTGCCTCCCATACTCCACGTCTTTCCTCTACATTGTATTAAAGATTAATTTCCCACTCTAATACATCTCCTCAGTACCTTATCCACTTTCAAACACACACCTACCTTCAAAACTGCTAACATATTTGTAAATGAATAATATTGCATTTGTATTTGTAATCACCTTCACATTTCTTAATATTTCACAATCTATTATACAACTAACTCCACATTTCGGAATAATTAAACTTAACAAAGTCCTCATTTATATGTATGCTTCACAAAGAGCCTTTATAACGCACTGTCATAATCAACAACTATATTTCCTTTCATATATCTTATTTCAAAGGAGTACTCCTTGCTTATTTTCTGTTTATTGTTTTAATTTCACAAAACCCAAAACAATTTCTGACACAACCATCAACGCTTTTAATCCTCTATGGCAACAATTCATTTATCTTTATAGTTTGGATACTCTCGGTGCTAATTACGTTTTTGTTTGTGTAACCTCTTATAAACAAAACTAATACAGACTTCTTTGTATCAAAGCTAAGCAATTCCAGCAACTGTACTACGCTTCTCAAAACTATTAAAACGTTACATCAGTTCGAACGACTGTGGTACGTTTTCAACATTGTATTGAAACCATTACTGGACTGTGTCATCAAACTAGTACCTCAAATCACGGGAAATTTACGAGCGAGAGTACCATTTACTACAATTGTACACGTTATTTGTTTATTCTGGAAATAATTACAATTGCTTTTAACTGAAAACTAATAGTAAGGCACATAGCTATTGTCAATATAGAGTGGGTTGGGCATGTGTGTTTCTTCAAGTCAAGGCAAGAATTGAAGGGTGGGAGGGGGTTAGGGTGAGAAGGTATTGGCGTTAGGAACGGAAAAGGAGATTTACACCTCTTAAGTTTTTATGTATAAGTGAGATGTTTAAGTTTACTATTCCTTCCTTCATAAAAACTGGCCCTTGGTCTCTAGTAAAATAATAAGTGGTGCATATCCCTCAAGTATGACTGGTGCCTAACGGGACGTGCTGTTTATCCATTAGAGAAGTCAGATCAACAACAAATGAATTGTTCTTAACTAGCGCAGTTACCAGCTCAAAGAGCAGCTTAAGGCGATGGCCGAAAACAAGATCTAATTCACGCTTCCCAAGACGCCAACTTGCAACAGTGCCGGCCAGTGGCCGACGGCGGCGTCTTGAGTTATAGACCAGCGCCTTGAGCAGCTCTTGAGCTCAACAAGCGCTATATAAGAACGATTAAAGGAAGAAAGAAAGAAAGACGAGACAAGTAACTTGGTTTGCTTCGTGATACAGCTGTGATACAGAACAAAGTTCAGCAATGGTTGTGGCTTCTATATAATATTGTTCTTTTTCATTGTTTTTTGTTTGTTTGTTTGTTTGTTTTGATTTCTTGAGGATTATGCATATATGAGGACTATTCTGCTCGAGGTGTAGATTATAATGCTAAAATTTGAATTTTTCAAGTTGTGGTGTTAGATGTTGCAGACCCCCTATGAAATGTTGTTGGCGCGTGCATGCGCGCGACTGTGTGTATGTGTGTGCGTGCGTGCGTGCGTATGTTTAAACTAATCCGGCGCAACAGTTAATTCCGACAGTACAACAACAACAAAAAAATGATGTACAACATTTATCTGCGCAGTGTAACGTTTGTTGAATTTGCCCAAAACAAAACAAAACAAAAATCAAATCTGTCTCAACAGTTATTATTCCGAACAAAACTTTAATGTGGTGCAACATTTGTTTACGCTACATGTACATTATTGGCGGTGATGCAAAGAGAACATTTACTTCTTATCGTTGACAGCAGTTACTCCCGCCCAACCAAAGAATTGTTTTGCTACTTATGGGTAGGTTATCTTAAGGTGCTTCGGAGGTCCAAGTAAATATTGCCAGGAAAAAAAAAGAATTTATTTCACGCTAAGAGATGACTATGTGCTTTTATCTTATTCCAAATGTTTGTGTGTCTACAATTTAGCGAAATTTTACATCCAAACGTTGCATTTAAGCGTTCTATAGACCGTCTGCGAGAAGCGCAGCATGGCTCATCTCCCTTAGAAGTACAGGCACACAACAAACACAAGCTGGCAGAGCGTGACCAGCATGCTTTAGCGCGTTGGAGTTAGATTATACAGAGGGAGAGGGTTGTGTGCCTGTAGGTTTCGGGTGACGCTTCATGGTTGTATCAAAGACCCCTGAGCTAGACTGCTGTGCTAACGCTATCGAAAAATCGACTGTCTTTTTATAAGTCCCCCAATCCCAAGGCCTTGTTTACTTTTGGCAAAAACGGGTTTACACTAAAATTCGCATTGTTATCGCATTAAACAATTATTAAATTGGCCTTTCGTTTCTGAACCCAACCGCTAAAGTTTGAATGTTCCATTTCTATGGAGTGATTTCCCCTGTTTTAACGGTACGTCAATACCATAGCCGTGTGATTTTTGACCTTATTTCTGAGGAACCACGCAGCCTGAAGGTGCATCTGTGGTATCTAAAGTTGGATATGTTCTATTTTATCAACCGAAAACCAAAAACATTACCGAGCAATTTTTGTTTTCGGGTTCCGTCTCTTATCAGATTTAGTTGATGCTATTTTTAGGTCAAGAATGTTAGCAATCCGTTGCTATTAATAGACACAAAATCTACTTAATGTATTTCTTTAAACAAAACCCAACAACTATACTTTCGAAGATATTAGTTTTTGTCTTGTAAGTTTATTTTTTTAGAGGTGCAAAAATCATTGTGAATGACAAAATGGACATGTATATCGATTTCCACAAGTGTCTCATATTTTAATTGGCCAAGTAGAGTGTGACTAAAACTGGTAATTGACCAATCACAGATGACGTTGTTTCTAGCAAGCGGTTGTATATAAAATTCGTAAGAATACAGGATCTACTTTAACCCATTTAAGAATCGCAGTCTCCTAAGCTTTTTCTGCAAAGGGCTGAAAAATCAAACGGTCTTCTTGTATTTTCTAAGACGCGCTAAAACAGCAAGATTTGATTCCCAAACCGTCACTAAATACTACAGCAACAATTATTTCAAGGTAAAGAGGAGTCAACAGAGAAAATGGACCGACTAAATCAAGGAATGAAACTGTCATTGCTTTTCATTGGCTGCCGAAGCTAGAGTGGACTGAAAACAAGGCCTACATTTTGAACGAAGCGGAGACGAATCAATAAATGGTCAAGTTTGGTTGAAGACACCTGTCATGTGTCACGTTTGGTGTTCATTTTTCTTTACTATGTGTTATGTTTGTGAGTGGTTTGGGCGCGCGTGCGTTTAGTCTCGTGTGCCTGCTGAATAAATGTGAAAGAAAGCTGAGGTTTGGACTATTTTGGGATGCGCATTCGGATGACTTTTTTGGGAGGGAATGCAATGTGTAAAGCGGTCCTTCACTCACATCTTTCTCCTCTAGTCTAATTTCGAATCCTCTTTTTTTCCTTCCCAATTGAAGAAATCGATACATACATGTTATTCGCATCTCAGACGTGGACTATAAAACATTGTCACATCTTTGTCCTGATTTGGCTCGGAAGAGTCCGCTGGACCTAAAGCAATAACCATGTAATGTAATGTTATTGTCACATCTCGAGCGGACAATATTGTCCGATGTCGATGTGACAACTTTCCATATCCCACGCCAACATGCAATCGAGGGGGCGTGGTCAAAGTGAGTCCCTTTAAGCTGCTTGGCGCTAATTCGATAGCTGTGACGTCGACGTCAGTATAGTGCGGATGAATACACTCTTCTATCATGTCGTCATACTACGTCATGTAAAAGGTTGAAAACTAAATGCCGTAAGAGGTACTTTAATGTTCGATGTCTGCAGAAGAAATAGCTAGACATCAGTGACAAATTCGGTGGTTAATCTGTCTTCCGTGAGCCCATTCTCCTGCAGTGCTATTTCTGGGCAGTAGGAAAACGGTGTTTGTTAATAGTGGCGTCGCTAAGGAGGATTGAAATTTGCCTCTGTAGTGATTCTGTTGCAGCGTTTATTTTCACTGTAACAGTAGTACTGCAGCTTTTTGTTTGTTTATGAATTAAGAGAGAGAGAGAGAGAGAGAGAGAGAGAGCGAGAGAGCGAGAGAGAGTCTTTGTCTTTTGTGTGTGTTTTCGTGCCTCAGTCTCATGTGTGTGTGTGTGTTTGTGTGTGTGTGGTGTGTGTGTCTGTGCACGTGAAAAAACGCACAAATGGGTTTCAGACCTTGCCTTTTCTAGTAACAAATGGATTTATTTGCTTAGAACCCACTTTTTTCCAGGACCCCACTTTTTTCTAAGTGCGCGGGAGTGCTCTTTTAGTGCATGGGAGTGCAGTTGTAGTGCATGAGAGTGTTTTAAGTACACAGGAGTGCTCTATCCGGGACGGAGAAAATACAGTCAATTTTTCGGAGACGAACTAGGTCAACTTTTTAGACAAGGGTTCGGGTAAGGGTTAGTTGTAGATCTATCCCTAGCCCTTGCCCTAACCCTTTTCCGTCAAAAAGAAGTCACTTTCCGATTCCTACATTCTTAAATAAACCCAGTTGTGGTGTATTGCAAATGTGTGTGTGAGTGCACGTGCATGTGTATCTGGAGTTTGTGCTTACGTTTTTTTATGCGCGCGTGCGGTTGGAGTGGGTATGTGTGCGTGTGTGGGTGTGTGTTTGTGTGTGTGTGTGTGTGTGTTTGTGCGTGTGTGTGCATATGTGTATTTAGACGTGGAGAGTGGACAGCTTTCAGTGCGTCGAAGTCAACGGAAGTCCATCAACCTCCACTCACTTGGTTATTTACCTGGAAGGGTGGCATATTGATGAAGCAACGTGACCCAGTGGATGCCTCGTCCGCGAAGACGTACGGTAGGGCACGGATTTAACTACGGCTTCGCGGGCTAAAACTGTTTCATGAATACCACCCCACATTGTGAGGGAATGAGACCCAATCACAGAGCGGAATCCCTAATGGCGAGGTTTGGTGCGTCCACTAAGGTCGCCATCCGACGACGGAAGACGTAATGAGTCCCTCAACCCACACGGAAGAATACGAACCCGTTTGAACCTGTACTATAATACGCTGTGACAAGCCTTTCAAGGTGTTGTCCGTGAGGCTGGCATGTAGGCCTACATGTAGAGGTGGTGTAAGGTGTGAGGAGACGCAGAGGGTCTGATAGTTCTTCGCGTTCGTGTAGGTCTATCAACACCCGACACGGAGTGTAGTACCGCGTGCTTCATTATAAAGACGAGTGGTTGACAAGCCACATTTTCACTACTGATTTGTATAGATGTTAGAATGCGTTGACCAAAAGTAGCAGTAGCAGTTCCACATCGAATTGGTTAGCTTGTGATGACAATACAGTTGAAGTTTTGATCGTTGGATTTCCGGAGGCTTACTGCAGTGTAGCTAGCGTGACAGGAGGAGAAGTGTTTGCAGTTACGTGTCGGAATCTAGTCTAGCTACCCCATCCTATCCTAGAAGAAGAAGAAGAAGAAGAAGAAGAAGAAGAAGAAGAAGAAGAAGAAGAAGAAGAAGAAGAAGAAGAAGAAGAAGAAGAAGAAGAAGAATGGCTTGTCTGTAGTTCAATGCAGGCTGTTTATTGGGAGTTTCTGTACGCCTCCGAAAATAACTTTTAACATATACAAGTCAGGCCTATAATTCCTGTCCAGAAGTCCAGTTTTTGAAACCGAGATCAGATGTGCACAATACTGATGACCTCGAAAAGTGAGGTCTGATGCACAGAGTACAACTGTAATGTCAGCAGAAGAAGGTGCACTTAAGGTACACTAAAACTGTTGCAATTTTCTAGTTTGGAAATACCAAGAGGTCTGTGGGTCAACACATGTCATTGGGATAAAAACTGTTTTGCCATTTGTGCATCCTCTGCTGCTGTCGTCTGCGGACCGTCCCAAACTGCATAGCTGGGTCTCGACGAGGCCGGGCTTTACTCCCTCAATACAGATACCGTAGGCACTGTCTTAACTGCGCTGTATGCAATCGAGTACGCTTAATTTCGGCGTAAATGTCGTCTGCTAGCTATCGTACCTAAATTTTAATATCACGCTTATATTTTTTGGGATTTGGGGTCTGGATACATGTTTTGTCAACAAAGCGGGTAAACATTTTGGTTGCTTTCCCAATGAAGTGTAGCGCTACCGAGGACCAGACAGGATACATCCCACCACCTTTACATCTTAACACCTTAACCCATCCACTTTACTCTGAAATAACCTCCACATGACCACTGCTCACAGCGAGTTCCATGCCTATGATATATATATATGAATGAATGATATATAATTTATATAAATTATATATTGATATATATAGATATATATATATAAGATAAGACAAGACACCGTTGCTGCCGTGTTTTTATCGAGGCTAAGCTATGCTGTATGGGACGGTCTGCAGACGACATATATATTGCTATTGTTATTGTCATGTGTATTTGTGTTGACTGTTTGTGCATCCTCTGCTGCTGTCGTCTGCAGACGGTCCCATACTGCATAGCTGAGCCTCGATGAAAAAACGGCAGCAACTGTGTTTTATATTTCTTATCTATGCCACTGGAATCGAACCCGCGACCTCTAGAACACGAGCTAGGCGCTCTACCCACGGAGCTGTCCGGGGCTCTCATAAAGTATGTCGTCTGCGATGCGATAGCGGCTGTTGTATAATTTGTAGTCTGCTGTAAAACAGTTCTCGATGCAATTTGTCCTGTGCCGTAAATCACAGTTCTTGGTGCAGTTAATTTTGTCGTCTGCTAATGTGTAAGGTATTTTATAGTATCCGTCGGATCGCTGGTTTTAATTAAAGTGAGTCTGAGGTTAATGTTTGTTCAAACTGTCACTACATAGTATGATCAATGAACAGTTTATTAGTCCCTTATTGACCTGAGAACCCTCCATTGGGTGCCTAAGCAGCTTAAACGTCTTTGCGGTCACTAAAAGCATCACGGGCTTCGTTAACAGGCGGGCATCTAATGCAGCACTTGAGCATCACTTCAGACTACAGGCAAAACATTGTGCCCTTGGCTAATCCACACCTATGCATTGAGGTTTCTTGGTCACGCTCCGCTGCGCTTGGTTGTGGATTTGCCTGGGCCTATATTCTGAGGGGGAGATAAGCCCATTTTCTGCTTAAACATATGACCTTTTGAACGCTCGGAAAGGACATTTAGATTTCAATTTAGCAATAATTAGTCACTCTTGCACACAAAGTGAATGACTGTATTATAAGCAGATAGATTTTTGCGTGTGTATAATAGACATTTCATACGTTGCTGGTGTATTTTTTATCCCGCAATTTTTTTAAAATCTAGAACTCAGTCTCGTCTCACTTTAAAGCACACTGGCATTTTGTTTTTTAATTCATCTGCTAGCTGTGTGGTTTAAATATCTTGCTGACATGGCTGCCTCCGCCTCCATCTCCCTCTCACCATCATCCTCCCTCTCCCCCCCACCCTCCACCGGCCCCGTTCCCTAGTGCAATTAGTGTTATACATCCGTCTGCAAGAGTATAACATGTTTCATAACAGAAACTATATCCCGCTGACAGGTCGTCTGCTATCGAAGCAGAAAATATACTGGTGAATAATCTTGCTGACTAGACGACCTAAAGACCTGCATTTGTTCTATTGAAAACAAAACCATAATAGGCTACTTCTGCAAAATAGGGCGACCCAATATCGTCATGCCTGAAGATGTTATGATGAGCAACAGACAGTGTCGTCTGCATAGTTTTCACGGGGAGGGGGGGGGAAGCTATTTGTCTAGGTTAAGATTAAATGGCGGAAGAAAACGGCTTAGGAATTATGATCACACCGGAGAATGCTCATACATTTTAGCTTACCCGGGGAAAACAATTGATACGATGAGAATGTTCATTGACATTTTGCGTTGTTGTTGTTGTTGTTGTTGTTGTTTTTGTTGTTGATATTGGACGCTTTCTGCAAAATGGTTACTAGGGCTTTCTAAGGTATTATTATTTAGCAATGTAGGCATTTTATTTTTATATATATATATATATATATATATATATATATATATATATATATATATATATATATATATATATATATATATATATATATATATATATATCCATTTTCTTAATATTTTATGTTTATATTAAATTTTGTTTTTGTAAACCGGGATGTTGGATAGAGTACAGCCTTAGCGTCCCCTGCATGAGATTCCTTTATTGTAAAGTGACCGGCTGGTGGAGTGCCTTCAGTGTTACCATTAGGGTTGTTTTAGCAGATCTTTTATACGGATCAGGGATGAGTCCTCTTTCAACCAAGTTATGTTGCTGATTGGACTCTTTGCAGTCCGCTGGACCCTATAAACAACGAGTAACTAACTAAACAAATTTCACTTTTTTCTTTTCTGTTTTTTCTTCTTTCTTTTTCCTCGTACTCCTTCACATTTCTAAATTGCCTGCAGGTAGCTTTTTGTTTTCCTTCCCCGGAGGACCTGCCAGATAATTCCAACTTGTTCTATATCAATTCTATGTGTGATGGTGTTGGCAATATTATCGGCTGTCTCTCGCCATCTAAAAGTCAATGCATTATTTTGTTTTCCCGCAACACACTCGATGTATGCTCGTTAATTTTGCACAAAATGTGCACAACGTATCTACAGACTTTGCACGTGACTTGCGGGATTGATCCATCTTACAACAACAGCACGGAGCTCGAAAC
Organism: Oncomelania hupensis; assembly: GCA_036898135.1. Taxonomy (NCBI): domain Eukaryota; kingdom Metazoa; phylum Mollusca; class Gastropoda; order Littorinimorpha; family Pomatiopsidae; genus Oncomelania; species Oncomelania hupensis. The sequence continues at coordinate 41,807,977 of CM072524.1, forward strand.
AGCGGGTGAGTTTTGACACCTGCTTATTTGCTTAGTCCTTGACCTTCTACCTTTGTCCGCCAGAGGTCAAGAACGGCAGGTCACAAGGGAAGTAAATAAAGGGATTTAAATGTGGATGGCACTTAATGGACGCTGAGCGATGTGTTCCTTGGATTTAAATGGTCCTTGTCTATCTTCCTTTTTTTTTCCTGCAAACATTTTTGCCTATTTTTTTCTCCTCTGCAAGCTACTCTTCTTTTTAAACTAACAGCAATTTCCTTCCTTCTTTCATATATGCGCATTTTTTTTTTCGCTTTTTACCGGGGTTACTTTTCAGGGTAGCCAGCGTGAAACCTGCCTATGCACATGTGTATTCGGACAAGAGAAAGAGAAAAACCACTCGCAGACTTTTTTCACAAACCACTTCATTATTTTCTCCACCACAGAAGACGGTGGCTTGCAAAGTAACCCTTACTTTAAGAACAACCATTTGGGGCTGTTGTGATTTAAGTGTTCCTTTTTTTTTTTTTTGATATTGTACCTATAATTGTTTAACATAAATTTATTCAACAAACAAACCAAATATTAATACAAGGCAAAACGTCAGGGCGCACAAAAGCACAAGGCTTAAATAAGTGCTACCCAAATAATAATAATGTGTCAAAATATCACTGGCGGACGACAGGAAACAACAACAGAACATTGATAGAAATACAAGAAATAAATTTAAAAAAAACGAATTTTTTTATAAAAAGAAAAGAAAATTTTAGACAAAAAAAGATTTCCAAGTGAATGGGAAGAGGAAAAAAAATAGGGGGGGGTGCATGGTGGTGGTGGGGGAAAGGGGTGGGGCGTGGAGGGGGAGGGGCGGGTGCGAGAGAGTTATACTTGTGGGAAGAAACTAATGAGTGTTGAAGATCAAAGTTAGAAAGCGAAGTATGTGGAAAATCGTTGAAAATAACATTTGATAATATATAATATAATATAATATAATATAATATAATATAATATAATATAATATAATATAATATAATATAATATAATATAATATAATATGTTCCTTTTTCAAAGGAGTCTTTGGGTATGTAGAGCTGTGCAAGGTGGAGGTTGGTTTTGTTAAGGGAAACGGATTGTATATGTGTGTGTGCGTGTGCGTGTTTGCGTGTGAGTGGAGGAGGAGAAGGAGGGGCGGCATGAGTGGAAGAAGTAGAGAGGTGAAACAAGTAAAAAGTAATACATTCAAATTCACAAGATAAGCTGTACTAAAACTACATTTTGTTCTAACAATTATGCATTGTACTTTCCACTATACTTTTAACAAACACACACACGCGCACGCACACACACACAGACACACACACGTACCAGTTTCTTTTAACTCTCTGGTTACTAACACAAACCCACCCGCATAACAACTGTACAGAATAATATTTCATTTGACTAATAGAACCACCTATATATAATCATGCACAGACAATTCAAACGTTTCCATAAATTAAAATAGTATTGAGGGTATAAACATAAATATAATAGAATATTACATTACACAGAGGAGAGGCGACATAAATATCATAGAATATTACATGACACAGAGGGTATGAACATAAATATCATAGAATATTATATGACACAGAGGGTATGAACATAAATATCATAGAATATTATATGACACAGAGGGTATGAACATAAATATCATAGAATATTACATGACACAGAGGGTATGAACATAAATATAATAAAATATTAGCCTACATTACACAGAGGGTATGAACATACATATCATAGAATATTACATTACACAGAGAAGCGGCGACATAAATATCATAGAATATTACACTACACAGAGGAGAGGCGACAGGTACTGTTTGTTTACAGGAGTAATTTTAATTTTTGAAATGTCTTTTTTTATCACACTTTGTACATAATAAATTTGTACCATTACGGGCAATCACGTCACAGGTCTGCCGTTTTCATCAAGGAAAGTAATGATCACAGTTAAGGTCTGATGATAACGCGATATTGCATTTTCTACGCTTTAAGGATATGAAGTTATATATGGGAGTTGAGGGGATGGGGGAAGGGCAAGAAAAGGTAAAAGGGCAATGCATATTTAAACGATGTGCATTGGTAAGCTTCAATACCGTATTACAATGAAAGGGTTGGAAAATAATCTAAAATGTTCAGCTGAAAAAGTTCATAAATATTCAATTTTTCCTTTTAAAAAAAGAAGTTATATGCATCCCTCTTTTAGTTTGACGTGTAACGACGGAAAGGATTAATGTATACATTATAAAAAATTAACATTAAAAAAGAAATTGTGAGGCCCCCCCCCAAAAAAAAAAAAAAAAGTCTGTTAACGGTATCTTGACCGACCTGAATGTTTTTGCCCGACCCTAAACGTATTTTGGGATCGTCTGGAAAAAAGAATTGCAAAAAGCCAACAAAATCGCAGCCAAGGTAGAAAAGTAAAAAACTAATTATTAAATAAAATTAAAAGAAGTCGACCTACCGACCCTAATTTTTCATATGTTACCGTAAACAGACTTTTTTGCCCTAATTATTTTTATTATTATTAGGAAAAAAACAATTGTAATTTTTTTTAAATTTGCGAGCTTTTCTTCCTTGCATGGGAGTACGACAACGGGAAGAAATAGATAATAAAAAATGATACATAGCTGTTTTTTTCTTTTTCCCCAGACTGGGCGTCGTCGTTTCCTTTGTTAGCGGAAAGTAATTAGTACTTCAGCTAACAGAATTGTTATGACTCGAGCACGTGGAAAGGTCGAAGAATTTCCCTCTACATTGCTTAGGTACACTAAGCATCAAGGATTAAGACTCGGTGGTGTGGTAGACTTTCGCAAGTTTTGATTTGGTTCATGGTTATACGTGTATTTGAAAAGGATGTCTGCATTATGTGTTGCATTAACAGGATTTACTAACAGTTATACTGATAAGGATGTGTTTAAAAACGATCGAAACTGGAAAGTTACGCCAGAGTTTGGAATGGTAAAAAAAAAGAGTTTGAAATGAGAATTATTCTCCGACTGGTGTTTAAATGTCACTTGATAGATCCCAACCTTTAATGACTGTGCTATGATGTTATCCTTTAATGACTGTGCTATGATGTTATCCTTTAATGACTGTGCTATGATGTTATCCTTTAATGACTGTGCTATGATGTTATTTGCTCCTTGTTGTGCACTTGAGTTAGTTTCCCATTCTTTACAGCTGTTGGCCTGCTTCCTTTCTTCTTCTTTTTCTTCTTTTCTTCTTCTTCTTCTTCTTCTTCTTCTTCTTCTTCTTCTTCTTCTTCTTCTTCTTCTTCTCTTTTTCTTCTTCACATCTTCTTCTTCACTTCTTTTTCTTCATCTTTTTCTCATCCTCCTTCTTCTTCTTCTTCTTCTTCTTCTTCTTCTTCTTCTTCTTCTTCTTCTTCTTCTTCTTCTTCTTCTTCTTCTTCTTCTTCTCTTTTTCTTCTTCACATCTTCTTCTTCACTTCTTTTTCTTCATCTTTTTCTCCTCCTCCTCCTTCTTCTTCGTCTTCTTCTTCTTCTTCTTCTTCTTCTTCTTCTTCTTCTTCTTCTTCTTCTTCTTCTTCTTCTTCTTCATCTTCTTCTTCTTTTTCTTCTTCTTCTTCTTCTTCTTCTTCTTCTTCTTCTTCTTCTTCTTCTTCTTCTTCTTCTTCTTCTTCTTCTTCTTCTTCTTCTTCTTCTTCTTCTTCTTCTTTTTCTTCTTCTTCACTTCTTTTTTTTCTCCTCCTCCTCCTTCTCCTTCTTATTGTTTTTCTTCTTGTTTTTTTCTTCTTCTTTCTTCTTTCTTCTTCTTCTTCTTCTTCTTCTTCTTCTTCTTCTCTTCTTCTTCTTCTTCTTCTTCTTCTTACTGTGGATTAAGCTCCGATTGTTCGAAAAAAAAAAACCAGCTCCACATTTTAAACCCTCATGGACTCTTCCATATTTCTTCGAACTTTCCAGGAGTTTGAGTCATCCCAGCCTTTGTTAAAGGTGCAGATCTCTTCAAAATATCGAGGGTCCGTTTTTGGCGTTCTCTGAGTCTGATAAAAATTGTGATTTAAAAAAAAGGAGTGCACCAAAATACATGCCAACACCAAGACCACCAACTTCAACTCCGAATTGACAGATGCCGCCACTGAGATCTTTGGCAAATTCCGCCCAAAGAAGAAACCGTTGATCACCCCTGAACTTGTGGACCTGTGTGACAAACGAAGAGAGATTAAAAGGAAAAAGAACAACTCACACAGGGAGCTGATGATTACCCAAAAATCAACAGTGAAATACGAAACGGCATGCGCACAGCAACGGAGAACTCGATGCCAGGAAATAGAGAACAGTCTGAACAAGAACAACAGCAAGGAGGCCTACCATACTGTGAAGCGGCTGACAAGTGTTAAGCAGCCCAAGGTCTCCACGATCCAAAGCCTGTGCCTTACAGAAGAACAAGAAGTCTTGGATAGATGGACAGAATACTGCTCTGTCCTTTACAACTACACACCAGATACCCATCAGTTCTAGAATGTCCCAGAGAAAAAGAAGAAATCCTCCCAATTCTCCGAGAAAAAGTTGAGGCAGCAGTGCAATCGCTGAGGAAGGGTCTGGGAAGTCAGCGGGAGTGGATAACATATCCGCGGAATTGCTTCAAGGATGAGGAGAAGCGATGATTGACGCCTTCACCATTATCTGTAACAAGATCTTGCAGAGTGGGGAGTGGCCTCCACCATGGACCCAATCGCTTGTCATCACTCTTCCCAAAAATGGTAACCATCAGGAGTGTCAAAACTACCGCACCATCATCCTCATCAGCCACCCTAGCAAAGTCCTGAAAATAATACTCAACAGGTTGAAATCCCAAGCTGAACAGATCATAGTTGATGAGGTGCTACAGAAGACTTCTTATACCCAGCACATCACCAACGACGAAGACCGACAGACAATCACACGAGCCATTGGGTAGCGCGATGACATTCTTACAGTGGTGAAGAAACGGAAACTCCGATGGTATGGCCACGTCATCAGAGCATCAGGTCTTGCAAAAACTATCCTGCTAGACACGGTGCCATGAGGCAGAAGAAGAGGTGGGAAGACAACATTCGAGAATGGACTGGCTTGACACTAAATGAATCATGAGGGCTGCTGAGGATAGAGAAAGATGGAGTACGCTGGTTAAATGATCATCTGAGGTGCCCCCAACGTCTTTCGAGTAACGTGATAGGATAGGATAGGTGCACCGTGGTATTGTTAATGTGTGCATAGCTAAAGTGAAGAGTACTCGCATTGCTTTGTTAGCATTTTCGTGCGCATTTGCTTTATCTTTTCTTTTGCAGTAACAGTGCGCATCTTGCGTTTTGCTATTGTAAGAATTAGAAAAGGTGGTTATTTAAGGACCCACTCCTTTTCGCATATTTTTTGATTGTACATCAGTGAAGCGGGGCAAAGTTTTACATTTATTTGTTAGAGGGATTTTGTTCAACGGAGTTGCATGGCTATTTTTAAGGCTGACTGCACACCTTTTATGTATTCTATTGCGTGTGGCATCAAAGACGCCGTTGACAGCATTTCAGTTAAAATAAAATTAAGTGGGGTTTTTTATTGACCGTGACTCAGATAGGGCGTCTAGTCAAGTGAAAATGTATGCACCGAGTACATTGCAGGGAGATTGTTGAAGCCTTGAACTAAAATTATACAAATAAATCGGTAAAAACTGGGTTGAACTGGCGTAGATGCAGTGGGCTGTGCTGTGTGTTGTCAGTTTTATTAGAAAATCATTCCGGTATCGGCTTAATAGGTTGTGGTGTGCGTGGTCAATTTTATTAGAGAAATATTCCGGTATTTGCTTACGTGTTTATGTTGTCAGTTTTATTACAAAATGATTGAGTATCGACTATGTCTTCTCTTGATATTCAAGTACCAGTTTACAAAGTAGAACGTTTCCCTCAAAGGTTACTGCCGTTCAACAACCACTTGTGCTTTTACATACAAAGGGCAGTTTTCTCTTCATGGTGCTTTTCTCGTTCTTGAAATATCCCGACCGTTTTTGGTTTCAATGAGGTCAGTTATTTTGTTTTCAATCTTTTTATCTCAAAATGACTCAAAGTGTTTTCGCTGCGCTTGCTAAAGGATCATTCTAAAGCCAGTTATCGTATTAAGCATTAGCAGAGACTGCTTAAAACAAATAGATTAATTAAAATAAATATACATAAGCTATTTTCAACCTAAACTACCACCGCTATTTATCAAGTTGACTATTCAAATGATCTGTGAGAAACACAATAACGCAATACAGTACAATACAATGTAATACAATACAATACAAAATTACACAGTACAATACAGTTCAATATTCATTAGGTATTTGAAGTTTTCGTAAAAGTGACTTTCAGCTGAAATGGTATTGTGACGACATCGCTTAAGGAAATGACGTTGATGTTCTATTCATTTTCGTACTATTTATTTATTTAATCGTTCTTATATAGCGCTTTTCCAGCTCAAGAGCTGCTCAAGGCGCTGGCCGATACAGGATCTAACTCAAACCGCCCGAGACGCCCACCCGCAGCCTTTGGGCGCATGGTCTGACGCCCGGACAACTGAGCACAATCCTGGGCAGCCAGGGATGGGGGAGAAGGACCTAGGTGCATGCTGGGTGTGTTCTTGTCACCGGCACTCACCCGTCTAGGACATGAGCGTCAGGATCTTTAAAGTCCGTTATGATGGAATGTATGCGACACAGACTAGACCTCGGTTTATACTCTCGTCCGAAGTTCAACTATTGTCTGTGCGTATACCTAAAATGTAGACCGTCTTAATTATTATCATTACGAAGACTGTGACTTGATAAAAATTGTTGCCTTTGAAATCCCCTCTCACCCCCCCCCCCCTCCCACACACACACGCAAAATAATGTTAAACAATTAGTTTCATTTGAAGTGCTCAGTTGCTTTTGTATATCGCCGCTGTTCATTTTATGGTTAGTTATTTTCTGGACCTGGATTCCCACTGTAGTTTCTTTCCGCATGTGCGTCACGTTATATGTGGTCTTACGTTGTCTGAAGTTATTTTGTCTGAAGGTGTTCATGTCTCAGGGTTGAGATTAAGACCCGGGCCCCCCTCTCCTACACCCTCCACAACTCATCTGAACGTATAAATTACAAACTAGTTTTCAGTGTAACAACCCTTGGAATAAGTACGGTCAAAGTCCATCATGATAACCATCAGATAAGACTGCAGGCTGCAAGGAACATGTTCTTCAGAAGTACTCATTAAAAGTTACTTACCTTCGCTATCTGATTTTTGCAGATTTGGCTCGGGGATATGAGCTTTAGAACCCCCTCTCTTTCTCTCTTTCTCTCTTTATAACCTTTCTCTCCGTCTCCGCCACCCACCCCACCCCAACCCCCCGATCTGTTCTCCCCAATCTCTAATAAATATTTGGCTCTATTTCCTGACAATGAAGCTTTTCCTGGCAATGAATCTATCAGACCGTAATATCTTCATCAGCCTGCTTGGAAGACATAGTTATTTGAAGTAGTAAATGTTAAAAAAAAAAAAAAAAAAAAAAAATTCTTTTCCTTTTGACAGATTTTGCTTCTAGGTTGTTTGGGGTGAAAAGTCTGTTTAACTGAAGAGTTGCTGGGATGCGATATAGGGGATTGGAAAAGATGTTTGGTCTTTTCAACCTTCAAAGCAGAATGCATGGAAGTGGTTTGGGGACTAGTGTTGGGGCGGTTGTAGCTAGGGGCTGGGGTTTGGTGATTTATTGTCTGGCGTCAATGAGATTATGAGCATGGGGAGGTATTTTCTTCTCATCTTGAAATTGTGGTACGGTAAGGATAGGAAAAGATTGGGGTGTATCTTAACACGTTATGGAATAAGGCTAGGCAATCTTCGGGTGTTAGAAAAAGGGAGAGAGCCATTTTGAGAGAGAAAGAAAGCGGGTGGGTGGGTGGGGGGGAAGTGTGTGTGTGTGAGTGTATTATGTGTGTGGGGAGGGTGCGAGATCGATTGGGGAATGGGAAGGGTAAAGGGGATGCTGTGATCATCTCCATATCGGCGGAAAGGGACGCTGACTATCTTAATTTGATCGCAGTTCAGGGCAGATTACTTTTCTTTTGACTTAAATCCCCTTCCAACTTCAGCCACACACATTTTCTTCCAGGAAAAAGGCGAGCGCGCATGTGTTGCGTGCGTGTGTTTGTTTATGAGTGTGTATGAGGGAGGTAGGAGAGCGGGATTGTGTGTGTGCGTGCGTATATGTATATGCGTGGGATAGAGAGGAGAGAGAGATAGAGAGCAGAGAGAGAGAGAGAGAGAGAGAGAGAGCGAGAGCAGAGGTGCCAGTGGAACTATGTGTGGTACTTTATGTGTGCACGAGAGGGAGAGAGAAAGTATTTGTGTAAGTCTCTGCGTGTGTGTGCGTAAATGTGTGTGGAGTGAGAACTTTTTTCCGCGTGCATGCAAATTTGTGTGCGGTGCGTATTTTTGTGAGCGTTTGTATGTGTGTGAGCACAAATTTGTTGCTGTGTGTGTGTGTGTGTGTGTGTGTGTGTTTGTGTTTGTGTGTATTTGTGCGTGAATCTGCATGGCTGTCAATCTTGAGCCAGTGTAATCTTTCTCTCAATACCCGGGAGCTGTGTGGACACATCAATCTAATCTTCACGCTGAGAGCGTTTGGCACTTCCACTTTGTCTTGGTGGAAACATCGTTGCTGTTTTTATCTACCCTTACTATAACATAGAAAGAAATGGTAAGTTAAGATGTTGGCGGATGAATTCCTTTGAACGTGATAGGAGTAAGGAGCTGCCAGTCCATACGGTAGGTAGTTGTAGTAGTACTTTTGTATTGATTGCTAATGTACGGCCTGTGGGGTTTAAGTTAGCTGTAGGAAGAAGGCAAGTATAAAAGGCTGAAGGAGATGAAACACACCCAAACACCTGCTCGCATGTTGATTTTTAATCAGCCGCCTTTTCATCTTGATCCTAGTATATAAAGTTCTCCTTTTAGATTTTTATATTTGTAGACCCGATTCTAACCTGCAATAGCCTTGCAGACCTGGTCTGTCACTCACATAAAAATCTGAATAGTTCCCTTATCTATTTTTACACAGATAAATAACCTGTACCCTCTGCCCACCCGCTCTTTTCCTGGCCTTCTTTTCTCACCCCTATGGCGGCGACCTTGGCTTGGCGTCCCTCCTGGCACCCTTGTCACCCCTCGGAGAGCACCTTATACTTCTGCGCTGATTTCCTGATACAACTTGACCTTCCTCTGGACGTCGTAGCAGCGTCTCTCGCGCTCCCTCTTTATGCGACTTACTACTGCATAATGACTTCTTGTACTCTATGGACTTCTTAACAACCACAGTGTCCTATATGCTCAATGTGTCGGGGACTATAAATTTATGTACTGAACTGAACTAAACACACCAAATTTTAAAAAAAAAATCTATACATAGTTTCGCTAAAACGATTTGTCAGCGTTTACTCGGCAACTGCAGGGTTTGGAACTGTGAAACTGAAAATATAGCGAGAATAATTTATTTAACACAACTCAAAAGCTGTGATTAAAAAAAAAATTGTCAGCAGCCCGCTGTATTTGTCTTCTTTTCTCGTTACTGAAAGGTTGCGAGTAGGCCCACGGTTTGCTTTGTCAGCAAATATTTTTTTTTAAAGGCTTAATAGTATAGCGCTCCACATTTGTGAGCGTGGTTTTGTGTATGGATCTACTGTTTCTTCAACTTGAAGTAGTCTGTCTTGCCTCGTTAGCGAGTAGAGCTTATCTGACATGTTTCAATCGCCTTTGATTACAGTATAACTTTTTAGTTTCTTTCTGGAGTCTTTTTCTCGCTTTTCTTTGACGCTGGAGGGGCCTGTAGCTTTTGCTGCGCTGTATGTTACACAAATTTCGGGACGTTATTTTACAGAATTGCGACCCAGGAATGCTGAGTGTGAAAGTATATCTCTATCCGTGTCCCGTGCTAAGACCAATATTAATGTGTTTGAAGTTAAGAACAGAAATCTATGAATTACTAAAGCGTGAAAGGAGAACAAGTGATATTTAAATGTCACCTGATATACAGGGTGTTCCAAAAGTCTTGGGCACATTTTGACATTGAATATTTCCGAAACTATTAAGGATATAAAAACGCATCTGGTAAATTCAGAAAGCTTGTGATCTCAATTTTTACATGGAATGTTCAAAGATGTTCAATGTGAGCACCTTTGGTCACACGACACACATCAAGCCGATAGTCAAATTCTTGCCAAACGCGTCCCAGCATTTTCTTGTTGAGTGAACGCCATTAATGGGTCTGAAAAGAAATAAAAAAATCAACAGCTTTACAAAAACTTAATGTAATTAGCTTTAAAATGGCACAACTTTTATCTTACTACCGTTCATAGTAATTGAGATATGGGGACTTCAAATGTGCCCAAGACTTTTGGAACACCCTGTAGATAGACCCTAACCTTTAATAAGGCTTAGGACAGAGCGACTGTAGTGTAAAGATGAATAGTGTTTCTGCAGCAACACACCACCAATCAAAACCATCACATTTACCGTACCACTCTCTTGCTACGAATAAGCTTGTGGAGTAACGGTGACATTTTTTTTAAAAATTAGTTTTTGTCAGTTTACTGACGATTGACTTGTGATTTAAACATTGTGCATTAACTTATGGTTTGACTTGCACAGTAATCTGTTCATTTAGTGATGGGATAATTCGTGGGTTACGTCTACGAGGTCTTTAGTGTGAAACACGTTTAACGTCTGTTACACATAGATTACGTTACATCAGAAGTACGTGAAATGTATGCCCGCACTTCTAGACTGAATGTCATTGGTCTTCTGCCTGTATACATTTGTGGAGTGTCCTGTTCTGCTAGTGTTGCATCGCTTGGATGCAAAATGCCACACAGTGAATGACAGACCGCTGTTTCTGCTACTCACGATATTTATATTCTCTACGTCGTGCGTCGTGGATTACCTTCCATTAGATATTCGGGGGAAATGGAATTACAATTAGGCTGATTCCCCTTGATCTGTGCCGTGAAGAGTGAGTGCGGATTACTTTAACATCAGATACTGGGCAAATAGATGTCTCTTTAAAGTCCGATTTCCTTGATATATACTCCGAGGGATGATTTTCTTGTTGGAGGAGTGTCGCTAGGGAGTCATTTTTCTGACTGAGAAAGTACAGATGAGTGCAGGATCCTTGACCTTGTTTGTGATTTTTCCGTGGAGTGTACTATATTGTGTGGAATCGACTGTGGAGTACGCTTGCCAGTGTGCGCGAGCGTCACGCTATATTTACCAGCGTACGTTATCATCACGCCAACTTTACCAGTGGTGCGTGACAGTCACGCTAACATCATTGTGCGTCAGAGCGTCACGTCAGCGTCATCATGATGCGTGAGCGGAACGTGAAGATGGAACCCGTGAGGTCAGCACCCGCCATCATCACCATGGCCGGTGACGACGACGACGACAACGTATTCTTTCCAGGTACGCACCTGTTGTGCTCAATGGTTTGTTGTTTATCTGCCTGTCTGTGTGTCTGTGTCACTTACTGTCGTGTTAGTCTACTAAAGTATAAGCTGTTTCAACAGTGATTTCGCTATTTTCCGCAAAGGATGGTAGAAGTTTGGCTTTTTCAACATCCACTGCCAGGCGCTGAGGTCTCTAAAATTGCTCGCGCTCGTGACATTCGGCCCCGTTTAATGTATCTTGTCCTAACCTGCAAGTGTGTGGGTGTGGACGTGGGTGGGTGGATGGGTGTGTGTGGGTGTTTATAGTATACAGTATTATTCTCTATCATTATTAAGCCATGCTTGGGAGGCACTGTGGTCTAATGGTAGTGCTTCGGCTTGCTGATCTGAAGGTCCCGGGTTCGAGCCTTGGCCGGGCCATTGTGTTGTGTCCCTGGGAAAGACACTTTACTTCTGTTTTCCTACTCCCTCGGATGAGAGTATAAACCGAGGTCTAGTCTGTGTGTCGCATACATTCCATCATAACGGACTTTAAAGATCCTGACGCTCATGTCCTAGACGGGTGAGTGCCGGTAACAAGAACACACCCAGCATGCACTTGGTCCTTCTCCCCCATCCCTGGCTGCCCAGGATTGTGCTCAGTTGTCCGGGCGTCAGACCATGCGCCCAAAGGCTGCGGGTGGGCGTCTCGGGCTGTTTGAATTAGATCCTGTTTCGGCCAGCGCCTTGATCCTTAGGCTAAGGCGCCTTACAAATGATGAACATTACTATCTAGTCATATACATGTCAGTACCACTGTTAGAACAGGTGTTTGTGTGAGGATAGAGGAAGAAAGAGAAAGATAGAGGGGGGAGAGAGAGAGAGAGAGAGAGAGAGAGAGAGAGAGAGAGAGAGAGATTAATTAGTTAATTGATTCATTCATTTATTGAAATAAAAGCCATTGACTTGTGTTATAGTGGAGTAAATTACTACAGGACTGTCCATACAGTTCAGTTAATCATTTTGCCCATATTTCATATCCAAGAAAACCAAAATGTTTACTGTGTGACCAATATGCCAGTATGTGAGTGTTGTGTGCGTTTTGCCTGGGTGTCAGTTCATTTTCTTCATGCGCCTGTTGGTTTCAGTGTTATATCTCAATCAGAAGACGATGTTTTGTATAAAAATGCTCTGTCAACAATTCTGAATAAATTGTCAAAATGTGAGTGGGGGTGTGTGTGTGAGTGCGTGTGTGTGTGTGTGTGTGTGTGCGGTAGCGATGACCATGACGATGACTACGATGATGATGCACGGAGAACGCGAAACCACAGGGGTAAAACTTGAGCCACAAATGAAGCGGAAAGTGGAACGTGCGTGTTTTGATGACAAGGCCGACATTTGAGAGGAAAATCTGTGACACTGCTCCCTGTGACTTCATTAGTTAGGCTTCCGGCCATGCGAGCTGCCATGCGGCACAGTCCAATGTAGTGAACAGCGATCAGCAATGACAGATGCTGTGTATATTGTGGGGTGTGAGGGTGGGAAGATGTAGAGGGGAGGGCTGTTTGTATATTGTGGGGTGTGAGGGTGGGAAGATGTAGAGGGGAGGGCTGTTTGTATATTGTGGGGTGTGAGGGTGGGAAGATGTAGAGGGGAGGGCTGTTTGTATATTGTGGGTGTTACACTCCGTTTGATGTTGGTGTTTTCTATCAGTATCTGATTCAGCCCCGATACTTGAATTCCTGATAGTTGTGTAACTCAGATTCGTTTATTCACACAGCCCGTCCAAACAGCATACAATTCACAAAGTCGACGTATGTAGTTTTCCACTTTTATTCAGCACACATCAACAACTGCATACAATTCTCAACTCAACTTTCACAGCAACTCTCCAAATCACTATCAACAACTTTTCTATCTCTACAACAATCTCGGCTCACGATTAAATAACCTCTCTCTCTTCTGGAACAATTGGGTACATGGTAGAAATGACGTACTGCCACCAATCGAACTAAAGATCGTCATCACTGACTTACGTCATACACATTTTCTCTACTTCCGGGAACATTCACGACCTTCGATATCCATCCGGAAATTTCTATCAAGAGTAAACACGCATATCCAGAAGGTTCTCAAATAATATCGACTAACGCAAATTATCAACGTTATACAAAGCCTCTCCTAACAACAATGCAAACTCAAATCAAAGGTAAATAAACTCCATTATTGAATACTTTGCAAATCGAAACGATTAGATCTATCGTACACGCTTCCGACACACTTTCGTTCGCGTTTCAACGTAACATAACCCCCCACTCAAGAAGAAATTTACCCAATTTCTTTCAACAACGTTGAAACGTAATGCACAAACAATGTACAGAATTAAAACTTCAGACTGTCTCATTCACTGTCAATGTTCTCAGTTTATATACACAGAGTCAATGGTTTTCATCTTCAAATCTGTCTGGATATTGTCAATGTTCACAGTTCATTCACACAGAGTCAAAGTTTCTCATCTGCAAGTCTTTCTGGATACTGTCAATGTTCACAGTTCATTTACCCAATCAACGTTTTTCATTTTCAAGTCTGTCATTACCAATATTCTTAGTTCATCCACACAGTCAATATTTTTCCAACCACAAGGAAACGACGCCCTCGTCCGTTGCAGTTGTCATCGGCCCAGGGTCAAAGACGATGATCACGTGGGCTTCCCTGGAATCAGTGCGTCCTCCGTTGTCTCCTTCTTCCGTCGGATGTTCGACGCAGTCGACGTTGTCAGCTCCCAGAATGCATTCGCTGGGTCTCACGGTCAGGTTGGCTTCTGCGGGACGGTGGAACAGCTCCCTCATGGTCTGCAGATGCTCCTTCCAGGTCTGGGTGTGGACTTCATGTTCGACCAAAGTCGTAGAGCTTGAGACATCGCTGAAGTTGTGGGGAAACTCGCCCATAAGGTCCTTGAGCTCCATCTTTTGACCTTCCGTCAAGCGTGGTCCTAGCTTAACATCATTGATGCCTTCTTTGCTATGGAAGTTACCCAGTTCCAACAGTTCTTCGCTGTCAAGGCTGTCGTCGGTCACAGCTGCTGTTGCTGCATGTACAGTCTCTGGCGGCCTCTCCACGTACAGCTTAAGGAGGTTGGCGTGGTATATTTTGGAATGCTGGCCGACCTTCACCTTGTAGTCGTTGATCCCCACCACGGTCTCCACTTCGTACGGGCCTTTCCACTGCATCAGCAACTTATTGTGATCAGTAGGTAGCAGCACCAGCACTTTGTTGCCAGGTTTGAACTTCCTGTTCACAGCCCTACGATCATAGTAGTGCTTTCCACAGTTCTGGGACTTCTTCAGGTTTTCTCTGGCTATCTCGAGAGTCTGCTCCAGCTTCTCCCGTAGCTCAAACACGTACTGGTAGCTGTTCTTCACCTCTGGGGTGTCTACTTCTTTCGTCCACAGTTCTTTCAGGATGTGCATCGGCCCTCGGATGGTTCTTCCGTACAGCAGCTCGAACGGAGAAAAGCCGGTGGACTCCTGCGGTACTTCTCTGTAGGCGAAAAGTAAGGCGTTGATGTAGCGATGCCATTGTCTGGGCTGCTCGCTGCACAGTTTCTTCAAGGTGGACTTCAACGTAGCATTGAACTTTTCGACAAGCCCGTTGCACATCGGATGGTAGGGTGTCGTAGTCAAATGCCGGATGCTCAGCAGTCTGTTGACCTCCTTCATGCAGTCAGAGACGAACTGCGTCCCGAGGTCTGTCAGAATTTCTTCAGGCACTCCAAGCCTACTGAACATGTCCACCAGTGCCTCTGCAACAGTTTCAGTGTCAATCTTCTTCAGTGGCACTGCTTCTGGGTACCGAGTCGCATAGTCCACTAAAGTCAGTACCCATCGATGACCTTCTTCACTCGGAGGTCTTATTTCGCCGATTAAGTCTAAGGCCACCCTCTTGAAAGGTCGGTCGATCAGAGGCATCCTCTGCATAGGCACTTTCGGGACCCTTCCTCGAGGTATGGTCTTCTGGCAAATGTCACATGATCGGCAGAAACGGCTGACGTCCGCATGAAGTCCTGGCCAGTAGAACACCGCCTGGATTCTGTCTGACGTCTTCTTGATGCCTAGGTGACCTCCCATGATTGAGTCATGCGCTACTTCCATCACCTGGCGCCTTAGGGGTAACGGTACCAAGACTTGACGTAGTGGTTTCCCTCCGTTGACCCTCGGGTGCTGGAAGATTCGATACAGGATCTTGGCCTTCACCTCAAAATAGACCGTACCACTGCCTTTGGTCACGTGGTCTTGGCGGTTCCTGTACTTGTTTAAAGTACTATCAGCTTCCTGGAGCTGGATCAGCTTATCTCTGTCCACGATGGCAGCTTTAGAGTTGTCGGCGACCTTCAGTGGCGTAGACGTCTTGTCTCTCTTGGCCTGGGCCCTGGTAGTAACAGCACCGACGATCTCTGGTCGGCAGGGCTGAGCCGGAGTAACCACATTGTCCCGTAGCAGCTCTGTAAGGTCTCCATCGGGAAACGGCAATGGATCCTCCTCCACAACTTCGACGTGTTGGGTTGAGGCAGGACTCCATTCTGGATCGGGGTCGTCGGGTCGTCTCGCGCCGTCGATATTCCCGATCATCAAATCATACAGCGGCTTCTTCAGGCAAACCGCTTCGACTTCGCCTATGTAGAAAGGGGTGTTGACATGAATCTTCGCAACTGGCGCTCTCACACATTTGCTGTCGGCCATAAGTGTCCATTTAGAATCGCCAGTGAACTGTTCTTTAGCGATTAGGTCTTCTCTGACGATGACCCCACTGCAGCCAGAGTCTCTTAAAACAGTCACTTCATGATTTCCGACGCGTCCCTTTGAAACAGGCATGTTCTGGACGGTCACAGCTGCGCTGGCGACGACGGGGATGGATTTTCCGTTGGCAAGGAGAAGTTGGCCATCGGTCATGCACTCTTGCACGTCCGCAGGGGTAGCTGTGCGCTCGGTCTCACTCGGAAGAATGACGCTCCCGCCGCACACCTGATGGTCAGATCTACTGGTTTGCCGTTGATTGGAGAACCGCCTCTGCCGGTTGCCCGCCGCTGCGTTGTCCGTACTTTTGTTTTGAGGACAGTTAGAAGCTCTGTGGTCTGTAGCGTTGCAGGTGAAACAGCCCCTTGAATGCCCTTCCCTGGGAGGAGGCGTGGAGTCTGTCTGTCTCTGGCTCGTCTGGCTTCCTTGGATCTGGTTCTCATGGTTTGCAGTCTTCTGAAAATGTTTCGTCGCGCTGGGTGGCCCCAGGGTTTTCCCATGAGCGATAAGATATCTTTCAGCAGCCTCAGTCACATCTTTAAGCGTCTGCAGCTTTTGTTCTTCTAAGTGGGTCGCTAGGTCCTTGTGACAGGCATTGAGAAATTGTTCCTTCACGATCAGGTCATGGAGACTGTCGTAAGACTTGCTTTCGCCTGATAACTCCACCCACTTGTGTAGATATGACGACAGGCGCTCCACAAACTGCTTTGGCGTCTCGTCTGACTTAGGCCGGCATTCACGGAAGCGTTTACGGTAGCCCTTCTCTGTAAAGTTGTAGCACTGCAACAGGGCCTCTTTCAAGACGTCGTAGTTTTTGGCGTCATCGTTCGACAGTCTGGTGTAAACTTCGAGCGCTTGCCCTGTCAGAAGTGCACTTAGTCGAATCGCCCAGTCTCGAGGTTGCCAGTTAGAGCTTTCAGCAAACCTTTCGAATCTCGCCAGATAACTGTCAATCTGGTCCTTCCCGTCGACGAAAGCTGGCAATTTTGGAGCCGTGTTGTCACTGATAACTTGTGGCGCATGCTGCTGTTGCTGGATGCGCGCCAACTCTAGTTGGAACTGACGATCAGCTTCTCTTTCCTCACGCCGGCGCTCATCTTCTCTTTCTTGCCGCTGCTGTTCAATTTCCAGACGCTTCAGTTCAAATTCTCTTTCTCTTTCTTCGCGCCATATTCTCTCTTGAGACTTGACGTACTCCGTCAGCTGTTTGCCTTTTAGATTTAGTTCAACCCCTTTCTGCCAGAAGTCAGCCATCTTGATGCTTCTGGAAAGTTCTATTCTGGAAAGTTCTTTTCTGGAAAGTTCTTGACTGTAGAGTTCTTTTTTTCTGGAAAGTTCTTGACTGTGCTGTACCTTTCTAGACTGTTCTAGAACAGCACGCTTTCTGCAGTAGCGCTGATGCTTGTCACTAGTCGCTTTCGCTGACGCAGGCCCCGCTGTCCTCGTCGTATGCGACGCTGCACCACGCTGGTGTTGATGTATACGCTCCTGTGCTGAAGTAGACGCGACGTCCGCTCGACGCTCGCTGTAACACTGGCGATGTAGCTCCGAGACTGTCCCTCGACGTAGTCTTGCGGCCGCTACGTAGTCCCGATCTGTTGTTCGCTCACGAAGCAACTCTTCAGCGACTACACGCCCTTGCAGTCAACCCGAATCTATCGGATGTAGTCCCAGTATGTTGGCCCCTCTCGACGCAACTCGTTGGCGGCTACCCTCGATGACTGCTTCTCGTAACGTTGACTCGCTTGTTGTAGCAGTTGAACCCTTGGCTATGGCGTGAATCGCGGCTTGACCCCCAAAATGTTACACTCCGTTTGATGTTGGTGTTTTCTATCAGTATCTGATTCAGCCCCGATGCTTGAATTCCTGATAGTTGTGTAACTCAGATTCGTTTATTCACACAGCCCGTCCAAACAGCATACAATTCACAAAGTCGACGTATGTAGTTTTCCACTTTTATTCAGCACACATCAACAACTGCATACAATTCTCAACTCAACTTTCACAGCAACTCTCCAAATCACTATCAACAACTTTTCTATCTCTACAACAATCTCGGCTCACGATTAAATAACCTCTCTCTCTTCTGGAACAATTGGGTACATGGTAGAAATGACGTACTGCCACCAATCGAACTAAAGATCGTCATCACTGACTTACGTCATACACATTTTCTCTACTTCCGGGAACATTCACGACCTTCGATATCCATCCGGAAATTTCTATCAAGAGTAAACACGCATATCCAGAAGGTTCTCAAATAATATCGACTAACGCAAATTATCAACGTTATACAAAGCCTCTCCTAACAACAATGCAAACTCAAATCAAAGGTAAATAAACTCCATTATTGAATACTTTGCAAATCGAAACGATTAGATCTATCGTACACGCTTCCGACACACTTTCGTTCGCGTTTCAACGTAACAGTGGGGTGTGAGGGTGGGAAGATGTAGAGGGGAGGGCTGTTTGTATATTGTGGGGTGTGAGGGTGGGAAGATGTAGAGGGGAGGGCTGTTTGTATATTGTGGGGTGTAAGGGTGGGAGGGTGTAGAGGGGAGGGCTGTTTGTATATTGTGGGGTGTGAGGGTGGAAAGATGTAGAGGGGAGGGCTGTTTGTATATTGTGGGGTGTGAGGGTGGGAAGATGTAGAGGGGAGGGCTGTTTGTATATTGTGGGGTGTAAGGGTGGAAAGGTGTAGAGGGGAGGGCTGTTTGTATATTGTGGGGTGTAAGGGTGGGAAGGTGTAGAGGGGAGGGCTGTGTGTTATGGCCCGTCTTAATTGGGAGGTTCGGGGAGGTTCAAAAACGTCTTTTCGAGGTTCCCAGTTCCCGAGCCTAGGTTCCTGAACCTTTTTTTTGTGTGTCCAAAAGGTTCATCAACCTAGGTTCGGGAGATGAGAACCTCGGAAACAAAAGTATTTGAACCTCTCCGAAGCTTCCAATTAAGGCGGGTCATTAGAAGGCGAGGAGGAGCGTGCGTGTGGTGTGTGTGTGTGTGGATAATAACAGAGATAACATGTTTTTGAGTGTGGTGTGGTGAGAGGAAGGGGGGGGAAGAGAGAGAGAGTGAGAGAGAAAGATATGTTAAGGTCACAATTTCTGTCTGGTTTGATTTGTCAAACAAGAGTGATGGTTTATTACGAAAACGTTGACTTCAATGAGGATGATGCTCCAGCTACTGCTGCTGCTGCTGCTCCTGATGATAATAATGATGATGATGATTGATGGGTGATCGCTGCTGCTGCTGCTGATGATGATGAAGGCAGTGTTGACCTGGTGTGATTGTGGTTGATGTCACGCTATTGTCCGCTCCTTTAGGGATGTCTAGACTATTGTCCTTCTTTTCATTTCCTTCACAAAGTGCTTGGGGACAAATGAGAGAAGATCGTTGATGGGTGAGGTTGAAGATGGTGGGGAGAGAGAGAGAGAGAGAGAGAGAGAGAGAGAGAGAGAGAGAGAGAGAGAGAGAGAGAATATTATCGTGATGTAAAGGAATATGGATAAGTCTTGAGGATCGCGATTTGCCCCACCACCCCATGCTGATTACTATCGCTGGCAGTTTTGTTTACAACTTTTTGGGATTCAGTCGTTGTTGGGGGTGGGTTGGGGGGGGGTAGAAGGAGGGAGAGAGACAGACAGACAGACAGACAGACAAACAAACAGACACTTAACGACCGTTTGAGAGGGAAACGGAGAGATTTCTCTGTACAGCCAAAATATGAGCACAATTAATCATTTTACTGACTATCTCTGTAATCCGTTAGAAGAAATGTTAAGTAGTATACGTTCACATTGGTTATATTTTTAGAAATTTCAAAAGCTACAAAGATGTACAGGAATTTTATGGATAGAGTGACAACATTTACAGATGTACACAAATGTCTTGTTGAGTGTTTGAACCCGTTTTAAGCAGCAGCCTGTGCCGTGGGCTTAATCACTGGACCATTGTGCATGTGCAGAGTGATTGTTTTTTCTTCAGATGATTTGTCACGCCACTACTTCATTTTATTTGTATAACATAGTTCGAGCAACAGCAGGCTGTGCCGTTGACCTAACCACTGGACCAAAGTGCGTGATTGAAAGAAGAGTGTTGGAGAGTGATGTATTAAGCAAAAGATTAACCCTTGCTCAGCCTTGAAATACCGTCAGGGCTGTCTGTCATCACACTCTTTGATCCCTCACTGAAGCAATCACTGTCGTCAGATATGCGGAGAGCGGCAATAAACCGGCCCCTGAGTAAATGACACGAAACTACCGCCGATTCCTGGGATAATGAAGCTAGAAATACAATTATCTCACTGTAAAAAATCAAAACAGGCTTTTCAGGCAGCAATCAATACAAAGGGTAACACGTTTTCTATACATATTTGACACTTCGCATGTTCTTGTACAATAAAAGGCGCAACGTGTATTAGGTAGTAAGCACAAGTATATCAACTAACAAGTTAGTATCTCGTATTGTCCCCAGTCGACGTGCGGTGGTCCCGTTGCCCTTGGTTTTAGCCACAATTTGAGACGAGGGTATCCCAAACCTAAAAATAGAATAGAGAATTCTGGGAAATCTGTTCAAGGGAAGTAACTGATAACTAGCTACGGTTGAAGTCATGGTCGCCATTTCTCGCGAAGATGTGCTGGCTGAAATTAAACGAAAGTTGGGAGAGGAACTGCATATTTCTGGTAGTGAACAAAGGCTTTGCTCAATTATCGAAGGAGAACACGATGGATTTATAGAAACATGCACACATGTATGTGAGCTCAGTGCAGGCGATCGTGAGTCTCAGTGAACGATTGTTCGCCATTGTCATTGAGTCAGCTGCTCAGATCGCTTCTATGTGATGGTTCATTTATCGCTTGAATCACACTGTATAATGCACATGAAAGTTCTGTCAAAGATATGATGATTTGAGCATATGTTCGATTCCGTACCGATCGGAAGGTGGGGTGGAAAAATTCAATCATGGTGATGATCAATCCTGTTTTGCAATGGTGGTTAGGCCTACTTTATTGTGTATGGTCACGGGTACTTACCTTTTGTAGTTTGTGTGCTTTTTGTTCTGTCGGCCTTGAGTGTTTGCGTCGCCTTGGCTCGTTGTACTTTGTTGTGGTCTCGCTCTCTTTTGAGTTTTGAAAGCAAATTCAAATTGCATTGTTTTACAGCAGCATGCGAGGTCAAATTAGACGAATTCAGATCTAACCAATCTTCTTGTGACGCCATTGTGCGTGTGTCTCGTGTGCCATGTACCAATCGCGAAGAGTCCTGCCGACGTCATTTCAGAAAAAGATTTCCCTACCCATAATTCCCCTGGGTTTTGAAGTTTCTAAAAAATTATTTTAGGCCGACGACGCTCTATGGAGCGCAAAGCATGTAAAGGGAAGCAACCGGTTGTACGCGCACGTCGACAGAGACATAGAAGGGAGATACTAACTTGTTAGTTGATATACTTGTGGTAGTAACGTATTTGTCGACAAAGTGTGCAACGTACGTGCTCTCTTGTAGTTTGTTTGTTTGTTGTTGTTGTTTTTAAATAAAAGGTATAGGACCCGGAATTTTGAAGACATGATTGATTTTTAAAAATATGTGTTTACGTTTCTTTTCTCGTTTCACCAGCTCTAAGTTGTGCAGAATGAAATAAAACGGTAAAAATTTATTGACCTGATTTCGTTTATTATCCTCGTGGAGACTGCAAAAAAGTGTGTCATCAATGTTACAAGTAACAGATTTTTGTTTTTAAATTCCGAAGTGTAATGACAGAGACCAGTTACGGTTCCAATACAATTTGGCAAACGTACCGCAGTGGTTGGAACGTGAAAATCAATCAGCTGACTGAGTCATAGTCTACATATAAATTATAGAAGCTTATATCATTCGTCAAAGTGAATAGCAATAAGGTAATTGTTTAGATAAGACAACTTTATTGTCTCATACAGGACATTTTGTGTACAATAATCGTTAATATATTGAGCGCTTAGGCTAGCTAAAAAAAAGATTGCGAACTACGTTTTTATATTTTAGTTGTGTTGACTTCATGTGCTTAGTTTCAAATTCTGTGTTCCGAGGTGTTTACATTTTGTACGACAGTGACCCAGTGAGTGTTGCTGCAGAACTGCGAGCTGTGTCAAGTCTATGGTGAAGGGTTCACTGTCATCTCACGCACCCCTCCCATTCACTATTGATAACTGTATATTACCTCTCACTACGTGTAGTATACCTGTATTTTACCTGTAGCCTACATGTTATACCTTTAATAAACGCTAGTTCACCTGCAAATGTGTGCGATAGTGCACTTACTCGATTCACGAGTTCATTCTATTTTTCTCCACTTTAACCTGCAGATTACCTGTGTTTTTACCGTTAATCAACGCTGTTTCACCTGGAAATCTTGTGCGATGTTGTACTTACTGAAAACCTGGATGCAGAATTCATATTGGTTGCAAAGGTTTGTGATAGCGTACTTACTGGTGGACTTACCCATATGTCTTTATTGTAAAGTGACCGGCTGGTGGATTGCCTTCAGTGTTACCATTAGGGTTATTTCGGCAGATCTTTTATGCGGATCAGGGGTGAGTCCTCTTTTAGTGAAGTTGTGGTCTTGATTTTGTGGTCCTGATTCGGCTCTTTGCAGTCCGCTGGACCCTGTACGCAATGAATAACTAATTTTACCTCACTTGCAAAAGAGTGCACTATTGTACACAGCTGTAGTAATCACCCGTCTTTTAAGACCCACACTCACCTGTTTTGTACCATGATTACACGTTGTTTCTACGTTTTAAAAAAGTGTGCAATGTTGTTTACGGGATACATTATTCGTATTTTGAGGAGCCGTCTTTTCTTTTGGAACACTCGGTGAGATAGTTCATTCGGAATCTTCTGCACTCTAATTCCGAAATCCAATGACGAGCAAATGCGCAGCTGCGTTTCACGTGCTTAGACTACAATACCTTCGACATAGATCTGTAGCTGTGTTTCGCTTCATTGGACTACAGTACCTTCGACATAGATCTGTAGCTGTGTTTTGCTTCCTTGGACTACAATACCTTCGATAGCTGTGTTTTGCTTCCTTGGACTACAGTACCTTCGACATAGATTTGTAGCTGCGTTTCACGTGCTTAGACTACAATACCTTCGATATAGATCTGTAGCTGTGTTTTGCTTCCTTGGACTACAGTACCTTCGACATAGATCTGTAGCTGTGTTTTGCTTCCTTGGACTACAGTACCTTCGACATAGATCTGTAGCTGTGTTTCGCTTCCTTGCACTACAGTACCTTCGATACAGATCTGTAGCGTTACCGGCATTACGTTTATTATAATTTTCCCACAAGCTGTCGGTAACTCCCGTCCCAGTTTATTAAGCGAGACAACTGCTTTCCTGTGTTCCCCACCAGCCTATTGTCTCCCTTTTTTTTCCAGCGCTCTCACCTTGATTACAAGTTTGTGTTTACCTGTAAAGGTGTGCACTATTGTACTTGCTAATACCCGTACTTCCCATGCACCGTCTGCAATAGAGTATCGATACCTGTAGCGATTGCGCCTGTTTTATCTTGATCAGCGTTCATTTGGTCTGTATTTTATACCTGGGTGTTTTTTTTTTCACGTTGATTAATGCTTGTTTTCTCCTGCGAAGGTGAGGTGTGCAGTATTGTATCGGCTGATACCTGCATTTCTCACGCACCGTCTGCAATTGTCTCTCGATACCTGTGTCGTATCTTGATCAGGGAACAGTCTCACCTGTAGTTTTGACCTATGCATGTGGTTTTTGTCTTTATATGAAAGTGGTCAGGGGTGTTGCCTTGTGTGATCGTATGAGTATTACTAATGCCTGGACCTGGAAAAACAGCAGATTGCATTAGACATGGGTGTACGTCGTGTTCTTTGTGCCACAGCGCTGTACTCTTCAACCTCACACCTGTAGAATTTACGTGTTGTTGTTCGTATCCAATGCTCTCTGTGGGGAGGGGAGGGTGTAGGATTGAAGGAGCTTTTAATTAATGAATTGTGTTGTTGTTTTGTACTGCTGAATGAAACGTACAATGGTTGTATCGTTGCCTACAGATCACTGTAATCTTACCTGCCTTTGTCTATATTTAATTCTGCTTTACCTTTAATTTTACCTGCGATTAGTTGAATCCTACCTGGAAGTGCATCAAGTTCGCCGATTCAGAGCAGGACATGATTGCGTTTTAATTACCGGTTATTTTTAGGAATGAATGAAGAGTTTGACCTAAGAGAAATACATTAATTACTGGGGAGCGTCGATTGGTCGGATCTTGTGATGCTCAGTGAGGAATGTGCGTTCCGTGTGTTGGGGGATTAATCGCCTGTACCTGTCTACACTCAGGTTACCACGCGTCTAACACGGAACGACCGATTATAGCTTAATTTGTCTTTGGGCGCGACGAATCGCAACGCGTGTACTTGCAGCAAGTGCGCGAACACAATCTGCTTGTCGAAAGTATGTCAACTACTGCTTGTCAGAAGTATGTTTTAAATATTGCTTGTCAAAAGTATGTTTTAACAACTGCGTGTTTTAACTACTGCTTGTCAAAAGTATGTTTTGACCATTCACAAGAAGGATACACACAGTACGAGTATATACTATATGATGCTGCTGTTTCAGTAGCGGGTACGGAGATGTATTCTATAATTCATTATGAAAAGAAAGGTCCGTTTGGTGAAGGCTTCATAAGCGCTTCAATGGACTCTTTCGCAATATGATTGACCAGCGAATTATTGGTATCAAAATGAAGTCTCGGAATAGCACCATCGGTTGAGCGTTGGACTGTGCTGCCAGTTTGATCTTGCTTGTTGGAGGTGGGGTGGTTGGTTGGGCATGGGGTTGGGGCGGTGGATAGATAGAGCTTTGATCCATGGAGAAGACCTAAGCAATTGTTCCAGACAACAAATTTAGCCAGCGTTGTACACAGGATGGTTTCGTCCCCGCTTTAGTCTCCACCGTTTCGTAGTCTTGGCCTCTGCATCGTATTGCAGTGCAGTAGTCATCATTGGCCATCTTATTGTAACAGTCAGTAATATGATTGTAGCAGTCGGTATTATGATTGTAACAGTTAATAATAGTCTTTGAAGAGACTGTCGCGGGGTCAAAACTTTTTGTAATGTTGAGTCGGAATAGGAATTCTTTTGTTTTCAAAGCGTTGTTGTTGCTGTTGTTGTGGCGTTATTGTTGTTGTTGTTGTTATTGGCCTCGTCTTCCACCTCCTCCTCCTCCTTCTTCTTCTTCTTCTTCTTCTTCTTCTTCTTCTTCTTCTTCTTCCTTCTTCAGGACACTGTGGAGGTTCTTAAATCCTATCTACTTCTCGGGTGGCACTGCAGTGTAGCAGTCATGATTTCGCTGAGGAGACGACCCAGTTACCCACGTGTGGAAATAATGCATTAAGCAATCAATAACTAATATAATTTGGAAAGACAGGACCATCCGTCTACACTCCAAGGTAAGACTGCTGCGCTCTCTTGTCATCTCCATCTTCCTATACGCTTGCGAAACATGGACCATCACAGCAGACCTACAACGAAGAATACAAAGCATGGAGAAGAGATGCTACAGAAAACGTCTGGGCATTTCCTATACCCAGCACATCACCAACGACGAAGTCCGACAGACCATAATCACACAGGCCATTGGACAACACGATGACATGGTCACAGTGGTGAAGAAACGGAAACTCCGGTGGTATGACCACGTCACAAGAGCATCAGGACTTTGCAAAGACCATCCTGAAAGGCACGGTGCAAGGAGGCAGAAGAAGAAGGATACAGACAAAGAGGTTGGAGGACAACATTCAAGAATGGACTGGCTTAAAACTGAGCGAAGCCATGAGGGTGGCTGAGGACCGAAAAAGATGGAGTACGCTACGACTTTCGAGTTACGGGAGACGATAGGATATCGTAGAGATAGGAATTAATATAATAACTGTAGAACGGGATTGTCAGTAGTTTTGTATTCCGTTAGTCCGGCATTGCCTTGGATGTCATTGGAGCAATGCATGATACGACGAAAGTAATTCTGTCTGTCTGACTCTGTGTGTGTGTGTGTGTATGCGTGCACGCGCGCCTCTCTCTCTCTTTCTTTTTCTCTCTCTTTTTATTTATGCCTGTCTCTGTCACACACACACACACACACACACACACACACACACACACACACACACACACACTTCTCCCTCTCCATCCATTCTTATCTTCTTCTTTTTCTTCTCACCCTTTCTCTCTTTCTTTACCCACTCTCCCCCCTCTCATCGCAATCCCCCCCTCTCTCTCTCTCTCTTCACAATACCCCCTTTCTCTCTCTCTCTCTCTCTCTCTCTCACTCTCTCTCTCTCTCTCTCACACTCTCTCTCACTCTCTCTATCCCTCTTCTTCTTGTCACTCTCTTTCTCTCGTTCTCTATCGCCCACCCTTTGTACAGGTCTCTCTATTCATCAACCCTCCCCCCTCCCCCCAACCCTTTCCCGATCATGTACTTACCTACTATGAACCTGAGCTAATGAAGACAGATCTAGTCATTAGAGCGACAGCGAACCAGCCATGGTCACACAGTAATGTTTTAATCAGGTCCCCAACCATCATGCAGACCATCTGAAAAATGCCACAACGATTAGGTAGTATAGGTATCAAGCCTTTCACGAGCTCAGCTACTGCGATTGTGGATCCCTTGCAGCCTCAAATACTCTGTATGGCAACCGGGAAGCTTTTAGTTCCGCTCCGATCCCTGTTAGTACAGATGGTAATGTACTTTGTAGAAAAAATTGTAGGCGATTTGTTTTTGTGTTTAGCGGTAGGAAAATACTGGCGTTTTTAGTACATTATTGATTTGAAGACTTCCATAATAAGTGGATTGCTTGGCTCCGTGGACTTCGTAACTCCTGACGGAGCGTTTTAACAGAGTGCATGTATAGTCAGAACTGTTTATTTGTCTTCCCCACTTAGTGCTGAATGAAGGGAAGGTGGGGGTAGAGAGGGGTGTGTATATGAGTTCTCTCTCTCTTTTCTACCCCCCTCCTCCCCGTGGGGGTGCCGGGGGTTTCTGCATAGATAGTACCCCCACTTTCTGAAAATTTAGTGCTTTAAATTCCCACTGTCGCTTTCTTTCTGCTTTGTTCTTCCTCATTCCTATTCTGTTCTATCAATCTACTATATTATCTTCTTCGCCTTTTTTTCTTGA
Source organism: Oncomelania hupensis (assembly GCA_036898135.1). Taxonomy (NCBI): domain Eukaryota; kingdom Metazoa; phylum Mollusca; class Gastropoda; order Littorinimorpha; family Pomatiopsidae; genus Oncomelania; species Oncomelania hupensis. The sequence continues at coordinate 41,835,403 of CM072524.1, forward strand.
AAGATCTTTCAGAACTCCTCACTTTTGTATGAGGTCTGTTGGGTCAGCCTGGGAATATTGGACGCTTTTTGCTAGGGCTTTCTATGACATTATTATTTAGCAATGTAGGCATTTTATATGTATGTGTTTTGTTGATATTTTGTAATAATGTTTATATTCTATTTTGTTTTTGTAACTGGGGGTTCGATAAATTGGAGTAAAGCCTCAGCGTCCCCTGCGTGGGATACCTTCATTGTAAAGTGACTGGGTGATGGAGAGCCTTCAGCGTTGCCGCTAGGGTTGTTTCAGCAGATCTTTTATACGGTTAAGGAGTGGGTCCACTTTCAACCAAGTTGTGGTCCTGATTCAGCTCTTTGCAGTCCGCTGGACTCTGTAAGCAATGAATAATAACTATCTCCCTCCCTCTCTCTCTCATTGTTCTCACTACTGTTGTGTTGCTGGTTAGGTTATGTAATGTTCATTTTTGATCACTATTAATGTTATTAGTTTTACATCTTTTACTTTCAAGATGGCACGAGTGTCAAGTCGAGCTAACTTTAGCGCAAGTTTAGCTGAAGATAACTTAATCTGTGGAATAAAATTGATTTTACCAATTTGAGTTGGGCTGTACTATATGTACTATTCGAACTTACAGCATCTCGAAAATCGAATCTGGCGTCCTACAGTAACATCTGAAGCCAAGCAATACTCCCTCTCCCACTCGCCCCTCTCCTATCCCCAAATTCCTACTCACCTCTTCATCTGCAGAGTACTGAGTTAGCTTAATAACAGTTAATTATCGCGATGGGGAATTGGCTATAGTGATTGCTTCGCTCGCCACTTTGCCACGAGCTAGCTTGCACAACGCTGCTTTTCCCTTTCTCCCGCATGCAGAGAGTGCGCGCAGGCTTACTTATTGTGTATGGTAGAGTATTTACATGGGCAATAATTATAATATGATATTTTGGGCGCCCTGAGGGCTTGAAGTATTTCCCAGTGCCTTGGGCAGCTCTTGAGCTGGGAAACAACTATTACATCGCATAAATGCATGACTTAAATGTATTTATCGTCCGTCTTCTTGCTGTACTGCCAGACCACCACAAATGGGCCGGAAGTTTGTCATCGTGGACGCGGTGTTGTACGGTAAAGCACAAATCGTTGGAAAGCTTAGACCTTAAATTCTAAAGGCTAATACGATGAGGCAAAGGTGTTCCAAAATTCCGCAGCGCAAACGGAAACGCTGCACGTGTGCTGCAGTTGGACCCACACGTTTGAAAACAAAAGGAGATTTATGAGCCCCACAATCTCAGTTTGTCGATTAGTAGTTTGGGGTACTCTTGGTTTTTTTCATCCGATTTTGTGGTGGCTTTCATTGTGCTGCAGGAATGCTTGTGTGTCTAGTTCAGTATTTGCATTTGTCTTCATTGAAAAGGGTTAAGTACTGCAAAATTAACCTATAGTCTTATTTTGAAGTATGTTTCACCCGTTCATGGTTAGAATCAGAACTGAAGGAGAGATACACAACTCCTAAATAATGTTCTGAAGTTAGAGTTGTATATTGTTGTTTTTTAATACAGTATTTTGCGTGATGAAACAATGCAGGCTTGTTTTGAGGTTTTGCATGATTACAAAATTCAGTCTTATTTTCGATGTTGGTATTGGATGCAGTTCGTCGAAATTAGATTTTCTTTCCGTCTTCTAATGGCGACGTTCCTTTACACCACATGTTTGAGTGATGACTGTGTGTTTGTTGTGTATTGTTGGAGTGTTAGTCACTTTTGAGGGTGTATGTTGGTTACAGATCGCCACGCTTTCAATCTGATTTAGGAACAAGTCGCGTATGGCACCCAGTTTTTAAAAAAAAAAGTATTTAAAGATTAAATAGCTCAATCCTATTTTGTTCCTCAATCAATGAAACGTCCTTTGCTCTGTTGCTTAGCCAGGCTTTTAAAAAAAATCAATTAGTCAACCTGGTTTTTAATGTCGGACACCTTCAACCTAGTTTCACTGCGATAGCTGGCTGCCTCCTATGAAGCGAGGCTGAGACTAGATGAGGCCTTTTCTCTCGGTCGAGTTGAGTGAGGGAGAAGGCGTCTTCTTTTAAGTCTCAGCTACGCTGTATGACTGCCGCCCTTGGCTCGCATTCCATGACATGTGTTCTTTTGATTGTGCGTTAGTCTAACACGAGAGGTAGAGTTCCGGAGTCTCAGCACCCCATCCGGGGACCTGAACCTCTTCTTGTTCTCCAGGATACTATGGGTATTCAGTCCGGACGAAGGAAAAACTCCTTATCTTCTTAGGAAGACAAGTGAGGAGGTTGAAAGAGACGAAAGACAACGGAGTAGAAGATTATCTATACATGTATTCGGCTACAGCGTTTTGATCAGGAGATCTACTACCCAACTGATCCTTTTATCCCTTTATCGTTCTTATAGTGAGCTTTTCCAGCTCAGCAGCTGATGAAGGCGCTACACAACTGTCGGTGTATCTCTGCTTCTTGTTAGTACCCTATGTACTTGTCGTTAGCTTAAGAATCATAGTTAGCTTAGGTCTACTACGGCTGCCTGTGTGCACAACAATGTCAAAGTCTCTGTAGGCTCCACACCTGCGTAGCCGAGGTGGTCAAGGCTTACGTCGCCCCTCCTCCATCTCTGCCGAGGGATACTGTTGTTGTTGTTGTTGTTGTTGTTTGTAGATTATAGTCACACGACACTTTCGCATATAGGTGACTACTGGACCGATTTATACTGACACCAGCGGGCCAGTTGTTGGTAAAGGGGAAAATAATATGATCACACATTGACCAATCCGGGATTCGAACCAGCGACCTTTCGGTTACTAGCAAGAAGCTCTTACCAACTGAGCTACCCGGCCCCACTTGGGATACAAACAGATGGCAGGTTTTATTGAAGTATTTACGTAATTGTTTTACAAGTCCCGAACTAAAAAAAAATGAATGGGAGACTGTAGGTCCAACTTCGTGACGCCACCCGGCGTAATAGGTAGGCTATACGACCAGCGGCAGAGCTGGTGGAGATGCGACGTAAACCTCGGCCGTCTGTGCTGCGCAGTGTGTGTACGCCCATTACAGTTCACAGCTTGCATAAGCCCACTTAGCTTTGCAATAATCCCCCAGGCGGAAAGACGAGGGACGATTGTAATAAGAAGCTGTAAACTATTTTTAAAGTTTAAAAAAAAGTGAAAGAAGAACAACTGAGTCTGATGTTTAAACATCAGCGGACATATCCAAAGCTTTAATACGTCAGCAGCTGCAGTTGAAAGCTGAAGATATTGTGCGGAATTAGTTACACCAGTATCCCAAACTACAACTGTGCAGCTCTCTTCCTAATGTGCAGTATGGTTTTGACAATATGTCTCCATTGTATTTTGTAGCCATCCTGACCAGGCCGCAGTTTCCTCTCTTGGAAATATTGTTTGCTTAGACATGGCAATTAGTCTCGGTCTGTGTTTGAAATCTCTTTCTTTCGTTATTTTTAAATAAACAAATGAAAAAAAACTTCTCAGTGGCAAGAATCAGGTGTCGTGGATTTTTTTTTTTTAATGGACTTAGAAATTCACACAGAAAGCCAGTTGTGATTCCAGCATATATATGTCTGGTAGTCTGAGTTCTTGCTATAGGGTTTGTGGTTTTAATAGGTTTCTGTACTCTGTGATCGATTAATTTATGGCCTTTGATTATTGGCTAGAGGTGGACCGATAATGTGAGCAGACTGGCATCGAAATTTGTCAACACCGAGATTCAGTTACTGCTCAGCTTTTGTCTGCTCATGTTAGTGTGTTTTCATGTATTTGGGTCGGCTAATGTGTAGTATTCATGTAATTTGGTCTGCTAATGTTAATTTTCATGTGGCTGGGTCTGCTAATGTTAGTATTCATGTAGTGTGATCTGGTAATGTTAATTTTCATGTAGTAATGTTCATGTAGTTTGGTCTGCTAATGTTATTATTCATGACTGTAGTTTGGTCTGATAATGTTAGAGGTCGACGTCGTCGTCAAACACGAAGAAGAAAGAAGAAGAAGAAGAAGAAATGTATTCGCAGTCATCTATATCATCGTCCTCGTCATTCTCAACATCACCACAATCACCATCATTATGACAATCATCTTCATCATGACGAAAGAAGTAAACTAAATCCAAGGACTTTGAGACGTGGAGCCTCGACGTTGAACACGAGGATTATTGATTGTTTAACGGGGAGTAGTAGGTTTCCTGTCAGCCGCCGCTATAACAGCGTAACTGGCTTTTGTTGTTTGGGGACATTCAATCCTTTCGTGGCGTATATAGTATCCTATCCGTGCATCCGTGCGGCATGTGTTTCTCAATATTTCTTTTTTAGCTTGGCATATTCACAACTTTCCGGCACCTCTCATAAAAACTCGTGGATATCGCCATTATAAATTAAAACGAGGTTAGAATGAAACCAAGTTCCGGTCTGGCTTGTTTTGCTTTTATCAAAGCTTGATGCATGACTTTTAAATATGGCAAATTGCCGAAAACGACGATTGTTAGAGCCAGAAAACGAGTGGGATAAGTATCAAAACGGTGGAGGAAGTACATGCTCAGTGAAAGGATGCAAAAAACGATCGTAGAGGCCTGTATTTGTGGCGACTTCGGAGGTGCGTCGATCATCGACAGAAAGGGAAACGGGACCTGAAGACTCTTGTAGTTTTCCATAGCTTCGCCGTCGCAACCTTCACAAAACACGAAGTAGTTGACTATGTTAGGCGAGCGTTGTGGCCAAGTGGGCTAAGGCGGGACTAACTTGCCGTGTCCACAAGCCAGAAACCAATGGCGCCTGACAGGTGTGGGTTCGAGCCAGCATCTGGGCGTTATGTTTCTCCGAATATGTTTCAAAAATTCACAAATAATGTTAGGTAGGTAGGGTTTAGGCGCGCCACTGGCGATAGAAAGGGATAATAAACTGCAGCAAAAGAAAAAAAATATGTGAGGGTACGATACTGGTGGCCCACTGTAAAACTTCTCATTGTACAACTTATGTTAATCTGATGAATAAAAATTGATGCAACAACAACGGAGAAAGAAACCGGAAGTATGTTTCACATGAGGGGATTCCCGTTGGTGCATAGGATAGCAGAGAAGTGTGAATTACAGCCGAGCTTTCTAACCAGCCCATGGTACTCGCAGGGTCTGTATGGAAGAGTGAAGCGCACATGTTAAACCCCGGGTAGAAAGTAACCTTGAACCTTTCTGTTATGAGTGTAGGATGGTTGGAGTTAGAGCCTGTATCGATCGGCGCCTTGAGCAGCTCTTGAGCTGAAAAAGCGCTATGCGAGAAGGATTAAACAAAATGAAAAAAATAAGATTAAATTATCTAACATATTTATTATTTTAAAATACTGACCTTGTACTTTCGATGAATTATTTAATACGATTATTTTATTGTACCTATCGCCATAACCTCGCGTTTTGAATACCCCCGTTGGGGTGCCGGGGGTTTCAGTATAAATAGTATGCCCACTTTCTGGAAATTTAGTGCTTTAAATTCCCACTGTCGCTGTCTTTTTCATTTGTTCTTTCTCATTCCTGCTCTGTTCTATCAATCTGCTATACTATCGTCTTCTTCGCTAGACCAGTCTCCTACCTTTTTTCTTGAAAACTCTTCCGGGACAAGACTCCTTGTTTGTGTATGATGTCTGTTGGATCAGCTTGGGAATATTGGACGCTTTCTGCCAGGTGGTCACTAGGGCTTTCTATGATGTTATTATTTAGCAATGTAGGCATTTTATATGTATGTGTTTTGTTGATAATTTATAATGTTTGTATTCTATTTTGTTTTTGTAAACGGGGGTTCGATAAGTTGGGGTGAAGCCTCAGCCGTCCCCTGCGTGGGATGTCTTTATGGTAAAGTGACTGGCTGGTGGAGAGTTTTCGGTTTTCCCACTAGGGTTGTTTCAGCAGATTTTTATGCGGATCGGGGGTTGTCCGGTCCTGATTTGGCTCGGAAGAGTCCGCTGGACCTAAAGCAATAATAATGTAGTGTAATGTAACTTTTTGAATCCGTTTTTAGTAATAAGTTGTTGTTTTTCTGACACGTTGCTGTCGCAGAAACATAATATTAATACACTAACTGGGTTTGTTTGCGTGATGTTTAAAAATCCTGTTATCAATAGATACCTCCAATCTATTCATTGTCCGTATATCCCAACCCCACCATCTCTCTCCCTCTCTCTCTCCCTCTCCCTCTCCCTCTTCCCACTTCCCCCCCTCTCTCTCTCTCTCTCTCTCTCTCTCGTGTTACGCGAAAAGAGTGCAAGTAGTGGCTGATGTTACAGATGGGAGTAGAGGGACGATCTCTCTCTCTCTCTCTCTCTCTCTCTCTCTCTTTCTCTCTCTCTCTCTCTCTCTCTCTCTCTCTCTCTCTCTCTCTCTCTCTCTCCCTCCATCTCTCTCTCTCTCACGAAAATAGGGCAAGTAGTGGCCAACGTTACAGAAGGGAGTGGAGGCACGATCTAATCGAAGGCGTTTTTCCCAAACTGACGGCGGATCGAAGTGACTTCGTAACACCGCTGACATTTCACTGCTTGGCAGAGCTACAGTGTGCACGGAATCTCAGCTCAGCGTGCAAGTGCACACACTTCTCTGTCTCTCTAGGTTAGTCTGTGGACGAGATATGAACCGGGATGTAGTCTGTTCACGCACGCATTCCATTGCACGTGCGAAGAAAGAGATTCAAAAGCCAAAGGGGGTGAAACACGCCAGATGTATTTCGCTAAAAGCCTTCTTCAGGAATAAAAAGCCAACTTTAAAAATCCTGACGCTCGTGTCTTATGAGTGCCAGTTGCAAAAACACCCAGCAAGTGCTGCATCTTCTTCCCCTTCAGGGTCGTACAGCTTTGTCTGGAGCTGTTGGAGCATCAAGTCGTTGTCAGGGCCAGGGGCGGCTTAAGCTAGATCCCGTTTTTGGTGCCTTGAGCGGCTCTTTGGTGTGGAACAGCCCTATATAAGAACAATTCAGTAAGCTACAGTATCATAGTTTGTCTTGACCTCACACAGCTGAATGCTTTTATAATTAGACCTATTATACTCGTTCATACTCCAGACGGAAGTGCAAGGGATAAAAACTAACTGAAGATGAAGCTTTGTAAAAGTCTAAACATCGGCTTGAACACAAAGCTAGTTGCGGCTCCTGTATTTCTTGGTCTTTTCTTTTGACTGAGCTTCACGAAAAACCACCCCCTTTATTTTCGTTTCTTTCCCCTTCAGGTGTATTTTTTTCGCTCAATCTGCACGAGAGTATTAGATGCTTGTTGGCTAGAGGAAGCCTTAACATAAAAGTGATGGTATATATAATGTGTCTGTTTAAGGTATCCCGAACGACCCTAATTTTTGGGCCCGACCCTAAATTTTCTTTTGGGATCGTCTAGAAAAAACAATTGAAAAAATCCCAGAAAATCGCACCGAAGGTGGAAAAGGTTTATTAAAAAAGAAAGAAAGAAGAAGCCGACCTACCGACCCTATTTTTTTTCCTACGTTACCGTAAACAGGGATTTTGTTTTTGGCCTAAGCTATTTGAGTAAAACCCGGTCTGCCTTTACGCTAATATCGTAATGTCTGTGATTTACGCCATTCTACTGCAGTTCGAAGCAAACCGTGCCTTCGCCTGCGTTTGAAAGTGCTGCTGAAGAGAATGGGATGTTGGCTAGCTAGAGTAAGGCCTAGGTGAGATGGTGATGTGTAGAAAATGAATGCATCTATCCAATCCAGTGTCCACTTTTATAGCCCATCTGTTGAATCTTATGTGAGATAAAATTAATGCCGGTGACATTTAATGCTGGACTCAAAGCGGATTTCTTTCATCAATTCGCGTTATCATCTACCTAAGGAAGCGTTCATCACGCGACAGTTTTTTTTTCTTATGTTTGTTTATTTATTTATTTATTTTTAGGTGCTTTTTGAGAGTGATTTTAGAGCAAAATGGGTGCTCGACGGAGGGAGAAAGGTCGAATATGGCGATTTTGATGGGGAGTAACAGTTTACTGGTGTATCCATCAACGTCCGACATAGTTTAAAGAAGTGCCTTTGGTTTAAGAAATGTGAACATTGAAGTGTAACGTCAACATCCACCATTGGCGATATGGCAGACGGGGATAACCATCGCAGTGAAGAGGCACTATGGGAATCGAATCAACATTGAACCACCAGAGCCATCATACTGCTAAGATGGACAGTGAAAATTGCTACTTGTCTTGCCTACCGCTGGATTCAAACCGGGTGCATGAGCGTGACAGGCGAACAGTCCACCACTGAGCTTTTATTGGATCTTCCCATGACTTATGTCCACATGCGACGCCAGTGGCCTTCAGTGATTGAGAAATCTGTGCTCGTTGTTTTTCCCTTGTCCTTGTGAATGGTACCAGTAGCAACGGAGAGGCAGTGATGTTGCTAGACATTTTCAGCATAGGCCATTTGGCCGATTCAGTCACAAACCTTTAGGACATTTTGAAAATCTTTCGGCCATCATTTTGACTTCTTTCCAACACCAAACGAGAGGCCACTGATAAGTTTCGGTTTCTTTCTCGGCGGCATTTCGAAAACGAAACGTTTTATTGCCGGAAGCACGCCGTTCGCAACAAGGGACGTTACCTTAACTCTCTCTGCTGATGCATGTGTCGTCTGCTTGGCGCTTCCGATACTTGATGTTCGACAATAACTGATAACACCTTTATTTATCCTATAGGAAATTAATATGGTTAGAAGCAATAACAACGAAACAGACATGAGACAAGCAAACAAAAAACGGATTGAGGCGTAAAATTTTAGGACAGCGGGCCGATCAGAACATGACTCTAGGACATTTTGGATTTTTATCGGTGAATGGCCGATTTGCCGACGAAAACGACATCACTGAGAGGTAGTGTTGTCCAAATTCTAACAAAAAAGATACCTATATTGCATGATAAAATGCCACAGATTCAGGATCGTGTTACGGATAGATAATCTGGATCCGAGCTTTCCCTAGGGTGAAACCCTGAAGTACACTAGAATGCTACTGTGCCATGTGAAATATTTAGTTTGTTTTTCTTTCGATCTTTTAAAAGTTGTATTAATCATTCCTGAGGCCTTGACCTTTATCTTGATACCTTGGTGACTGTTTTGAATGTCGATTTGTTTACAATTCACTTCTTGACTCAAACATCTCGTAGTTTACAGTTCTTAGTTCAAACATTTCGTTGTTTACAGTTCTTTCTTTAAAAATATCGTTGTTTACAGTTCTTAAACATTTCGTTGTTTACAGTTCTTAAACATTTCGTTGTTTACAGTCCTTAGTTCAATCATATCGTGGTTTACAGTTCTTTGATCAAACATTTCGTTGTTTACAGTTCTTAGTTCAAATATTTCGCTATTTACAAATCAAACATCCCGTGGTTTTTACTTCTTAGCTCAAATATGTACTGCATGGTTTACAGTTCTGAGCTCAAATAACTCGTGGTTTACCGTTCTTAGCTCAAATATCTGGTGGTTTACAGTTCTGAGCTCAAATATCTCGTGGTTTACTGTTCTTAGTTCAAATATCTGGTGGTTTACTGTTCTTAGTTCAAATATCTGGTGGTTTACTGTTCTTAGCTCAAATATCTGGTGGTTTACAGTTCTTAGTTCAAATATCTCGTGGTTTACAGTTCTTAGTTCAAATAACTCGTGGTTTACAGTTCTTAGCTCAAATATCTGGTGGTTTACAGTTCTTAGCTCAAATATCTGGTGGTTTACAGTTCTTAGCTCAAATATCTCGTGGTTTACTGTTCTTAGGTCAAATATCTCGTGGTTTACTGTTCTTAGTTCAAATATCTGGTGGTTTACTGTTCTTAGTTCAAATATCTCGTGGTTTACAGTTCTTAGCTCAAATATCTCGTGGTTTACTGTTCTTAGTTCAAATATCTCGTGGTTTACAGTTCTTAGCTCAAATATCTGGTGGTTTACAGTTCTTAGTTCAAATATCTGGTGGTTTACAGTTCTTAGTTCAAATATCTGGTGGTTTACAGTTCTTAGTTCAAATATCTGGTGGTTTACAGTTCTTAGTTCAAATATCTGGTGGTTTACTGTTCTTAGCTCAAATATCTGGTGGTTTACAGTTCTTAGTTCAAATATCTGGTGGTTTACTGTTCTTAGCTCAAATATCTGGTGGTTTACAGTTCTTAGCTCAAATATCTGGTGGTTTACAGTTCTTAGCTCAAATATCTGGTGGTTTACAGTTCTTAGTTCAAATATCTGGTGGTTTACAGTTCTTAGTTCAAATATCTGGTGGTTTACTGTTCTTAGTTCAAATATCTGGTGGTTTACAGTTCTTAGTTCAAATATCTGGTGGTTTACTGTTCTTAGTTCAAATATCTGGTGGTTTACAGTTCTTAGTTCAAATATCTGGTGGTTTACAGTTCTTAGTTCAAATATCTGGTGGTTTACTGTTCTTAGTTCAAATATCTGGTGGTTTACAGTTCTTAGTTCAAATATCTGGTGGTTTACAGTTCTTAGTTCAAATATCTGGTGGTTTACTGTTCTTAGTTCAAATATCTGGTGGTTTACTGTTCTTAGTTCAAATATCTGGTGGTTTACTATTCTTAGTTCAAATATCTGGTGGTTTACAGTTCTTAGTTCAAATATCTGGTGGTTTACTGTTCTTAGTTCAAATATCTGGTGGTTTACAGTTCTTAGTTCAAATATCTGGTGGTTTACAGTTCTTAGTTCACATATCTGGTGGTTTACAGTTCTTAGTTCAAATATCTCGTGGTTTACAGTTCTTAGTTCAAATATCTGGTGGTTTACAGTTCTTAGTTCAAATATCTGGTGGTTTACTGTTCTTAGCTCAAATATCTGGTGGTTTACAGTTCTTAGCTCAAATATCTGGTGGTTTACAGTTCTTAGTTCAAATATCTCGTGGTTTACAGTTCTTAGTTCAAATATCTCGTGGTTTACAGGTTTTAGCTCAAATATCTGGTGGTTTACTGTTCTTAGTTCAAATATCTCGTGGTTTACTGTTCTTAGTTCAAATATCTCGTGGTTTACAGTTCTTAGTTCAAATATCTCGTGGTTTACAGTTCTTAGTTCAAATATCTGGTGGTTTACAGTTCTTAGTTCAAATATCTCGTGGTTTACAGTTCTTAGTTCAAATATCTGGTGGTTTACAGTTCTTAGCTCAAATATCTGGTGGTTTACTGTTCTTAGCTCAAATATCTCGTGGTTTACAGTTCTTAGCTCAAATATCTGGTGGTTTACAGTTCTTAGCTCAAATATCTGGTGGTTTACAGTTCTTAGCTCAAATATCTGGTGGTTTACAGTTCTTAGCTCAAATATCTGGTGGTTTACAGTTCTTAGTTCAAATATCTCGTGGTTTACAGTTCTTAGCTCAAATATCTGGTGGTTTACTGTTCTTAGTTCAAATATCTCGTGGTTTACTGTTCTTAGTTCAAATATCTGGTGGTTTACAGTTCTTAGTTCAAATATCTGGTGGTTTACTGTTCTTAGTTCAAATATCTCGTGGTTTACAGTTCTTAGTTCAAATATCTGGTGGTTTACAGTTCTTAGCTCAAATATCTCGTGGTTTATAGTTCTTAGTTCAAATATCTCGTGGTTTATAGTTCTTAGTTCAAATATCTGGTGGTTTACAGTTCTTAGCTCAAATATCTGGTGGTTTACAGTTCTTAGTTCAAATATCTGGTGGTTTACAGTTCTTAGCTCAAATATCTGGTGGTTTACTGTTCTTAGTTCAAATATCTCGTGGTTTACTGTTCTTAATTCAAATATCTGGTGGTTTACAGTTCTTAGTTCAAATATCTGGTGGTTTACAGTTCTTAGCTCAAATATCTGGTGGTTTACTGTTCTTAGTTCAAATATCTGGTGGTTTACAGTTCTTAGTTCAAATATCTGGTGGTTTACTGTTCTTAGTTCAAATATCTCGTGGTTTACTGTTCTTAGCTCAAATATCTGGTGGTTTACAGTTCTTAGCTCAAATATCTCGTGGTTTACCGTTCTTAGCTCAAATATCTGGTGGTTTACAGTTCTTAGTTCAAATATCTCGTGGTTTACAGTTCTTAGTTCAAATATCTCGTGGTTTACAGTTCTTAGTTCAAATATCTGGTGGTTTACAGTTCTTAGCTCAAATATCTGGTGGTTTACAGTTCTTAGTTCAAATATCTGGTGGTTTACAGTTCTTAGTTCAAATATCTGGTGGTTTACTGTTCTTAGCTCAAATATCTGGTAGTTTACAGTTCTTAGTTCAAATATCTGGTGGTTTACTGTTCTTAGCTCAAATATCTGGTGGTTTACAGTTCTTAGCTCAAATATCTGGTGGTTTACAGTTCTTAGCTCAAATATCTGGTGGTTTACAGTTCTTAGTTCAAATATCTGGTGGTTTACAGTTCTTAGTTCAAATATCTGGTGGTTTACTGTTCTTAGTTCAAATATCTGGTGGTTTACAGTTCTTAGTTCAAATATCTGGTGGTTTACTGTTCTTAGTTCAAATATCTGGTGGTTTACAGTTCTTAGTTCAAATATCTGGTGGTTTACAGTTCTTAGTTCAAATATCTGGTGGTTTACTGTTCTTAGTTCAAATATCTGGTGGTTTACAGTTCTTAGTTCAAATATCTGGTGGTTTACAGTTCTTAGTTCAAATATCTGGTGGTTTACTGTTCTTAGTTCAAATATCTGGTGGTTTACTGTTCTTAGTTCAAATATCTGGTGGTTTACTATTCTTAGTTCAAATATCTGGTGGTTTACAGTTCTTAGTTCAAATATCTGGTGGTTTACTGTTCTTAGTTCAAATATCTGGTGGTTTACAGTTCTTAGTTCAAATATCTGGTGGTTTACAGTTCTTAGTTCACATATCTGGTGGTTTACAGTTCTTAGTTCAAATATCTCGTGGTTTACAGTTCTTAGTTCAAATATCTGGTGGTTTACAGTTCTTAGTTCAAATATCTGGTGGTTTACTGTTCTTAGCTCAAATATCTGGTGGTTTACAGTTCTTAGCTCAAATATCTGGTGGTTTACAGTTCTTAGTTCAAATATCTCGTGGTTTACAGTTCTTAGTTCAAATATCTCGTGGTTTACAGGTTTTAGCTCAAATATCTGGTGGTTTACTGTTCTTAGTTCAAATATCTCGTGGTTTACTGTTCTTAGTTCAAATATCTCGTGGTTTACAGTTCTTAGTTCAAATATCTCGTGGTTTACAGTTCTTAGTTCAAATATCTGGTGGTTTACAGTTCTTAGTTCAAATATCTCGTGGTTTACAGTTCTTAGTTCAAATATCTGGTGGTTTACAGTTCTTAGCTCAAATATCTGGTGGTTTACTGTTCTTAGCTCAAATATCTCGTGGTTTACAGTTCTTAGCTCAAATATCTGGTGGTTTACAGTTCTTAGCTCAAATATCTGGTGGTTTACAGTTCTTAGCTCAAATATCTGGTGGTTTACAGTTCTTAGCTCAAATATCTGGTGGTTTACAGTTCTTAGTTCAAATATCTCGTGGTTTACAGTTCTTAGCTCAAATATCTGGTGGTTTACTGTTCTTAGTTCAAATATCTCGTGGTTTACTGTTCTTAGTTCAAATATCTGGTGGTTTACAGTTCTTAGTTCAAATATCTCGTGGTTTACAGTTCTTAGCTCAAATATCTGGTGGTTTACTGTTCTTAGCTCAAATATCTCGTGGTTTACAGTTCTTAGTTCAAATATCTGGTGGTTTACAGTTCTTAGTTCAAATATCTCGTGGTTTACAGTTCTTAGCTCAAATATCTCGTGGTTTACAGTTCTTAGCTCAAATATCTGGTGGTTTACAGTTCTTAGTTCAAATATCTCGTGGTTTACAGTTCTTAGTTCAAATATCTGGTGGTTTACAGTTCTTAGCTCAAATATCTCGTGGTTTATAGTTCTTAGTTCAAATATCTCGTGGTTTATAGTTCTTAGTTCAAATATCTGGTGGTTTACAGTTCTTAGCTCAAATATCTGGTGGTTTACAGTTCTTAGTTCAAATATCTGGTGGTTTACAGTTCTTAGTTCAAATATCTGGTGGTTTACAGTTCTTAGCTCAAATATCTGGTGGTTTACTGTTCTTAGTTCAAATATCTCGTGGTTTACTGTTCTTAATTCAAATATCTGGTGGTTTACAGTTCTTAGTTCAAATATCTGGTGGTTTACAGTTCTTAGCTCAAATATCTGGTGGTTTACTGTTCTTAGTTCAAATATCTGGTGGTTTACAGTTCTTAGTTCAAATATCTGGTGGTTTACTGTTCTTAGTTCAAATATCTCGTGGTTTACTGTTCTTAGCTCAAATATCTGGTGGTTTACAGTTCTTAGCTCAAATATCTCGTGGTTTACCGTTCTTAGCTCAAATATCTGGTGGTTTACAGTTCTTAGTTCAAATATCTCGTGGTTTACAGTTCTTAGTTCAAATATCTCGTGGTTTACAGTTCTTAGTTCAAATATCTGGTGGTTTACAGTTCTTAGCTCAAATATCTGGTGGTTTACAGTTCTTAGTTCAAATATCTGGTGGTTTACTGTTCTTAGTTCAAATATCTGGTGGTTTACAGTTCTTAGTTCAAATATCTGGTGGTTTACAGTTCTTAGTTCAAATATCTGGTGGTTTACAGTTCTTAGTTCAAATATCTGGTGGTTTACAGTTCTTAGCTCAAATATCTCGTGGTTTACAGTTCTTAGTTCAAATATCTCGTGGTTTACAGTTCTTAGTTCAAATATCTGGTGGTTTACAGTTCTTAGTTCAAATATCTGGTGGTTTACAGTTCTTAGCTCAAATATCTCGTGGTTTACAGTTCTTAGTTCAAATATCTCGTGGTTTACAGTTCTTAGTTCAAATATCTCGTGGTTTACAGTTCTTAGCTCAAATATCTGGTGGTTTACAGTTCTTAGTTCAAATATCTCGTGGTTTACAGTTCTTAGTTCAAATATCTGGTGGTTTACAGTTCTTAGCTCAAATATCTGGTGGTTTACAGTTCTTAGTTCAAATATCTCGTGGTTTACAGTTCTTAGTTCAAATATCTGGTGGTTTACTGTTCTTAGTTCAAATATCTGGTGGTTTACTGTTCTTAGTTCAAATATCTGGTGGTTTACAGTTCTTAGTTCAAATATCTGATGGTTTACAGGTTTTAGCTCAAATATATCGTAGTTTACAGTTCGTAGCTCAAATTTCTCGAGGTTTACAATTCTTTGTTCAAACATTTCGTGGATTTCAGCTTAAAACAGATTAAACCATCACATCATGCGATCAGTATGTGAAAACTTTGACCATAATCGTGCGAAAACTTAGAAATCAGTGGTACCACTTCGATTACGACAAGTTTTGCAATCCTGTTTCATTTGGTCACGTCACATCGGTCACTTAAAAATAAGTGCTTAGAAGCTCGTGACCCCTGTGGACATATTGTTCAAAATCAAGCCAGCGACAATGAGTGTGACACTGTGTATTATTAAATAAACACGTTGGGTTCGTTACTGAAACGTTGCGAGTGCGGACCTGTGAGAAAGGGCGTCAGTTCTTGGTTTCCATAGTAACGGAGAGACATTAAAGATGGCAGCGTGAGAAGCGTCATGGGATACGTCATTTTGGATGCGCGTGTTGCCATGGCGACCTAGGCTGGAATGTCGGCTAATGTGATATCAGGTGAGAAATTATGACACATACTCCCCCCCCCTCTCCCCTCCCAACATTACCTCTCTCTCTCTCTCTCTCTCTCTCTCTCTCTCTCTCTCTCTCTCTCTCTCTCTCTCTCTCTCTCTCTCTTACTATTCCCCTACCACGCCTCCCCATTTTATTTGTAATCTTCTGGAAGCAGAGCAGGTTTAGTGGAGAATTAACATCACCACATCACACCCATTCGCCCATATCCCAGCAGCCCTTCTACCCAATATCTGGAACTTCTGTTGTTGCATCGTCTCTTCTTCGGTAGTTGCAGTAGAACACAATGTCAAATACCTGTTCTCCACTTTTTTTTTCCTTTTTTTAAATCATAGCCTCTGCCTAGTGTCTTTACAAATAGCAATGACTCATTTATAAACAATTTCTATTATGTTTTATACCTTATTGTTTCGCGAGTGTTCGTTCAGACCCGTCAAATCCCTTCTCAACATTGCTTTAAAGTATATTCCTTATGTTTATCACTTGGTGAATAAACGTAAGCTATCATTTACCCTGCACTACAGAATGATTCGTTCCGCACGTTTTCCAAGTGGAATAAGCACAATTTATTGCAAGTTGAACCGATTTACATTGGGCAAAGCACTTGCTCGGAACGCGGAATGCATTCTTTCTGCAGCAGGTGTTTATTTCTACTCCTTTATAAGGGCTAAGCATTTATGGGAGTAATTTCGTTACGAGAGTGGGCCCATGAAATCGCTTTGAGAGCAACCATCAGTGTTGTGAAGAGCGGTTCACGTCCACAGTTTATTTTGCATAGTACCGCGGCGTTACGGTTTAATATTTCTTCACGTCTTTGTTCAAGAGGCTTAAGTCAGTGTGGAGTTGTACAGTTTACGGTATAAGGGTGGAACCTTCCTGCTCTTCCCAAAGTCAAATGCGCTTTTAAGATCAACGAGAGTGCTATGCATGCACTGTGACTAGTTGGAGAACTAAGTGATCAGCGAAATGAAGTGTTAGAGACTTTTTGTTTCAGGACAGTGTTCTGCTATAGCCAGTAATCAATTCTGAACTGTAGACATCCATTTATTAAAGAGTGGAATTGCACGGGAGGGGGTGGGATGGTGAGGGTATAAGGGTGGCAGTTGAACAATCTTTCCTTTCCAATCTTGTTTTTCTGCAACACTACTTTTCTTTCGTGCCGTCTCTTTTTTTTTTTTTTTCCACTACAGTTTGTAGAGGTCGAAAAATGGGTCTGGGGGTGTACACATTTCTTCTTCTGTCAGGAAAAAAACCGGCAGGATCGATCGAGTTTACACTGATAAACGGTCACCCGTGTTCCTGTCATGATCACGACAGGTACTAAATCACCGTACTTACCTCCCTTGGCTGTCGAATTACCTCTCTTGGCTGACGACCTTCCTCCCTTTAATGATCTGAATGTGTCCCGTTTAATGATGCGATTATCTCCCATCAAAGCGCTCTTGTGTCTGTAGAGGTGTGAGAGGTATCGTTAGCTAGCGTCTTAGCACGGAGAATTTTACGGCGTTCTATTTCTGGTGGTGTCTGTCCCCTTCCAATTTGCTAGGAGGTCCCTTTCTATGACTATGGACGTCAGGTCTCGACCTCTGTGGAGGAAGCCCCACCATTGCGTGTCTACATGGAGTGTTTGTAGTTTTTGGCATGCATATTCCATTACAGCAAAAATGAAGGAAGGTTTTGCAACAGTCGACTGTTTAAAGTCTACCCACCACCCTCACCTCGAATTTCCTTTCTTAATTTAAAATCACACGTACGCGAAAAAACATTTAATTAACAATTGGATTGAATTGAAATGGAATTGAATTCTTTCCTTGGAATCTTCCTTTTAATACAACACTCCTTGAATTACCCGGAATTAATCATCCGAGCAGCATCGTTTACTTGTAAATATCTTCTGTGCAACATACATCTCCACTGTAGCGTGGCTGCACAATCTTCACCATGCTGAAGTCGACATGCCTTGTGTGAGGACACCCGATACACATTGGTCAAAGGCTACTAGAAGCATGCTGTAGTAGTCGCCTCAACAGGCCATAAAGCATGCTCTCATGTTTCAGAGCACTGCTTCCTATACTCCTCAAGCCCTAGGAGCATTGACAAATCAACTCATGAAACTAGAAAATGTAAGTTTCTTCTCGTCTAGTGAACGAATGAGGTCAAACTGAATTTGTTTCTAGGTCAGCAGTTTTTTACGAACCGTTTGAGAATGTTGTTGACGCCGGATAGTGTCCTCAGTTGGTTTCATACAATTTAAGAATCCAAGAAGGCAAATGGGTTTTTGAGACGGAAAGAGCGGAATGTTGTCGAGAAACATTCTGTATATATTTACAGTGAAATTGCGTTTTTTTCTGTCACTATAGAGCTTGAACAGTATAAGAAGCAGTGCTCTGAAGCACGAGAGCATTCTTTATTGCCTGTTGAGGCGACTAGTAAAGTATGCTTCTGGTAGCCTTCGACCAATGTGTACCGGGTGGTGAAGAACAAGAAGAAGAAGACAATTTCACCATGCTGAAGTCGACATGCCACGTGTGAAGAAGAAGAAGAAGAAGAAGAAAAAGAAAAAGAAGAAGAAGAAGAAGAAGAAGAAGAAGAAGAAGAAGAAGAAGAAGAAGAAGAAGAAGAAGAATTACAATGCAGATGACAATTTTGTATCCCTCGACGGATGAGAGCATAAACCGAGATCTAGTCTGTGCAAGCACGCGGCCCATTTAAAGATCCTGACTCTCATGTCCTATAGACGGGTAAATGCTGGCTGCACAAATACACCTAGCAAGCACAAGATCCGTTTTCCCTTGTAGCCGGTCGCCCAAGATTGTGCTTAGTTGTCTGGGCGTCCGACGATGCGCCCAAAAGCTGCTAGTGGGCGCCTCTGTCGGCTTGAATTAGATCCTGTATCGGTCATCCCCCTCCGCAGCTCTTAAAACATTAATGTAACGATAAAATAAAATGAAATAAAATACAATTAAAATTAAATAATACAAAGTAAAGTAAACATAAAATAATATAAAATAAAATAAATAATGATTTTTGGGAAGATGAAGAAAATATATGCATGGCAAGCAACGAGTTAAACCCTTCTTGGTTTCATTGATGGCGCTAAAAAAAAAAAAAAAAAAAAAAAAAAAAAAAAGATAGGAAGGGTTAAGGTTAAATTTGGAAATCTTGTCTTCGGGATGTTCAGTCGGCAAACTCCGCCTAAAACTATTACACTTGATACAAGGAGTAATAACTGTTCGATGGAAAGAGTGTCTCGTCCTGTTTAACGAGTTGCCGCCCTTATTTGTGATTTATCGCCCTTCGATAAAGACTTGAGCACGTGACAAATCATTTAAAAAAAAAAAAAAAAAAAGATAGGAAGAGTTGAGGTTAAATTTGAAAATCTTGTCTTCGGGATGTTCAGTCGGCAAAATCCGCCTAAAACTATTACACTTGATACAAGGAGTAATAACTGTTCGATGTAAAGAGTGTCTCGTCCTGTTTAACGAGTTGCCGCCCTTATTTGTGATTTATCGCCCTTCAATAACGACTTGTAGGGGCTTTTTTTGAGCACGTGACAAATCATTATCCCTAGAGGGTCTGCCAATAGCCCGCCACACCCCACAATCAGGTGACCCCCTAAGATTAGGAATGAGAACGTGTTTTGACACTATCATGCAGGTTGGCACGAGGTCTGTTTGTAATGACGTGGAGTAATGTGCATAAAGCACAGGGAATTTCTGTAGTTAGTTATTCATTGCTTACAGGGTCCAGCGGACTGCAAAAAGCCGAATCATGACCACAAAATCAAGACCACAACTTGGTTGAAAGAGGACTCGCTCCTGATCCGTATTAAAGATCTGCTGAAACAACCCTAGTGGTTACACTGAAGGCACTCCACTTGCAGGTCATTTTACAATAAAGGCATCCCACGCAGGGGACGCTATATTCTAATTTATCGAACCCCCGTTTACGAAAACAAAATAGAATACAAACATCATTATAAAATATCGACGAAACACATACATATAAAATGCTTACATTGCTAAATACTATCATAAGAAGTCCTAGTGACCATTTGGCAGAAAGCGTCCAATATTTCCAAGCTTACCCAACAAACCTGTCACGTGGGGTTTATGGGCTCTGCACAATGGAATTATGGACCCTCACGTTTATTCGGTGGGAACGGCTAGTACGTCACCCTATGAATTACTTTAATAAATTTATTTGTTTAGCTCGTTCTGTGTTAAGGTTGGGGTACAGAAATAGATAGAAAAATGGTAAAAGATTACTGTCACACTAGCTTTCACACGGCTATGAATCATATGTAGTCCAGCCACTTGATAACAGTTAAAATCACACATTTATTTCTTCTACTCTATACAAGATTCTCTAAGTACTAATCTAACTTAAAATGTCTCAGTTACTGCTAATAGTTCGATCGCTGATAGTCTATGCAGCTGTTATTTCTTCCTTGGGCACTTGCTATAATATCTCATGTAGATTTGGACTACTGTGGTCCGTTTTACAGTTTCTGAAGAGTTGGACTACTGTGGTCCTGTTTCCGATCAGTTTAAGTGCACCTATGTTGTTACACTTAACTGCTAGGTGGTGCGGTCGAAGTCCTTCTGTGAGGTAGCTTCAGGTGCACCTGTGTAGTTGTGTAGTTGGGTTCCCTTGCCACGCTGTGGGGTCTTGTAGGGTGTGATCCAGGGTAACTCTCTCCGACCTGTGCGGTAGAGGTTACGCAGACAACTCGTCGTTTCTGTGGAGTTGTGCGCACGGGATAGCTCGGGATAGCTCGCCTGCCCGTCTGTAATATAAGAGACGAAATTCTGCACAACCCTGAATAATCGGTTTGTGCAGAGCGTCTCACTGAAAGCCAAGTAGCCCTCAGTGATAGCTCCACATCTCTATACATAAGCGACGAACATTCTGCTACTTCCGGGTTCCACTGGAATCTCACTCTAAATTCCTATACATACATAAATATCAAACGTGGCTAACTATACACATACAGAATTAATAATATTATAAACATTCAGTGGTACAGCCACTGGTCTGCAAACATACATATAAGTTAAACAACAGTGGTTCCGTACGGGATACAACATGGCGGCGCAACCGGTCGTGTTTCGCCTCGTGGTAGGCTCTTCCACGTGGTCCCGCAAATTCGGATTAACAATTCACATGTATGCATAGCAAATTCCCAAACATAATTTCAACAATAATATAAATATATCACGATGAAACAGAAGGGTGTTCATTTACCTGTTTGACAAGTTCAGGCCCGTTGTGACTTGATAGAATTCTAAGATCCTAAGTCCTGCTTCCTGGTCTAAGTGTGGCGAGATTTCTCTGCCAGCTTTCTAGCTGTTAACACTTCGGTGTATTCCTCCCAACTGACCAAAACTGTGCGTGGTTGGGACCCAGTCAAACTGGCTCCAACCACTTTGCCTAAGCTATCATTGGGTCCAACGGTCCGATTCAAAACTCAAGTGCTGACGTCACTGCGCTGTGTGTGTGGCTCAGGCTCGCAGTGTGCTGTCTGCTGTGTAATTTACTGACTCTCTACTGGTACAAAGACTACACATGGCTAAATAGTCGATAGGCAGAGTTTAAACTAGCCAATTCGTGACAGGCTCCCTCAACTGAAAAAAGGCGATGACTACTGGATTCGACCTTTTTCTACTACAGAGCCTAGTTTAACACTGCACTATCCTAGGGTCCTATTTACAAACTAAGTAAGTTGCTCTACCTGAGCTGCAACGCTGTGCCAGGTAGCTATGGACACTAGTGACAGGGTATTACTGGGCGGGGACGAATTCTGGTGCTGTGGCCCTTAGTTGTGTTGGGTGGGCGACAGCTGCTGTGTCCTCCACGAGATGGCGACTGAGGTAGTCGGCTCCGTGGTTCTCTTTGCCGGGGATGTACTCGATCTGGAATGAGTATGCCTGAAGGGTGAGTGCCCATCGCATCAGGCGAGAGTTCAAAGACTTGGAGGCTGCCAGGAACGATAGTGGTTGATGGTCCACCTGAACTGTGAAGTGAGTCCCATACAGGTAGAGTTGAAACTTCTGTATGGCCCAGACTAGTCCAAGACATTCTTTCTCCGACGTGGCGTAGTGGGTCTCGGCGGGTCTCAATTTTCTGCTGGCGTAGGCGACAGGGAATAGCGTCTCTGCATTCTTGGGGTCGCGCTGTAGCAGTACTGCTCCGAGGCCTAAGTCGCTTGCGTCGGTACGAAGAACGAATGGCTGAGTCAAATCGGGTAGGTGGAGTACTGGCGCCGATGTAATTCTGTCCTTGAGTGTTTGGAATGCTGTCTCGCATTCGGCAGTCCAAACTACTTTGTCCGGGGCGATTTTCCGGGTTCCATTTGTCAGTGGTACGGCGATGCTGTTGTAGTTGGGGATGAACTTCTGGTAGAAGCCGCAGAGTCCTAGAAATGACTGCACTTCCTTCTTTGTCTTGGGCCTAGGAGCGTCGAGTAGGCGTTTCACTGTCTTCTCTACCGGTCGCAGGCTTCCTTGACTGATGGTGTGTCCCAGAAATTCTAATTCCGTGAATCCAATCTGACATTTGGTGGGTCTTGCCGTCAATCCCGTGTCTCTGAGGCGGGCGAGTAGTTGTTGTAGGAGCGTGACATGTTCCTCCCACGTAGGTGTTGCGATGAGGATGTCGTCCATAAACGAGTGTAGGTGCTCGCTGCTCAGGGGTGCCAGGAGTTTTCGCATCATTGCGCTGAAGATGCTGGGTGCGTTGTGGAGTCCGAATGGAAGCACGTTGAATTCGAAGTGTCCTTCCATAGTGCTGAAAGCTAGGTACTTTCGGACTTGTGGTTGTACTGGTATCTGGTAGTATCCTTTGCTGAGGTCGATACGTGAGAAATACTTCGCTCGCTGTAGCTTGGCAAATAGGTCTGTCTGGTCCGGGAGTGGCTCTGGCTGGAACTGCGTTACCGCATTCAGGAGTCTGAAGTCGATGCACAGTCGATGCTCTCCGTTGGGTTTTCGCAACAATACCGTGCCCGCGCTGTAGGGTGAAGTAGACTCTGAGATGATTCCGGCTGCCAGTAAGGTGTCTATCTCTTCCTTGATGGCTCGCTGCTGAGACAGTGGCATCGGGTAGAGCTTCTGGCGGACGGGTGTTGGGTCGGTCACCGTTAAGGTTACTTCGACGAGGTCTGTCCTCCCGGGTCGGTCTGTGAGCACAGTCTGATGTTGGCGAATGACCTGTAGTACTTGCTGTCGCTGATTAGCGGCTAGGTCTCCGTTGAGTATCACGTCTTTGTAGGTTTCCTTGGAGTGCAGGGGATACTCTACTGCATTGGTCTCCATGCTTTCTCCTTCTTCCGCGATGGCGATGGCTAGCAAGTTGTGAGTGCTGGGGGTCGCCGGTCGGTCCGTGTATTTCTTGAGGAGATTGATGTGGTGGTATCGGGCTCTCCCGTTCACCTCTACTTGGTAGACTGTCTTGGATTTCTTGGCAGTCACCCGGTACGGTCCTCTCCAAGCGATGTCCAGCTTGTTGGTTCCACTTGGAAGTAAGAGTAGCACTTGATCGCCGACTTGCAGTTCTCTGTCCTTCGCGTGGCGGTTGTAGTACTTCGCCTGACGGGCTCTTGCCTTCTTCAGTGCTTCACCAGCTTTCTTCCACGTTGCTTTGAGGGTTTCCTGCAGGTCTGCGACGTACTTGGTGGCACCTCTTGGTGTGTCGTCTATCTTGGCCTCCGT
The DNA here is from genome assembly GCA_036898135.1 of Oncomelania hupensis. Classification (NCBI taxonomy): domain Eukaryota; kingdom Metazoa; phylum Mollusca; class Gastropoda; order Littorinimorpha; family Pomatiopsidae; genus Oncomelania; species Oncomelania hupensis. Next base: position 41,858,747 of record CM072524.1, read on the forward strand.
CCAACTTCTGCGTAGGGCTTCTAGCGGTCCTGCTAGAGGTCTGCCGAATAGCAATGTTGACGGGGTGTAGCCTGTGGCTGCATGGGGCGTTTCTCGGTATGCGAACAGTGCCGCATTCACGTAGGTGTCCCACGCTTCTGGATTGTCGTCGGCGACTTTCCTGAGTATGGTGAGAAGGGTTCCATTCAGTCTTTCTACTTGTCCGTTGCTGGCTGGGTGGTATGGTGGTGTGCGAATGTGATGAACTTGTATCAACTCGAACACGTCTTGCATCAGGCGGCCGGTGAACTGAGATCCGTTGTCCGTTCTAATGCTGTCCGGGAATCCGACTCTGGTAAAGATGGCGATGAGTGCATCTGCAATCTTCTTGGTGTCGATCGCTGGCAACGGGACTGCTTCGCACCACATCGTACATGCGTCGACGAGTGTGAGTAGAAATCTGTTCCGCTTCTTGGTCATGGGCAGTGGTCCTACTATGTCTACTGAGACTTGCTGGAATGGCACGCCGACTACTACTGATGGTCCTAAGGTAACTGGTACGGTGTGATGTCGCGGGGAATATCGTTGACATTGGTGGCAAGATTTCACGTAGCGCTTGACATCCTCCGTGATTCCTGGCCAATAGTAGTGTGCGCTGATTCTCTGCACTGTGGCTCCAATTCCCATGTGTCCGCTGAGTGGCATGCTGTGGCCTAGTTCTAGTACTTGGGCTCGAAGGGTGGCTGGTAGTACTAGTTGGGTGTGATCTCCATCTCCTTGTCGATGTAGAACTCCCTGTTCCATGTAGAAGTCTCCCTTGTGCGGGGGTGTGTGTGCGCCTTGGGTAGCTTCTGGAAGCACTTCGCTATCGAGGTGTCTTCTTTCTGTGCTGTTTTGATCTCTTCGAGTCCTGGATTCGGAGCGAACTCGGGCTGGGGTGGTTGGGTTTTAGCTTGGGCCCTGGTTTGCACTGCAGCTATCTCTACAGTTTTTGGGGGCGTGCCTAAGAACACATACCTACAACCTAGCACTAGATCATACAGGGGTTTCTGTAAAACAGCTGCTTGGATTCGTCCTGTGACGTACCTACTCTCTACTTCGATCCAAGCTATTGGGCAAGTAGTCGTCGGTTTCGTCAAGTCTGCTCCTTGTAAGTCGACTGTCTTGTCTGTCAAGTCCGCGCGCGATACAAGAGATTCGCTAACTATCGCGTCGTATGATAGACCTGTGTCATACAGACAGTTCGCTTCTTTTCCGTTGACCTTGACCGTGTCTGTCACCGATGGGTGATCTCCGTTAGTGTGTGGCTTGTTACCGCTGCTTTGAGTTAGAACTCTGTGCGCTGGCCGGCTTTCGCGCTCTTCCCTACGTTGTGCGGCCAACTTGAAACATTCTGCGGTGGAGTGATTGTTTCTGTTGCAGAACGAACAATACCGTCTCTGTTCTGCGGGACCTCTTTTCCCGAATTCCGTGTTGGGTCCTTTATTTTGCCCAGGTCTGGGGTTATTCGGCTTATTCGCGGTGCGCTCTTCCCGGTTAGGGCTTCGTTTCTGTGCCTCTTTCCCGTTAGGCTTTATTTAGGTCTCGCCTGAAGCTCTTGGCTTCTCCGTGTGCGGCCACGTACCTATCTGCGACCTTGACCAGATCTTCTAGTCTTTCCGCGCCCTGCTCTACTGAGAATGTCCTCAGCTCGGGGGTCATGGTTTCCCGTAGCTGTTCCCATACTAACAGTTCTGTCAGTCCATCATACGTCTTAGCCGTGGCTGACTGGCTAATCCACTTATCCAGCGTTGTGGACAACCGATCCGCGAACTGCGCATAGCTCTCTCCTTTCACTCTCCGATTGGTGCGGAATTTTTGCCGATAGCATTCTCCTGTTAGTTCGAATCCCGTTAGGAGTGCCTCTTTTACTTTGTGATAGTCCGTCACTCTGTCAGTCGGTAGCTTACTGTAGATGTCATAAGCCTTTCCTCTAAGCCCTTGACTAAGCTTAAAAGACCAATGAGTGGGATCTAGTTTATACTCTGTTGCTAGACGCTCAAACCTAGTCAGATAGAGATCTAGACCTTCTTCTCTCTCATTGAATGTTCCCAGTGGAAATGACATTCCTTGTACAGGGTTGGATGCTACCTCTAGCTGATCTGAGTGGGGAGGGGTTGAGGAAGAACTTGAAGCTCCTGATCCCAATCTTCTTAGCTCTAACTCATGCTGTCTTTCTTTTTCCTTTTCTTCCCTCTCTTTTTCTTTTTCTGCCCTCTCATACTCCCATTTCCTAACTTCTGCTTCTCTCTCTGCTGCTAATGCTGCCTTCTTCTGTTCTCCTTCTAATTCTAATTTCTTCTGTTCTCTTGCTGCTTCTAACTCTGCTTTTTTCTGTTCTCTTGCTGCTTCTAACTCTGCTTTCTTTTGCTCTGCTTCTAGTTCTGCTTTTCTCTGTTCTGCTTCGAGTTTCTTCTGTTCTCTCTCGGCTGCTCTCTCTGCCTTAGCCTCCTGTTTCTCTACCTCTGCATTGATATACGCAATTAGGTCTCCCCCTGCTAAGTGTAAAGCTTCCCCTAATTCTTTGAAGCGCAATCTCAAGGCCACTGGGTCCGACATTGCCAAACGTGTCTATGAACAACCTCTGAATCACGTGGAATACCAAAACACTAGCAATATTGCAAGTCAATAACAACAATGCAAAGACAATCAAATTCGCAATCAATAATAGAATAAAACAAGAGTCAAATGGCATACAACAGTTATTTAAGCAAAACCTGCAAAAGAACAATGCAACATACAGGCACAAAAATATTTGAAACAAAAAAGTTTTTAACTAAAGAATAGTGCACACAAACTGATCAGTGTTATATACCCTTACAACTATTCTAAGTTATTCTACTACTCCTACTGTTATCTAATTTTATTGTACTTAGGTCCGGTTATACCCAATTCCTATTATACACAGATCCTAGCTAGGCTCGCCAATTAAAGTGTCACGTGGGGTTTATGGGCTCTGCACAATGGAATTATGGACCCTCACGTTTATTCGGTGGGAACGGCTAGTACGTCACCCTATGAATTACTTTAATAAATTTATTTGTTTAGCTCGTTCTGTGTTAAGGTTGGGGTACAGAAATAGATAGAAAAATGGTAAAAGATTACTGTCACACTAGCTTTCACACGGCTATGAATCATATGTAGTCCAGCCACTTGATAACAGTTAAAATCACACATTTATTTCTTCTACTCTATACAAGATTCTCTAAGTACTAATCTAACTTAAAATGTCTCAGTTACTGCTAATAGTTCGATCGCTGATAGTCTATGCAGCTGTTATTTCTTCCTTGGGCACTTGCTATAATATCTCATGTAGATTTGGACTACTGTGGTCCGTTTTACAGTTTCTGAAGAGTTGGACTACTGTGGTCCTGTTTCCGATCAGTTTAAGTGCACCTATGTTGTTACACTTAACTGCTAGGTGGTGCGGTCGAAGTCCTTCTGTGAGGTAGCTTCAGGTGCACCTGTGTAGTTGTGTAGTTGGGTTCCCTTGCCACGCTGTGGGGTCTTGTAGGGTGTGATCCAGGGTAACTCTCTCCGACCTGTGCGGTAGAGGTTACGCAGACAACTCGTCGTTTCTGTGGAGTTGTGCGCACGGGATAGCTCGGGATAGCTCGGGATAGCTCGCCTGCCCGTCTGTAATATAAGAGACGAAATTCTGCACAACCCTGAATAATCGGTTTGTGCAGAGCGTCTCACTGAAAGCCAAGTAGCCCTCAGTGATAGCTCCACATCTCTATACATAAGCGACGAACATTCTGCTACTTCCGGGTTCCACTGGAATCTCACTCTAAATTCCTATACATACATAAATATCAAACGTGGCTAACTATACACATACAGAATTAATAATATTATAAACATTCAGTGGTACAGCCACTGGTCTGCAAACATACATATAAGTTAAACAACAGTGGTTCCGTACGGGATACAACATGGCGGCGCAACCGGTCGTGTTTCGCCTCGTGGTAGGCTCTTCCACGTGGTCCCGCAAATTCGGATTAACAATTCACATGTATGCATAGCAAATTCCCAAACATAATTTCAACAATAATATAAATATATCACGATGAAACAGAAGGGTGTTCATTTACCTGTTTGACAAGTTCAGGCCCGTTGTGACTTGATAGAATTCTAAGATCCTAAGTCCTGCTTCCTGGTCTAAGTGTGGCGAGATTTCTCTGCCAGCTTTCTAGCTGTTAACACTTCGGTGTATTCCTCCCAACTGACCAAAACTGTGCGTGGTTGGGACCCAGTCAAACTGGCTCCAACCACTTTGCCTAAGCTATCATTGGGTCCAACGGTCCGATTCAAAACTCAAGTGCTGACGTCACTGCGCTGTGTGTGTGGCTCAGGCTCGCAGTGTGCTGTCTGCTGTGTAATTTACTGACTCTCTACTGGTACAAAGACTACACATGGCTAAATAGTCGATAGGCAGAGTTTAAACTAGCCAATTCGTGACAAAACCTCACACACAAATGAGGAGTTTTGGAAGAGTTTTCAATCCCCCGTTGGGGTGCCGGGGGTTTCAGTATAGATAGTATCCCCACTTTCTGGAAATTTAGTGCTTTAAATTCCCACTGTCGCTGTCTTTCTCATTTGCTCTGTCTCATTTCTGCTCTTTTCTATCAATCTGCTATACTATCGTCTTCTTCGCTAGACCAATCTCCTACCTTTTTTCTTGAAAACTCTTCCGGGACAAGACTCCTTGTTTGTGTATGAGGTCTGTTGGATCAGCTTGGGAATATTAGACGCTTTCTGCCGGGTGGTCACTAGGGCTTCCTATGATGTTGTTATTTAGCAATGTAGGCATTTTATATATATGTGTTTTGTTGATAATTTATAATGATGTTTGTATTCTATTTTGTTTTTGTAAACGGGGGTTCGATAAGTTGGGGTGAAGCCTCAGCCGTCCCCTGCGTGGGATGTCTTTATTGTCAAGTGACTGGCTGGTGGAGAGCTTTCGGTTTTACCACTAGGGTTGTTTCAGCAGATCTTTTATGCGGATCGGGGGTTGTCCGGTCCTGATTTGGCTCGGAAGAGTCCGCTGGACCTAAAGCAATAATAATGTAATGTAATGAAGAGTTTTCAAGAAAAAAAGGTAGGTGACTGGTCTAGCGAAGAAGAAGAATATAGTATAATAGATAAGAACAGAGCAAGAATGAGAAAGAACAAAGGAGAAAGACAACGACAGTGGGAATTTAAAGCACTAAATTATTTAGAAAGTGGGGATACTATTGATACAGAAACTCCCGACACTCTTCTACTGGGGAGGGAGATGAGGAGGATGGGAGAGGGGGGGGGGGGCGAGAGAGATTTCGGTAGGAGAATGTACTTCCTCCGTGGCTAATAGCAGGGGAAAATGTGTGGGAAATATAGGTGTAGATGTTCTAGTGTGCTTCTTTCCAGCTGAAAAGAAGCTTTAGGCGCCGACAAATACATGATCTATACAGCACTTTTTCAGCTCAAGAGCTGCTCAAGTCGCTGGCCGGTACTCTAATAGTTATTTATAAAAACTGTACTACTACTACTACTACTACTACTACTACTACTACTACTACTACTACTACTACTACTACTACTACTACTACTACTAGTAATAATAATAAATAATAATTACTACTACTACTACTGCCACTACTATTACTACTACTACTACTACTACTACTACTACTACTACTCCTCACCAACCACGCTCAAAGCGTGGCGACCTGTACGAACATGACCGCTCACATGTTTCACACTCTGTCAATAGGCCTACACAACAAACATACATCTTTTACTCAGACATGTGGTGTAAAGGCGGGGAGATCGCTATCAGAAGCCCAAAAGGAGTTCGGTCAAATTTTATTTTAGACATTTTAGTCAGTCTAAGAAAAAAAAAATTTAAATAAAAAATTCCAATATCCGTGAGCTTACTATTGCAAGCAGGCGAAAAGGCGCCCACTTGATGTCATTGACTTGTCGTATAACTCCACTGACAACTCAGCACAATCCTTGACTCTACCGCTCCGTTCTTGCAGCTGGTCAGCTTTTGCAGCAAACGTGCACAATGAACTCCAGGTAGACAACTTCAATAGATAGAACATCAGGACGAGCAGGCCAGAACAGTTTGGGCTAGCGCCTCCCCTTGTTTACCCGCCATGTTGTCCCAGCTGCTGTCGTTAAATCTCGTCAAATCTCCCTTCTGTTCGGCGTCTCTCGCTGTTTTGTTTGCTTTGGGTTTGGGTTAAGTCCGAGGCATACAGTTTTGCCCTGATGGTGACAGAACGGAAAGCGGAGAATTGATTTTGCCATTGCCTGCATTAAGTTCCAGTGTAGTCACACCAGGCTTTAAAGTAATCATACCAAGTTACAGAGTAATCATACCAGGTTGCAAAGTAATCATATCAAGGTATTATAGAGCTGTAGGTTAACCATACCGGGCTAGAGAATAAACACACCAAGCTCTAGAGTAGTCTCACCTTACTGTTAAGTCATCATACAAAGTTACAATAGTAATCATATAAGGTTCCAGAATACGCAATATACCAAGATGTAAGGTAATCACAGCGAGCTCAATAACATTCCGTTTAATTCAGTTCAACAAATGTTGAATGATCTTGAGAACAATCCCATCAAGCTGTGGAGTAAGCGCACTTGAAGTGTTTTGGTTCATTTCAATAAAATGAAGTTTCTCCTTAAGAGGAATCGGTTGTCATAAACCTTTTCAGCTGTTATTGTATCGTTCTTACTGAGCGCCTTTAAAGCTGATCCAAAAAACTTGCAAGTGGCTGGACGAAACAGCATCTAACTCAAGCCTGCTAAGGCGTCCACTTGCTGACAGGAGCATCGTCTGACGCCACCGCCAACTGAGCACCGCCATGGACGACTGCGGATGGGGTAGAGAAAGGACCTAAGGCTAGCTGAGTGCGTTTATATAACTGCCACTCAGCCCTTTGACACCCGATCGTCATGATCTTTATCGTGCGTGTGCACCCAGACTAGTCCTTGGTTTATACTCTCATTTATCTCTGTGACTCACTCGTACCGTATAGGACATGGTCGTCAGGACCTTTACAGTCCGAGCAATGCGATGCGTGCGTGCACAGACCAAATCTCGGTTTATACTCTCATCTATCTTGTGGTCTTGGTCATTCGACTTGACAGGTCTTCTGAGAGAAGAGAAGCGGCAGACACTCTCCTTCAGTCAGGTCTGTCATCGGTCTTCGTGAGCAGACGATTTCCATTCCTTGACCCTGAACATTAGCAAGTTTTGGGTGGTGTGGATTTTGATTTGGATTAAGGTCACTATTACCAAGCAAGGTGTTTTGTGTTTGTTCTCTAGTGAAAGAAGATTTGTTTAATACTACAGCTATTTCCAGCCAAACTTTGTCTGTTTCCTTCTGTGGTAAAACAGGACTGTTGCTTATCGCTACTATTTTGGGCTGATTCTGCAGCCGATCGTTGTTTGTTGTGCTTTTGCTTTAGTTTGGTCCTGTGATTATCAAGAATAGAATGACCGACTAATAGGGGAAACGAAAGGAGAAGAAAACGAAAAGAAGGAGGAGAGGGAAGAAGAAAAGTGGGTTATTCGGCGCTGTTTAAGGGAAATCGATCACTCTTTGTGTGTTTGTGTGTGTGTGTGTGTGTGTGTGTGTGTGTGTTTGTTTGTTTGTTTGTTTTAGAGAGAGAGAGAGACAAAGAAAGAGAGTTCTCTCTATTTCTCTATGGCTAAGTGGTAGAGATGGGGGAATGGGGAATATTGAAGATGGGTTTCCAAGCGGCAGATGGAACACACACTCACACAAACACACACACACACACACAAATATTTGCAATACATCACAACTGGGTTTATTTAAGAATGTAGGAATCGGAAAGTGGTTTTTTGACGGAAAGAACGCAAACTTCTTCTAAAAATGTAAGAATCTACTGCAAAATTGGCTCTTTCCGTCTAAAAAGTTGACCTAGTTCGTCTCCTATAGGGGACGAAATAGGTCGAACTTTCTTCAAAATTTCTGCGAAATTTGACTATATTTTCTCCGTCCTGGATAGAGCACTCCCTTGTACTTAAAACACTCTCAAGCACTACAACTGCACTCCCATGCACTGGAAAAAAGTAGGTTCCAAGCAAATAAACCCATTTGTTACTAAGAAAGACAAGGTCTGCTACCCATTTGTGCGTTTATTCAAGCACACACACACACACACACACACACACACACACACACACACACACACCTACACACACACACACACACTTATATATATATATCTTCTTTCCTTTTTAATTGATCTCCGTTCATTTAATTCCTTACTTCCTTCATTCCGTTCCTCCTTCGATCCGTCTTCCTTCCTTTCAATACTTATTTCCCTCATTCCTCTTCCACAGTATGCAGCAGACGGCCAAGTGTGAGAAATCGATGACTGTTTGGCCCAAAAAGAATTTCTTGAACCCGCGAGGGCCGGGGACGTCATGCGAGTGTCGAGGTGAGCTGAACGGATGGCAAAGCTGTCTTCGTCGTTGTCGTCGATGTGGTTGCTCTGGACGCAGATGCCTTTCGCTACCCCCCACCCCACAACTCCCCACCCCCCCATCCCACCCCCGCTCCCTCTTACCTATCCCCACCCATTCCTTCCCCACTACAATGTGTTGACTTTTGATTCCTGAAGAAGGATTTTAGCGAAATACATGTCACGAGGACATTCCTCTTTAGTCGTCTGCGTTTTTTATCTCATTTTGTTCTTCTTTTATATCGTCTCCTAAAATCACGTGCTTCCAAACCTTGTTCAAACACCAACCCTGCAACCCTAAATTGTAGATTTATTTTTGGCCAAATAATTTAACTTACAAACTGTTGGGTTCGTTTCTATTTGTGTTGACAACCAGTCAAATTCTGAGTATTGTTTTCGCCTGAAGATTTTGTTTTTCTTCTTTGTAGGGATTCATTATAGCGTTTAGTTATGCTTGAGAAAATAAGTCACTTGATTTTAACCAGCCCAGCAGATTCATTTACGAGCTGAGAACACCGCAATGTAGGTCTATAGCACCAATCCACGTATGTTAATCATTGGCAACAGAGAATGGGAGATGTATCTTCCCTAACATTCTCTCATTCCACGGAGAACAGTATCTAATAAAGATGATATCCAAGACGTTATCAATAAACTCCAGTATATCTTTGGGCCAGACACCGTCTACTTGCGTTGTACACAAACAAACCTTTTGTCTTCCTTTCTACTGTGATGTAGTTTCCCTGGTGCTTGGCAAGGGGCACAGGGTACGTAGTTGTTGTTATAAGCTAGGGTTTCAGAACAACTATTGCCGGCTGGCCCCCATCTTCTTCTCTCATTTCAAAGCAAAATTGCAGCCCAGTTTCTCCAAATCACGTACAATCTAAGAAGAAGGAAGAGAAGGGTAAAGAAAACGGAAGAAGGAGAAGGACGATGAAAATGTCAGCCCGATTTCTCCAATCACACACAATCTAGGAAGGAGAAGTCTAAAGGAAACGGAATAAGGAGAATGACGATGAAAATGTCAGCCCGATTTCTCCAGTCACATACAATCTAGGAAGGAAGAGGAGTCTAAAGGAAACAGAAGAAGGAGAAGAACGATGAAAATGTCAGCTCGATTTCTCCAGTCACATACAATCTAGGAAGGAAGAGGAGTGTATAGGAAACAGAAGAATGAGAATGACGGTGACGGGAAGATGGCTGAATGCAAGAGGGTGAAAGGAGGTGGTGAAGAAAACAAGAGAGGCGGAGGAGAAGAAGAAGAAAGCAGGAAGTAGGGATGAAAAAGCCGCAAACAAGCATTGTTGGTTTTGCTTGTGGAGATACAATTTAGTTGGTGTCTGCTGGTCGTGCATCAACCTATTAACCAACTTGTTAGCCAATAAATTATTGGTTTTCTTAGATTATTGCCGAACTATCAACCTGTAATCAAGTTGACACACACGCTCTGTCTGTCTCTGTCTCTCACTCTGTCTCTGTCTGTCTGTCTCTCAAACACATAGACACACAAACACACTAACCTAGGTCCATTCACACCACACAGAACTTATTCAATACCTCTATCCTCCCCATCTCCATCTCATGAAATAACAGCAGCAGCCCTTCAGCCGAACACTCCTTGGTAAGATGATGAACCTTAGTGACGCCGAGTCAAGCAAAGGGAAGCAATCGCGTACAAACTAGCAATGATTTGCTCCCATTGTGTCCCCTGAGTCGCGCAGCGAAAATGACATTCTTTTGCATGGAATATTTTTTTGAGATTCAGCTATAAACATTGCTACGACGGTTCAATTCCATGCTGCCTTACTCGGATTTAGAATGATGTGACAATCCCAGGATTCCCCCACAGCGAGTGTGAAAGGTCACTTATCTCTCCAACACTCAGCTAATGACAATTTCCTGTTTCCTGCACCGCCTTCAGTTCAATGACAATGGAACAGAGATGCGGTTAATCTGCTCAGTTACTGCTTTACTTTCCAAGGAAAGCAACAGAAAATTTATAATTATGTTTGCATTTTTTTGTTTATTCGGTTAAAATTGGATTTAAGTTGTCAAGCTAATAATGTATAGTTGCAGTAGCCACATTTTGTCGTTATCGTCGTCTTCGTTGTTTTTAGAGAACAGCGAGGAAACAACGGTAGAGGAAATGTGACAGAGAGAAAAGCGCCGAGAAAAACTGATTTTGAGAGAGAGAGAGAGAGGGAGAGAGAGAGAGAGAGAGAGAGAGAGAGAGAGAGAGGGAGGGAGGGAAGGAGAGAGACATACATACATGCATACATACATACATACATACATACATACATGTACCTGATTCGACATTAACTTTGACCTACTGTTGTGAATGACAGAATACGTTATAATTGTACAAGATTATTCTGTACGAAAAACAAACTGTTTATGTTTATGAAAACGTATAATTATGTGTATATAGATAGATATAGACATATTGATATAGACATATAGATAGATACAGATATATAGATAGACATAGACAGAGAGGGAGAGATAGACATATAGGTTTATATAGATAGGTGCAGAACGACCGAAAAAGAAACATAGACAGTTTTGGGAAGAAAAAAAAACTTCCACGGAGAGAGAGGGCGAGAGAGAAATGGAGTGCGTGGTGGGGGGAGAGGGAGAGGGGAAGGGAGACAAGACAGGCGCAGAAATAAACATTTTACGGAAGGGATTTTCAGAAACAGACAGACAGACGGTCAGAGTGAGAGAAAGGGTGATGCGTGTTTGTAGGTGTGAGACTGACGACGAGGAGAGGGAGGAGGGCGGTGGGCAGGGATTTCCTGTTACAAACATCACCGTATGAGGTCAAGCTCACCTGACGTCATGGGATATAGGTGTAGGTAAACTGTCCAGCCACATCGTTACTTTGTAGATGCAGGCCAGACAACTTGGAACTTGGCAGGCCTCCGATCCACGAGCCAAGTAAAGTACATGGACAATCAGCGCCCTTTTCCAGTAGCCGAACGTTTCTGCTTGTATTAGTTCTCGGGCTCTTATTAGACAACCAGCTGCGGATCCGGTCGATCTAGGCCTGTGTTTCCGACTTTGGTGTGGACGCATCATAGAAGGCATTCAGCTAGGCATGGAAAACATGACATAGGAAGTGTTCCCAGTCTCTTCGGTTGGTGTGGGGCCAATGGGTCAACAGAAGGGCCAGCTATGACGTACGACGTAAATTCCGGACGTACGCTAGAAACGGCGTAAGCACGTGCAGCAAATAACACTTGCATTTTAATGTAGGTGAAAGGATTACAGGCTGGTTGTCGGGCAGTTCACGTTTCCTGCCACGTTCCTTCGCCGTCTTCTGCTGGTTACCTTCAGGATCTTTTATTGATCAGTCCCTTTGTAGCCTTATTGACGTATTGCTTTTACATCGGTTGGTGATTGCTCTGGTGGTTCAGCGTTGATTTAGGTCTTACCTGCTCCTACCCTGGGAGGTTGTCCTCCTCTACCCTATCGCCAATGGCGGGGGTGGACGTCAGACTTCAATGCTCATTCATTCTTATCGGTTGATAGAAAGCCAGTTAGTTGCCTTGACTACAGAAATGGGGGTGATGATTGCAGCTTGGACAAACTCGGCATTACAATCTGTCCTCCTAAGGTTTGGGGTAAATCTATAGGAAATGTCCATCTCCCCTTTTGTCTGCTGCCAGTGGTTTTATATTTGCGTTTTATAGTGCCATAGGTACAGCAGACGGACATTTGTCTGGGTTGTGCTAAGTTAGGACAAACAAATGGATACCTAGATTAAAAGATTACAAATTTGGGTCACAAAACAAAACAAAACAGTATAGTACAAAAATTAAACAACACGGTGACCTGCTTACAGTGGTGAAGAAACGGAAACTCCGATGGCATGGCCACGTCACCAGATCATCAGGCCTTGCAAAGACCATTCTGCAAGACACAGTGCAAGGAGGTAGAAGAAGAGGGAGACCGGAAAAGAGGTGGGAGAACAACATTCGAGAATGGACTGGCTTGACACTGAGCGAAGCCATCAGGGCTGCTGAGAACAGAGAAAGATGGAGTATGCTGGTTAAACGATCATCTGTGGTGCCCCTACGACCTCCGAGTTACCCGGGATAGGATAGGACAAAAATTCGAGTTGAGCGTCACGTCAGGCAGACAAAACGAAACATAACAAAACAATACTCCCCCCCCCCCCATCCACCTACACCACCCAAAATAAAACATTCAAAATAATTAAGTTTATTATTATTTCTCTGTATTTAGGGGAGAGGGGGAGGGGGAGGCGGGGAGAGAGAGAGAGGAGGGGGGGGGTGGAAGATCGAAGGAGAAGGAGCTATTCCTGTGTGGAGCTATAATGCGTTTTTGCTGTAATCATGTCGCCTTCCACGGAACAGACCCTAGGCTCGTTCGTCGAAGTTTAAAGGGAAACGTTGGAGAATGTGTTGGGGTGGAGGTGAAGGATGGGGGCCGGAGATGGGGTGAGGGGGTGGGGGATGAAGTAGAAGAGCGGAATGAAGGAATGGACGGTTAAGGGATAAAGACGAGTCAAAGCCACCAAACATTGTTCCTTGCTTGCATTTCCAAATGTTAAAACCCCGTGCACCCTCTGTGCCAACAAGGATGGCCTAGATCTGTATTCGTTGCGACGCCTTGTTCCACATCAAAAGTTTATTTTTGCAGTGTTTATCTCCCCTAATGCGGCGAATTGAACAAGTGACCACGAATTGCCAGGAAAACAAAAATGAATCTCCCCTTGAAACGAAAGAGACGGAGCTTTTGTGTTTGTGTGCATGAAAGAGAGAGAGAGAGAGAGAGAGAGAGAGAGAGAGAGAGAGAGAGAGAGAGAGAGAGAGAGAGACTTTAAACTTTAGACTTTAAACGTTTATTGCAATTACAACATGTTACAAGGATAATAATTTTAAGCTTACAGCTTGTTCTTACAATTAGTCCTTGTTTCAGGCACCCACTCAAGCATAATACATTTATACAATCAATTAAACCTGCCACATGTTACATATATAAAAGTAAAACTATAATAATTTCAAAACAAGAACTTTTAACATATCTAAACGTCATCTGAACAATATAATATTATACCATTATAATATGGTGACCTGTCGGTGGAAAAATTATGAATTTAAAATATGGTTAAAAAGCATTAATTTAAATGATTTGATTGTTTTGTTTTGATTGATGATCGGAGGAAGTTCATTCCATAAAGACGGTGCTCTGATTTTGTCTCTCTCACATAGCATATTAGAGAGAGAGAGAGAGAGAGAGAGAGAGAGAGAGAGAGAGACGGGGCTTGTGTGTGCGTTAGTGTGTGTATGAGTGAGAGAGAGAGAGAGAGAGAGAGAGAGAGAGAGAGATAGAGATATGCAGAAGAACATGGGTAAAAAGACGGTGACGACGATATTGATGATGATGATGATGATTGATGATGATGATCATGATCATGATGATGGAAGAAAGAAGAAAGAAAGAAAGAAAGAAAGAAAGAAAGAAAGAAAGAAAGAAAGAAAGAAGCCAAAAGAAAATGGAAGAACGCCAAAATCTCAAGCAAAGAACACAGAGTGAGAGGAATAGAGCCATATCGGAAGCCATTGTGTTATTGGCCTAGCTGTTTGCTAAATCAAATTGCGCAGGAGGAGAAAATGTATTTGTCACCGAGGGACGGTGGCCAAAATCAAATTTGGGGGACAGTCCTCATGGTCACGACACTCTTCTGTTAACGCATACAGCAACACTGGTGTTGGCGCGCCGCTTGCTGTAACGTACAGACATTTTGCCATCGCAGATCATACCATGCAGCGAATGGGGTTTTCCGTGTCGTTGTGCTCCAAGTTATTTTCAATTTGGGAACCATGGTTTGTTGTCGCCAAAGGGTTGACATTTGTGTCCCTTTTTCAGCCAACATTTAGGAAAATAACGTGAAATAAAATCAAATAAAATGTTGAAATGTAAAATAAAATAAGATTAAAATAACATGAATAAAACAAATACAAAAAATAATAAAATGAAATAAAATAAAGTGAATGTAAAGACATTGTTCTGTATCATTTCTGTGGTTGGGAAGAGAGGGGTTATAGACCTCGCTTCTCTCAGGGCCACCTTTCTGAGAGCGGTACCTTTCATCCCCATCCACTTCCCTTTCCCTCTTCTCCTACCCCCACCCCCTCCCATCCAATCTACCCTAGCTCTTGTCCTCTTGGTGTTCAAAGAATCCAGATGCACATTTACAGCTGAAGTTAAAATGGTTGGCTTTCCAGGGAAAAGATATGACTCCCAACCCCTCCGTTACAGCTGGGATGTGTTGGCTGTATTCCTCCGTACTCGGATGTTTCGCTTGCCGATGCGTCCGTCAGTGGCGGCGGAAACGACATCACGTCGTGCGGATGTTTGTCATGTCATGGTCATTCCTTGGACATCCCTGGTCAAACACTGACCACTGCAACTGTTGTCTTCAACTGCTCCCCCTTCCCTTACTCCAACCTCCAGTGGTCAGAAACTTCTATTGGATTTTGTTGTTGTTGTTGTTGTTGTTGTTGTTCTTCTTCTTCTTCTTCTTCTTCTTCTTCTTCTTCTTCTTTTTCTTCTTCTTCTTCTTCTTCTTCTTCTTCTTCTTCTTCTTCTTCTTCTTCTTCTTCTTCTTAGAGAAAACAGGAAGAGGCAGCAAACTCGCCATCATCGTCGTCGTAATCATCGTCATCATCATCATCATAATCATAATCATCATCATCATCATCATCATCATCATCATCATCACTAGCACCATCACGAGCACCATCATAATCATCGTCATCATCATCATCATTTTTCTTGTTCTTCTTATTATTCATCATAATCTTGTTGTTCTTGTTTTTGTTTTTGTTTTTGTTGTTGTTTTTCTTCTTCTTCTTCTTCTTCTTCTTCTTCTTCTTCTTCTTCTTCTTCTTCTTCTTCTTCTTCTTCTTCTTCTTCTTCTTCCTATCGTTGGGGTGCCAGGGCTTTCTGTATAAATAGTATCCCCACTTTGTGGAAATTTATTGCTTTAAATTATCTTTTTTTTTCTTTTTTTTTTGTCATTCTCATTTGTTCTTTCTCGTTCCTAATCTGTTCTATCAATCTACTGTCTTCTTCGCTAGACCAGTCGCCTATATTTTTTCTTGAAAACTTTCCCAAAACTGCTCATCTGTTGGGTCAGCTTGGGAATATTTGACGCTTTTTGCCAAATGGTCAGTAGGGCTTTCTATATTATTTTATTTAATAATGTAGGCATTTTAGATGTATGTGTTTTATTAATATTTAGTAAGGATGTTTAAATTCTATTTTGTTTTTGTAAACGGGGGTTCAATACATTGGAGTGCATCTTCAGCGTGTCCGGCATGGGATACATTTTATTGTACAATGACCGGCTGGTGGATTGCCTTGTGTTATCATTAGGATTGTTTCATCCGATCTTTTTTACGGATCAGGGGTGAGTCTTCTTTCAGCCAAGCTGGGGTCCTCATTCGGCTCTTTGCAGTCCTCTGGACCCTATAAACAATGACGAACTATCTTGTTCTTCTTGTTTTTCGTCTTGTTTTTTGTCTTGTTTATTTATTTATTTATTTTTCTTCTTCTTCTTCTTCTTCTTCTTCTTCTTCTTCTTCTTCTTCTTCTTCTTCTTCTTCTTCTTCTTCTTCTGCTTCTTCTTCTTCGAACAAACACGAAGAGGTAGCAGAATCATCATCATCATCATCATCATCATCATCATCATCATCATCATCATCATCATCATCATCATCATCATCAATTTTCTTCTTCTTCTTCTACTGTTCCTCCCCTTCCTCCTCCTCTTCCTTCTCATCTGTTTTCTTCCTCTTCTTTCATCCTACTCCGTATTCTCACCTCCTTTTCATTGTCTTCTCAATTTTCTTCTTCCGTTTTCCTTTGCCTGTTCTTCCTTATTCCTTCTTCCCTTTCTCTCTTCTTCCTCTTCTTCCTCCTTCACTTCTCCCGTGCCCGTTGTTGCTCACAGTGTGGCCAGGAAGGCAACATGATTTTGGCAACTGTCCGATCCTCTTCAAGGCCGCGTTGGACATTGTGGCAAAATGTAGCACATCGGTTAGCAAGTTGGCGGGATAGTTGGCTGATAAGAATAGAAGAAAATTTTTAATGAACCAGAAAAGAAAATGCACGATGTATATTACTATTAAATGGCAAAGCATATTTAAATGTGCTCGTAATGTTTTAAATCGGGGGGAGAGAGAGAAAGAGAGAGAGAGAGGGAGGGAGTGAGGGGGTGGGGGGGGTGGGGGAGGGAATAAGGTGTGGTGGATACATCATTTCTCAAGGACAGCGTTTTAAAGACGCTGTTCTCTAATCTCGCCGCTCGCTAATAGTTTGTGTCATGAATTCTAATTCAGCTTGTTCTAGACAGACATAATACGAAACTAATGATACGATAAAAACAACAAATAACTGGTTAAAAGCAACTAATAATACGAAACTAATAGTAAAACTGAAATTTGACTTTAGAATTAAACTTGTTTTTAACTTTTCTTCGCGCAAGGTGAAATTTGAACTCGAACATTTGCGCCATTTTACCTTTTTGAAGGGATTGCTACTTTTGTTCCCAACAGGGTCGCGGTTTATCCTTGAAAAAACTTAGATAAACTGAGGAAATTTCCGATCGCTTGTAAACCGACTTGCTACATTTTAACACAATACTCAACGACCATTTTTTTCCTCCGCTCAAGGGGAAAGACTCTTCATCCGATTTAAGTTTACTTGACGACAGAAAGGGGAACAGGAAGAGTTGTCTTTGCTTGGCTTGTCATGTCTTGGCTTGTCTTGTCACAGTTTGTTCCATTGGGAGAGTAAGGTGTGCTTGCGAATCCAGCTATTGTTAAACCAAGATTTCCCGTTTTGCTGCTGGTTGTTTTACACGCCGTTCCCATTTCGTGTTGAGGCGATTGCTGGCTTCTGGAATGTTTTGTTTTAAAATGTAAAATATGATGTAGCTCCTTAGTGAGAGGTGTATTAAGCGCTTGAACTTGGCTGCTGTGTATTGAAACGGAACTGTAAATTTAGGTGTCTTCAAAGAGGATACGTGAGTGAGGCTTTTATGTAAGTTGTTGACTTGAGCGATTGATTTGTCCAAGTGTGCTCTTTGAGCAAATATGAGCAAAGGTGTTTGCCTTACAAAATGAATAAATTATTTTTTATGAAGTATTCATTCAGATGTGAAATGCAGATGACGCTCTTTGAACGCTAGCAGTGATTTCTATAGACATTTTATTTAATCAGTTGATAAAGAAGCTGTTACGGTACCAGTCATATCTGGACTACAGAAGCTTTGATCGTCTCGTCATCTCTTCAGCGCATTGGGGCACGGCTGTCTGCTGTTGTTGCGTGCCGTATTGTTCATTAAGCACTGATAAACACTAGTGATGCGATATCTTAATACGAGTGCCGACAACGCCTGACTAAGCCGCCGTTTTGTGAAGAACCGCGCGTACATAGGAATATCCCGTATTTTTGGCAAAGGTGAGCGCTTGAACTTTAATATTTGGTTTACTATGTCTGTCAGTCTGTTTCTCTCTCTGACATTGTGTGTTCCCCTCGCGCTGTTCCTCCCCCTCCCTCCCTCCTTCCACTGACCCACCCTTCGTCGTTCCTGTATTGGTTGTTTGATATATTCCCAAGTTGTTCAAGACGAGAATCCATTCCCCGGATCCTCTTCTTTTTTTTTTCTCTCTCAGTGTTTTCTTTTGATTTCTTCTTTAGTTGTCTGTGGCGTAGCACGGTGCCCATCAAACAGCAATTTGGCGCCTTGGCCAGGCTTGAGCTAGATCCTGTTTTCGGCAGTCGCCTTGAGCAGCTCTTTAAACTACTAAAGCGATATCTATCTATCTATCTATCTATCTATCTATCTATCTATCTATCTATCTATCTATCTATATATAAAGAACAATTGGTTTCGTTTCCTGTTCTCACTGTCCTGCCCCTTCTTTCCGGGCAATGGAAAGCGAGAGGTAGGGAGGCCAAATGAATGGGCTGTCTTCATTGCAAAATTTTTGTTTTTCGAGGTTCTCAGATCCCGAACCTAGGTTCCTCAACCACAAAAAGGTTCTGGAGCGTAGGTTCGGGACCTGAGAACATGGACATAAAGGTTCGAGAACCTAGGTTCGGGACCTGAGAACATGGACATAAAGGATCGAGAACCTAGGTGCGGGATCTGAGAAGCTCTGGGAAAAAAAAAGAAAGGTTCGTGAACCTGAACATTGAGGTTTAACGTCTACAGCCACCATTGGCGATACGGCAGACGGGGATAACCATCCCAGGGAAAGAGGGGTAGGGACCTGAATCAACAGTGAACCATCACAGCAATCACACTGCTAAGATGGACAGTGAAAATGGCCACATTTTATATCGCCCACCACGGGATTCACTTGGGACATCCATTTAATACAGACCATGAGTGAGAGAGAGAGAGAGAGAGAGAGAGAGGGGGGGGGGGGGTAAGGGGTCTTTGTGATAGGGGTGGGAGTGAGCTTACTAAATAGAATTGATCTAGAGCTGTTGACATCTTTTTGGTGGTTTAACGTAAGAAATGTATCCATGAACTTTTATCCATTTTTTTCTTTCAAATGAATAAGAAAAGCTGCTTTATGCCGGGTCGGCGTTGGTATGAATGGGTAAGTCGCCCGATCATGACTTGTTAACAGCGCTTCCAGATTACTGCAGTGACTTTCACTTTCGGCCATTTTGTTGCTAGTTTCCAATTTTCTGTTACCTCTGGAGCAAAGGTAGTTTGCTTCGGAAGCGAGATGTAAACGTGCACACATTTGCACGGACATCTGTCGCGCGCGCCTGTTGACGTACACACGCACACACACACACACGCACACACGCTCACACACACAAACACACATTCGCGTTTTGTAGCTTGCTATTTTATGGCTGATATCTTTTGGGCATTAAACGCTCAAAGTGGATTCCCAATAGCAACACGGTAGGTATCGTACAGCCCTATGTATTATATAGATAGGCATTATACACACTGAAAGTGGATCCCCTATAGCAAAGCGGTATAGCTAGCGCGCCTGTATATCATAGAGCTGTACGCTGTCCACTGTCCACCTCTTTGCTTATTATTCACAAGCGAGTTCACAAAAATAAGCGCATACAAAAATTGAATAAGGTTTGTTGTGGATTCAGCTTACTGTATATTTGACGTAGGTTTCATTTGTACACATACATTTCTAATTATTAATGTGTATTTTTTGTGAGTGACATCAAAAGGTTTGTATTATATGACTACCCCCAGCTGTGGTCTTCAAAGAAGAAGTAGATGTAGAAAAAACATACGCACGCACCTGCGCATGAACGTGTGCAAAGAAAGTATGATGATGATGATGATGATGATGATGATGATGACGATGATGATGATGATGATTGATGATTGATGATTGATGATGATGATGATGATGATGATGATGATGATGATGATGATGATTGATGATGATGATGATTGATGATTGATGATGATGTCTTCCAGAGCGCCAGTATTCCATGAGAACATGCTCAAATCGCTTGCAGAGAAAAGAGAGCACGCCACCAGTAGTTTCAAAAACGAATGATATATAATGCAGAAAATATAATAGTTTCACGAAAGATAGAGTTTAATGCTGGGCTGTGGCTCATCATCCCCACCTCCCCCCACCCCACTCCAATTCATCTACTGTTTCGCTTCTTCCTTATCTCCCTCCACTCTTCCACCCACCCACCCCCATCTTTCTCCCCCCCTTACCCCGCTCTCTCCACCCCCTCCCTCCCTCTCTCCGTCTCTTTCTCCTAGCTAAACAGATTAATTCCTATTCATTGCTGTTTATGACAGGTCTTGTGTATGCTGTATAGTGTACAATAGGCTTGTTCTGTGGCTGTAACTACCCGCGGTCGGCTCCTTGTCAAAGGTTTCATGGGGGGTTTAGTTCTGTTGCAGAATATCACCGGAGCTAGATTTACATACGCCCGAAAAGAAGGAACTATTTTCTCTGGAGTTGTGGTGTTGTTTTTTTTTGTCCCCGTTTTCCGAGATGCCGTTTTTTTGCGTAGCTTGTTTTTATGCACTTTATAACCGGCGACTTTGTGTTCTTTAGAGCGACAAAAAAAAACGAAAGGCACTAACGCACAAATGCACGCACGCACGCGCGACACTGCTCACGCTCTCTCTCTCTGTCTCTCTCTCCCTCTCCACCTCTTTCCGACCCACCCCTACCTTTGTCGAATTTGGAGATCATGAAGCATTTTTATCTTATCTCATCTTTTTGTTTAAATCTCATCTCATCTCATATTATCTTATATTTTTCAAGACATAAAACAGATCATAAAACATATAAATCTGTACAATGTTGCTCTCTCTCTCTCTCTCTCTCTCTCTCTCTCTCTCTCTCTCTCTCTCTCTCTCTCTCTCTCTCTGATTCTTTCTCTCTGTTTTCTATCTCCATCTCTCTCTCTCTCTCTCTCTCTCTCTCTCTCTCTCTCTCTCTCTCTCTCTCTCTCTCTCTGTGTGATTGTCTTTTTACCTATATATCAGTACACAGATCATTATTTCTTTCGCCGCGTTTGGAGAATAGGTGGAGCGAGCTCAACGCGTCACAAGGATGTCAGCGATATGTCCCATTACCTAAACTTTGTACGACAGCCAGATGGCCGTTTCATATCTCTGATCTGAGTTTCCTTCAGCCAACCTTGGAAGCAGACTTTAGTTCTGGACAATCAGCCCTGACTCTAACAACAACCACCACCACCAATAACTCCTTCGGATGAGAGTATAAACCGAGGTCCAGTCTGTGCACGCACGCCTTCCATCCTGCGGACTGTACAATCCTGACATCCATATTGTAGACGGTGGAATGCAAGCTACACAAATGCACGCAGCAAGTACTAGGTTTCGTTTCCCCCTCCAATCTCAGGTCGCCCTCGATTGTGCTCAGTTGTATTGAGGAGGGGAGGGGAAGTCAAGTGAAGCTTGAGTTAGATCCTGTATCTGCCAGCGCCTTTAGCTGCTTTTGAGTTGGAAAAGTGCAACATGAGAAGGAATAAAATAAATAAATATTATAGGTCTGTGTAAAGTAAATACAGAGAACGACACCTCGCTTTGCTCGGGAATCTAGTTGCGGATCTCTGATATGTAGGTCCGTGTTTTCTTTTCGCAAATCCGCCGGCGATGACTGAAGCGACGACCAGTTTTGTAGTGTGGATGTAACACTTGACTTGGTAGTAGTTTTGTATCGATGTGTTGTAGTCTTCCCCTGCTTGATTTCTTGCAGACAGGATTTGTGAAATTCACTGCAGACAGGATTTATGAAATTCACTGCAGACAGGATTTATGAAATTCACTGCAGACAGGATTTACGAAATTCACCGCAGACAGGATTTATGAAATTCACTGCAGATAGGATTTACGAAATTCACCGCAGACAGGATTTATGAAATTTACCGCAGACAGGATTTATGAAATTCACCGCAGACAGGATTTACGAAATTCACCGCAGACAGGATTTATGAAATTCATTGCAAACAGGATTTATGAAATTCACTGCATTATAAGCAGGTGTCATTTGAAATGAATTCGGTGCTATGTTGGTATAGATTTCGTTATTATAGTTAATGTGTATGGTTTCATCTGGTTTTCTTACACGATTATCACACAGTGGATTTATGATATTGGGGTAGTTTTAAGCAGTTGTGTTGTTTAGAATGCTTGAGAGCCGCTGCAGAAAATCTTCAAGGTTTATTTCACTTATACCTGTGTTGTTCGATCACATTCTTTCATTATTTATGTTTCCATTCAATCGTTCTTATATAGCGCTTTTCCCTCCCAAGAGCAGCTCAAGGATTTGTCCGTGTTTACTTTGGAATGCGTTAGGGTAGGGGTAGGGGCAGATGCAACAAACTGGTGGTTTTTTTCCAATGCTGTAATCATTATTGATAGTCCACATTCACATGTCCAATGTGTACCTAATGTGCTTGCGTCTGTTGCTAGATCAGTTTCATCGCGAGTTTAGGTACTTATTGTGTGCGTGTTGTGGGTCTTGTGCCTTGAGAAACTCGCTGAGCTTATAAGCGCGGAGACATAAGAACGATCCATGAGAGGGGACGGGTAGCTCAGTTGGTAAGAGCGTCTTGCTAGTAACCGAAAGGTCGCTGGTTCGAATCCCGGATTGGTCAACGTGTGGTCATATTATTTTCCCCTTTACCAACAACTGGCCCGCTGGTGTCAGTATAAATCGGTCCAGTAGTCACCTATGTGCGAAAGTGTCGTGTGACTATAATCTACAAACAACAACAACAACAACAACAACGAACGATCCGAATTTATGTGACATTCTGTCTTGAGCGATCGAAGAGGCTGGATTTTATTCATCTACGAGTGAACAAAATGGTTTATACAGTGCACTTTGCATCGTGGGCGATCGGAGAGGCTTCACTTTAGTAATCGACGAATTGGTCCTAATTTGGCTCGGAAGAGTCCGCTGGACCTAAAGCAATAATCATGTAATCGACGAAATTGTTATGTGGAAGAATTTAGTCCCTTGATGGTTGGTAAGGGCTTCTGTACAGGTACTCGTAAGCCTGCGTGGTAGATCATGGTTGGGCTAAAGCGTGCTTTAACATATTAATAATTGATATATGAGTCTCCAGGGCGGGTCGGGGACTGTTTCTGGTCAATGAGTATTGCAGTATCATTAAGGTATTTGTGAGTGACTGATGTCTTGCTAGAACTACATACCATAAGAGGAGAGAGAACTACGAATAAATGGTAACAAAGTAGACCTTTATAAAAATGGTGTTTTATTCACTCGCCTCCTTTCCTCTCATTTTGTTATAATGTTCATTAATTGGGATTTGACTGGAACTTTTTCATATCTACTATCACATGCACGTGTGAATAGACAAAAAAAATAAAATATTTATTGATTGATTAATTAAAATAGTATCGCCAGTTGAATCCGAGAGGGGTTTGGATTCACTTAAATAATACCAATGACAGTAGTTTGTAGGCTTAACAAAACAACAACAACAAACCATAGGTATACATAATTATTCATTGTGTTTGATAGTGTGTTGCATAATTACTCACCCTATATACCAGTGTAATATCGTATTAATATGAATCCCACTGTCCTATGCGTAGTCTTGGATTTGCAATGGAATAAAGCCATTCAGTAGCCGCGCGCATATACTTGGCCGCCAATTTAGTTTGTTGGCTGAACATGAAGATAACATCGTGTAGGATTTTGCTTATGTGGGACAAAATATACGCAATTTTTGTCGTTTATAAGTTGTGCCTTTTAGTGTAAGAGTTTTGTATATAACAAAAGCTGTATGCAAATACGCTTCATCTTCTTCTTCTTCTTCTTCTTCTTCTTCTTCTTCTTCTTCTTCTTCTTCTTCTTCTTCTTCTTCTTCTTCTTCTTCTTCTTCTTCTTCTTCTTCTTACGAGTTGTTTTGCAATGCATATTTGGTTTGGCTAGATGATTCAATAATATATTGGAGTGTGTCTTGGCAGACAGAAGCTACTGTTGTTTGAGTAATTCTGTGTAAATGTGAAGCACTCATCGCTGTACAAACCATTAAGCGAAATGTAGGTTTAGGTTTTCGAAAGCGAACAAAAGACGTACGGTAGCTTGTTGCGAGTGCATGGTTAATGCAGGTTTAGTGCAGGTTCAGACGGTTTTTTTTAATAGAGGTGTGTGCAACTGGATTGAGGCTTTTAGCATTGAGTGTGGGCCTACCTCTGTGTGTGTGTGTGTGTGTGTGTGTGTGTGTATGTGTTTAGAGAGAGAGAGAGAGGTAAGAAGAAGAAGAAGAACGTGCATGTGTAGGTATGTCTGTGTGATACTCGGTGTGTATGTGTGTGTGTGTGTGTGGAGAGAGAGAGAGAGAGAGAGAGAGAGAGAAGAACGTGCATGTGTAGGTATGTCAGTGTGATACTCAGTGTGTGTGTCTGTCTGTCTGTGTGCGTGTGTGTGTGTAGGGAGGAAAAGGGGAGAAAGTGCCTGTTTGTGTGTATGATTGAAGGCGCTTTGAATATGTTTATATAGATCTGGTTTAGGGCATTTAAAATTGAATGTCGTATACCGTGTGTTTCCGGGGAAAGGTGATTGTTTTGTGTTGTGTTGTGTGTGTGTGTGTGTTTGTCCTTAAGGTGGCAATATGTGCTTTTATTGAAAAAGTTCATTCTATTGTACTGGTTTTAAACACACAAAAAATACGAGAGCTTTTTCCATGTGTACAGGGAAGACGAATGTGCTTTGTGTTTTTGAGAAGAAGAACAGCAAATAATTATCTACGATAAACCGTCGTTGAGTTGGCTAATTGGTTGTTATTTAGGTTACCCAATCCAGCGTACAATTGCATAGCACGTAACTCCATCTCGCTGAAACATACTCAGGGCGCAGTTTAACAATCAAAGCAAAAAAGAAAGATGTGTTCATGTTGACGAAAGTTCGGTATTGAAGTGGCGTCTTCTGTGTCAAATAGGTGTACAGATAGATCTATACTATGATAAAAGAATGAAAGATAGATGTTTTTAAAAGCCGTCGTCGTTATCGCTGTAGAGGTTGAATTGTGTCTATATTTAGCGTTGTTGACGTTTTGTCAATGTGTTTTAGAGACTGTCCAGAGATCGTACGATACGAAAGGCCAGGATGGGATAGGATTGGATGTGGGGCCGGGTAGCTCAGTTGGTAAGAGCGTCTTGCTAGTAACCGAAAGGTCGCTGGTTCGAATCCCGGATTGGTCAACGTGTGATCATATTATTTTCCCCTTTACCAACAACTGGCCCGCTGGTGTCAGTATAAATCGGTCCAGTAGTCACCTATATGCGAAAGTGTCGTGTGACTATAATCTACAAACAACGGATTGGATAGGATAGGGTACGATACGACAGGCAGGGATGGGATAGGATTGGATAGGATAGGGTACGATACAATACTATTTGTTTTATTTATTGATTTGATTTTGATTGCTGATTGTAGATTTACGTTCCCGGACACATACATGTAAGCATAAAGAGGTTTATTTTTTTTATACCTTATTGTGCCTTTTTATTGGGCAATTCTGGGCCGCCTCCTCTGGGGAAAGCGTAGTCGCAGCTTGTGGCGCGTCCAAACCCAACCTACCTAATATTAGTTGTGTTCTTTTTTTTTGTTGAAATTATGCTGGAGAGAAGACCGGAGTACCTGGAGAAAACCCCCAGATTTTCCTCGAGGTCGAAAGTAAATAATATTCGGAGAAACATAACGGCAGATCGATCCCACACCTGTCAGGCGCCATTGGTTTGTAGCCTGTGGACAAGGCAAGTTAGTCTCGCCTTATACCACGCGGCCACTCCGCTCCATTGGATAGAATAGGAGGATAGGATACGATACGATTCGATATGGTACAGTACGATAAGATAGAAGAGGATACGATACAATAGCCAAGCTCTGTCCTCGTTGTGTTGGTAGAAGCTGATTGTACTGTATCGTATATTAGATTTATATTGTATTCACTTTTGCTAGGGAAAGTTTGCCTTCCAACTGATGCTTTGTTAATACAGCCCCGATTTGCCTAGAATAAAAGATCCACACAACGTTTGCGATTGCTCCGCACGAACTATTTATGCTTCTGGGCAACCCTTGTTTGTAGATTATAGTCACACGACACTTTCGCATATAGGTGACTACTGGACCGATTTATACTGACACCAGCGGGCCAGTTGTTGGTAAAGGGGAAAATAATATGATCACACGTTGACCAATCCGGGATTCGAACCAGCGACCTTTCGGTTACTAGCAAGACGCTCTTACCAACTGAGCTACCCGGCCCCACGGCAACCCTTTACAATAAGCGAACGTTTTTATAATGGCGCAGCACATGTTGACTGCACAAAAGCCAATCAAAGCGAAGTCGGCTGAAAGCGAAAGTTACTGTCGGTCACCGACGACATCACAATTCTATCAAATATAAATACTAATTCATACAGATTGCGCATAAACATAATTAGTCCGTCAAATTACAAGTACGGAACTCTTACCAGACTGTAAATGCTATTGTCGTTGCTATTTCACCGTTAAACTCATCGCCATTCGCAAATCGAAAGCCCACCACTCTGGCTGCCATATTTTTCTCTTCGCAAACATCCTCTGGAGACTGCTACAGAGCGCTCTTAAAGTTAATTATAGTTTATACTCGCACGATACAGGTATGGCATCACCAAATGTAATTTATCGCCGATGGATCTGCGCATGCGTGAACATTTGGAAGTCATTTGTCGGAATGGGAATTCAGCATAGATATAAATTGGTCATCGTATTCGGTAATCCGCCATTTTCAAACAGGCTTAAACTAAGCGTGGATTCTGTGAAATTCCCGTTGCAAAATAACACGAGAGAAGAGAAGGAGAAAAGCGGGAAACTGCGTTTTATAAAAAAAATTTATTATTATTATTTATTATTATTATTATTATTATTATTATTATTATTATTATTATTATTATTATTATTATTATTATTATTATTATTATTATTATTATTAAAACAGGGTCATTGCAGTTAAAAAGAGACTTGTTCAACCCTCTCAACAATGTACAACTGTATTCACAATTTCCTTGGCACCCGATTGTAAACGAATGCAATTCATATACGAACATTTCAAAATAACGGCGAGTAGTTGGGGTAAA
The DNA here is from genome assembly GCA_036898135.1 of Oncomelania hupensis. Taxonomy (NCBI): domain Eukaryota; kingdom Metazoa; phylum Mollusca; class Gastropoda; order Littorinimorpha; family Pomatiopsidae; genus Oncomelania; species Oncomelania hupensis. The sequence goes on from CM072524.1 coordinate 41,885,946, forward strand.
GCCTCAGACGTCCCATGCGTGGGATGTCTTTATTGTAAAGTGACTGGCCGGTGGAGGGCATTCAATTTTCCCACTAGGGTTGTTTCGGCAGATCTTTTATGCGGATTGGGGGTTGTCCGGTCCTGATTTGGCTCGGAAGAGTCCGCTGGACCTAAAGCAATAATCAATCAATCAATCAATTAAAAATAACGGCGCACGGAATGAAAACAAGCGGTAGGTACTGGCTATGTGCACAAAAAAATGGGAAATTATTGGCGAGGTTTCGTTTCTTACGCTTGTCAAAATGTTTGGGGAACGTCTGAAAGGTCTACTTTGCACTGGGTGTAAGTGCAGTCTTGTTTATTCTACTCGGAACATTTTACGATAGCTGGGCTTTCTGCGATGTCTTACGCATCGTAATTCGTCATTCCTTCTTTTTCCAGTCATGCGTATAACTTGACAGAAATGAGGTCCAGAAGTTCACGCTTGCGCAGAACCATCGGCGATGATTTACATTTGGCGATGCCACGCCGGAGCGTGTAGGCGACTGCTGGTCACATTATTCAGACACCAGCGAACCAGTTGATGGTAAGGGAGAAATAATATGGTCACACGTTGGCCAATCCGGCATTCGAACCAGGGACCCTTTGGTTACTAGTGAGCCGCTCGACCAACTCCCCCCGTTGGGGTGCCGGGGGTTTCAGTACAAATAGTATCCCCACTTTCTGGAAATTGAATGCTTTAAATTCCCACTGTCGCTGTCTTTCTCATTTGCTCTTTCTCATTCCTGCTCTGTTCTATCAATCTGCTATACTATCTTCTTCTTCGCTAGACCAGTCACCTAACTTATTTGTGTGTGAGGTCTGTTGGATCAGCTTGGGAATATTGGACGCTTTGTGCCAGGTGGTCACTAGGGCTTCCTATGATGTTATTATTTAGCAATGTAGGCATTTTATATGTATGTGTTTTGTTGATAATTTATATTCCATTTTGTGTTTGTTATCAGGGGTTTCATAAATCAGAGTATAGCCTCAGCGTCCCTTGCGTGGGATGTCTTTATTGTAAAGTGACTGGCTGGTGGAGAGCTTTCAGTGTTACCACTAGGGTTGTTTCAGCAGATCTTTTATGCGGATCAGGGGTTATCCGGTCCTGATTAGGCTCCGAAGAGTCCGCTGGACCTAAAGCAATAATCATGTAATGTAATGTAATGTAATGCTCGACCAACCAAGCTACCCGGCCTTACACAGAGCGCTCTCTAGCCAAAATAGTGACGTGGCCTTGCGTAGCGCTCTGGCTGGGCAGCTCTCTGCTAGCGTACCTGATATAATGCTTTTATCGTCTACCTTTACCAATAATCTGTGCTGACCTTGAGACAGCTTGTTTGATAATAAAACACCTCTTTGACCAGTAGCCGTAACGTTTGACGTGTCGCCTTCGGGTAATACATTAGCATCACCCATACATTTATTCCACGGAAAGGATCTATCTGGTTTTCGGTGCGAAATATTAGTATAAGCATCAGTTTATATTGCTTTGGATCGAACCTATGGCGAAGATGAAATACGATTGTGAATAGCCTATCCTATCCCGTAACTCTAAGGTCGCTGGGGCATCACAGATGATCGTTTAACCAGCGTACTTCGTCTTTTTCTGTCCTCAGGAACCCTCATGGCTTTGCTCAGTGTCAAGCCAGTCCATTTTGGAATGTTGTCCTCCCACCTCTTTTTCTGTCTCCCTCTTATTCTGCCTCCTTGCACCGTGCCTCGCAGGATGGTCTTTGCAAGGCCTGATGCTCTGGTGACGTGGCCATACCATCGGAGTTTCCGTGTTTTCACCACTGTGAGCATGTCATCGCGTTGTCCACTGGCTTGTGTGATGGTCGGCCGGACTTCGTTGTTGGTGATGTGCTGGGTATAGGAAATGCCCAGAAGTCTTCTGTAGCACCTCATCTCCATGCTTTGTATTCTTCGTTGTAGATCTGATAAAATATATGATAAAATATTAAAACAAGTGAACATTCCACTGTTGAACTGCTGCAGTATCCAACAATTATTACCATAGCACAAATTATTAGCCAGTCTCCAGTGAGCAAATTTTTGTGATTATTTTGTCTGATCCTTGGATGTGCTTTTTGCATTTTGCGTGTGATTGTGTGTATGCTTGCGTGTATGGTCTAATATCACAAACTGTGAATAGACGTTAAATAAAATTATTGAATTGAATCTGCTGTGAGGGTCCATGTTTCGCAAGCGTATATGAAGATGGAGATGACAAGGGAACGTTAATAATTTGAAGTTAAAATAAACAAATTAATTAAAATATTTAAGGGTGCTTGCTTCTGTTTGGACATGAGAGAGATAGAGAGGGGGGGAGGGAGGGAGGGAGCGATAGAGAGAAAGAGCAGAGAGAGAAAGAAAGAGATTTCACAGCGGACAGAGCCAATTTCTGTCGAGCTTCTTCAATCTGGTGGCCTAGCCTGGCAGCCTAAGCTTGAATCCCAAGCATCTGTAGTTGGCCTGTAGCCTGAGCTTGTTGGTAGCCTGGCTTGGCAGCTGAGCTTGAATCTCAACAGAGTGGGGAAAGTGACTCAATAAGGTGGAATTCAAAGGGGTAACTGGGAGAGAGACGGTTTCCAAACGTTGTGTTATAATGAGATATGTATGTGTCGCATCATATTCTCCGAGTGTGTATCGACAAACGGGAATGAGAGATAGATGGGATGGAAAGCGGTGGGAGGGAAAGGGGGGGGGGGTTAGAGACAGACTGATTCAGCCAGTGCACATGTAACAAACAATGCGTGCATTGAGACAAACTGAGACAGACAGTTGGCTAATAGGTGTATACGGAGAGACAGAAAACCCGAGATAAGCAGCCTAATGGTAAAGTAGAGACAGAGAGACAGACTTTTACATAAACAGAGAGAGAGAGAGAGAGAGAGAGAGAGAGAGAGAGAGAGAGAGGGTGGGGGGAGAGAGAGGGAGAGGGAGGGAGAGGCTGGTTCAGGCATATAATGATATAGACGGGGAGACAGTATAATGACAATATTTTTGGTGTGTCGTCTTCGCTGGCGAGTTAGGTAGGTTAACAACATGTGCATTGCATCGCCCCATCTGTTGCCTGTGCACTACAGCAGAAGCGTGTTTCAGAATTACAGAGGAAATAGCGTTGTTGAGTTTCACCGGAGTGGAACACATTTATCTTTAAAGCTGTACTTATATATGTGTTTTATTGTGTTGGAAAAGTGTGTTGTGATATCGATTTGAGCTATTTCTCTTTTGGAAAAGCGTGCGTGGTTTTATATTAAAACAAGGTAGTTGTTTTCAAGTTGAGTGCACAAGTGTCTTTTTGTAATCCTTCTTATATAGCGCTTTTCCAGCTCAACAGTATCTCAAGGCGCAGGAGGTAACTGAATCTGCCCGAGGAACCTACTTGGGCGCATCGTGTACTAGTTTTCATGTTTCTGTTAACAACAATGTGTTGTGTGCTATTATGATAAACAAAATACCGTTTTCATGTCACTTCGTTTTAGAAACATAATAAGCTTTACAGATTAGGTCAGACAGAGGGGGATACGATTGTTGAAGAAGAAGAAGAAGAAGAGAAAGAAAAAAAAGAAGGTTGACAGAAGAGGAAGAAGAAAAAGAAGATGGAGCAAGAAGACGAAGAGAAATAGGACTATTTATAATACAGAAAATAAAAGGCCAACTTCAGCCAAAACCCATAGAGTGACTGTGACCAATATATATTGTGTATAAACTATTAAACATGTAGTATGTAGAGCCCAATGTAAATGTCCCTATTAGTCATTATTTACTTACAGGGCTGTTCGTCAGTAGAAAAAAAAAAGTTACACTTCAATGTCAATAACAAGTAAAGATGGTTTAGGATTCAGAGTAGACCGACAGACATGCAACGCAATGACCATGTTTTTTAATGTTAGCTTCAACAGTACGAATTTAAAAAAAACAAAAACGTGTTCATAGAAGTTACAATGTAGAATCGTCAAATCATGCAGCGTGCATGTAATTGGTGTCTTGTGGTAAGAAATATGTTTATAGACGTTAGAATGTGGAGTAATCAAAAACGGTTTGTTCCTGTGGTTAACGTCATTGCCTTGTTGTAAGAGATGTGTTCTTAGAAGTTAGAAGTTGGAATATTGAACTGTGCAGTGTTCCTGTTTTCCGTGTCAGGATCTTGTCGTAAGAAATGTGCTTATGGAAGTTACAATGGTGAAATCTGCGGCGGTCCTGAATTTACTGTCAAGGTTTAGTCATTGTTAGATGTTAGACGTTGGAAAAGGTGACGATGCAGTGTCCCTGTTTTGAGAGTCAGGATCTTGTTTAAGATATTAGTTCTTAACAGTTAGAAATGTGAGTAATCAAATGTACGGTGTTAAGATATTAGTTCTTGACAGTTAGAATTGTGAGTAATCAAATGTACGGTGTTTAAGATATTAGTTCTTACCAGTTTGAATTGTGAGTAATCAAACGTACGGTGTTAAGATATTAGTTCTTAACAGTTAGAATTGTGAGTAATCAAATGTACGGTGTTCTTGTTTTTATTGTCGGGTCTTGTGGTAAAAAAATGTGTTCGTAAAGTTGGAATAGTAGAATTTGCAGTGTTAATGTTTTCAGTGTCTAGTCGTAAGAAATAGTGTTGTTAGAAGTTAGAAGTTGGAGTCAGCAGATATGTAGTGTGCATGTTTTCAGTGTCGGTGACAAGCTGTAAGAAATAGTGTTCTTGTAATGTGGAGTCATCAAATATGTTGTGTTCATATTTTCAATGTCAAGGTTTTCTCATAAGAAATTTGTTCGTAGTAGCTGGATTGTGCAATAGCAAAATCTGCAATGTTCATGTTTTCAATTCCTGGGTCTTGTAAAAAAAAAAAAGTCTACTTTTAAGTTAGAAGTTGGAGTGATCAAATGTGCAGTGTTGATGTTTCCAATATTAATGTCTGGTCGGTCTTACAAGTAAGTAGTTCGAATAGTGAGTGTGCAGTGTTCCTTTTTCCAGTGTAGGGTGTTGTCGTAAGAAACGTGTTCTTTGAAATTACGAGTAGTGAAATATGCAGTGGCCACGCTTTTAATTCAATACCAACGATGAATGTATGAATGCATGTATGAATGTGGCACTCATAAGATATCAATGTGAGCGCATCAAGTATTTCGTGTGCGAGTCGACGCTTTAAGCTGTTATTATCAAATACGTCCGGTGTACATTTCCTTTATGCTTTTATGTTTAGAATTGCTGATGAATAAATACATGCATGAGTGTAGATCCAGTTTGTGAGGAAATTTCTGAATTTTGTTGAAATATATATTGTGGGCTTGAAGCGTAGCTATTCTACTGTTGGGTATTTTGTTTCCCTTTGTCTATGACTTCAAGCTGGCAAAATGTAAAGTATGTCATCGATTTTCTGTGCATTTTAATATTCCTGCCTCTTTTCTCGCTCGTGGGGATGAAAATTAATTCCCTGCGGATCAAATGGCGCCTTATGGAGAGAAAATTAATTTCACGCTGTATTGAAAACCCCGCATTAAATGACAATCAATTTTTACCCCCGAGAATAGAAGTAGGTCAAATAGCAAAATAGTTTTATTTGTTCTATAAGGAATGATTTGTAAACCCGGTAAGACTAGGAATAAACAAGGAAGAAGAGAAGAAAAAAACAGGAATTGACGGAGAGCAGAAATAACATACAGATGAATCAATCAAAGAGAGCAGGAAAAAAGTGGGTGCATTGCAACTTTTCCGAGATGTTTCCTTGCTCGTTGACAAATTAACCGGAAGAGGTTCGGACGGCAAGAACTAAGATGGAGGAGAGAACGAAGACAGACGTTAAGAAGTGAAAGTATCGAATTCTGGGCTCCTTGGCTGCAGGGCGTTTAGCATTTTGCACCAGTGACGTAAAATATCACCATCAGCAGCAGCAGCGGCAGCTGCATCATCATCATCATCATCATCATCATCATCATCATCATCATCATCATCATTATCTTCTTCTTCTTCATCATCATCTTCTTCTTCTTTTTCTTCGTCGTCGTCGTCGTTGGGGTCGTTGTCGTTTTCTGCGTCATCGTCGTCGCCATCATCATCATCATCATCATCATCAACAACAACAACATCATCTCTATTTCCTCCTCTATTCTTCTTCCTTCTCATCCTCTTTCTCCTTCTAATTACTCAGCACATGTCAACCTAACAGCTAGTTTCCTTCTGATTATTATATTTTATTCCGCTCTCATATTGTGCGGACGTGGGAGCATCACACTTTACCCTAGTTTATGGCTGTCGCATCTCACTCGGGCCTAATACCTTGGACTGGGGTTGACAAACCAACTTGTGAACGTACTGTAGTATTTTGTAGTACAAGTCTTGACATTTGTAGGGACAGTCTAAGAAGAAGAAGAACGAGAAGAAGTAAGTGGTTTTTTTTGGTGGCAGTAAAGTTAATATTGTACTAGTTTACTGTTATTTGTTTATTCTTTATATTTAACCACAAACTAAACAACTTCCACGTCAATAGATTCTGGGAGTTATCAAGAGCTTGTGAAAGAGTTTTGGCGGTTGTGTTTTAGTTTTGTTCAAATTCTGGGAAGAAAGTTTGAATCACAAATTTCGGGTCTGTGTTGTGGACAAGTTGTAGCTCCGGATATATTGGGTCCCCTGCGCTACATTACGTTATATCGGTAATAAAATAATAACCCACTGTCTCATGTTTTATAGATCGGTAGATAGCGTTCTTAAAGATAGCGCATTCCCGCTTTCTTTCGTTTATTGGAGCATTAACTAAGAAGTCACCATTGTGGGATACAGATCTCGTAGATTGTACATTTCTGCGTTGATGCTTTTCTCCTTGTATCTGAGTATTCAACGTAGTTTTGAAAACATTATTTGATGCTATAGATTTTATAGATAATGCCATTCATATGTTATAGGTCTTATAGAGATACTATCATTCGTATCTATTTTTGATACCCCGAGTTATTGACTGGGCCATTTCAAGCTATTGATTGATAGATAGCGGTTCTTTTGTCCTTGCAGTAACATTGTGACAGTGCATTCGCTTACGTTTACTTTTCTTTTTAATTTCCCCGGCGTGTTCAATATAGTAGTATACCATTTGGTGGTTTTTTTTTTAAAAGTTCACCATTTGGTGTGATTGTGAAGATACAACGGGCAAAATATTCTTAAAGAATGTTTGATATGTGGGAGAGGTCTTTGCAATTTAAAATTAACTATACCATAATACGTCAGATGGGATATATTGTATAGCGCGAAGAAGGAACTTTAAGTCAATAGAATATAATATGGAGTGAGGATAGAACTATTAAGTCAAATGAATATTTTATTTAGAGCGAAAATGGAACTGTAAGTCAATAGACTATATTATAAACTTAGCGAAGATGGAACCAGAAGTCAATGGAATATGTTATATAGAGCCAATGTGCTACTAAAAGTCAATAGAATATATTACAAGCGTAGCACAGATGACATGAGACCACTGTTCTTAAAACCACTATATGTCAACGCGACGTGTGATAGAGTTCTCTGACAGCCATGTTCATTTAAAAGAATGAGTACAAAAATCCCAGGACTTTTGGGAGTGTTAGTGCGCATATTACAACAACAAAATTGTGTGTTTTTAAAGAATGTGTTTCGCCATCTGCAGGCTGCTTTTGTGGGTTAAAACAACGTGGCTTTAAAAGTAATCGATATTCTGTTTTGGTTAAAATTCTTCGTAAAGTATGTGTAAAACATCTCTCTCTCTTCTCTCTCTTCTCTCTCTCTCTCTCTCTCTCTCTCTCTCTCTTTCTCTCTCTCTCTCTCTCTCTCTCTCTCTCTCTGAGTGATAGTTTGTTTAATTTTAAAATGGACTGAACTTGCAAAGCGCAGATAACGTTGGGTGTGTGAGTTAAGGATCGTTCTGGTTCAAAAGCATGTAGGCCTATGCTTCAGGACGTCGAAACGTGTGGGTGTGTGCGTGTGTGTGCGCGCGTGTTACTACTTACCAATCTTCTTTTATATTTTAACACCAGCTGCAACACTACAGACAATCTTGGACTTGCTAGTGCAGACATTTAATGTGTCAATACTTTACACTTGAAATCAACTGTCAACACGAAGAACCTTGGACAACCTTGTAAAAAAAGGAGAGGGGATGGGTGGGGGGGGGCTGGGGGGGTTTCTGTATCCTTAAGACTTAGGAGTATTGGTGGTTTTAAGGAATTGATTAGAAAGCCGACATATCGGGATGTTTCAGTATAAGATGGATATCCTGGCCAGAGAACGTTGCAAACTACATTGCGAGTAAAAAGCCATAGTGCAACGGTTATTTCCAAGGTGTGTGGTTTAAAACAGTGCGGTCTTAAAGTCGTGGACTTGGTTGACTAAATAATATGGATTACCTGACCAGGACTCGACCCCAACAAAACCAACGAAGGCGGCACTCCGTACACGTGGACCAGTTGGCCTACGTTAAAAGTGTGTATTTGATGATTTATGCACATTCTGTCAAAGTACCAGACATGCTCGTTCAAACCAATCCCCGTCCAGTTTACTACATCATATTACATATACCCCACCTGTTCACACTGTTGTAAGCTAAAGGGTAAATTCAAAGAGAGAATGACAAGAGGAGTTTATTTATTTATGTTTTCTTCTGTGTGACTTAATGACTGCTTTTGTGTATCCTTTATGGAATGAATGAACATTGAAGTTTAACGTCTACACCCACCATTGGTGATATGGCAGACGGGGATAAACATCCCAGGGAAAGAGGTGTAGGGACACGGACCAACACTGACCCACCAGAGCAATCATACTGCTAAGATGGACAGTGATAATGGCCACATTTTATATCGCCCACCACGGGATTCGAACCTGGGTCATCGGTGTGCCAGGCGAACGCTCTACCACTTGAGCTACGGCGGTGGGCCATCCTTTATGGGTGTTAAATGTAATATTTGTTTGTCTCTTCTTCTTCTTCTTCTTCTTCTTCTTCTTCTTCTTCTTCTTCTTCTTCTTCTTCTTCTTCTTCTTCTTCTTCTTCTTCTTCTTTCTTTTCTGTCAGTCACTGGCAATGTGAAATCGAGCTTTTTTTTTAAATTTTATGTTTGGATTCATTGTGAGTCTGTGTACTCTCTCTCTCTCTCTCTCTCACACACACATACACACACATACACACACCAACAACAACAACAACAACAACAACAAATCCCGATTTTTTTGCAAATCTGTGAGAGATGAGTCCTAAAAAGTTAAAAAATTATATCGGGAAAAAATGTCTGTCCGTCCGTCTGTCTGTCCCCCGTCCGCCCTCTGTGCAAAAACGTTAACGTGGCTAAGTACTCAGAACCTATTTCAACTATCACAACCAAACTTGATAAGATTGTTTATACCCGTTAGATCTCATAAATGGTCAGTCAATGAATGACTTCACTTCAAGGTCAAGGTCACATGGTGATCTTTTTTTTCCTAGGTTATTATTATTGAACTTATGATTCTTTGAGGCATGATAGATATCAATGGGACACACATACTTTGCAAATTTGGTCAACCTCACTCTTAAGGTCAAGGTCTAAAGTCGGTTAGTACTTTGCAGTGACCTTGACCCTAAACTATGAGAGGTATAAAGTCCAAACTTGTTGTATTTAGAAATGATAGATTGATGTCTTGATATTTGTTTGTTTATCTTGAAGGTCCAGGCCATTTTAGGCCTTGCAAAAACATACAAAAATAGGTCATCGTACAGTATAATGGCAGTTTATAGTATGCAACAACTTTTGGGTTATTTGATCAGACAAGTATGAGCGATCACGTGAGTGTCAAGGTCATCCCAAGGTCAAGGTTATTAAAGGTCAAGTTCATCCAGAGGTCACTGTTTTTATGGGATAATACAACTTTTTGCTGTAGTTTATTTGATAGTACATACGTGTATTTGGAGCCGGAGGTCAAGGCCATCTCAAGTCCAAGAGCATAGTGGTTTGGTGGTTGTTGTTGGTGGTGCTGTTATTTTTAGTGGTGGTGGTGGTTTTGTTTTATTTCTAGGCAATCCCGTCGACCTTTCCTGAAAATAAAATCTTACAGCATTTATAAAATTTGATTGCTAGCAATTTGTTTTTATCCCATCCATCCATACCTCCATCCATCTGTAAAATCTCTGAACAGCCTACAGTAAATCCAATGTATTAGTTGGTCAACGCAGGTTTTCTAGGCCAAGAAATTGATGAGCTTTGTTGCTTTATGTGTTCCAGAGAAGGATGACCACGGCCTAGAGATGGTCAGTCAAGGGTCCGGCCACAAGCAGCGGCCAAGCAGCGCCTCCAAAGCCACTGGCCAGTCCGGCAAATCCAGCAAGTCCACTGGGGTGAGTTACCTTAAATCGACAGCTTCAAACAAAAGTGGTGTGAAGTGCTTTAAAAGTGACCTTTAGGTAATACAATCCCTTACAAATAATAGAATCAGAATCTTTATTGTTCCTCTAAAACTACAAGGGTGGGGGGTGGGGGAGGGAGTTGGAGGAGGAGAGTGAATATTGAATTGAAGTGACTTAAGAGTTTGCCTGTGATCAAACAGATGTGTGGATCCTTTTTTTAAAATGATGGATGTGTGACTGGGGATTTATTGAATAAAACTATTGGCCTTTCGTTATCATCAGTTGTAGTGTAAAAACTGTTTGGGAATTGCGTTGAAATCTAATTCATGGGTATAAATGTGACTCTCATAAATAAGCGCGTACAGTTATTATGTTACTAATTATCTGTAAGAACAACTTCATTGGAGAACAAAACTTGTATTAAATTTGACAGGCGTTTCTTTTTCTTAATTGTACCCATATAATTTTGTGACGAGTTCCACAAATCTGGTGGCTTCGATACAGTTTTCAGTTCAATCTAAATGCCTAATTCAATTGATTGGGGTCATTTTAAGTAACGAAGTAATCATTTCTAGGTGGAAATATTTTTAAACTCTTAAAATCTATTTTCATTTAAGTTGATTCCCCGTTGTGCAATACATCTGGTGTATTTATTTCTTGATGTTAAATAAGGAAGTTTGAAGTCTATTCTTGTCTCTGAAATGTTGTCGCTGGGAATAGATTAGTCATATATATATATATGCAAATATTATTTATTTTCACTTGCTCTTAAAATGTGAGTTGTTTGTTTTAATTTAGAGCTGAGCATAGCGATCGCTGGCGTAGATGTTGTTGTTGCTGATTTTGCAGTGGATTAGATTATTTGCATACAAACAGATTTTTACTAGACAAGTTGCGTTATTTTAATTTTAATCTTAATTTTAAGTTTTAGTTGAATTTGATGCTTTAAGTTTATAGAGGACTACAATCTAGTGTCTAGGTTTGGTAGATGTTAATAATTTTTTTATAAAGAAGAAAGAGAATGTTACAGTTCCTTAATATACTGTCCAATATCAAAGTACTTTACACAAAATGTCTATTGATTAAAATGTACTTTTTGTAATTACGTTGTACAGATGAATAATCAGAAACATTTTTGCTTTGGTGTAAATACTCGTGTTTTCATTATCAGTGTGTTTGCACATGTTTAATCGGAGTTTTATATAACAGTATTTAAACATATGTAAACAGAATTTATGTGTTTCGATGTAAATAAATAACTTGTTTGACTTTTAATCAACAATTGACGTTCTGTTAATTTTTATTTTAAATGAATTTTTTTAAAGTAAATATTGTGTGCCATTTTTTAAAATCACTTTTTTAAAAAAAATATTCAAAGATTTTTTTTGTTTTAGTTTTTTAAATAATATTTTTTAAACGGAGTCTGTGTGTTTGAATGAAGTTAGATTGAAAACTGGACTAGTTTCTACTTTCGCTTCATTAACACAAAATGTTCACTGACGCTTTTTTTAAATTTGTAACTGCCCACACTTTACAGCTAACGTAACACGTAACATCTAGCAGCTACAACTACATCGCTTGGACTAACAGAACTGAAAGTATAATGTAAGAACGATTAATGTGTATGCCCTACATTGTTTGTTACTGACCGATATACATTAAGTTATAGTTCAGCTTTAAGAGGTATTTGTGTTTTTAATGACTTTCTTTCGATTTAAAGAAATGGAGTTGTCGGTGGTGCCGACATACCGAGTCCAAGTAACACCAGCATTTCTCCACCTCTCCCTTCACTTGTATACAATAGTTCTTTTGTTGTTGTTGTTGTTGTTGTTGTTGTATCAATTTTTATTCATCACATTAACATAAGTTGTACTGATGTAAACTTAAACAATTTACAAAATGTACCATGCGTACATCATAGATATTTTCCTAATTAATTAATTAATCAAACCGTACAAATCATCAAACTTTTGACATACACATACACTTGTAACAACATACATTCCCTTATAACAATTACTTCACATAAAAAAAAAAAAAAAAAAAAAAAAAAAAAAAAAACACTTTCAACTTCACATGTGAAGAACGAAGTAGTTATAAATGTCATTGTGCGTCTTACGGAAAGTTAAAATTGGTCCTCCAGGCCCTTAAAAGAAAAAAAAAGATATTTCTCTTATATATAATAGCGCACTTACAAGCTCAGAGAGCTTCTCAAGGCGCTAGCCCGTAATATCCAGCAATCACAAAATAGTTTGCTGAAGTCAGGATTCGAACCCACGTCGCCCAAGACGCACTCACACAAGTCGTGCGCTCTGACCACTGAGCTATCGCTGCCGCCTTACCTACCCTCTCCACCTTCCCCACCCCACTCACAAAAAAAAACGAAAAGAAAAATGATTTTTTTTAAAATCTAAATTAAAACAAATTAATAAATAATTTCGCCCCTTCCCCTCTCCCTCCCCCCCCCAGCCCTCTCCCATCCCAAAATAATGATATAAATAATGAAGAAATATTATTGGAACTAAAAATGCTTAATTAAATAAATTAGGTACACATAATTAAAAAAAACATTGCGAGACTAATTGTTAGAAGTTAAAACAACAACATCAAAAATTAGAACAAATTGAATAATTCATAACTTCTAATTAAATCCATGAGCATTAAGCTCAATGACCAATCAGAATGTTCTTCTGGATATACAATACTTGCGATTGACATAGGTAGCTTTAATTTATTTAATATAATAAGTAAAGGCTGAAAATGGTTATAATTTTGTTGACATTCAAATATTAAGTGATTTACATTCAAAACGCTACCACAATTACAAAGTGCTGGAGGATTTATGAAACGAGCACGCCAAGCATTTAGCCTTATTCTGTGAAATAAACTGTTAATATGAAAAGATTTTGAAATAGATATCACATTTTTTTGATACTGGTGAATTATCCAAGTAATGTTTTTCAATGACCTCTTGCTAAAACGATGTGCTTGGAATCGGTGGAATGAGAAATAGAATAGTTCATTGTGAAAGCATGCAAAATAGAGAGAGAGAGAGAGAGAGAGAGAGAGAGAGAGAGAGAGAGAGAGAGAGAGAGAGAGAGAGAGAGAGAGAGAGAGAGAGAGAGAGAGAGAGAGAGAGAGAGAGAGAGAGAGAGAGAGAGAGAGAGAGAGAGAGAGAGAGAGAGAGAGAGAGAGAGAGAGAGAGAGAGAGAGAGAGAGAGAGAGAGAGAGAGAGAGAGAGAGAGAGAGAGAGAGAGAGAGAGAGAGAGAGAGAGAGAGAGAGAGAGAGAACACCAAGATGAGCCATAACCTCGCTGAGCGAAGTGAAGAAGACAAGGGAGATAACTTCTGACTGACAGTGTTTATGACCGGTTGCCTGATTACGTCCCTTTTACAATGATTCCCAGGCGTACTGTCACTGAATGCCGCGCACTCTGCTACATGCACTGAAATGAACATCTCTGCACGAACAGTTTGTTGTTGTCGGTGATAGTTATTTGTTTTCTAAGTTGTCTCTCTCCTCCTTCCCTCCCCCCTCCCAATTTTTATATTTATTTGGCACATTTTAAATGAACGTTAAAGTTTAACGTCTACACCCACCATTGGCGATATGGCAGACGGGATAGGAAAGAGGACCTGAATCAACACTGAACCACCAGCGCAATCATATTGCTAAAATGGACAGTGAAAATGGCCACTTTTTATATCGCCCACCACGGGATTCGAACCTGTGTCGTCGGTGAAAGCTCTACCACTTTGTTACATTTGTTATTGTATTTATCAATGGTTGATTAAGCCCCGATGCTTGAATCTTGATAAGTAATAATAATAATAATAATAATAATAATAATAATAATAATAATAATAATAATAATAATAAATAATAATAATAATAATAATAATAAAAATCCTATCCTATCCCGTAACCCGGAGGTAGTAGGGGCACCACAAATGATCGTTTAACCAGCATACTCCATCTTTCTCTGTCCTCAGCAGCCCTGATGGCTTCGCTCAGTGTCCAACCAGTCCATAATAAAAGAAAAAAAAAGGTAAAGGTAGTCCCATAACCTTGTGGCCGTATGGGGAGCGTGATGTTGGAGATCATACTTATCTTGGGCCAGCTTAATGAGGGTGATGCCCATCTCTCTCCCTCGCTGCTTTACCTTCCCCACCCTTAAGAGAGTAGGTACTCGGTCACAATTGAGTCAACTGGGGGTGTTGTTATTTGTCGCTTCACATTTTGCGGTCACCCATCCAAGTGCTAACCGCACTGGACGGTGCTTAACTTGCGACACAGTAGCGAGTGCTCTAACCACTGCGCTATCCGACACCCCTATATAATAAGTAATAATAATAATAATAATAATAATAATAATAATAATAATAATAATAATAATAATAATAACAACAACAGGTAATTTATACAGCGCTTTCCAAAATCACAGAGCGCTTTACACAAACAAATGGTAACACAACATGCGTACATTGGTCAATAACACGCAACCACATACACATCCCAACACCAAAAAATAAGTGTAACTCAGATTCGTTTATCCACGTAACCTGTTCACTCAGCAACAAGGCAGGAGTCGGCGTATGAAGTTTTTCAAATTTATTCAGCATACATCAACAACTGCATACAACTTACAAGATCGCTCAATCGCTTTTTTTTCACTCTTTTTACAATTAGACAACCCGTGACTTATATAGTCTCTCTATAATCGAGAGAAAGTCCGAACATTCCTGCATGACGCAATAACATCCAATCAAACTAAACCTCGTCACCGGAACTATGCAATGTCTTACGTCATATAACTTTATTTAGGTTAGAAGAACCTCTTAGCTATTACTAGATTTATCTGCATGCTTCGATCGATAGTAAACAATTCTAAAAAAAATTCTCCAACAATATCGACCAACGAAAATTATCAACATTATACAAAGCTTCTTCTAACAACAACGCAAAATCAAATCAAAGGTAAATACACTCTGTTATTGAATGCTTTGCAAAACAAAACGATCGGATCTGTCGTGCGCGTCTCACACGTAACGCACTTGAGCCACGGCGATGGGACCAGAATCACCAACAATCAAAAGTTTTTACTCACGTCATTTCGCAGAATAAATCCGTTGAAAGAAGACGTATATACACCACCCACAAATACACACACCATTCCCAATCACCGTCGCCAGAGAGAGAGAGAGAAAACGAAAGATGAAAATAGTCCCATTGTAGTTATGTTCGATTCTCTAGTCTGTTCTTTGCCTATGCCATCTCCTCGTCCTCCCTTCCTTCGTCTTCTTCTTCGCCTTCTGCGTTCTCTTCTTCTTTCTTTTCTTCTGCTAGCCTACTTCTTCTTCTTCTTCGGCGCTCTCTTCTACCACCCGGTACACCAGGGTCGAAGGCTACCAGAAGCATGTTTTACTAGTCGCCTCAACAGGCGATAAAGCATGCTCTCGTGCTTCAGAGCACTGCTTCCTACACGTTTCAAGCGCTATAGTGACGGAAAAAGCGCAATTTCACTGTAAATATATACAGAATGTTGCTCTACAACATTCCGCTCTTTCCGTCTCAAAAACCCAATTGCCTTGTTGGATTCTTAAATTGCATGAAACCAAGTGAGGACACTATCCGGCGTCAACAAACGGTTCAAAAACATTGTCAAACGGTTCGTAAAAGACAGTTGACCTAGAAACTAATACAGTTTGACCTAATTCGTCCCCTAGAGGAGACGAAACTTACATTTTTCTATTTTCATGAGTTCACTGCAGTGAAATTGCGCTTTTTCCGTGACTATAGAGCTTGAAGCGTATAGGAAGCAGTGCTCGGAAGCATGGGAGCATGCTTTAGGGCCTGTTGAGGCGACAACTTCATCGTGCTTCTGGTAGCCTTCGACCGATGTGTATCGGGTGCTTCCACAGCGTCCTCTTCTTCTTTCTTCCTCTTATTGTTTTCTTCTTCTTTTTCTTCCTCTTCTTTATTCTTCTTCGTCTGCTTGTTCTTCCTCTGCTGCTGCTGCTTCCTCTTCTTCTTCTTCTTCCTCCTCGCTTCTTCTTCTCTCTTCTGCTGCCGCTGCTGCTGCCCCTTCTGCTTCTTCTTCTGGTTTCTTCTTCTGGTTTCTCCTTCTTCTGCTGCTGCTTCCTTCACGTCTTCTTCTTCCTCCTCGTTTCTTCTTCTCTCTTCTGCTTCTTCTTCTCCTTCTTGAGGCCCCCGCAACAAGAGACTTCTGTAGACAAAGGAGTTAACCACAACTAAGTTTCTAGATACATAAACTTTATACGGACGACTACATAGAGACTACCTCTCTCCTTCTCTCTCTCTCCCCCCACCCTCTCTCTCTCCCTCTCTCCCGCTCTCTCTTTCCCTCTCTCTCTCTGTCTGTCTGTCTCTGTCTGTCTCTCTCTCTCTCTCTCTCTCTCTCTCTCTCTCTCTCTCTCTCTCTCTCTCTCTCTCTCTCTCTCTCTCTCTCTCTCCCTCTCTTTTTGACGGGACCAGTGCAGCAATACACATTCCAGTTTTATCCATATCACAACATAAACACAAATTCTACAACTAATTATAACCGATTATTAGCCTACGTCAACGATACCAATTAATTTCGTTCATACAAATAAACGCTGTACTATACACTGCAATTGAAGTTTCAACTTCAAATCAAGTAATGATCCGAATTCAATTCGTTATTCAAATATTACAGTGAAGCACCATGTTCGTCTCCTCCCCACTCCATCCTTCACACTAATATCAAAATTATTTATTATAAACTTTATTACATAACAAATACAATATTATCATTTAATAATATTATTACATTTATAATACAACATTTCAAATAATAAACAATATATACCTGCAGACACAGCTGCGAAAAGTCCAGAACAACCAATCTCTAGTATAGTCAAGAAAAGAAGGATATAGATTTTTGAGTGTGCATTAGTGAACCGCCATGTGACCAGCTCAACCAATCAGAATTTAGCTCTCATGCAAAATTATACCAATATCTTCTCACAAGAAACAGACTAACAAAACTATCAAGTCATCGGACCAAAATACTATAAAACCGGCCCGTGACACGCACACAACAGGGGGCCGGGTAGCTCAGTTGGTAAGAGCGTCTTGCTAGTAACCGAAAGGTCGCTGGTTCGAATCCCGGATTGGTCAACGTTTGATCATATTATTTTCCCCTTTACCAACAACTGGCCCGCTGGTGTCAGTATAAATCGGTCCAGTAGTCACCTATATGCGAAAGTGTCGTGTGACTATAATCTACATACAAACAAACAAACACACAACATTACTCCCAGCTTGTTTCATTCACATGACAGCGCCTTGACGCATGTATGTCACGCGTCGCTGCGTACGTAGGCCTAAATCTGTTGAGCGCCTGTGTCTCTATGCTTAAGGGAGATATGCCATTCAAAGCTTGCTATGAGGTCTAGCAGACGACAGGCAATGTCAACGGCTGGCTCAAAATTTGTAAACTAAATTTCCGTCAAATATCGGACACAAAAATGTCTGGCTATAATTATAAGTAAATAGTCATCTCGCAGCGTGAATCAGACATTTCTTAAGTTGATATCTATTCATTTCTGTGATGTTAGACAAAAATTTGAAATTTTATTCGTTTGCGCGCAATTTTATTCTAAAACTCAGGCGCAGTTTAAACATGATCCTGCCCGCTTCTTTTCTCAATTTAAAACGGATTTCCATTTTGCGAATCATACACTACCCCAAGTCATGTTCTAGAATAATGGTTGATGTTGTTGTATCCATTGTTAATCATCAGATTAACAGAAGTTGTACTGATAGAATAATGTTTGAATTATACTCGAATAATGATTGATGTGAGTGTGCACAATACTATAGCGAGAGCCGACAAGGGGAAGTGTGGGTTTGTTCCTTAAACAGGTTTGCTGACATGTTTTATTAATAAAAATAACAATAATGAAGCGTAATTGCTTTACATTCTCCAGAGGGCTAAAAACATGCAGGAAGTTCAACTCTGTTGTATTCATGCGTATTTATTCTGTAATTAATAATCTTTTTGAGTATATTCTTTTCTTCTGTTTTTTTTAAAGATGTTCCGATTTGCTTCTTGATTGTAAAATAATCTCGAGCTTCCATTTTTAAAAATTAATTAATTAATTAATTAATTAATAATAATAATAATAATAATAATAAAAATAATAATAATAATAATAATAATAATAATAATAATAATAATAATAATAATAATAATAATGATAATAATAGTAATAATAATAATAATAATAATAATAATAATATTGTTAATAATAATAATAATAATAATAATAATAATAATAATAATAATAATAATAATAATAATTTATTATTATTAACCTTTTTGATAATATCCTGTAATGTTGAAGTGTAACATTACCTTCACCTTTCAAATCAAGCACACACAAAATATGTGTAAACCTGCTTAAAACACTTGATTACTGACGATTACTGACACATTGACTTTCTTGACTTTCTGTTGGTCAGTATCAAGCATGACATATATTTTCATTTACTAATCCATTAACGACTTTGACCATGACACTGAATTTTGTTACCTTGACCATTAGTAATCAATTATAGTACTTGTACAACAATTTCAATAATAATTGTAGTAAAACATTCGCCCTAACTTGCACGTAATATTTGTACATCTATCTATCTATCTATCTATCTATCTATCTATCTATCTATCTATCTATCTATCTATCTATCTATCTATCTATCTATCTATCTATCTATCTATCTATCTATCTATCTATCTATCTATCTATCTATCTATCTATCCAGGCAGACAGACAGACAGACAGATGTTGTACAAATCTTAAGTGCAAGTTAGGGCGAATGTTTTACTACAATTATTATTGAAATTGTTGTACAATTACTATAATTGATTGCTAATGGTCAGTGTCATGATGGCGTGTATAGATTGATTAGTAAATTAAAATATATGTCATGCTTGATACTGACCAACAGAAAGTCAATGTGTCAGTAATCTTAACAGTAACCTTCGGGGCTTTTCTTACCTTGAGAATGCAGTTGACCTCTTCATACACACAGACTTCCGTCCTTGACCTTTCATGACGTCCGTGCGTTGCTATGTCGACACTAAAGTTGGTTTCATTATCTCATTTAAAGTTGTCTCTACTAAGGAGGCTTGATCAGATTCGGTTGCTATGATGATACCAAATGACCTTGACATTGGGAGATGGAAATGGTCGGTTAAGGTGAAGACCTCTGTTAGAAGCCCTGACCACTAATAAGAGATGGTGACGGTGAAAGTCGGTACAAATGGCGTGATCATTCAGAGTGTCGTTGCCATGACGACGACAGTCAAAAGTACTGGTTGCCATGACGAAGGCCTTGCAATTTTACGTTGTTGGTTCAGAGGAACTCCCGGCGAGAGTCTATTGGAATTCCCACGTTGCTGGAGCCTCCTCCCTCCAAGCAGCGCCGAGGGTCTCTGCAGCTGCCTTTCCGTGAGCATTTCTTCGCTTCCAAAGCCGTCGCCGACAGCGCGCAGATACGGGCTCTGGATGACCCGTTCGTAAGTGGCACGACATGACCTTGAACCCCCGACCTCGACCTTGAAACCCTGACCTTAACCTTTTTTTGTTTTTATTTTCCAACGTGTGCACGGTTAAATATTTGGTTGTTGTTCTTCGATATTTTAGTTTGTGCTGGGAGTATTTGCTTTTTTTCTCCTCTATTTGCGATAGAAGAGACGCATTTCTTGTCGTTGTGTTTTGTCAGAACAATATACGTATTGCAATATTGTTTGCTTTATGATACTGTATTTTTATAGTGTAGAATAGTTTTTTTTGGGTCTATTGATGTGTGTGCTTTATTTGGTGTTGGAGTAGATTTTTTTTTAAAACACTGCTAGATCTGTGCTAGTTTCTTGGTGTTGGGTCTTTTCACTTTGTGTACACTGCCTTGCTCCTAGGCCTCGATCTTGTTTCCTTGTTGGTCTTTAATGTCAGTAATGCTGAGCAATTTTTAATTTGTACATGCAAGAAAAGAGCCATTTTATGCTTCCCTCCCCCCTTCAATACAGCAGGCTTAGTGGACATTCATACAAATGAGTTCTTTTTTTAATGGTACAGAAATAGATGTTATTTTGAAAATTGCTGCTTTGAAAAATGTGTTATTATGAGCGCTGCTTACCGCTTATGTTTTGCGTTACACTTTTTGATCAGACATAATTTATACATGTGTTACGGAGATTCTTGAAACCAAGGATTTCCTGAAATTCCTGAACTTTTTTTTAAAGGATTGTTAAATTTACTTACAGTTAGAGGTGAGAAGAGTACAGCTAATTCTTGAATGTGATGAGACAGAATTTTTTGGTAGTTTTAAAACAATCAATTGTAATCCAGAACGTGCATAATTATATTTGTTTTCAGTCTTTCAATAAAAATATGTTGTTGGTGTTGTTGTTTTTTTAACTCTATAATATTTCAGTCTAGTTTTAAAGTTATTATTTGTATTCGTTAATTTCATGAAATTTCTTTTTATGACAATCTTTTTTGACGCATACATTTTAATGTCGGCCACAACGTTTTGCATCACATCGATAGGTCGCTGAAGCACTTTTAGAGCAATTTTACTGTGTTAGTTATAGACAGTTGGTGAAGCAGTGTAAAAGTGATCTCTGTGCTTTGACGGACAGTTGGGCTTGCTAGGTATTTAGTTTTAGCGGCCAGCGGACTGGCTGGTTAACTTGGGTTTGCCTGCCTTGTTGCCTACGCTGTTTGGTTGCTTCCCCTTATTGTTGCGATTTTGTATAGGCTACGAATAACGCCAGCAACTGCCTTGCTTTGACAAATATGTAAGAAAACACAATTTGGTATTAGTGTGGATTCCGTCCTCCCCCTACTCCACACCCCTGCCCTCTCCTCCCCCCCCCCTCACGCCAGATCTCACATCTTCCTGTTTGAAAGATTGACATGTGGG
Organism: Oncomelania hupensis; assembly: GCA_036898135.1. NCBI lineage: Eukaryota > Metazoa > Mollusca > Gastropoda > Littorinimorpha > Pomatiopsidae > Oncomelania > Oncomelania hupensis. Next base: position 41,907,281 of record CM072524.1, read on the forward strand.
ATAGGTAAAGTAGGGTGACCGGGGGAGAGTAGAGGAAGAAGAGGGGGAGAAGGATGGGAGGGGGGGGGGGGTTGGGTTTGTGTTTTTTGCGGCTTATTATGTTTACCCCTTAACTGTTGTTTTGTGTTTATTAGTCTGCCTTGATCATGTTTAGTAATGTTGCTTCTGTTCAATATTTTGGGGTTTACTTCCAAGCGAAAGCGGCGCCACGCAGGACAGGGTGGACGGGAAGAAAAGGGGGAGGGGCAGTAAGAGGAACTATACAGTGCGATGTGTCGTGCAATGGAAATGCATGCGTGCACAGGTGATGATGTTGAACACTTGTCTAGCCCGCTATCTCCATGCTATGACAGCATGTTCAGTGCGCTCACAAAAATAAGAACACAAAAAATTAGAAGAGGTGGTGCAAATAAAATGGATACAAAAATTAAAATTAGACCTTTGGTTTATACTCTCATCCCAGAGGTGTCATTGTAAAATGAAATCATTAAGTACCAAGGTCCGGTTGATGAGTGTTGGCGGTCAAATAACAAATTTCGATATGTAGGCTTATTTCCATTGGCCTGCCTGTGTAGTGACTTCTATACTGTTGGAAACTGGGAGTTTAACGTTGTAAACGCATGCTGCAATACATAGATGTACAGTTCTTGAATTTATTTATCCTTTGGTGGGGGGATTTAATCTTTTAATAAGCATTTTGTAGTAATAATGGTTTTCGCAGGTTGTATTCTTGGTTATATACGTGTTTAATATATTTATCTTTTTTATTGTAATGTACATGTTGTTATGTACTCTATGTATTGGAAAAGGTTACTCGTTAGAATAAGATAAAAACATCGCTTGGTTTTTATTCTGTAATGTGCAATGTTGGTGTGTATTTTTGCGTTGCGGCTGTAGTTTCGTTTCATTTCGCATTAGATACTTGCTTGCTTCCGTTTAAAATAATTATGTGATTCAATTGCGCTATTAGTGTGGTCACAAGGCTGTTTTTAGGGAATTGGGATTTGTTATTTGTCAATGGTTTGGATAATTTGAAAGCCAACGCATGTTTGTTTTTAAGACTATGTAAACTCAACTATAGTGTGTCCTTCACAATAAACATTTGCTCTGTTGATTATTATATATTACAAACACATGCCCTAGTTTTCTTATCAATCGCATTTTTTAAAAGGCTTGGCCAATAATTTGATACCATGACTTGGCGAATAATTTTGTAACAAATATTTTGTAATTAAACTACTGTCAGAAATATAATTTTTAATTTATCCAAATTTAGGGATAGATTTTTGCCTAAAATGTTTCCCGTAAGGCGTTGTTGTTTTTTTTTTTTAATCGTAAATAGCACACTTCACGTTAGTTTTCTGGAATAAATAAGTTTCACTATACATTAATTGTGCATTTTGCATATATACTTTTGTGCATTGTATATAGTGTGTGAATAGTATATGTAATAGTGTGTAAATATTGTATGTAATAGTGTGTAAATATTGTATATTATGCATCGGAGATATTTTTTTGAATTGTATCCTTTTATACAAATGTATGGTATATCTTCAACATTATCTGATATCCTGTATCTCAGGTGGTGTTTGTGCAGGGGAGTTTGCGGAGTAGACGGGGCACCAACCTGTCCATTGATGACACGTTTTCCGTGCCCTCCACCTCCCCCCAAGGCACTCTCACCTTTAGCGACGGCAAGAAGCCTAAGTCCCAGAAACTGTCCGTCGTCAGCCTCTTCGCCAACGCCAACAACGCCAGCAAGGTGAGCGACAACCACCACATTTTTTTTAAGTTGACGTGTTTTGTTGGTTTGGTGTACTGTGGCGTTTTGTGGTTTGTCTGTGTCTGTGTGTGCGCGCGCGTGTGTGTGTGTGTATGTATGTATTGTGTGCTTTGTCTTGTTTCTGTCTTGTCTTGTCTTACACAGTTTTGTATTGGCATGACTTATTTGGTTTTGAGTTTTGTCTTGTCTTGTGATGTCGTTCACAGTTTTGTATCGTCTTGTCGTGACTTTTATTTTTTTTAAGTTTTGTCTTGTCTTTTGATGTCTCCGAGCTGCCTTCTCGTGGCTTGAATTTGTCTAAAGTTTTGTCTTGTTCTTTGAACTGGAGGTTTTGTTTGGTCGTGTTCTTTTTATTTTCATCTCGACATCTTCCTTTTCTTGGTCTTCTGGCTTTCCTCGTCTACCGTTATTCGTCTCCGTCCTTTCCTTATCACTATTGTCTTGTTGTTATTTTATGAAGCGTAAGCTAAGAAACTAGTGTTTTGGGCTTTGTTCGTCCGGCGTCCGGCTGTCACTTTGGCGCATTTTTCTTTGAAACTAATAGACGAATTTCTCTGAAACTTGGTATGCAGTTAGAACATAAGGATCTCTGTTAGATGACACATTCATTATTGCTTGTGTTGTAGGCGTTTTATAATCTTGGATGTTTTGTTGCGTTTTTATCAGCCTGCACAACTTCGGCTTATTCTCTTTATGTCTGTCTCATTTCTGTACCTGGATGCATTGTTGGTACATTAGAGATGTTTAGCTGGCTTTTCTTCCTCATGCCTTTTAACGTTTCTTTCATTTTACAATAGCCAATATTATACAAGTGCAAGAAGAAAGGCCTTACTCGCACTTGGTCATTCTCATTTATTCAGGGGAAAGGGGAAAAAAGCGTGATGCTTGCTCTGTTAAATAACTGTAAAGATCCTGACGCTCATGTCCTAGACGGGTGAGTGCCGGCTACACAAATACACCCAGCACGCACTAAGGTCCCTTCTCACCTGTTGCTATGGAGGATTGTGCTCAGTTGTCTGGGTATCGGTCGATGCGGCCAAAGGCTGCAAGTGGGCGTCTGTAGCGGCTTGAGTGAGATCCTGTATCGGCTAGCGCCTTGAGCAGCTCTTGAGTTGGAAAAGCGCTATATAAGAAACGATTAAATAAAAATATTCCACTGCGCTTTTGACCGGTTTTTGTTTGGCTGAAGTAATTACGGTATTGGGAGGAAAAGGGATAAGAAGGGCGAGGGGAATAGGATGGTAAGGTTACAAGGGAAACAAGGGCTTGGGGTTGTCAGGATGAAAGCGATAGCAGGGGATGCCAGCAGGACAACCACAACGTTTACAACGCACCTTGTCTGTGCCTGTCTCCTTGTCAATCGCCGTCAGGAAGCAGTCTTGGGATCTTGTCGCTGATTGGTCACAATTGTGATCTGTGCGTTCATTGGCTGAGGAAAACTAGTTTATGCTCTTTTTTTGTTGCGTTGCTGGCCCTGTGTCTGTCTGTCGCTTTCACTCACTCACTCACTCACACACACACACACTCACCACCACCACAACACAACACAAAACAACACAACGCACACTAAATGGGATTACAACAGTGTAAACATTGTTGCTTTGCAAACGACTTAAATCCTCAAAAGATCGACACAGTTATCAACTGTCTTCTGTGGGCTGCCTGCATACTAACCCACCCACCATTACCTCTAATTTGGAGAGAAAGAGAGAGAGAGAGAGAGAGAGAGAGAGAGAGAGAGAGAGAGAGAGAGAGAGAGAGAGAGAGAGAGAGAGAGAGAGAGAGTTGAAGTGGTTGAAGGAAAGCTTGACACAAGAACATGTGTGTAAAACTGTTGTTAGCTTGCAGGTTTATTATAATTTAATGCTGGAGCGGGGCATATAGGCCAATTAAGGTCCAGTGACGAGAAAGTGGTCTTAGATGAGTGTATGCGGAAAAACTTGTTTCGCCAGTTTTTGCCATTCTTTTTTTTGTAAGCCCTTAATTAAGTGAAGGAGCGAACACACTCCTTAAGAATTAAGAGTGCGTCAAATTTATTATGCCTGGTAAGTTTTACAGCGACTGTACAAGTTTACGGGCTAGTTATGGATGTGACGTCATTGTCTTCCCTTACCATGTTTATGATGTAGAGAGTTTACGTTTACGTTAAATAGATTAAAGTCTCCAGACGCAGTAGCATATAGGGGACTGAATGTGTAATGAGTTTTAATATACTTAGTTTAAGTACTTGTCACGTTGATTGATTGATTGATTTATTGTTGCTTTAGGTCCAGCGGACTCTTCCGAGCCAAATCAGGACCGGACAACCCCCGATCCGCATAAAAGATCTGCCGAAACAACCCTAGTGGGAAAATTGAATGCCCTCCACCGGCCAGTCACTTTACAATAAAGACATCCCACGCGGGGGACGGCTGAGGGTTGACCTCAACTACGCGAACACCCCGGTTACAAAAACAAAATAGAATACAACCATCATTATAAATCATCAAAAAAACACATACATATAAAATGCCTATAGTGCGAAATAATACAATCATAGGAAGCCCTAGTGACCACCCGGCAGAAAGCGTCCAACACTCCCAAGCTGATCCAACAGACCTCATACACAAACAAGGAGTCTTGTCCAGGAAGAGTTTTCAAGAAAAAAGGTAGGTCATTGATCTAGCGAAGAAGAAGAAAGTATAGCAGAGTGATAGGACATATCAAGAATGGGAAAGAGCAAATGATGAAGACAGCGACAGTGGGAATTTAAAGCACTAAATTTCCAGAAAGTGGGGATACTATTTATACTGAAACCCCCGGCACTCCAACGGGGGGAACTGTTGCCGCAGTGAATTAGTCATGCCTATAAAGGCAAGACAGGTTTTCAACTGGGGCTTTCACTGTTCCCTTTATAGGTTAGAACAATCTACAGTGACAAGATTGCTCATGACCCCAAAGGGGTACTTGTCACGTAAAGAAGACCCATATACCCAGAACCAAGTAAAAACCACACTCTTGAGTATCGAAGACGGCTGAGTCTTCAATAATGGTACAGGACGCAGTCAATATAAAAATTTCAAAAATAAAAATTCGATTTTCTTTCCGTCTTCTAATAGCGATCTCCCTGCCTTTACACCACCTGTTTGAGTGATGGATGTGTGTTTGGTATGTGTGAGGGTGGATGAGACAGGTGAGCGTGTATGTTGGTATAGGTCGCCGCGCTTTGAGCCTGAATGATTTGGGGTAAGGCGCGTATAGCATCCTGTATTATTATTATTATTATTTGAGTCTGCGCCAGGATCACTGTCAGTCAACGAAGTAATGGATTCGTTTGAGCAGCTCTTACTTGCAAAAGCGCTATGTAACAACGATTAAAAAAATAAACAGCATCCATTATTATTATTATTAGTAGTAGTAGTAGTACTTGTACTAGTAGTAGTAGTAGTAGTAGTAGTAGTAGTAGTAGTAGTAGTAGTAGTAGTAGTAGTAGTAGTAGTAGTAGTAGTAGTAGTGTGAAACAAATAAATACATAAATATATAAATTAATAAAATAAAATAAATATTCACTTGCTTTAAATTCCTAGCTGAGATTTGATGAATCATCATCTTCTCGTTGTTGTTGTTGTTGTTGTTGTTGTTGTTCATCTTCAGCTTCTTAATAATCTGAGATAGTGATATTTAGTTTTCATTTGCTAAATAGTTCCATTGTGCCAGTGGCTCGATATATGTCCACCGACATGAACCTTCTCCGTGTTCTTATGAAATTCGGCAGCATTTCAAGGAAATATTTTTAATATACTTTATGTCCAGATGCAACCAATGCTAATGTGTAAGGCAGAAATTTAGGGCACTCAGCATATTGAGATCATATAGTAATGGTTGGAAAAGATTTTTAAATGCACCACTTAGGACACCAAATAAACTACTTGTTTGGCGAATTTGGACGCTACACTTTGTACATAAATAACTGTGTCCGATCTTTCAAATATTGGCTAAAATTAGCAATGAGTGATTATAGACTCCCCAAACAAGCGTACAAGGGTGGATGAAAACGAGAAAGAATGCTGAGTGTCGAGGATCAGAACCGTTCTGTATAAACTTAGTGTTGCTGAAGTCTGTGGTAACCTACGAAAAGACGAAAGTTGTGGTCTTGAGGAAGGGAGGTTATTTAGCTTTAAAAAAAAAAATAAATAAAAGGAGGTATGGTACCTTGGAGGAAACAAAGTAGACGTTGTTAACAACTACACGTATATAAGCTTTACCTTTACCATCATGTTAAACGCTAATGAAGCAGTAAACACTTAGCTTAAAAGGATAAAAAGGCCGACATCAATCTTCTCCGTGGTTTTGTAAAATTCAATCTTGAGAGAGTAAGAGAGAGAGGGGGAGGGGAGGGAGAGAGAGCGTGTGTGTGAAAGAGAGAGAGAGGGCGTCCTGTAGTCTCAACAACGCTGTATGGACCATACCCCACCGTGTTTGGAACAGCACAGGACCTAGAAAGACACTGCGTAACTGGGACCAGCCAACGTTCGCCTTAGAGTAAATGCCAGTCCCCGGACACATAAGCGTAAAGGGGAACCCTCGCTAGTCACTTGTGATAGCAACTCTGCAAGTCTCAGCTCCGCTGTGTGAGGCAGACAAACTTTGCCCCCTCCTTACACTGATTCCGAGTGTCCAAGATCTACCAACACTATTAACAGCATACACTTCAGAAGTTTAGTGCTATGCCTCAGCAGTCTTTAATTTTCTGGAGAGAGTGCATGTATGTTGTTTGTAGATTATAGTCACACGACACTTTCGCATATAGGTGACTACTGGACCGATTTATACTGACACCAGCGGGCCAGTTGTTGGTAAAGGGGAAAATAATATGATCACACGTTGACCAATCCGGGATTCGAACCAGCGACCTTTCGGTTACTAGCAAGACGCTCTTACCAACTGAGCTACCCGGCCCCTCTTACGCATGTATGTATGTATGTATGTATCAGTTTATAGTCCCCTCTCTTCCCGATAAGGATTTTTAGAGTCTCCTCTCTGAAAATCCTTACGGGAAGAGAGGGGACTATAAACTGATTAAAGAAAGAAAGAAGAAAGAAAGATAAGGATTTTCAGAGAGGAGACTCTATTGGAGAGAGTGCTATGCCTCAGCAGTCTTTAATACTCTGGAGAGAGGGCTGGAGTTGAGGGGAAAGTGGTGAGAGTTAGGGCGTAGGCAAGGGTCTCCCAGAAGTGCAGGTCCGCTGATCGATCCAAGTTTCGGGACTAGATAATACTGCCTGTGAAATTTAGGGTTTGGGGGGATGTGGATTTGCTGGCAAGAGGAGTCGAGAGGAGTAGGATGATGGGGAAAGTGAGGTGGGAAGAGAGAGGGAATGGGGAGGAGAGAGAGATGAGGGAGGGTGATAGAGGAATAATAAAATACGTGAGAGGGAAGTGTGTAGAGAGGGTGGGGTAAAGAGGTCAGGAAGGGGTAGACAATCGAGTGTCGATCAGGGGCGGGTAATTGACAGAGAGCCAGGAGGGTTCTTTCCCTTGATAGTTGGCAGGCTTCTCTCCCCCTGGCTGTTGCAGTCTCGGTGTGCAGTGTCACTTTCCGTCTCGGTGCTCAGGCCACGCTGCAAAGGAGAACTTAGGCGAGACTTGACACGAGACCGTCGTTTGGAGCATACTGTGACGTTTGGAGGTGGTGGTATTGTGGTTTTCGCTTCGTTTGCTTGAGTTGTGATCGTTTGACTGGTGACCTGGAACAGAGAACAGAACTGATGCGGGTAAGGAAGAGCTGTTTTATGAAACGATAAAAGGATAGATTTCATTTGTGGCATTGTAGCGCTCTGCATTGCAGCGCCCTTTAGCTGGGACAAGGGAAGTCTGCTGTTGGCCTTGTGATCCAAGTCAATGATTCTTTCCTTACTGCATGAGCCTCAATGATTTCGGAGTGCGTATCCAAATAAGCTTCTTTTTTTGCGCGCCTCCTCGTTGAGTCCCTTGGCCACTGGATGTGCGAGAAGTTGTTAGAGTTGAGGTTGATTGGACACACGGTGATTGACTGACAATCGCAATCCGATAGTCTCTAGTCCCACAGAGTGACCGGGACTGCTCTCTCTATCTCTCTCTTTTTTTTCTCTCTCTCTCTCTCTCTCTCTCTCTCTCTCTCTCTCTCTCTCTCTCTCTCTCCCTCCCTCCCTCCCTCCCTCTATCGCTTTAAGCGGCGTCTACATGTTTCTCGGACTGGAGCGCGCTTTGTCATAAGCCTATCACTAGCTCTACTTGCAGGTCATAGGGTCAGCGTGTGGAAGTGGTGTGTGTGATGATCAAGACGTCTTCTAATTCTATACAGAGTTGTCACGACTGAAGACCGTTAGTGGTAAGACTTACGTTTCAGTTTTCGCTGCCTCAATAATAATAAATAATAATAGTAAGCGCTTTTCCCTAATGACATCAGTTTAGAACCCAGTTATCACGCATTTATACTTACTTACAAAAAGAAGTCAAACAAAAACGAGCCATTAATAAATTATGCCATGACATAATACAAACATGAAAATGAATATTTACAAGTAAACTGTAAAAGACCAGGGATGAAGGGGGAGGAGGGAAGCAGCTAAGTAGTGAGGGGGGCTGAGGGCGTGCGGTGTGACGGCGGTGGTCTGAATCGGAAAAGAAAGGAATGGTGGTGGGAGCCGAGATCAGACATTTTTAAAGAAGAAATAAGTTTTCAAGTTGGACTTGAAAGTGGCTATGTTCGGAGAGCTGCGGAGAGAGAGAGAGAGAGAGAGAGAGAGAGAGAGAGAGAGAGAGAGAGAGAGAGAGAGAGAGAGAGAGAGAGAGAGAGAGAGAGAGAGAGAGTTAGTTGAAGGATCAAGCACTGAGAAAGATCGACAGCCTGCAGAGGAGAGTTTGTAGCGGGGTATTTTTAACATGGTGTCAGAGGAAGAATGACGTTTTCTAGATGACTTGTAGAAGTGAATGTTTTGGAAGAGGTAGGAAGGGGCTAATCCATAGACACACTTGTAACAAAAATTATAGATTTTGTAGGTAATTCTCTGAGATACAGGAAGCCAGTGGAGAGAATGTAGGAGGGATGTGATGTGATCACATTTTTTTCATTTTGAGAACCAGACGAGCTGAGTTCTGAACCCGCTGGAGCAGATGAACAGAAGAGGAAGGGAGTCCAGCCAGAAGAGAGTTACAATAGTCTTAGCGTGACAGCACAGGAGAGGAAATGAGTTTAGCTGTTGCGTCAGTGGTCGGGTGCTTGCAGACAAGGCCTATTCTACGGAGCGGAAAGTTGCATGTTTAACAGGTTTTGCGGATGAGTTCTGAAATGGGGAGATGGTGTTGTAAAGGATGACGCCAACGTTTTTGACAGAACATGAAATAGGAATAATGGTTTGGCCAAGAGTGATAGTGTCTACAGGGGACGAAGACAGGTTATCTTTGGTACCGGTAAGCATAACTTCAGTTTTGTTACTATTGAGCTGGAGTTTGTTGGCAGTCATCGGGTTAGAAATATTTTCAAAGTAGTCAGAAGTTTTGATCAGAATAAATGGAAGGTTTTGAGAAGTGTCACTGTTTTTAAGCTGTGTATCTTCTGCTTAGAAATGGTGAAAATTGTCATGGTTTTGGATGACCTGAGACAGAGAAGATGTGTAAAGGGTGAATAATGCAGGGCACAAACTGACCCTTGAAGAACACCGAAGACAAGTCTGGACGGTTCAGAAAGGTAGTTGTCGATGCAGACAGATTGGAAACGATCAGAGAGCTAAGAATTGAACCAACTTAGGGCACAGTCCTTTATTCCAAAATGAGTTCTCATGGCGCTGAAGGAGGATGGAGTGATCGATAGTGTCAAAAGCGGCTGAGAGATCGAGAAGGGCCAACAAAGGGATACTACCAGAGTCAGTAGCAGAGATGATGTCGTTCACGATGTGAAGAAGAACTGATTCAGTAGAGTGGTTAGGAAGGTAGGCAGACTGGAATGGACAGAACAAGTTGTTGGATGAGAGATGATGGTTGAGCTGTTTGAGGACCACCTTCTCTAGGAGTTTGAGTAGGAAATGGAGATCAGAAACAGGGCGGTAGTTCAAGTCTTCTTGAAATGATTTGATTTCATTTGTATAAATAAATTAACAGTCAAAAAATGCGCAAATTATATAATTTTGTATATATTGCACATTGCCAACTAAACAACAAATCAATTTGTCGTGTGAATAAGGTTTTTTGAGGAGGGGGAGAGTGGGAGCGCTGTACAAAATGTTGGCACAGACTTAGCCCACTAGCCTAACCCGTCATGCTTATCAGTGTGGATAAGATCTATGTGCACATTGAGGATATAAATTTCATTTTTGACGGTAATTGGTTTTATCTTCAGTGTAGCTCGGAGAGCAGTTTGACCAGAGAACTTAATAATAATGTTTTCTGTTTTGACACATGCTATTTAGAACACATCGTCTTTGGCGAGTTACTGCTAGTTCAGAGTTGTGGGGTGACTTTTTTTAAAAAATGTTGTGTGCATATTTTTCTCAGGTTGCTCAAGTGCATTCTTTTCAATTTTAAAAGCGATAAGACTTGCCAACAGGGGTGTGCCTGTGCACTGTCTCATGTATGTTTTTTTATGTTCGCTCATGCGTGTAGTCTGAAGAGAGCTAGAGGGGTTGAAGTGGATTAGTTCTGTACAGTAAATAGACTATACTAACAATGTTTACATGTAGCTTCTTTGTTGCATGCATACACATATGCAACCCTAATACACTACGGTGAAGTGGGGGAGGAGGAGCAGCGGGGAAAATAGTAACTGTTTTCATGTATTTTATTCATGTATTTATGATGTTAGTTATTTATTCATGTATTGCTTTTAGTTTGTTTTTTGTTGTTTGTTTTTTTACATGCATGTGCATCGAGAATGATATGTACGACTAAAACTTTAAATTTGGGAGGTAGGAGCTTAAAAGAGGTGGTGATGGGAGCGGTTTTGGATGACTGCTGCTTAATTCTCAAGTTTCGCATATCCCGAACGAATCAACGAACAAAAACAACGTTCGGCAAACTCGTACATATACATATAGCAGCTGTAAAAATGACGAAAATGACTCTGTCCCCTATACGCAATGTGTCCGGGGACGTTAATCTACCCACTGAACTGAACTGACGAAAATGACCTTTCCCCCAAAAAAACTATGGTAATGGGATAGGCGTTTCCATTTTACGAAATCCTCATCAATGATTCCCGCAAGGGGCGAACGTTTGTGACTTAGGTACGAGACTATTGAGGTCACCGAGGGTTTTCTCCGGGCACTCCGGTTTCCTCCCTCCCTTCAATAATGGTACAGGATGCAGTCAGTATAAAAATTTCAAAAAAATAAAAATTCGATTTTCTTCCGTCTTCTAATAGCGATCTCCCTGCCTTTACACCACCTGTTTGAGTGATGTATGTGTATTTGGTGTGTGTGAGGGTAAATGAGACAGGTGAGCGTGTATGTTGGTATAGATCGCCGCGCTTTGAGCCTTGGGGAAAGGCGCGTACATAGCATCCTGTATTATTATTATTATTATTATTATTATTATTATTATTATTATTATTATTATTATTATTATAATGAAAACCCATGATCATTGCAGCTGTGGTGCTAATCACACATTACCTTACGTTGGTTGGGATCTATTCTGCTACCCATTGCGTTGTTAACGAAACCTCCAAGCAGTATATGTCTCACCTTATTGTGTGGTCATTGTGGATTCCGCCCGCATACTGCTAGACAGTCCAGAATGATTTATTCATGGTCATTTCTGGCTGGGTGGGAGGAATTGTCACTTTGGCCTTGACCACTTCCTGATGACCACGACAAAGTGCTGATTGGGCTCTTCTTCTAATTGACCATCTATTACCCTCCATCAATCCAACTGTCCGACCTTACATAGAATACACTTCTTTATTGTCCCCTTAAACATTATAAAGAGATTGTCCGTGCAGTGTCCATCTGCATATATATCCATCGAATCAGCGTCCACTTGTGTAGTGCACATCGTATCCATGCTGAAAGGCATTCTCAGGAAGATGGATAACTACTGTACAAAAAGTAGATGCAATGTTTCTGAACGATCTCGCTGCACAATATTATCTCATTGTGCATTACAATTAAGTGTTGTTTCAGCGCAATTGCACATATTTAAACGTCCAGCTATAAACAGACATACTTTAACATCCAACTTGAGGAAATTAGAAATCTATCTTTCCTCAAACAAAGTTTGTTCACTACGCTCTACCATTGTGGGCTTTTCGTCCCTACTAGAATAAACTCATTACGACGTGGCAGAAAGATTGTCAACCCTACGCTTGACCAACTGTTCTGTTTGTCACCAGCAGAATAGAGGTGGTGTAGCAGTAAGGATGTCAGTCTTACACTTCACAGAAATGGCTGTTCCGTTCCCAAAAAGAATGAGCAAAACATGGTGGCAATATTACCAGTCCTACCTGCGCCTTGCCAAATGGGGTTTTCATACCCCAGTAGACGCGCCATCAGCATTGAGATAAAGAATACATAATTATACCAGCCCGACGCTCTATCAAACATGTCTGTTTTGTCTCCTGTGGAATTAACGAGACGTGGTATGAAAGATGAAGGATATCACATCGCCGCTTTCTTAGGCTTTTTCCTTATTTATCGTCCGCTGCCATCGATTTAGTTGTGTTTGGCTATCAACAGCGCTTGGTACTCGCCGGAAATGAAAGGAGAGAAAGTGATACTTCCAGAATAATGATCGAAAGCGATGTTGGAATGGTGATTTTATTAGAAAACTACGCAGATTTCTGTCTTTTTGGGAGTATTTGGTTTTTATGAACGGGCGTTCAGACTGAAACTATGTAGTAAAGGTATAATTCTGGCAAACAAAATAATGTATTCTTAAGCCTATGTCTGACGACGAACGTTTTGATTGCAATCACAATGACAGTGAATGTTTGCGAGTCATTATTTGAATGGGAAGATTGACGCTAAACACGTTTAAGTTTGGTAATATACTCACAGTTACTGCGCATAAACAAAAGCTCAAGAGTTGTTATCTATGCTGCGCCGAAAGTCAAAATATGTGAAAAGTAGCGACGAAGAATTTCTACATTAACGGTAGCATTTCATTTGCTAAGTTCAGGGATAAAGACGATATCCCATAAATAAATAAGTGACTGTATCATCGCTATTACTTGAAAAGTACTTTTCACACTCATAGCTGGCCGGTCTTGGAGTTATTAGCCTTTCTTTCTTCTTTTTTTTTCTCTTCGCAAGATCACGTGATCAATGTAGCGCGTTTCATTGATCCCCATGCTGAATGATTCGCAATAAGTTCGTCGAAATTATGACATGTTCTAAATGTGGAAGATCATCGCAAATTGAAGTCATGATTTTCCCTATGATTGCGATCATAACGTTCGTCGTCAGACCCATGCTTTACTGTTCATTTCATTTGGGAATTCAGAAGTGTCCAAGTTTGATTCCGATTTCATTTCAGGCAGTATCCTTTTTGGTGCATATAAAAGCGCACCCAATTTTTTGTCCATATATTTCTTTGGAGAAACAAATCTAGCCGAAATCCATAGATTTTCATCTGACACCTTTATGTGTTGAAATCTTTTTTAGAACACTTGTCAGTAGTAGCCTTAGACTAAGAGGTCTGAGCCGGATGGACTAAACAGAGGAAATTGGTTTTGGCCAGGTTTACTGAAATCTTTTGACTCCCAGTCTGGTCTTGCTAGCATGATGTTGTAGATCACTGAGCAGTAGCGGCATTCATTCTTTCCCTGCGAGTTATTTCGTTTCCGCTGCAGTTTCCAATCAGCTGTAGAGCACTGTTGGCATGTAACTCATGAGGAAGCATTTTAACGAAATACATGTATAGAGAATCCTTTAGTCTGGTGTGTTTTACCTCCTTCAACCCTCTTACTTGTCTTTCTGTAACAGTTACATCAGGGTTGCTGAGGACAGAGAAAGATGGAGTACGCTGGTTAAACGATCATCTGTGGTGCCCCAACGACTCCCGAGTTATAGGATAGGATAGGATAATATAGGATAAGATACTGTATGTCTAGTGCAATGCTGGAGATGGACTGAGCAGCCATCATCGACCTTTTTTTTCCCTCCCTGTCGTTTTCCCAATTACTTCCGGTCAGGTCCACAGCGCTGTAAGTAGTGTAGTGCTGGAGATGGACTCGGCAGACGACATTGATCTGTGCAAGGATTTCTGCCTTGGCTCTGGCTCCTCTATCGGCTTTTGGCTACTGTAGGCTGCGATATCCTATTTGGGATTTATCTCTCTAGATTGTATTTATTGATGACCTTTTTGTCTCTCTCTCTCTCTCCCTCTCTCTCTCTCTCTCTCTCTCTCTCTCTCTCTGGTTGTTGACGGTGAATTATTCGCATACTTGTGTATGATTGTGGGTCTCGAGCACCATTATTTCTAATGCTATAGTTTGTACCGTGCTCAAGGCTGCTAGTCTACAGCATGTGTGGATTTTTGCAGTGCAAGAAAGCTAATCAGCCGGTTTTAGTTCAACAAGACCCTTTATAGTCCAAGATATAAGGCCCAAAATAGTAGTGAATCGTGCAAACTCGTGCTACAAGTGTGAAAAATGGATTAATGTGTTCTTTGTATGTCCAAAATGACTTTTTGACGCAGGGACATTATTATTTTTTTTACAAATTTGATATTAGATGAATGAAACGGAGTTCGTTTAGCAGACGATTATGGAAGTGCACTGATCCGGAGTAAATGTTATTTTCAAACAAAATGTATAAATAAAATATTTAAAAGCTCTAGGTACTTGCTGTTACCATCTGTATGATTTTACAGGTGTTTGATTCGTCGAACAAAATCGTATTTTTTTTTATTTGTTGGTTTCTATCTTGCACGTGACTGAACGCTCGAAGCAAATCCAAAATGGCGTCGTCCGTGTTATTGTTGTCAAGGCATACGATAGCTTGCAGTTTTGAGATTTCACTAACCACATCTCAACCAGTTCTGAGTTTTTTCATATGCTGACCAAACATCAAAGGTATGTACCATTTATGATTCTCCCATTTGAATTGGTTTGATTCGAGCAGTAGATAATAATAATAAATACGTTGATGAAGGCGTACGATGTATGCCAGTATTTTCATTTCAGGCTATTGCCTAGCTATTGTCTTTCAGGGCTGCTGAGGACAGAGAAAGATGGAGTATGCTGGTTAAACGATCATCTGTGGTGCCCCTACGACCTTCGGGTTACGGGACAGGATAGGATAGGATAGGATTGTCTTTCCGTATTCGCCCACAATCATGTTGATTTATACTGGCGCTTTCAAAAAGGTTCCGCGCACGCTTCACGTCAGGCGATTCTCTCAATAACAATCCAGGTTACCAGGTTGGGGGAAGGGGAAGGTGTAGTGAGGATGAATGACTAATCATGGCTGCGGCAGACCCTTGACACGAACGTGTCAACAGTGTTGAGATGATGTGTAAAACTTTTAGGCGGCGTACACGTAACAATGTAGGCTATTTTATTTGTTGCAATCATCTACATTAGTATCATTCGGGTTAGTAATAGAGCTATTATGTTCTGAAAAGAACTTTGTTTTGTTTCCTTAGTGTGATTTGTTTGTGTGCCGAAACCTTGCAAGTGGGTTGGTTTGACTGTCAACACATCCCATATAAACCACTATAATTAATGTTTAAGTCATTACATGACATAATAATTTTTTAACTGAAGCTACATACTGTGTTTGTTTGTCTGATTTTAGACAAGCAAGATGTCCGACTACAGCCTGTAGCTGAAAGGATTTGAAATGGATCCACTACCATCTTCAAGCTCAACCTCTCCACCTACGACAGACTGGAGACTGTGTGCATTGTGCCAGACCAACACAAGAGAGAGTCTACAGTGTCCTGCAAACAACAGTAAGGCCTTGACTACAGGATCCAGCTATAAAACTGTAGCTGACAACTTGCAGAAATTTGCAGAACTTAGATGCCCTCTGCCAGTGCTCACTGAGTTGTCAAGATTAGACGAAGGCTCGGGAATAGAAAAAACATTTATTGACAATGCAGCCAAATTTCACCGCTCATGCCGATACAAGTTCAACACTACTCAATTGAAGAGGAAGGCCACTTCATCACAGTCAATCGCAACATCTATGTCAGATTCTGCAGACTTTGTTCATGAAAATGACCCAGAGCCGACACCTTCAAAGAAGCAAAGGAGACAAACTACATCAGGTGAAAAGCAATCTGAACACATTTGCTTTTTGTGTGATAAGATATCACCTCTTTCTAATCTTAGACAAGCTTCTACATTTAAGCTTGATGCTAAACTTCGCCAATGTGCGTCTGATCTACAACACAGTTCCCTTTTGGCAAAACTTAGTGGTGGTGATGTCATTTCAAAAGAAGCAAAATATCATCCGAGTTGCCTTCTGACACTATACAGAAAAGCACATCAGAAGCAAGACCAAAACAATCATGAATCCCACAAAGACCGGAACACACAAATGTTGCATGGCCTTGCATTTGCAGAGGTGGCCGAGTTTATTGAAGAGAAGCGACTCACCGATGACGGAACTGGCCGTGCAGATCGGATGACAGTTTTTAAGCTTGCAGATTTGTCTAATTTGTATCGTGAACGTTTGTTGCTGATGGGGCTGAATGCTGACATAGTTCACAGCACACGATTGAAGACACGTTTACTTAATCGTTTCCCGGACATGAAGGCCTTTCAGGAAGGTAGAGACGTTCTTCTTGGGTTTGATAACCAGTTGAGTAGTGCACTGAAGACTGCATACACTGAAGATTTTGATGATGAAGCTGTGCACCTAGCCCGAGCTGCACAGATTGTGCGGAGGGATATTTTCAATACAAAGGATAATTGGACTTTCAATGGATCGTTTGATAAAAGCTGCCAGTTTGAGAGTGTTCCAGAATCTCTGCAGGCACTCATGAAGATGATTCTACAGGGTCCAAGTGTAAAAGATGCCAGTTCTGTGAAAAATAAAGCAGCTCTGTCCCTTGCACAGCTCCTCAAATTCAATTGTGTGAAAAGTGCAAAAGGAGACAGCACATCAACACGCCATTTAAAGGAGAGAGAAACGCCTCTTCCACTTTACCTTGGTATGTTGGTCCATGCACAGACCCGTAAACGTGATTTAGTTGACAATTTGTTTGGCTTGGGATTGAGTGTCAGTTATTCTCGGGTCCTTGAAATTTCTGCGGAGATGGCTCAGAGGGCATGCAAGCAGTATGAAGATGAAAACGTGGTCTGTCCCTTTAAGCTAAAAAAGGATCTCTTCACGTCAGGGGCAATTGACAACATTGATCATAATCCCAGCTCAAGCACATCACGAGACTCTTTCCATGGCACTTCAATTTCACTTTTTCAGCATCCTAAGAGAAATGCAGAAGGAACT
Source organism: Oncomelania hupensis (assembly GCA_036898135.1). Classification (NCBI taxonomy): domain Eukaryota; kingdom Metazoa; phylum Mollusca; class Gastropoda; order Littorinimorpha; family Pomatiopsidae; genus Oncomelania; species Oncomelania hupensis. The sequence goes on from CM072524.1 coordinate 41,924,474, forward strand.
GAGCGACGGTGTGCTAGTCCACTGGAAGGAACTGTCCATAAATCTGTCCCAGAGCTGCCGGTATTCTACCGGAAAGTACCACCTGTATGCATGAAAATGCCGGTGGAACCCCCTGCACCTCAGCATCAAGGTCCAGTCCAACCTGAAAGCAATTTCTTCAATCCTGCCTTTCGAGCTGAACAGTCCTGGCTTGATCACGTGCGAAGTGCAGGTATATTATCGTTACACTTTATTTGTCATCTTCTTGCTGTTATTTTTATCAATACTTTTATGTAAGCGCACAGAGCTGGCAACAATTGTGCCCACACCACCCCCATTGCCCTACCCCTACCCTTTCCTTCGCCGAACAGCGAAAAAGACACTGAGAATTAAGAATAAGATGATGACATTTTTATGTTTGCATTCAAGGTAATCTGAATAATCATGAATATCAATTATATTGCAATACTATATTACATGTATTCAGGTACGGTGAAAGTGCCAGAATAAATCCTTTTTTATATATTGTTCTGCTGCAGCCCAATATTTTGTCAATGTAACTTAGTATTGTATTTTTATATTTTCAGGATCAAAAGACCTGACTGAAGCCCAACTTTCTTGGGGTGCCTACCATGCTTCACAACAGTCGCCTGCTGCAGACGTGACACCAGGAGAGTCTTGCTTGCTGCCACTCTTCAAGGACCTGTCAAAGACTCCCGCTATGATCAAGCATGGTATGGATATGATCAAGAAGGCAGTGGAGCATCTCAATCATGGGCAGACTCCTGTCATCGCTATGGATCAACCTCTCTATGCTCTTGGCAAGCAGATACAGTGGAAGTGGCCAGCCAGTTACGGTGAGAAACACTTTGTGCTGATGCTCGGGGGTCTACACACAGAAATGGCTTTTCTGAAAGCCCTTGGGCATTTGCTTTCCAGCAGTGGCTGGACTGAGACTTTAGTTGAAGCCAAAATTGCATCATCTGGTACAGCCGACTCTTTTCTGACTGCAAGCCACATTACAAAAACACGCTATGCTCATCAAGTGACTGCCTGTGTTCTTTATGACTTGATGAAGAAGGCATATGAACAATCTGTAGCTGAAAAACAACAAAATGAAGAATCTTCATTTGAAAACTGGTGCGATGCCAAAGCCGAAGAGTCTCCAATGTTCAAATTCTGGTCGCTGGTGCTAGAATTGCAGATGACACTTCACGTTTTTTTGACTTCTCTTCGTTGCGGGAACTTTAACGTGTACGTTCAGAGCCTCAAGAAAATTGTGCCTTGGTTTTTTGCATTTGATCAGTGCAATTACGCAAGATGGTTGTCAGTGCACATCCATGACATGGAAAGACTAAAAGAGCTGTGTCCTGCTGTCTTCGAGCAGTTTGACCAGGGAAACTTTGTTCTCCAGAAGAGTTGTCGACCCTTCTGTAAACTGGCTTTGGATCAAGCACATGAACAAAACAATGCAGTCATCAAGGGTGATGGAGGAGCTATAGGTTTGACAGAGAACCCTGCTGCTTTGCGTCGTTGGATGATAGGTGGGCCAGAAGTGTCACGCGCCATTCAAGAGTTTGAAGAAGCATTTGCGGCCGACAAGCCCAATAGTCCCAGCAGTAGTACAAAGCACCATGAACAAAACAAATCATTTCAAGAGAGATTCAAAAGTGACATAGATAATATGCTGAACACTATCGAACGCTATGGCAATCCGTTCATGGACAACAGCAAAGACCTCTTGGTGATGCACAGCAAGGACATTGTCGACCCAACTGTTGTCACATCACTTAAATCCATGCACTCCATAGGACTTGACCAGTACCAAAACTTTGAAAGTAAACGACTTCATACGCGCCAGACAAAGATTTTTCATCCCCTGAAAAAAAAAACTGGCAACAATGTCTAGTCCAAAGAATAGAACAATTAGCAGGAGTTCTCAGCAAACATTACTTTTGAAGAGAAACTGCAGCCTATTCAGCAAGCTTTTAATCGCATGTTTGACACGAGGCGGCAATCTGCGTGAATTCTTCATGCATGAGAACTATCCCTTCCCTCCTTCTCTATCGGATGGTGGACTCCTACGTCAGACACAAAAGTCTGCTCTTCTTGAATGCTTACAGCCGCACTTCACCGCACATGAGACTGGGGCCATTCCACCTGTGAACATGGTCATTATTGATGGAGCTGCAGCGGTTAACATGGTCCCACCCAGCAATGCAAGAAGCTTTGGGGATTATGCGACAACAGTCTTCATCCCCTTTCTTTTAAGTCAGCTTCAGCATGCTTCACACCGCCTGGGTGTAGTGTGGGACATGTACACCGCAGACAGTTTGAAAGCCCAGACATGGAACAAAAGAGGAAAAGGAATCAGGCGCAGGGTGACAGCTGGTACCATCATTCCAGCCAACTGGACCAGTTTTCTTAGATGTATCGACAACAAGAAGGAGCTGTTTGGTTTTTTGGCAGACAACATTGCACAACTAGAAACTGACAAGGTGATTGTGACCACAAAGGGACAATTTGTACTATGCAATCAAGCCATGCCTGCTGGTCTCGAGGCACTCCAACCTTGTAACCACGAAGAAGCCGATACGCGAATGATTCTGCATCTCGCCAAAGCATCAAAAGACCACAAGACATTTCTTATCAGAACTGTGGATACAGATGTGGTGGTCCTGTCTGTAGCTGCAGTTGTCAACCATGAAGTTGAAGAGCTGTGGTTGGCCTTCGGCACTGGCTCACACTTCAGGGTTCTACCAGCTCATGAAATCGCTGCATCATTGGGTCCATCCAAAGCAAAGTCTTTACCAATGTTCCATGGCTTGACAGGCTGTGATACCGTCTCAGGCTTCAATAATATTGGCAAGAAGAAGGCATGGCATGTTTGGGACGTTTACGAAGAGGTCACAGCCTGCTTTTTGAGATTGTCATCTGCACCTTCTTATATCAGCGACCTCGACATGGCAATCATTGAGAGATTTGTGGTTCTGATGTATGACAAAACCAACAATGAACTTGATGTGAACAGTGCCAGGGTCAACCTCTTCACGAAAAGATCTCGCCAATTTGACAACATTCCACCAAGTGCAGCACTTCTGCAGCATGCCAAGCGAACTGTGTACCAGGCGGGACACATCTGGGGACAAGCGTTTGTGACAACACCACAGCTTCCAAATCCATGTGACTGGGGATGGCAGTACTGTAAAGGCCAGTGGCAGCCTTTCTGGACTCATCTACCTCAAGCTGCTGATGCATGCAGGGAGCTGATGAAGTGTTCTTGTGTAAAAGGATGCAAGAAGAGATGCACGTGTGTCCGTGAAGGGCTCAAGTGCATGGCTTTGTGTTCTTGCAGTGGTGACTGTGTTCAGAATGGAATGGGTGGTGCTCACTGACTCTACATGTACAGGTAATGATCTTGCAGTGGTGACTGTGTTCACAATGGAATGGGTGGTGCTCACTGACACTCTTTTTTGCACCCGTAACGAACTGTCATTGTTTCAAGCCTTATTGTTACTCCTAACGGAGAAATTCAGTCAATCAATGGATTTAAACCATTACTGATGATTTCAATGACAGACTTATATAGAAAGCCGATTTTAGGTGATATCATTTGCTTGTTAAAATAAGACCATTTTGTAATACTGAATTTCAAACTGATGTAATGCATACTGAATTTCAAACTGATGTGTAAAAGGGCCGGATCACTTACATTTGGGAGGGGCTGGGGGGGTGGTCCAAAATTAATGTTGGAGAGATTGCTGGCCGGTGCAAATTCGAAGACGCGTAGCGGTTGAATGATGTAGGGGGGGGGTCTGGGGGCGTCCCCCCCCCCCAGAATTTTTGAGAAGAATGGTGCGAATTTGTACAATCTTGTGTCATTTTTAATCTGTTTTTTTCACTTTCATAAACACTGAAATAACCACCTGAAGCAGAGATTTGACCTGTCTTGGGTATGCCTTTATTTTGTTTTTTCATCAAGGCGGTCACAGTTGATACTTCAGTGTATCAAAGTTTTATGTTGTATAAATGGCAGACGCCTATACATGTAATGTGTATTGAATGGTGTGAAATGTCAGATGGCTGGTTAATCGACTTAAATGAATCAGCTTGAATTGGCGCCTCACGGCCTTGTTTCCCGTTTACGCACTGCACTGTGCAGGGTGATATTTTTTATGGGTTGAAAAGGGGGGGGGGGGTCCATGGACCCCCTGACCCCCCTCTGGATCCGGGCCTGACTGTCTGTTGCATTTGTTTACTATGTCTCAAAGGATTTGTGGAATTATCACAAATGTTTGTCATAGTTAAATGAGTTATGTGTATTTTAATGGTATAAAACGCGTGTTTCGGCAGCCATTTTGGATTATGTAATCATGTTTGTTCGAAGTTTTACAACAAAATGTTCCTTCATGACATCTAAGATTGTTCAGAACATCAAGACAAACCCGTCCTGTTATGATTTTGTCCAGATTGTGTGCTTTTTTGGGGTCCTAATCAAATGAGAAGATTATGTTGGTAGCCATTTTGGATTACGTCACCTAATTTTGTTCGAAGTGTAAACTCACAATGTCCCTGCGTCTAGAATTATTCGGGACATCAAAACAAACATTCCTGCCAAATTTCATACTTGTTACATGCAAATGCACAATTCTATACCTTACATCTTGGACTATTAGGAAAAGAGGGGCGGGTGGAAAAAAAATAACAATTTCTGACGTGATGGCTAATAATAGTTCAATAGCGATCAGCGAAGAGCGTCGCGTGTGGAACAGACCAGCGCAACCAGTGAGCGAAGGGCAGTAATTGTCAGAAAAATCCCGCAGGAGTTGCCGGCCTTAGGTCGCAACTCGGTGCTTGGGATTTTTAGTGGCGTGTTTATTGGTCGCGGCTGGCTTTACACTAAAGCCATTGTTCTTATGATTGCGTGCAAAGAGTTTCTGAAGTCTAACAGTGAGGGCTGAGACTCGCTATTTTAATTGTGTAACTGTATGCCGCACTGTTGTTGTTTTTTTTCTATTTTTCCTATCGCCTGTTCCATTGCTATCGGCGCACTAGTGCTTCTTTACTTATCAGCTTAAGTTTGTGCTGCTTCAGTGTGCTTGAGTCAGCCTGTCTTACGAGTTTCGCCTACACTGAATGTGAGCTCTGAATGGCTTTTGAGGGCTTTTGTGTAAAGCATGGATCTTGTGTGAACGGATTTTCTTATCTTTCCAAAAATTTCGACTTCTTTGAAATTGGACCTATGTAAGTGTCACACAGCGTGATTGAGTATGCTTAGAAAGAAATACACCCTACGCCAAGCAATGTATTGGAGTATGCCCCAGCAGGCTCAAGTACGCTGTCGGATGTAGGTGTTCAGGCGCGCGGTGCAAGTTCTTAGCGTTGTTCAATCATTTCTTAGGGTATGTTGTAGATCTACATTTCGTGTGGGTTTCTTTCGTTTAAATACTCATTCTTATCTTCTAACGCTTTGTCTGTGATCTTATCTTCGCTCTGAGACCCTGTATTAACAAGAACAGTTGATTGAGTTTCTTCGTTTATGTTGTACTTCTGTATTTCTTGTAGGCTTCGACCGCTTAGATCAAATGTCTTATCATATAAAGGGTCGTCTTCATCTAATATTCGATGTTAGAGCATTGAATATAATTATTTAAAAAAAACAATTTATTTAAGGTATGAGTGTGTTGCAAGTCCTTTCTTATCGAATCAATTATTTTTATCTAATGTCTTATCTTGTAAATCGTCGTCTTTCTTATCTTAGTTATTTGTCGAACCGTTTATTTAATGGTTGTGTTAATATTGCAGGTTGGTATTTCTCGTAAGCGATAATTCGTTTCCATCAAATATTATTCTCTTGTCTCCCGAAGCGTGTTATTTATTTTATTATGTGTTTAATCATTGATTTAATTGACGTGTTTATTAGGTCGGTATCTCTTGAAGGCGATCAAATGTCTTTATGTTCCAAAGCTTGTTCTTTCTTATCCTTGAAGTTTAAGACTCTCTAGTTCTGTGTAGAACCGTTGATTTTATTTGTCTGCATTTTAACTATTATTAAGTCTCCCCATTGTTTAGAGTGCGCATTATTATTTGGTACAGGCTGAACGGCTCAGTGTTTGAAGGTTTGAACCATACAGCGAAGCTGAGACTAGGTGAGGCCTTTCTCCCCTCTCTCTCCCTCTCTCTCTCTTTCTGGTCCAAGCGTGTGGAATCCTCTACCAGAAGAGGTCAAGAAAAAGTAAATCATTACCATCTTTTAAAACAAGGCTCCATAAATATTTAAGCTCCCTTTGCTCTTAATAGTTAAGATGATTGTATACCTCTTTGTTCTTCCCTACCCTGCCACAATTTAAGTTACTAAGAAGGTGTGAATTTACGTGTGTGTGTGCTTGTGTGTGCGGAGGGAGGAGGAGATGGATGGGGAGGGGAAGAAGGGTAAGAGTATGTGTATTAAAATGCATTAATTTGCTTAGTGATTTGTTACCGTAGTTAAAGAATATGTTTGTTTCAAATTATTTTATGTTAATTATTTTGTTTGTTTTGCATTGTTTATTAAGGACTAGCTGTAAAACAGGTCCAAAGGACCTAATGCTATTATCCTATTAAAGGTTTCGACTTCGACTTCTCTCTCTCTCTCTCTCTCTCTCTCTCTCTCCCTCTCCCTCTCTCTCTCTCTCTCTCTCTCTCTCTCTCTCTCTCTCTCTCTCTCTCTCTCTCTCTCTCTCTCTCTCTCTAGTATTGCATTTGCCATAATGTTAAAGAGTTGGCTTGTAAACTCCTGGCGAAGCGTGTTAGTGAAAGCCATGTATGGACAATCTTTTCCCCTGTTGTGTTGTATCTCCTTCAAACTTTTTATTTTTAAAAAAATCTTGTTTTTAGCTTTCCATAAAGCCACAGTATCATAATCCGCTAAGATTTAATACAGCTGACTGCTTGCACTATTACGTTTCTTGGCCGTAAGCGTATTACTAGAGACTACAGAATCCTTCATTGTCCTTATAAACATTTTAATGAGATTCATGTGCGGTGTCCACCTGCTTATAGAAATTTAGGTCAGTTGAAATAGTTAATATAGCAACGTACAATTGAACATTTATGAGACTTAAGAAGGAAGCTCAGCTCCAATAACAAAACAAAAATTCACCGAAGATCAACTAAGTAAGGTCAAACAGCGCTTGCATAGAAAGCCAGTTGAGGATCCGTTATAGATACGCCTGTGTATCTGATTTCTGTACCGTTTAGACCGTTTGTCTTCGGTCTTATCTTGGTTTAAACATACATCTATTCAACAAACCAGATAATAATGCAAGGCAAAACATCAGGGAGCACAGAAGCACAAAGCTTAATTAAGTGTCTTTTATCTTGCATGTAACAATCGACCGTTTGTCTTCTGTGGATGATGTTATCATTTTCTTTTAAGCCGTTGTTTTGTGTAAGGAAATATCGTGGTCTACGCTATCTTCGAGTAAAGGACAATGTATGGCTAAGTGCAGACAAGACCAAAATGAAGACCAACAACATCTATGGCATAACCTGGACATCAAAGTCTACGACCAATCCCTCAGCACAGTGCATAGCTTCAATTATTTAGGAGCCATTGTATCAGATAATGGGTCCCGACAGGAAGTCATCTCCAGGATCGCACAAAAATCTGCTGCCCTGACAAGTTTGAAATTTGGAAAGACAGGACCATCAGTCTACATTCCAAGGTAATGCTGCTGCGCTCCCTTGTCATCTCCATCTTCTTATACGCTTGCGAAACATGGACCCTCAATGCAGATCTACAACAAAGAATACAAAGCATGAAGATGGGGTGCTACAGAAGACTTCTCGGCATTTCCTATACTCAGCACGTCACCAATTACGAAGCCCGGCAGACCATCACACAAGCCATTGGACAACATGATGGCGTGCTCACAGTGGTGAAGAAACGGAAACTCCGATGGTATGGCCACGTCACCAGAGCATCAGGCCTTGCAATGACCATCCTACAAAGTACGGTGCAAGGAGGCAGAAGAAGAGGGAGACAGAAAAAGAGTTTGGAGGACAACATTCGAGAATGGACTGGCTTGACACTGAGCAAAGCCACGAGGGTTGCTGAGGACAGAGAAAGATGGAGTACGCTGGTTAAAGGATCATCTGTGGTGCCCCAACGACCTGATAGGATAGGATAGAAATAGTATTGCTAAGTCGCTGAGTTAAGTATTTGTGCTTATCTGCTAGAGCACATTCCGTGCCGCAGTGTCCATAGACTCTTGCTGTACTTATTTTGTGTACATTGTTTGGAGAGGCGTGTTTCGTTTTGAAGGTTTAACGTGTAATAGTATAGTAGTTATGAGTGTTAATGTGTGTCTTAGTTACTTGTATCGTTGGAGTATTCGCAAGTAAGTCTTTTTGTTAAGAATTGCTGTGAACCAAATCAAAACGAGTGATTAATATGCATAAAGTTGTATGATATAATTGTTTTTTACATTTTTTTGTCAATTAGTTTGTGTGTGGATAATTGCTTTTCAGTAGTGAGATGTAGAACGAATGTAGTTATTATACGGAATTATTTCCGTATATTTAGGTCTGTGTAAGTTTTTTGTGAAGGATTTTTGTGCTCTCTCTTCCCCCTCCCTCTCTCTCTCTCTCTCTCTCTCTCTCTCTCTCTCTCTCTCTCTCTCTCTTTCTCTCTATAAATACACACAAATACACACGCACAATAATTCAGGAAGCCATGTCATCATAGACAACCTGTCAGTGGTTTAGTTTCTATAGCCAAAAGGCATTGGCGCAGAAACTATATTATTCACACAGTCTTAGGTTACGTTTGTTGTGAAATACAACTGAGATGCCCTGAGATTATTATTTGAAATAATTATTGTTCCTACCAAAATTAAATTAGTTTACGTGTAAAAGCATGGTGTGAAACTAATATACTTTACTGAGCTGAACGAAATTAGTTTTAAATCGGTTCAAGCTTTTGCCCAGTATCTCGTCATAGGCTGCAACATCTCCAATGCCGCTGTGGTCAATCGGGAATGGGCGAGAGGGAGAGGGTGATGTGCGTGATGGGCTGGAGCTGGAGTGGAGTGGGAGAACCGGAGATCAGCGGAAAGGCCTGGGTCAGGGAGAGTGATAGATGAATGTCACTTATTGATTTGTTGATGCTGAGACGCTGTGGCCTAGGAACGTTTATCACGGCCTATGCTCTTTTTCAAAAGCTGTTTATCTGGATAGCACGCTCAACTTCCTATTGATTTCCTGTACACGTCAAGAAGGGAGAGGGGAGGATGTTGAGAGAGACGATGGGGAGGGGGGAGAAAAGGGAGGGGGGGGGGCGGACGGGAGAGTAGGGAGTTTAAACGACAGCGTGAGCGAAAGGGGGAGGGGACAGTGAAAGAGGGACAGAGAATGGCTGCGGTATAGAGATGCGATAGATATCTTGGCTGCGGTACAATCTATAGAGATGCGATAGATATCTTGGCAGCGGTACAATCTATAGAGATGCGATAGATATCTTGGCTGCGGTACAATCTATAGAGATGCGATAGATATCTTGGCAGCGGTACAATCTATAGAGATGCGATAGATATCTTGGCTGCGGTACAATCTATAGAGATGCGATAGATATCTTGGCTGCGGTACAATCTATAGAGATGCGATAGATATCTTGGCTGCGGTACAATCTATAGAGATGCGATAGATATCTTGGCTGCGGTACAATCTATAGAGATGCGATAGATATCTTGGCTGCGGTACAATCTATAGAGATGCGATAGATATCTTGGCTGCGGTACAATCTATAGAGATGCGATAGATATCTTGGCTGCGGTACAATCTATAGAGATGCGATAGATATCTTGGCTGCGGTACAATCTATAGAGATGCGATAGATATCTTGGCTGCGGTACAATCTATAGAGATGCGATAGATATCTTGGCAGCGGTACAATCTATAGAGATGCGATAGATATGTTGGCAGCGGTACAATCTATAGAGATGCGATAGATATCTTGGCAGCGGTACAATCTATAGAGATGCGATAGATATCTTGGCTGCGGTACAATCTATAGAGATGCGATAGATATCTTGGCTGCGGTACAATCTATAGAGATGCGATAGATATCTTGGCTGCGGTACAATCTATAGAGATGCGATAGATATCTTGGCGTCGGGCTGGACTGGGCACCTGATTTTTCAGTTCTTGGTAGTCCGCTGGACCCTGTAAACACTGAATATCCAATCTAATCTAACTTAGAGGCACTTCCAGACGCCGTTCATTTGGTAGCATCTATGAATATATACATTGTTTTGATAATTTTATATACGTTTGTATCAGCTCAAAGGGCTGCTTGAGACGCTAACGATGGTGAAGTTAATAAGGTAAGGTAAGGCAAGGGAAGGACGATGGAGGTGGGGGGGGGGGTAAATGGAACAAAAAACACAACAAATGACAAAGTCACAACACATTATACATCCAACAGAGAACAAAAGTATCAGGACTGATGAAACCTCAGGACTGTACTTATTAGGAGGAGGAGAAATTAATTTCAGTCCAGTACAGATCAAAGAACTGATCGTCGCAACGTGCTTCGTTTTTGTCCTAAAACGTTCTCAGACTGCAGGGCTAAATAGTATATTAGCTTCATGAAAGTACTTGAAGACTACCGCATCTTGCATAGTGCCAACTGGTTACATAATAATAAATTATACTTATAAATATATTTGGAAATGAAAAATAGATCTATAAATTAGGTGAAAGCCAAAGACTTTCCTGTTCTAAATATTTTCTATTTGGTTTACCACAATTGGCACAGCTCCAGTGATTATCGGTCTGCATAAATTGATAATTGGAAGAGAGAATAAGAGAGAGAGAGAGAGGGAGGGAGAGAGAGAGGAGGGTTGGGTGTGGGAGTTGAAGGGGCATTTTTTCAATCCCTCGTTTCCGTTCCCGTCCTATTTCTTTAGACTCCAAACTGAGCGGTTTGTCGGAAAGAGTAAATTCCGAGGTTTTTTTTTTTTTTTTTTTCATTTTGCTAAACTCTTGTGCCATCCCTGGCCGTGCAATAGACGGCGGTATTGATTGGGGGAGATGTTCCCTATACAACAGTCTGGACGCTCTCCACACGGAGCTACAGTACTGGACCATCAGCTCATGCTCAATTTGCGAGTACCTCCCAACTTCTATGCCTTTGATCTAGCCACACAAGCGTAGCTGAGACTGTCGATGCCTTTTTCTGCCTGCGTGTGCTGTAGTCTGTAAGGGGAAAAAAAGTTGAATGAAATGCTGCAAGTAAGTTGCCTCTTTTTAAGGACACAAGACTGTAGTCAAATCGTCACGACACGAAGTGGTGTATATAGTACGATAACACAAGACTGCAGTAATACTAACATCGAGGATATAATTCTTAATAGATGTAATACTCTTTTTCTGTACGCTTTTCCGATAACCTACGGATAGACTAGTGTGGGTAGGTTTCACACAGATGGTTCTTCTTGTACAGGTTACTTAGTTACACTCGATACGGGAACTCTGAAGATGAAACTGAAGCTATCGCTAAATATGAAACTAATATACTAAGTGTAACATCGCTTACTTGGAAAGTGAGTTGCGGGTCTGCTATCTGTAGTTCTGTGGTTTTCTGGTATCCCCTGGTCCAGATAGAACTTTCCCTCTTTACGGGGAAAAAGAAGAGTAAAATTCTCTCTCTCTCTCTCTCTCTCTCTCTCTCTCTTTCTCTCTTTCTCTCCTTTCATTTTGGAAGAGGTGGCTTTGAGTGTAAGTTGTTGAGTTAGGAAAGTGCGTGCTGTTACAAAACAAGTTTGTATTGTTATTTTCCTTTATTACAGATTACAGTCTTTATGATGCTGTTAATACATTTTTATAATTATTTCCATGTAATTACGCAGATTGTCTTTATAATTATTTTAGTTTCATTAGGCAGGTTTTAAAAATATATTATTTTAAAGTAATCATGCTTTGAGGCAGCGCTTCCGCCTTGATCGGATTTCATCTCCTTTAATTTCTATTCCGACTTCTGTAATCTCTCTTCAGATCGCCGCGCTTTGAATTCCATTGAAGAAAAAGCGCGTGATAGCATCCTGTATTATTATTATTATTATTATTATTATTATTATTATTATTATTATTATTATTATTATTATTATTATTATTATTGATTTTATTATTATTATTATTATTATTATTATTATTATTATTATTATTATTATTATTATTATTATTATTGTTGTTGTTGTTGTTGTTGTTGTTGTTGTTGTTGTCGTTGTTGTTGTTATTGATTTTATTATTATTATTATTATTATTATTATTATTATTATTATTATTATTATTATTATTATTATTATTATTATTATTATTATTGTCGTTGTTGTTGTTGTTATTATCTGTGTTAATGTTCTGTAGACTTATTTGTCTAGGAAATCTAAAGACGAACAGCGAACGCGAGTGAGTCAAGCGCTTATGAATATTGAATAATATAGCGTTAGTCTGGGCTCATAATACTGACGAAAAACTCTTGTACTTGGTGAGGTGTGTTTGGGAGTGGGTGTGTGTGTGTGTGGTGTGTGTGTGTGTGTGTGTGTGTGTGTGGGTGTGTGTTTGTGTTTGACCCACCGCCAACGTATTGTACTGATAGGCTTGTTATAGAATAAATAGGGGAGACTTAATAACGGTGGAACGTTCACAGCTTGTGTCAACCTATGGCATAACTACACTACCTCCCTTGTAGTATTAGTTCCGTTGTCACCAGTTACCTTCAAGAAGACTTGCCTCAAGGCAACGAGGGTTGTGTAGACAATTGTATGAAGGGATACAAACACACAAAAAATGGTGGGTAAAACACAGGTGGTCATTTGTGTGGCCTACCCACAGGTGGAGGATGGAGTTCATTATACTATCTTGAGACATCTTTATACAAGAGTGTTCACGTGGACCAACAAAAAACAGGTTACGGAAAGTCTACTGGAAAGACAAGTCCAAAAGGCTGAAGGAGATGTTACAGAGATTCTCTAAGGCTTACATACACAGTGTATTTCACATACAAAGTGTATTTCACATACAAACTGTACGTCACATAATTATACAAAGGTGTATTTCATTTCGCTAAAACGCTTCGTCGGGAGTTAACCACCGCCTCAGCTTTTGGGTTCTTACACAAGAACAATGCTATGCTACTGTTCAATTAAACTTCCGTTGCCGATAGGAAAGACTTACTAGGCCCTCTGTCCTTGGTTGACAAATTCTTCAGACCCCAGATGCCTGAATAGAACTACTAGGATCAGTGAGAGGTAAGGAGCCATCGTCAGCTCGAGGGCAAAAGGCGGACAGTCTTTGTATGATGCCTTCACTACTATATTAAGACTGGGATATTTACTGTTTCGGCGTGTGATTTTGTTCTTCTTCATGATTTGTGAACTTAACTGTGAGTGTAATGCCATGTCTACAGTGCTAAGACTAGGATTTCCTAGTATTGTTTTTACCTTGTTAGAAATGTTCATGTTTTGTGATTTTATCTCTGCTGTGTAGGCGAAATAAGGTTGTTAACCTGCATAAAAGGATAAACGTGATATTGAATTTTTCATGTTGGTGGGCACGTTTTTTTTTTTTTTTTTTTTTTTTTTTTGGGGGGGGGGGGGTGTACCTTAGGGCAAACGAAGGAATTTTGCACATAGTATCTCCGTGTGACTGAAGTTACCGTGGTCAAAATTGTATGGACTAAATAAATGTTAGAATACCAAGTCGGATTGCAATGCTCAGTTATATTTGTGAGCCATTGGGCAAAGGAAGGAATACCGAGGTCGACGCTTGGTGGAATGTTGAATAAGGATCAAAACGAGCACTGTCGAAGATGGAAAAACTTCTGTGCTGAACTGTTACAGAGTCTTTGAATGCTGTACTGTGTTGACATTTATGGAATATACCAAGTATACTAATTCTTGTTTCTTTTTTTTTGGGGGGGGGGAGGAGAGGGGGGACTAAGAAATTTGTGGATGATCGTTTTGGTGTATTATTGCATAAGAAAGAAAGAAGTACGGTGATAGGTTTGACGGTTTTGTAGGTCTCAAGACTGGATACTTCAGTGTGGAACTTCAAGCCAAATAAACTTTATTCCAGTTGATTACCAAGGGATGTTGGCTTGTGAAGCGGCAAAACCAATCACTTATGGAACTTTGGTTTAAACATAATTTTATTGAAGAAAGAAGAAAACATTGCATAAAGAGCACGCGGCGTGGAATTTTGAAGAGTTCTGATTGCTACTGTAAAATTCAACGTCTGTGGATTGTTGCTTGAAACATTTATTTAAAAACAAACAAACAAATGAACAGAACAAAACACCAGGGATTGTTTTATCGTCTTCATGGACCACAGAAAAAAAAAGAATGTTTTAGATATTTTAGACCGCTGCGTGTGTAGATACAAGAACTCCCTGGAACTGGGCCGTGACTAGAAGACTAGGAGTATTTGTTTATCTTGAGATCGTCACGTTTCTAGAATAGGGCATATTGCAGCGACCTCTTCGGAAATTTGAAGCATCGCAACCATGCCACTAGCTTCTGTGGTGAGTAAGCATGCATTTTATATTCCTGTTTGTCAGTGCGTCTTTTTGTGTCTGTCTCTGTGTAGGCATATTTTTTATGTGTGTTCTTCTTTTGACTTTCTATTTTTAGAATGTTTGTAAGTAGGCATATATATTACATTTTGATTCTGTTGTTCTATGATTCTGTTGTTGTATGATTCTGTTGTTCTATGATTCTGTTGTTCTATGATTCTGTTGTTCTATCTCTCAATTTGCTTTCTCTTTTTCTCTATCCCTATTTTTGTTTCGGATATACCTTATATTCGTTATTCGTTTAAATGGGACACAATGTATTTTGTGCATAATTATTATTATGTCTGTGACTTGCAATGCGGACTCCCCTCTCTCCTTCCAGCCCTCCCCTCCCCCCCATCTCTCTCTCTCTCTCCCTCCCTCTCTCTCTCTCTCCTCTCTTTCTCTCTCTCTTTTCTCTCCCTCTCTCTCCCTCCCTCTCTCTCCCTCCCTCTCCCTGTCTCCCTCTCTCCCTTTCTCTCTTAATATTTTAATCCACTATTTCAACAAACGCTTACTTGACCCCCACACTTCAAACATCAACCCCCTTCCATATCTCAATCCACCCATCACCATCACCCCCAAGATAAGTGGGTTCTCGATCCCCTTAATCTCCCCCTCCTCCTCATCAATCCAAGACTTCACCTCCTCTCACCCCTCACAACTAAAAGGCAGTTAGTGTTGACCAGCGCTGAACGGTTTGTCCGGCCGAATGTTCTCTTTGTGTTCGAGTGGTCAGTGGTGTGGAATTTCATCCGTTTAATCCTTTTCTGTTTGACCGACGGGACCAATAATCCTTCGCTCTTATTAATAATGAAAGGGTCAGTTGCTTGAGAAATTGGAGACTTTTTTGTAGACTAGATGGGGGTTTTGTAGTAGAAATATTTGGACAAGTGTACTACAACTAGGATAGGATAGAATAGGATAGGTACTAGGTTTGGCTACTAATAACTGGCACAGTGTCTGTGGTAAAGTCATATATTTTTCAAATGGATGATGTTTTATATAAAGTCGTATATTTTTCCAATGACATGCTCACGGTGGTGAACAAACGGATACTCCGATGGTATGGCCACGTCATCAGATCGTCAGGCCTTGCAAAGACCATCCTGCAAGGCACAGTGCAAGGAGGTAGAAGAAGAGGTAGACCGAAAAAGAGGTGGGAGGACAACATTCGAGAATGGACTGGCTTGACATTGAGCAAAGCCATCAGGGTTGCTGAAGACAGAGAAAGATGAAGTATGCTGGTTAAACGATCATCTGTGGTGCCCAAACGACCTCAGAGCTACGGGATAGGATAGGAAAGGATGATGTTGTCAATTGGCGATGACCAGAATGCAAAGGATTGTTCCATTAGGAACTGTTGAGAGAGAAAGAGAGAGAGAGAGAGAGAGAGAGAGAGAGAGAGAGAAAGAGAGAGAGAGAGAGGTAGAGGTAGAGGTGAGCGGGCACAGTGAGGTTGTGGGGAAGCAACTAGGTCGATAGCTCCTAACTGGAAGATTTAATTGGTTCTGCCAGTGTGTCGATCGAGTTTCCGACAGCAAGGAGCCTTTCAGCTGTGCTAATTGTGTGGTGCGTGAGGCGCTTTAAGAGCAATTATCCTGTGGACAAACACCGTCACGACAAACTGACCACACGTTCCTTTTTCCCATGCACGCACTCTCGCCTATGGCAAGGCGCGCGGTAAAACAGTATTGCCTGATCAGGACTATGCCCTAATCATACATGGACAACAAGATCAACTAATATTACCAAACACCAAACAAAAAGAAACAACGAAATCATCGATTATTTATGCTTCCTATCCAATCTTGTAACTCGAAAATCGTTGGGGCACCACAGGTGATCGTTTAACCAGCGTCCTCCATTCCATCTTTCTCTGTCCTCAGCAGTCCTCACTCGTTATCAAGCCGGTTCGTTCTCGAATGTTGTCTTCCCACCTCTTTTTCTGTCTCCCCCTTCTTCTGCCTCCTTGCACCGTGCCTTGCAGGATGGGCTTTGCAAGGCCTGATGCTCTGGAGACGTGGACATACTATCGGGAGTTTCCGTTTCTTCACCACCGTGAGCCAGTCATCGTGTTGTCCAATGGCTTGTGTGATGGTCTGTCAGGACGTCGTCGTTAGTGATGTGCTGGGTATAGGAGATGCCCAGAAGTTTTCTGCAGCACGCTACAAAACGAAATATAAATGTGATCTTCCGGCTTAGTGTTTGAGAAATTGAGGATTAAAGCGAGTGTCCAGAATGCAAAGACCACGATGAGCGGCAACACGTTCTTCACATCTCTCTCTCTTGTCTGTCTTTCGCGATGAGCAGTACAACTTACTTCTCATCACTCTATTGTGTGTACTAAGGTTTTTCTGTCTCTGTCTGTCTGTATGTCTCTGTCTCTTGCTCTCTCTCTCTCTTCTCTCTCTCGTTCTCTCTCTCTCTCCCTCTCTCTCTCTCCATCTCATGGACAGGATTTGCAGCAGCAACATCAATAATCAACTTGCTTTAGAGCTAGCCTAACATCCGCTGGCCCCTATAACCCAATGACTAATTGGATATTTAGAACTTCAGCCCCTAAAACCGGTATCTAAGCCATCGTGTTGTGATAACTAGTTCTGAGATTTAGCCGAGAGATAGAGAGGGGGAGGGAGGGAGGGAGAGAGAGAGAGGGATGGAGAGAGAGATTCAATATTTTATTACGAGAAGAAAATGAGAAAGAGAGAGGCAGGCAGACAGAGATAGAGATATACAGGCAGAGATAGACAGAGACAGATAGACAGACAGGCAGACAGAGATAGACACAGATAGACAGAGACATGCAGGCCGACGGACAGACAGGTAGGCAGGCAGATAGATAGACAGACAGGTAGACAAGCAGACAGGCAGACAGAGACAGACAGACAGCTAGGCAGGCAGGCAGAGATAGACAGACAGAGAGAGACAGAAGGGCCGGTGGAAAAGGGAGAGGAAGGAAGAGAAAGAAGGTGGCAAAATTAGATACAAATGCAGTCACGGTGCTCAGACCAATTGCATTCGTTCGCCCAGGATTGTGCTGTCGTCTGGGCGTCAGACTATGCGCCCATAGGCGGCAAGTGGGCGTCTGGGGCGGCTTCCATTAGGTCCTGTATTGGCCAGCAGCGCCTTGAACAGCTCTAGACCTGAGAAAGGTACTATATAACAATGTTATAAGTTTGCTTTTGTTTTTTAACTAAGAGGAGAAGAAGACAAAAATGACTGAACTAAGAACGCATTTTGAGAACATGCACACGAAAAGGACTAGGCCAACGGTTAGGGGGAGATGATTGTCGGATGTGTGCGTAACAAAGAAGGAAACAATTGGTGCCTTAATTTGCCGTGCGTGTGTAAAGATGGGCAAAGAATGCAGTTAAGTGTCTGTTCCTTAATCCTACATGCCATTTAACCATTCTGCCTCCCCCTCCTACCCCCCACTTAACGCGCTAGGGCATTGTAGGAGTTAATTGAGCGTTCCTGTAACACATTTTTGTAACGGTGGGAGGTAAGGGTTGGGATGGTGGGCTGTGACTAGAGAGAAGGAAGAGGACAAAGGGGCGATTGTCCCAATTTTTGTTGTTGCTGTTGTTGTTGTTTCGTTCTCTCTTGCAACACGTACTTTGTTTAGTTTGTTTCTTTGGTCGATCGCCTGTGTGGTTGTGGTTGTGGTTGTTGTTGATGTGGTTGTTGTTGTTGTTGTTGTTGTTGTTGTTGTTGTTCTTCTTCTTCTTCTTCTTCTTCTTCTTCTTTTTCTTCGTACCTAAGCTGATATGAACAGCTTCGCTAATTCTTTATTTGAAGAATTAGAAAAAAGATATACGATTATGCTGATGACGACGACGACGACGACGACGACGATGATGATGATGATGATGATGATGATGATGATGATGATGATGATGATGATGATGATGATTTTTAAACATTTTAGCGTTCTTATATAGCGCTTTTCCAGCTCAAGAGCTGCTCAAGGCGCTGGCCGACACCAGTTCCTACTAAAGCCGCCCCCAAGGCGCCCATTTGCAGCCCTTGGTCGCATCGTCTGACGCCTAGACCACTGAGGGATATTATAAAGAAAGAAAGAAAGAAAGAAAGAAAGAAAGAAAGAAAGAAAGAAAGAAAGAAAGAAAGAAGGAAGGAAGAGAATGCCTAGTGGACAAGGAAGCGGATAGAAATGTCAAGCAATAATGATGGAAACGTGCGACCAAGGAAGTCTGATTACAGCCTCGGCGGGTCTGAAGACGTGCTAACAACTTGGAATGGTCCTTTCGACCATTAGTACTAAATCTTTTGTGCCTGATGACGCGTGCTCATTGGGACATTCCTGCGGTCACTGCGTGTGGTGGCAGACAGACAGACAGACAGACAGGCAGACAGACGGGACAGCTGAAGAAAAATGCTGTTGGGAATGTGGAATGGTAAGGGGTGGGGGGTGCGAGAACATAAAAATAGTTAGATGGGAGAGGGAAGAATACCTAGTTGCAAACATATCTCGGGAGAATGAAGTGCCGAATGGATCATGAATCGACTTGGCAGATCCAATGGGTCAACTGACTGACTGACTGACTCGCCCTCTGATAACAATGAGCTGACGCTAACGACAGAAGAAGCTTGAGGCTGTAGGAATTAGAGGACAACTTCTTGAGTGGTTCAAAAGCTACTTAGAACATCGTAAACAGGCTGTTGTTGTTAAAGGATGCTCTTCAGAATATAGTAACATCACTGCTGGTGTCCCACAAGGTTCCGTTTTGGGCCCATTGTTATTCCTGATTTATATTAATGATATTGTCTCTGAAATTGAATCTACAATCAAATTGTTTGCTGATGATACAAGTATATCTTTAGCACTGAGAAATCCAGACGCTCGTGCTGAAATATTAAACTCCGACCTGGAAAAGATTAGTAACTGGGCAAGGCAGTGGAAGGTCACATTTAATGAAGCAAAAACCGAGTTATTGACTGTGAAACGTGACGCATCCCCTGATCCTGACCTAACTTTTGGAAATAGTATTTTACAAAACAGTGAATCTCACAGGCACCTGGGTGTCTACTTTCAAAACAATTTGAAATGGGACGAACACGTTAGGTCTGTTATTCGTAAGGTTACTTTTTTATCTTCATGTCTGCGGTCATATAAACATAAATTAAGTCGAAAAGCTCTTGAAACTATGTATAAATCTTTTATCCTTCCTCACTTTGATTACGCTGATGTTGTATGGGACAACTGTACCGAACTACTTTCAAATTCTCTTGAAAAAATTCATCTAGAGGCTGTCAGAACCATTATAGGAGCAGTAAAGGGTACTAGTCATGAACTGCTTTACCAGGAATCTGGTTTTTGTAGTCTTAAAGAACGCAGAAAGAGACACAAACTGATACTTTACCATAAAATGATAAATAATAACTGCCCAGAACACCTATCTGCCCTGCTACCACCACTTGTAAGAAGTACTAATCCATATCACCGTAGAAGACCATTCGAAAGAAACGTTCCCACTCATAAAACCGAAATGTACAAAAAATCATTTATACCTTCTGCAACCATCTTATTCAACGAATTGCCTGAAAATCTCCAATCGAGTCAATCAACTAGTAGTTTGAAAAGATTTTTGTCAAGAGATGATCCTGTAGTCCCACTTCATTATTATTATGGCAAACGCGACCAACAGGCTCTGCACTGTAGAATGAGGCTAGGTATGAGCGACCTTAATTATGACTTGTTCCGCCGCCATTTATTGGACGCTCCAACTTGTCACTGTACTTACCCAGCCGAGACATCAGAACACTTTCTTCTCTCCTGCCCACTATTTATTAATGCAAGAACACAGACAATACGTACTCTGAATCCTGAATTTCAAGATGTCATAATATTACTTTATGGTAATGAATGTTTGTCCGTTCAGGAGAATAGTATTATTGTAGCTGTTGTCCACGAATTTCTGCGACTGTCAGGCCGCTTTCACTAATAGTTACTAGTTAACTTGCCTTTGTGTCTGGTGTATTAAAGATATATATATATATATATATATATATACATACTTTATTTTATTTTATTTTAGTTATTTATTTTTTTTTGAGGGGGGGGGGGGGAGGGGTGTGTTTCTTCCGTGGTACCTACATACCTTCCGCAAACTCCTTGCTACAATTGTGTCCCTAGTGAATCTCTCGCTATTATTTTGTTATTATTTCATTATCTTTTTAAAATTTGTTTCTGTATTAATTTTATTTGTTATTATATTTGTGTACTATTTTTTGTAACTCATTTGTATGTTGTTTATGATTATGCTTTCCTTATCATTGTTAATTGTTCTTGTGTTGATGGCAATGTATGACTATTTGTATCTCAATGATGTATCTATTCCGCCTAAACTGACACAGATTATTGTAACTTGTCCAGGTATGCACTCACTTAAGCTTTGTCTTTTGTGTATTCCTGTTATTATATTTGTTATGTATTTGTCAGATACTGAATAAACCATTGTTTAAACCAACGACAGCAAGGAGGAAGGAGAGGGAAAGAAGAAGATGAAGGTTGATGATTTGTTTTTGCTAATTTTGTGCTGTTATCATGCTTTTTTTGTGTGTACATTTGTATGCGCTTAATACTTATTTTTATTCTTTCATTCATACTACATAACGATACCAATAATAATTATGATGACATCGACGACGACCGTGCTGCTTCACGGTGAAACGACAACCACAGCGATTTACAAGTATTATTCTCCTGGTATTTTTATGTTGCTGCTTAACTTAATTGTCGCTGCGAAACAGACATTTTAAATAAGGCATTTAAAAAGGCCCTGAGTGTGTTTACGATACAGCGGTGGCTAAGGCATCGGGGCTCTC
This sequence comes from Oncomelania hupensis, assembly GCA_036898135.1. Classification (NCBI taxonomy): domain Eukaryota; kingdom Metazoa; phylum Mollusca; class Gastropoda; order Littorinimorpha; family Pomatiopsidae; genus Oncomelania; species Oncomelania hupensis. The sequence continues at coordinate 41,945,892 of CM072524.1, forward strand.
TCGTTCGTGGTTCCTAAAAAATCTTGTTGTGGTCTCCCTTTGATTCTGAAACATTAAGTTAAGCATTTCGTGTTTATTGAAGTGGCAGTTTTCTAATGTTTGTGGACTTTTTGTAAGCCAATTCAAAACTTAGAGGTTTGCTTTCTCTTTGGGCTACTTGGTTTGAATTTGTAATCTTCTTGCTCCGTGCTAATTGTTAGTTGATTGGTGCTTCCTTATCTTTGTTGTAGTTTTATGTTATTTATATAGTGATGCACATCTCGTGAGATGATGTTTTGGAGAAATACTTGGATTTAAGTGCTGTGACTTAGTGCTGTATAAAATACAGTGTATTATTATTATTACAAGTAGTCAGTTTGTGGCATAATACGTTTCGAGTGTCCACAGTTCGCTGGTTCTAGATTCTGTTCTTGTTCTGTATTTGAATTTGTTGGTAGTGTATTGGTCGGTAGTGGAGGTAATGTATTTGTCAGTAGTGTGGGTAGTGTATTTGTCAGTAGTGTGGGTAGTGTATTTGTCAGTAGTGGGAGTTGTGTATTTGTCAGTAGTGTGGGTAGTGTATTTGTCAGTAGTGTGGGTAGTGTATTTGTCAGTAGTGTGGGTAGTGTATTTGTCAGTAGTGGTGGTAGTGTATTTGTCAGTAGTGTGGGTAGTGTATTTGTCAGTAGTGTGGGTAGTGTATTTGTCAGTAGTGTGGGTAGTGTATTTGTCAGTAGTGTGGGTAGTGTATTTGTCAGTAGTGTGGGTAGTGTATTTGTCAGTAGTGGTGGTAGTGTATTTGTCAGTAGTGTGGGTAGTGTATTTGTCAGTAGTGTGGGTAGTGTATTTGTCAGTAGTGTGGGTAGTGTATTTGTCAGTAGTGTGGGTAGTGTATTTGTCAGTAGTGTGGGTAGTGTATTTGTCAGTAGTGTGGGTAGTGTATTTGTCAGTAGTGTGGGTAGTGTATTTGTCAGTAGTGTGGGTAGTGTATTTGTCAGTAGTGTGGGTAGTGTATTTGTCAGTAGTGTGGGTAGTGTATTTGTCAGTAGTGTGGGTAGTGTATTTGTCAGTAGTGTGGGTAGTGTATTTGTCAGTAGTGTGGGTAGTGTATTTGTCAGTAAAGTATTTGTTAGTAAAGACATGATACAGCTTCACAGTCATTCTATGGTGCCTTTATGTGTTTTGCTGTTGTTGAAGTTAACCTTTTTTTATTTATTTTTTTAACCTGTGTTTAGCACACAAAAAAAACATGGTAGGCGCGCCCCAAATCAAAGGACTGTTGTTTGCCTCGTTAGAATGGTTGCTTTATTAAATTTTAGTTTTAAGTTCTTTTTTTTTAATTTATAAACTATGAGCGACAAGAGATCTATCTGGCTGTATGTTGATATGGAAAGTTAATGTGTTCTTGATGGGATGCCCAACAAAGGAAGACTTGCTAAGCCTCTGTTAAATGGAAAACCCCAGTTAATGTTCAAAGGATTCTCGACCGTATCTGACAAGTTGAGCTTTATTCAAAGTCATAGATATTTTGATAACACAGTCTGGATATGAGTGAATAATTTCGTTGCTGTGCCTATTCAGCTTTAAAAAAAATTTAATTGAGGTTACCGCCTTTCATGGTTTGTTTTTACAGTAGGAAATTCTTTTCCTGGGTAACTGTGAAATGTCGTCGCTTGTTAAAATAAACATTACTGCGATTTCGAATGATCTGTTAAATTTCTGCAAGGATTACGTTTGTACCGCTGATCTGCGCTTTGACGGATTTCTTAAGACTCTGTGATTTGCGTATTTCTTAAGGATCCGTGCTTTGACGGATTTCTTAAGGCTCTGTGATTTGGCGTATTTCTTAAGGATCCGTGCTTTGACGGATTTCTTAAGGCTCTGTGATTTGGCGTATTTCTTAAGGATCCGTGCTTTGACGGATTTCATAAGGCTCTGTGATTTGGCGTATTTCTTAAGGATCTGTGCTTTGACGGATTTCGTAAGGGTCTGTGATTTGGCGTATTATTACTTAAGGATCCGTGCTTTGACGGATTTCGTAAGGCTCTGTGATTTGGCGTATTTCTTAAGGATCCGTGCTTTGACGGATTTCGTAAGGCTCTGTGATTTGGCGTATTTCTTAAGGATCCGTGCTTTGACGGATTTCGTAAGGGTCTGTGCTAAGATTTTTTTTTCCTGGACGGCTTATCGAAGTTTCATTGAATGATGATAACTGGAGAATACACTTGGTATCATTTTATTTTAATTGGGTTGCTTTGCTGTCCGTTTGAAATTGTGAGAATTGTATTTGAAATGTGTGCTTTACGCCCATTTGGGGAAAGGTTTGCATCTGACAGCGCCATTAGCTGAGCTGTGTAAGAGGGGATTGGATTCAAACTGCGCTATTTAAATGTTGGTTTATTTCTTTCAATTAAAGTATTTTCGTTGTTCTCTGCGGAATGCTTTGGTGCTCGTTGCTTTAAGTAAGTTGCAGATTGTTGTTGTTTTTTTTCTTTTTAAATTGTGCATCTTGTCCAGATAGTTAAGCGACAAACGTCTCCAATTTCTAGATTTTTATGCAGACAGTTGTCAGACAACTCGATGTTCCAACGTTACTTTCGGCGAGTTCAGTGTTAGTGTTTGTGGTTGGTGGTTGCATTGCGGCGATTGCGTGACGTGCGTGATTAGTGACGTGATCACTGGCGACAGTAATGATGACGATGATGAGGCAACCAGAGTGTATTAACATCAATCGCTTTCTTCTCTTTTTGTGTGTGTGCGTGTGCGGCATATCTGTTTGTCTGTAATTATCCGTGACAAGCGATATAGCGTGTAATTCGCAGGGGCTCTGGGAGGATTACGGGCGGTAACTCATTCTCAATTTTCCAGGTGAGCGGTGGGTGATACCCCTTGTCACTCATGTGTCGCTTGCAACATGGAGAAAGAAACAAGATAGCTTCTCTATCCTAATGAACTGGGACAGACCGAGTGAGATCAATGCGCGTGCGAAACGAAAACAGAATACTTGGAAAGACCGTACTTTTGGCCCTTTTTCGTGAAGTGTTTTATTTCTACAGTTGTTGGGATGGGCGTCCGGCGTCCGTCCAGTGACGGAGATGACATTTGCGTACTATTTCTCTACAACTAATGAACTGATTTCTTTAAAACGTTTTTTTTTTTTCAGAAGGACGATGTTTCTTTACTTCAGTTTTGAAGGGCATTGTCAGTTTTTAGCTATTTTTCTGCGTGTAATTTATTTTCCACTCCTGTTTGTGTGCATGCCCGTTGAGTTTTTTGTGGAATAAACATCTGTTTGGAGTTTCGTATTTGGGATTATGAGTACATTTATGAGACAGAATTGTAATGCGTTCACTTAAGTCTATGAGTAGCATGAAGAACGCTACATGTCTTTTTATATTGTGGCAGACATTATTGAGACTTCTTATACTAACCTCCTGGAATATTTCAGTTTAGGTTTCAAATGGATTCATATCACTGTACAGTACATGTTCTTTTGTGTGTGTGTTTTTTTTTCTCTCTTAATTACTAGTGTTTGAATGAATGGTGATGTTATATATCTGATGTTTTATTTATTGACTATGATTTACTGTCCTTGTCATGTGTCATGTTCATGACACGTTGCCCACATGTCAAATTTCCTTGCGTAAACATGATAATAATAATAATAATAATAATAATAATAATAATAATAATAATAATAATAATAATAATAATAATACAGGATGCTATGTACGCGCCTTTCCCCAAGGCTCAAAGCGCGGCGATCTATACCAACATACACGCTCACATGAGGACAATAAATCCTGTTGTATCTTGCATGGAACTGCAGGTAGCATCGTAACCCAGTTTTTTTTGTGGTTCTGATCTCTTCGTAAGGAACTGCAATATATTCGTCTCTTTGTTTATATCTGTTTAAAAAAAAAACACTTTAAAAAAGACAGTTTCTGGTAGTAGTATTTGGCCTACACCAGTCCTTTATATTCTTAAAATGTTGTGGACTTTTTCTGTTGAAATGCACACTGCGTAGAGGAGACTAGCCGAAGCTTACGTTGGTCTCTCCACTATTGAGAGGTGTTGGCCAAGTCTCAGTTACGCTGCGTGGTAGACACGTTGACCACATTTATGCTGGAGAGCTTTCAGCGAATACTGCTCTTTGTCTGTCGCTGTAAATATTATCCCACAAGATATATATGCTAAAAGACTTGCAATAGGTTAGGGTTATATTTATCAGTGAAATAAAATACGCGACAGTTTCTTTAGTATCAGTTGTTGTTCCTGACATGTAGGCCGCTCTTCAGCAGTCTTCTAACTGCAATTTCGCAATGGAGATTCCAGGATTTATGCGATTGGTTATTTGCTTTACACTATACCTTTTATTAACAACACAGGATGTCGCTTGTTTAGAGCGGTAGGGATTTCGGCTGTCCTCTCTTTGATAAATGATAGGTGCAGAAAACAAATTGAGTCCAGTCTTGCGCTTTTAAGGCAGTCTTCAGTTAAGATGTGAGGATTTGTGGTGACGAATTGCAGTTGGTTGGGCTTAGCCTAGAACTAGTAGAATAAAAACGGTTAAGCGCCGCAGAAAGCACTGATACTAGCCAGTCTTCTTCTCAGGTTGTGGAATGTCTTCTGTTTAAGACATTGACTGGATTTATATTAGAATTTTTTCCTGCTAAAACAAAAGTCACTTGTATCAGTTTACAGAAGGGTATATTTGAGTATCAGAGGTCTGTCTCGTTTTGTGGTTTATGGTTCGTCTACATGCGGCCATTTACAACTCGATCTTTCGGGATGCTGAGTTCGATAACGACACGAAATGTTTGGCGAGACAGAAATAAGGTTTGTTTGTAGAGAAAGAATTCTATAACTCAATGTTCCCAATGAAAGATTTTGTGTATGCATGTATTTTGTATTGAAAATAATTGTTGCGGTCAGTTGGGTCATGATCCGAGTTGACATATTATCATATCGTGGCCTTGTCCTTGTAAGACCTTGGACGCCGCTGTACCGATAAGCAGAGCCTTGGGATTATCAATAGTATAGCATGCTGATAGGCATATTCTTTTAGCATGGAGTCGTTTGTTCTTTTCTATCTGTTGGACTGTTTTTTTTCTGTCTGTCTTTTTGTTTCCCTGTTTCACCTCTCTTTCTCTATCTCTCTTGTCCTGCCTGTTTGTATGCATACATGCACTTATCACTCACTCTTTCTCTGTCTCTCTCTGTCTCTCTCCATATCTATTTCTTTCTCCCTTCCCCCCCCACCCCCCTCCCCTTCCTCTTCATTTTTTCCTTCTAGTTCCTTTCTTCCTCCCTATCCTTTCCCTTCCTTCATTCTCTTTCCTTCTCTCTTTTTTCATTATTTCAAGCCCAAAGAACGTTAACATAGAGACCTTATTACACTTGTCAACTATAATTATGAATCGATTTCTCAAAGTACCATTTTCCTGTCGTATCACAACGCTTTCGGCAAGTAGGGTGAAGAGAACCCCAAAAAATCGTCCTTGTTGCCTAAAACGCTCAGATAAAAAAAAATCCCCTCTATTGTGTTTCGCCTTCCAAATCGCGAAACTTCCAGTCCAGGTGTTAGGAAAAGAAATGAATACGCCAGCAAAAAGGAAAGAAAGTGGTAAAAAAGAACGGAGCAGAATAGAATCGTGTACAATCTGAGCAACCCGATCTGTCATTTGTGAACGTTATCGCCATGCTGAATTGAGGGATTCAGTATTGAAGGTTTCATTCATTTGCTCCCATCTGCAGGTGTGTGTCTTGGTGCAGCAATATTCGGATTCAACATCGTCGTCCCCCAAACGAAAGTGATGTGTTCGTCGGTGTTTATACTACTACTACTACTACTACTACTACTACTACTACTACTACTACTACTACTACTACTACTACTACTACTAATGCTAATGTTAATGACAATTAATATTGCTATAAACGCCTTATTCCTCAATAGACTCCAAAATGGGCGATTTGTTACCAACATACACGCTCACATGCTACACACATAACAAACTCACATGTCATTTATCACTCAAACGTGTGGTGTACAAGGCAAGCCGCCATATATTGGGAGACGGAGACCACATCGAAGTTTTATCTTCGAACCCAGTGATCCAGCGAGGATGACAAGTGGACATTCAGTTGAATATTTATACTCCAGACTTTAAAACATTATTATCTTCTACTGCTTCCTGATTTTCAAACAATCCCATTATCTTCCATTGCTTGGCTGTGCTGACGTCGGTTTATTCACACATTAGCATGGCCCACACTAGGTAGCAAACAGCCAGGCAGTTCCTAGACAGCCTTGATACGCTAAGGAAAGACAGACTTACTGGGATTGACATAAACTAGGGGGTTCAAACAAGTGGATTAAAATCAGCCTCTTTATCTGTTAGCCTGCCCCCCCTTTTTTTTTTTCCTTCCTAGGTTTTGCAATACACCTTATCCTATGGAGCGATATATATTTTCCGCTTAGTCCAGTAGAGAACTCGACGGTGTTTTGGGGTGGCGCAAAGCGAACAGCGTAGATAAAATCAATCGGCTTTAAGACGTGCTCCCTATTCAGTATACAGTAGGGAGGTAGCCTCACAGATTCAGTTACGCTGTATAGAGGTGATGCTGAGTAGTATAGGGCGCGACGTTGTGCACAAACTTGGCTGCAGTTGCGCAAAACACGACTAATATTAGGGTTGGGTTTGGGCGCACCACAGGTAAAAAGGGACAGTTGAGGTAAAAAAAAAATCCAATTAATTTAGCTAGAGTTGTTTGTTCATACCAGTAGATCTAGTCTATTTATGATCAGACGTGACATCTTGAGTCGCTCGTCGGCCCCCACCACCACCACCCACCCATCACCCATCCCTCTCCCTCCTTTCTCTCTTTCATCTTTAATATATCTTTTTCTCATCTCTCTCTCTCTCTCTCTCTCTCTCTCTCTCTCTCTCTCTCTCTCTCTCTCTCTCTCTCTCTCTCTCTCTCTCTCTCTCTTGTTATGTCCTTTCTCCATCTCTCTCCCCTCGCCCATGTCTTCTGTGCTATATTGAGCGTGTGAAAAGTAAGGCGTGTCTAAACACTGTCCGATCCGGCTTGTTGGGATCTGTTCTGCATGATGGAGTGCATTGAGTGGTCGTCGCAAGTCGCGCTGCACTTTCTTACACCATGTTGCGGTTTTTACATCCAGCCAACATTAAATTAATTAACTTTCTTCAGCATTGAATGAAAAGAAGATCTATACAAAGATGAAGTGACCTTGAATGGCGGTCATAAGCCGCTGCATTGCTGACACCATGTTGTCGATTCTGTATCTACCAACGTCTGTTGCCTTTTGAGTAGGGTTTTAAATGACGGGAATAGTACATCATATTAATATTAAGGGCGAGTACAAGGAGGTGTAGAGGATAATTATACTGAATGGTAATGGGTTGTTCACGCAGTTCTGCATGGTACCGGCTTGCGCTTCTTGGTGTCAGTTCCCCTGGTTTCCCTGGATGTTCGCGGGAACATCTTTCACCTCACGGAGCGCCGCTGAAACAGAGACGCGAGACCTTCTCCCTTTCTCACTTGGAAGAAGGCCTGGTCTGATCTCAGCTACGCTGTATGCCTTCATCGTTGACTTTAACACGGTGCATGCAGAGAAAATAGAAATGCTACCAGGACCACACGGCTTAAAAAATGGAAGCATCAATACATCGTGCAGTTGGTGAATCAAAGAGTATAGCTCAGCTGTCTCGGACACTTGTCTGCAAGGGGTCAGGAGGACATTGAGCAGATCTGGGCGTCGTTCTGATGATGGGAGGAGGCGTGAGGAAAAGAAAAGAGAACTATGATGATGCAGGTGAAGGAGGTCACTTATACAGCTACCGCGTTCAGTCCATCACTGTTGTGTTAGTGTAACGCGACTCTATATTTGCGTTATCTTGTGAGAGTTAATCTAAACTACTTAATTTTATACTTGTACGGGGAAAGGGCATGACAAACCAAACTAATAGACAAGACAAACAAGGTTTAATCAGTCTCACTGCCGTTCCAAAAGGGTTTGCCACGCGCTCAAATAAAACACAATAAACTACAGCTTGTCTCCATTTTTTATACAATTTTAATAATATAACTAATACGTGTCAACCAAGAAACATAAAACTCGCATGCACATATATTCTAACTAACAATGCAAATAATAGTCAAGTAAATTCATTGTTTCTTACCGTATCTTTCCATTTTCTTTCGCCCTTCGTTCCTCCATTGAAAACACGAACTTTCACCCTATACTAACAGTAATAGACTAAAACAGCAGTCTAAGCTATGCACATACCCTTAGAACCGACCGGCCCTAACTTATTTATCAGCTCATTTACTGATTAACTTTCAATCTCACTTTTGCCTCTAAATAACAAAATCACCAATTAAACAGCTACTAAATGCAAGCCACCAAGCTTTGTAGTAATTATCCTACACACATCCTAACTCATTATGCACAAGAGAAAAGAGCCCGCAGTCTCTTTACATTATTAAATTCACTACATATTATATACTGACTGCCCTACGTTCTAGCATTCTGTACAGAAGAGCGGACTGGACGAAGCAGGAGGTCAAAGCTAAGAGAAAGATTTCTTTGTTCCTCCGGCTTTTATAGCATAACTTCGAAAAGACGTACCTCTCTACATAAGGAGATGCCCTAACTACTACGTCATTGCCCCACCCAAGATTTCTGGGACTTGTACCTATCACGTGGTCAGAACTGACCACGCTCTTTACATACAAGAGACCAATGGTTGCCGACCATAGACCTGCTGCATGTACATGCACTAAACGTGGCCGTTAGTCATTCTTGCCGGACAAACACAGCTGACCCATCGCACATGTATCGCACGTGCTAGCTAATACTAACACTTCTGCCCCTCTGACTCACTACAATAACCATGTCGAGCTTACAAGTTCTATAATCATCCCTTATCATCATCTTCTTCCCCTGTATAACTTTCCCTCAAAGGTTATAATTGCCGCCGGCCTGCGAAGGAGCGTCCTCGCTCCTTAAAAATTAAGCATGAAAAAAAAACAAAACAAAATAAAGCAAAGAGGGCAGGAAGTGACGATACTAAAGCGACCGGAGGAGGCGAAGTGGCGAAGATGAGGTAAGACTTACAAAATATAAAAATTGCAAAAGAAAGTTGCATGCACCAAATGACATAAATAAGCACAAAACAGCGAAAAACCACAATTAAATGAGTCCGACGGCAAAGTACTGTACAGTTCATGTACCCAAAAAAAATTTTAAGGTAGTGCAGGAACACGAAGTGAAGACCGATGGATCCAGGATGAGAAACGACCAAAAGGGCTATGAGGACATTTGGCAATGAGGACACATGAGGACTGTCCCCACAAGCCAAGCAGCACCTTAAGGCGTTTGCGCGTAAGTGAGCAGAAATAAACTGAAGACGGACATGTAGACTTGCTATGAACGAAGGGACGACGAAGAAACTTGAAGTGTCGCTATATGAAGAATGTGACGTCACCGCACCATGCAAACCTCCGTTGATGGAGAAACCGTGGTGTAGCGGACCTTGCAACCAGGATTCGACCGTAGATTATGACGAAATACGTAGTGTCTGAAAGAAGTAGTCCCACATGACGAGGCACCCAGGAGTATGCAGCAAGCAAGGGGGATGGGAGTGTGCGTTGAGGTTGAGCACACAAAGGGAATGGGAACGGAGATTACAGCATAGTAAAGGAGAAGAGCTCCAACCTCGTTTAGCGACAGTCTTTGCTCTCCCCCGTCTGTAATAGAGGAACATGGGAGATGACCAAAACTTTGGGAGAAGGTGGTAGAATGTTTGGTCGGGGAATACAAGGAGGGATGTTCTCTGCAACTGGATGAAGTGGGCAAATTGGGGTAGGGGCAAGCAGTCCAAGTGGGTGTAGGTGGGAACGAAGGTTGTGAAGATTTCAGACAATAGGCGAAGGCGGGATCTTTCATCAGGGGTGCTTCGTTAAATGAAGATGAAAGGTCTAATGCAATCGTAGACGGGTATAAAGTTGACGTGAAGAAGGGTCCAAGAAGGCCAAGACAGGGTAAGGCGATGGCTGAAGAAGGGAGGCACTGCATGGTGTGATGGTGACATCACTTGGAGACGTTGATGTTCGTGAAGGTATGAAGACATCCCCGAAGACTAAGGTAGATACGAGACATATTTCTCATAAAGGCAATATGACACGTTGATCACTGTTACGAAAGTTTTGTTGGAAAATGTTTTGTTTTTAAAGTATAATTGTCACAACCACTGCAAAGCGTCCAAGGCACTGAATATAAATATTAATTACGACACACCAAAATATGTGAAATGGTAACACCGTGACGGACATTCTATAACCTGCAAACAACACCATTGAATTAAAGTCACCACAATATCTCAAAGGAACATGATAAAAATAGAAAAGCAAACAATTGATAAACTTGGTTGAAAACGGCAAAGACCGCTACACAATCAACCATAAATCATTATACCACTGAAATAACAAATATGAACGAGAAGAACATTGAAAATCAACAAGTAAAAATGTGAGCAAAATATTAACAAAAGACATGAAAGAAGAACAAAAACCATTAAAGTGCAAAACAACCAATTTAACAAGTGTTAAAAAAAATTGAAAAAGAGAAAAAAAACTTTACAAAGTAAGGGAGTTATAACCAAGAAGTCATCAAATGATGAGCAAACACTGTGCCATGTCAAGGCAACTTCAAAAAGGCAAGTGATAACAATAACACTAGAACTAACATGTGTGAAATAACAAAAAGTGTAAACCTTAAATAAAATATAGGAGAGATACCGAGATAAACAGATAAAGTAGAAAGAGGGTAAAATTGCTCACTAGGACGGAACACACAAATAAAAAAATAAATCAAAGTTAAGTCACTGAGGTAGGAAAGAGAAGAAGAAGAAGAGAGAGAGAGAGAGAGCTACCACGTAGTCGTGGAGAACGATAATATAACACAGTCTGCGCGCGTGAGTGACGCTAGGAGCTACCAGACCACAAGACTAAGAGGTTAAAAGTTCACATCAATGAATGGAAATTCCTATCATGTGTATACTAGGAATTTCTTAGCGTATGGAAAAGAATGGTGTAGAGAGGAGAAAAGGGGAGAGAACCAGTGGATCGACAGACAAGAATGGTACCTAAAAAAAAACGGCATTACAATAAAATAATAGGGTAAAATGAATTATGCAATAAAAGAGATGTCCAATACAAATAATTATACAATAAAATTCTTAAAGGTGATAATTATAGAAAATTAAATAGGAGCATACAATGTGGAGCACAACGAAATATAAGTTATCATTGATCATGGATAAAAAAACACACACACGAAATAATGCCAATAGAGAGTAATAATTCAAACATGATACATTAACACGAGTGAGTTGCAGTGGCCATGATACACAAACCAATGCAAAAAAAAATTAAAATTAAAATTGAGTATACATTAAGTCGAGCATCTGTGAGACTCATGTCTACCAGACGTAATCCATTAAGTAAAAATACAGTCCATTAAATATAAAGTCATAAACGAAGAACTTGTAAATTACGTTATAGATACGGATTACAACATCAATAGTATTGCGAGTACAACATCAAGGTTATTAAACATACAACATCAACGTTACTGCACACACATTGTAAGGTTACTGTGAGAATAAGTGTCAGCAAAATACGTGTACACAAAATCATTGAAAACCCATGAAAAATTCCAATGTCATTGACATGCACATAGAACACACTGAATAAACCCAAATACAACAAAAAGTAAGTGTCATCTCTAGACATTGTAGTAAAGTGATCGACAACGTTGCTGAATAGTGCAACACACTTCAGGGAAATGAACACATGTAACAATTAGAAATTCAAATGAGTGCGTTGCAACATAAATAAATACCACAAGGAATCATAGTAATTGTAAACATTGCATGTTGAATAATAAATGAAAGTACGCAAGGATCAGTAAGGAACATGCACATGAATCAATCCACCATGTGCTGATTCGTAAAAACCCGTAATGAGCACCATTATCAAAAACAAATAAATATAAGTGTCAACATCATGCACAAAAGGTTGACCCAAGGATTTTATCTCAACAATTGACAAAACTGTTGCCGACTGTTGCGAGAAAATATAACACACACCAATGAACACTGCATGCAACGGTCATGCGTATCATGCATAGCATTTCCGAGATGGATGATGAATATCGTTACCCGTTCACACAAGAACCGTAGGCAACAATTGAACATAGCATTAATGAAAGAACTTTAATCAATTTCATCCATTTCGGATTGCAGGTGAATTAGTGACGGAGAAACCGAAGCCGTCGCCTTTTTCAGTGGCGAATCACGAGAACGAGCATCCCGCTTTGAGGATGATTGAGTACCGAATTTATTTTCACGTCTCATACTGTGAGATAAGAATGCGCCGCACGCGGGGAAGATGCACGATTTCTTCCGTTTGTCTATTGTAATATGTAACTCAAGCCATGTAATATCGAGATCAGGAGGTGTAACGCATGGAAACCTCCGCAAAGATAACGGAATCATTTATTTATAGTAAAATAATATTGACTAGGACAAGCTGGGAGTGTGACAAAATAAATATTTACTAAGCGCTGGCCATTAAAAAGTTCTTAGTTAACTTCCGTACGATAAATTGTAGTCTTCAACAAGTAGAACGAATAAGAACAATAAGTAGTAAGGCGAAGGGAAGGAGGAGAACGGAAGAGGTGGAGGTGGTGGGCGAGATAGAGTAGAGCATTTGGCGAAGAAAGAGAGGTGGGCGGAAAATAAGGAAGGGGAAAAGCGCCTCGGGAATAGTAGATCCAGCTGTGAGACTAGTGTCCGTCAGCAAGGAAAGGAGGCTGACCAGACAAGATAGCCAAGAAGTCTGGGATGTTGACTAATCGAGCGGCATGAGGCGTTGTGTGATTGATGGGAACTGGTGGCGTGATAACCTGAAAAATTTGAAACAAAGTTGTCCTGGAAGAAATGAGCATATTAATGGTTAAACACAAGTCAACACCTTGAAAAGCAACTATATATTCTGTTGTCCATAATAAATTGTAGAATGAAAATGAACAATGTTAAAATTACTTCATGAGCTACACCTATCGTGCTCATGTTACCTGAATGTGAAATACAATTAAGTATAGGTATTGGCATGACTGTTACTTTAAGTACCATGAAGATATAGGTATATTGCCAATGCTGGATAGTTGTTACCAGGTGACCAAGATCTTTGAAGAAGATGCTATCCGTCAAGCGAGCGTCATGAGTTGTCACCACCCCAGTGATGAAGGTAAGTAGAAGAAGGGAGGAGAAGAAGAAGCGACTGAAACAATTAAAGAACAGTGAACATGTGAAATAACGTATTCATGATAAGAAAACGAAAAACAGAGTTACATTTGTAACGTGAGATGAAGAAGTTAGGCCAAAGGAAGGAGCTGTCGTCTGCAAGAAAAAGTGTAAAAGGACATGATAAATAAGCACATTAGAAGAAATTGAAGCTGGTGATCTGAAAAAAAACTGTTAAACAATTTAATACAATCTGGCAAATTATAAAAGTACTAATATAAAAAGTAGCAGTCCGTACTAATCAAACTGGAAATGTACGTTAAGTATGTCTTCTGTCATACTTACGAATTTATTCTTCAACTTAGAACTGCATTTTGTCACATTACAAAAGAATTGAACCCGTAAATAAAATGATGGAACGATACTTATCAATCCGTATCATGACTAACGTCACGAAGTGACGAAAAGCTTGTCGGCCGCCAAACCTTTGCACGAAACGGAGAGGAAGGTATCATCAACATCGGTTCTGCAACTTAAAAACTGAATAAAAGATTAGACACATCATCATACACACCATGTATGATGTAAATCAATCGAATACATCCCCTAAATGTCTAAGTCCGATAGGTCAGTAAGCACAAAAAGCATGCAAAGCCTCCACATCACTGTAAACAAGTGATCATCTTATTATTCCCCAAGCCTCCTACAAGCCTGGATACAGTAAGACTCAATGCAAGTATTGCAGAGTCATCCCCCGTCTGTATTTAAGGTACACCATAATGTACCTTTACCCAGTACAGCATTTGTGTACTTGTTGACTGTAGTGTCCCCGTTTACACTAGAATTCGTACCACCGGTGTACGACAGCATCACATCGCATCGCATAGATCCTTAATACTTGACGTACGTCGTCACGTACGTTTAATTTCCATCGTCATGGAACGTCTCATCACTACACATACTTAGTGATTTCCCCACATTTATTGTACTTATTAGCGCACATTTCAGCTTATGCGCACGAATTGGTACCTTGTATATCAACATCCTCATCGTCATCATCATCATCATCATCATCATCATCATCATCATCATCATCATCATCATCATCATCATCATCAACATCTTCTTCATCATCATCATCATCATCATCAACAGTCAAATGAATGCTTAAGCAGTGCATTCATTTGCTTCATCGTTTTCGTAATGAATCAAACACATAGTAAACATTATCAGTGCTTCATCAACAAGGTGTGGGCTCCAAAATATGACCCTCAATGACTTATATAGTCTGTCATGCAAGACAAGTATTACACCATATGAACCACAATAAAAACAAGTATGTATACTTTGTACAATCCTTAGTGTAATTAGTTTGAACACAGTCCGGGTGTGATCGCACTTTTAAACACCTAGGTAATCACCGTTTGCGATTTCGACGTCTCTTACGTCCTTGCAAAGTTTTATTTACATGAAATTGCTGAATTAACTTTTCAGATATGTTAGTCGCGGGTTCCCACGTAGTGTTCGAGTACCCTCGCCACTTAACCCTATAGTATCTTTGTCCATTTCTCATCCTTGTTGCAAGCAGTCGTTCTACCTCATACACAGGCTCTTCAATATCTGTACTTGACGATGATACTACCGTATCACCTTGAGACTGACCTGTGCTCGTTACCTGCGACCTGTTTTGAGAAATACGTTTAGAAGGTACATTCATTTGTGACGCTCGACCCTTCTCCTGGGATCGAGTATCACTAGTTTCATCGTTTTGTTGTGTAGCTTTCTTGAGTCTCACACTTTGAGGTTCACTGCTGTCCTCCGTTTGCACAGCCTTGTTTTCATTGTCATCATATAGTTTCACAGGTTGTATATCACTATCACTTTGTGTTTCGTCATCACTAGAAGTATCATTAGAAGGTTCAAGGTCAGTTTCACTTTCTGTTTCTTGATCATCGAGTTCTGAAAGAATATTTGTAGGGCGATCTTGGGGATCAAAGAATGGCTTTAAACGCATAGCATGAACAGGTGAGGACATCTGTTTGTTGTCAGAACTTCGTCTGATAATGAAAACATTATTGGGGAGCTCGAGACAAATATAGTAAGGACCAGACCACTGACGAGCTAATTTCCTTGACACTCCAACTTTAACTTTTGGCGTATATAACCAAACTTTTTGTCCGACAACAAATTTGTGTGGTCGAGACGTCTTGTCGTATTGACGAGAATACTTTTCTTGAGCACTTTTGATATTTGTGGTCACTATTTGTTGAGTAAGCTGAAAACCTTCTAAAATATCCTGCATACATTGCTGAGCGGGTGCGGGGAGCTTCGAGGTAGGTATTAAAGCTACATCAAGGGGAAGTCTGCACTCTTTCTTGAACAACAAGAAATATGGTGTGAATTGAGTAGATTCTGTAGCTGGAGTCACACGATAAGCTGAGAGAACCGCCGGCAAATGTTTTGCCCACCCTTTGGTATTCTGTGCACACAAAGTACGGAGAGAAGTAACCATATAACTGTTGAAACGTTCACACTGAGCATTTGTCTGGGGATGATACGCACTTGTTCTCAAACGTGTCACTTGAAAAATTGCACAGAGTTCACTGACCAGTTTAGATAAGAAATTCTGACCTCTGTCAGATAACAACGAATCAGGTGCTCCATATCGACAAAATATCTCTCGGTACAAAACCCAAGCCACCTCTGTAGCTTCAGACGTAACCAATGGAAAAGCTTCAGGCCACTTGGAATAAGCATCAACAATAAGAAGAATATATTTATACCCTTCAGTAGTGGTCTCTAACGGTCCTAAAAAGTCAATGTGCAATCTTTGAAACAACCCTTGTACTGGAAGGGGACATAGAGATGGTCTCTTTCCTGCATAATCCCGTTTACTCTGTTGACAATCTAAACAGCTTTTCACATACTCTGTAATATCACCGTACATGCTAGGCCAAAAATATTTGAGTCGAATCGACTGATAAGTTCTTTCAACACCTTGGTGAGCACCGGCCATGAGAGAGTCATGATATGCTAACAATACATCATTTCGCAACGAATGTGGCACTACTAACTGTTTAACTATCCGGTCCTGTCGGAGATAAGCAACTTTTCATAGAAGGACTCCTCATGATGAAAACTGTCATAGATATCCCCCGCCACCTCGTCCATGATCACTAGCGTGTTTTCGGAGGGATCGAAAAGTCTATCCAACAGAATGCTTTTGATGGCCTTTATGTCCTCCTCCTCTTCGTTAATTATATATTCCTCCCACAAGGCCTGAGAACTCAAATGCTCAAAAAAAATCCTATGATCCGGCGGACAGGGAATTGTAGTGTCTCTGGGTGGAGAATCCCATTCGTCTCCCATCTTACACACTAAAATTTGCTCACTTGAAAATGAATTAATTCAACCAAAATTTTACCCTTACAACTAGACAAACCGCAAGTCCACCAATGTAACGCGACTCTATATTTGCGTTATCTTGTGAGAGTTAATCTAAACTACTTAATTTTATACTTGTACGGGGAAAGGGCATGACAAACCAAACTAATAGACAAGACAAACAAGGTTTAATCAGTCTCACTGCCGTTCCAAAAGGGTTTGCCACGCGCTCAAATAAAACACAATAAACTACAGCTTGTCTCCATTTTTTATACAATTTTAATAATATAACTAATACGTGTCAACCAAGAAACATAAAACTCGCATGCACATATATTCTAACTAACAATGCAAATAATAGTCAAGTAAATTCATTGTTTCTTACCGTATCTTTCCATTTTCTTTCGCCCTTCGTTCCTCCATTGAAAACACGAACTTTCACCCTATACTAACAGTAATAGACTAAAACAGCAGTCTAAGCTATGCACATACCCTTAGAACCGACCGGCCCTAACTTATTTATCAGCTCATTTACTGATTAACTTTCAATCTCACTTTTGCCTCTAAATAACAAAATCACCAATTAAACAGCTACTAAATGCAAGCCACCAAGCTTTGTAGTAATTATCCTACACACATCCTAACTCATTATGCACAAGAGAAAAGAGCCCGCAGTCTCTTTACATTATTAAATTCACTACATATTATATACTGACTGCCCTACGTTCTAGCATTCTGTACAGAAGAGCGGACTGGACGAAGCAGGAGGTCAAAGCTAAGAGAAAGATTTCTTTGTTCCTCCGGCTTTTATAGCATAACT
The DNA here is from genome assembly GCA_036898135.1 of Oncomelania hupensis. Classification (NCBI taxonomy): domain Eukaryota; kingdom Metazoa; phylum Mollusca; class Gastropoda; order Littorinimorpha; family Pomatiopsidae; genus Oncomelania; species Oncomelania hupensis. The sequence goes on from CM072524.1 coordinate 41,963,415, forward strand.
TCGAAAAGACGTACCTCTCTACATAAGGAGATGCCCTAACTACTACGTCATTGCCCCACCCAAGATTTCTGGGACTTGTACCTATCACGTGGTCAGAACTGACCACGCTCTTTACATACAAGAGACCAATGGTTGCCGACCATAGACCTGCTGCATGTACATGCACTAAACGTGGCCGTTAGTCATTCTTGCCGGACAAACACAGCTGACCCATCGCACATGTATCGCACGTGCTAGCTAATACTAACACTTCTGCCCCTCTGACTCACTACAATAACCATGTCGAGCTTACAAGTTCTATAATCATCCCTTATCATCATCTTCTTCCCCTGTATAACTTTCCCTCAAAGGTTATATTAGCATGCTCGGCGCGTTCCAAAACATAACTACAGATAGACACAGTCATCTGAAAAGTTAGTGTTATAAAAGAGGACCTGAACACGTCGCTGAACAAGCCTCCTCTTCACATCTGCACGTTAAAACCCATTTCCCCTGCACTCCTCTTTTGTATTTATTTATAAATATTGAAATAAATACGAAAGAGGAGCGCAGAGGAAATGGGTTTTGACGTGCAGATGTGAACAGGAGGCTTGTTCTGCGACGGGTTCATGTCCAAAAAATGTTTGAAATCGAAAGGAGAGGGAACTCAACAGATTTTAGTTGAGGGAAGGTGGGGGTGGTGGAAAGAGGAGGCGAAGGAGGAGGGAGGAGGATTTGGATGGGGTGTGTGTGTGTGCGTACTTCGGAGTATACATTCCAAACAAAAGCTTCAGATATTTAGATATTATAAGTCCCCTATATGCTACTGCGTCCGGGGACTTTAATCTATTTAACCTAACGTCCGACATTAAAGGAAAGGGTTTAGCGCGTAGGGTGTTGTTGCCTTTGGTTGCGGGGTTGGGGTGAGGAGAGGTGGGGAGCAGAGTGGGATGTGTTTGAGCGCTTGCCTAGGCATTTAGGACAATGTTTTGAATAAAGAGGGAAAGGGTAGATGGGTTATTTGCGTGTCGTGGAGAAACATTAGCTATAGAAATCATTGAATACAGTGAAGGAGAGGGCAAAATGTGCAGTTACAATAGGGGTGCAGTGAAAACATCATCGTCCTACGTCAACACCTAAGAGGATGAAAGCTTGATAGAAATTCAAGGGTGGGGAAATGGATACACGATGTTGTTGTTGTTGTTGGTTGGTTGGTTTTGTTTGTGTTTTGATGATGAGGATGACAACGACGACGACGATTTTTGTCCCATTTACGGTTCGCCGTTAACCAGTTGCACGTACATCTTAGTTGTTGACCCGTACGCACACCTGACGATGGTAACAAAGCTAACATCGGGATCAATTTGAGGCGGGAGTATACTAACGCTAACCCACGGGTAGCTCGTTTGATATAGGAACCAGAGGGAACTAGCTGAACAAGTTAGTAAATACTAACCACATTAGCGGACAGGCTTCAATGGAAATCTCAGTTTAATTTCTTTATTTAAAAGTATACATATATAATATATGTTATTTTATTTTATTATTTTATTTTATGTTATTCGTTTGTGTGTGCATGGGTGTTCTTTTTTACTTTTTTTTAAAACCTTTGTTGACGTTTATTTAAGTCAGGCATACCTTCTATGATATCCAGTATTCTTTAAAGCGTTCGGCATCTTCTATGAACAGATCTATTACCGTCTGCTTGGAATTGGGGTTTCTCGGTGTGTATGTGCGATAGAAGCTAAAGCTGGAAAGATTGTGAAATACTGGGGACTGTTGTGGTGTGCAAAAAAAAAAGCTTGTGATGCGGTAAAACGCTTTGAAGAAAGAGATAAAACCTGCAGTGAGTTGCTTGGAAGCGAGTACTCGCAAGTCCACGCGGGTACACGCGAAAATAGGCGACGAGTTCCGTTGCACAAGGCGAAAACAAGCAATCCGACACGTGACTTTGGCGAGTTGGAAAAATAGATACTTTTCTGCGAGCACAGCATGGCCGCCAGCATTGTGGACTTATCCTCCTTTCGATTTTAGCCTAGGATCTCTTCATGCGCAGGCGCGGAACGTTCTATTTTTCCCAGCGTTGCTTTGTGAGTACTTGCATATGAAACAAGGCGAGTAAACCGCTCGCTGCAAAGCAACTCGCTATAGGCTTTCGCAGGAAACTCCTACAGTGAGCTGTAAGAGATTAGCAGGCGTTTGTCTACAATTGTCAATGCAGGCCTTTTTCTACGTTTGTCAATGCAAGCGTTTGTCTACATTTGTCAATGCAGTCGTCTACAATTGTCAATATGCCAGTAGATCATGCTCGGAAATATGAGGGGAAATAACTTTGGCCGGCTTGCCCGCATGTTGCTGCCAGAGTTATCCTACGTTGGGCGGACATTCTTTGCAAATAAACACAGTTTCTCGTCTATAATTTCTTCTGTGTCCTCCATCAAACCTTACGAATCAACCTTTACTGCTCTGCAACCACCACCATTCTTTTCCGCTTGTTGTTGTTGTTGTTTGTAGATTATAGTCACACGACACTTTCGCATATAGGTGACTACTGGACCGATTTATACTGACACCAGCGGGCCAGTTGTTGGTAAAGGGGAAAATAATATGATCACACGTTGACCAATCCGGGATTCGAACCAGCGACCTTTCGGTTACTAGCAAGACGCTCTTACCAACTGAGCTACCCGGCCCCACTCTTTTCCGCTTGCAGCTCGGGCTAGCTTTTATAGTGTTCTGAGATGTCCGCCCGGATAACTGTAGGTAACTAAAAACAAAACAAACAACATAAGTTACCTCCCAATTCCGAATAAGGCTTGTTGTCAACATATATTACAATGCGTGACTTGTATTTTATATTCAACTTTCCCGAAGTTGAGAAGTTCAGCCTTTAGAAGTATTACTATATTATAGCCAATGTCCCCTTCGTTATAGACGTGACAGAATCAATAGTTCATGATGTGCTCAATCCATGCTCCGCGTTGTTGAATAACAGCTGCGAGCCGAACGTTGAAGTTGTCCACAACTCTCTGTGACTCTGAAAATGCACAGATTTTGCTAAGATTAGTTTGAACAAAACCTTTAACATTGTTGTCTACGTGGAATAAAACATGTTGTAAAATATTAATTTCTATCTCAGTTATTGCACAATAAAATGTGGACACTTTTTATGGCCCACCCTGTATATGTGTTCATTTGTTTATTTATTTAGTTCACGTCAGTTCACACAGTTTGTCTTTCTGTACGGGTAGCTGATGACTTTTAAAGTTGAAAATGATTCTGTTAAGGTTATAAGCTTCTGTAAAATATCTTAAGAGCGCGACTAAGCTCGAATGCTCTGAACCCAGTTGTTATGATCCGTATTTTTTATGCAGGACAACAGTCCCCCTTGCTCCGACAATCTGACAGACGAGTGTCGCTTCAGTAAGCTGAGTAGCGTTAATCCAGTATCTTGTTCATGCTTTGGGAGTTTCCGTAAAGGCTTTTTGAGTATATGTGTGCATGTTAATAGAGTTGCGGTCCGGGTCGTGTAGCTAGATACAAGGTAACGAATATTTGTTATTAATGTGTATGTGCTCTAGTATTAACGTACATGTATGCGCCTAATTATATTAGTGTGGCATGGCGGTATCGCTTGCTCGGAGTAACTGAATCAAGTGGTTAGTCACTTGAGCGTCTTCTGCAGGACTATTATAGAGAATGAGTATAATTTGTATAGTGGTGCTGTATCTCCGAGGAAACGAACAACGTAGTGTCTTTTTCAAGTGCTGAAGTTTTTGTATGTGAGGACGATTAGAGAACCAATATATTTTTATAGTGGTACAGTATCTACAAGAAAAGGAATAATGTTGTACCTATATATATATATATAATATGTGTGTGTGTGTGTGTGTGTGTGTGTGCGCGCGCACGCGCATTAATTTTGCCTAGTGTTGATGTATCTACGAGGTGACGAAGTATTATTTTTAGTGCTTTTTATCGCTCTCATTAAGCTAAATAGATGCTAGTAGAGTGTCTTTTTCAAGCGCCGAAGTTTGTGTGAGGACTGTTTTTGAGTACATACGTCAATATGTGAGCATTGAAGTTGAAGTGGAAGGCAAATAATTATAGAGATGATTTTGCCTAAGTTAGCAAAGCGGTGTTGTAACTGATTACAATAAATGTATAGGCGGCCTGTTAGTTAAATGCATTTTGGTGATGTGAATGTACTTCATTCTGCGAGAACCATCAATGTTATGTTGACTTTGATAATAGAGAACAGTAATATAAGGTTATGAATAAGTTTTAACCCCGTTAGAAAAGTTGTCTGATCTTGCGTTGCCTTTAGTTTTCGTTTTACGTGTGGGATTTTCGCGTAATATAAGTCTCCGTCATTGTCATACGGAATATAAGTCACCGTCGCTGTCATAAACTCTGCAGCAGTGCAGATTTGATAGTTGCTTTTATCTTAAGTTACTGTTGTACTGCGTGAAATGCTTGATGTGTAGTTTTGTGTTCTCACGGCATCACTCTATATTCGCACTACACGCTTTCGTTATAAATGTATGCGGTGACGTAAATTGACGACGCAGTGTCGCAATTGTTTTTGTTCTGGCGTGTGCTTCTCTTACCTATATCGTGTGGGTGTGTGCGTGTGTGCGTTTGTGTGTGCGTGCATATTGTCTCCTCTGCACAAATCATCCCCTCCCATTTGCATGCCTGCTGTAGTCAATTTGTGCAAGGTGGCGAATTATCTGTGAAGGCTTCTTCTTTTCAACATCGTCGACGTCTGTTGTTGTTTTAAATGCAGTCTAGTATGTTATTAAGAACCTTTGTTTCGTAGGATTTCATTTGTGGTACTGACTGTCAATATTATTCAAATTCGTGCACAATTATGCTTCCTTCAGATTGTACATAGGGACGCATACATTTACAATATGTAAATTAATATGAATAAAGAAATAATACAATAATTCACCAACGTCTTATGCCTTGATCAGCGGAACATAAATTCTGATTTTGACCGGTAGATGATCACAATGCCATTCGTGACCACATAATAGTAAGTTTAACCATTATGCGTTAAAAAAAAGCCATCGTTACAGTTTTAACTATTGCACATTTGCAATCCATACCTACAATATAGAATATATATCAAAGTGGTATCTTACAGTATAGTGTAACCAAAGATTGTCTGGATATTCATGAATTATTAGCATCAAGGAAGCTCGTCTCTTAATCTAATATTAAGGGCTACCGGTACTAGACAGTGGTGTAAATTCGACTTAATATGGGGTAATTCCGTTCACCGTGCCGCCTGTGTGCTAGTACTGACGCACACACTTGTTGTGTAGGATGATTAATGTTGTCGTCTGTAACGGTTCGTTGTCGTTCGGTGTGGCAGTTAATCGTGTATTAGTGTACCTGCTGACCGTAACAGTTACTTCCTGCAGCTGGGAATGTCATGTTGGTACATGCAGTGCAGTCAGTGTTAGTTCTGGTTATAAGAAGCAATTCGTTGTTTTTTTTTTTTTGGTTGTGTTTTTTATTGATGAAATATTTCAAATTGGTGATTATGTTAAGAGGTACGTTGTATTCCATGTCTTTCAGTGTGATACCCATTGGTATGAACTATTTATTTGTTTATTTGTCTTAGTGTTACAACGGTAAGCATTTCATGTTTTGTGAATGAACATTGAGGTTTAACGTCTACACCCACCATTGGCGATATGGCAGACGGGGATAACCATCCCAGGAAACAAGGGGTAGGGAACTAAATCAACACTGAACCAGCAGAGCAATCAAACTGCTCAAATGGACAGTAAAAAATGGCCACTTCATTATTATTTTTTTTTAATTTCGCCCACCACGGGCTTTTGTGTGCGGGCTGAATAATTTTATAGGTGGCGGTCTTGAAGAAGAAGGAGAAAAAGAAGAAGGAGGAATGAGCAGACAGGAAGGAAGGAAAGAAGGAGAACAAGGACCGGAATGATGACATATTGTTTACTCCTGTTTTGGCTGCTAGTGCCCGCCACACCCTTGTCCACTACCTCCAACCTTTGACCTTTGCCACGGTCAAAGGTCTGTCGGGACAGGGTGTCTGGGACTGGTGAGGCTGATCCCTGTTGTATTCAGTGATAGGGTGTAGACCTCAGCTAGGCTGTATGCCATTGGCCTTGGTGTGTTTTTAATGGCCAGGTGGGTAGGAGTTGTAAACGAATTTACACCACGGTAACGGTTGTGGTCGAGAGAAGGAGGTTTTGTGTTTTGCGTGTTGGGATTCATTTTGTACTGTCCTCTTCGCCTTAGTTGTTGTTGTTGTTGTTGTTGTTGTTGTTGTTGTTGTTGTTGTTGTTCTTCTTCTTCTTCTTCTTCTTCTTCTTCTTCTTCTTCTTCTTCTTCTTCTTCTTCTTCTTCTTCTTCTTCTTCTTCTTCTGCTTCTGCTTCTTCTTCTGCTTCTTCTTCTTCTTCACCTTTCTCTTGTTCTTCTTGTTCTTCTTCTTCTGCTTCTCCTTTTTAAAAACAATTTTTGGGGAACTTGTTTAATTAATTTATTTATTTATTTATTTTATTAATTTAATTTTTTTTTTTTGGGGGGGGGGGGGTGGTGAGAGGGGGGGGAGTAGATCGCAGTTCCGTAATCAAACAAACAAACAACGTAAGTGGTTTCCTACTGGAAGCTTTGATGGCTAGTGAAATTCAGTTCACAAAGTCGGGAGGTTAACGATTTAGACTTTTGAAATTGAAGCTTGATTCATTTAAAAAAGACTGCCGTGATCGTATACAGATGTTGTGTGAGACCTTCGGGTCAAGCTAAACTCGTACAACAAGATGTGATGGCGGTGATGTTACTGTGGGCGAGAGAAAATAAAGAGTTCCGATTGGTCCATTCTTTACTGTATGCAGTCTGTCAAACATGTCAAAAAAATCTGTTATTACCCACACTGCATCTCAGCAAATAGATATCGTTTTAAGAGAATTCTTTTTGTGGGAGGTAAGTATATACTTCAGGTCAGTATTTTGGAATGGATAGAGCAAACTGAAGCAAGAAATCGTTCTGGCAGAAGAAATGAAGCGCTACGCTTTGTCAGACCTTTAGAATTTTGTCAGATGTTTCGGAGTAAAGTCTGCCGTTTGTTATCACAAAATCGGGAGAAGGTAACAAAAGTTCATTGAAATAGAAGTTGTGTGTAGGTCACTCAATGCAATATCAGCGAAACTCCACATTATAATAAACCCATATTTTAACCCGACGAGAAGTTTAAACAAGTTTTAAAAAAAAAGAGTTGAATTGAGGGAATTGCAGAGGCAATTTTGAGACCCATCTACTAAGAGTAAGACACACTGCGTATATAAGACTAGCCCGAGGCTTACGTTACGAGTTTCGCTAGTCTCAGCTACTTAGTGTGCACGAAACTTTAGATAGGAGTGAACACTACGAAACATTAGATAGGAGTGTTACGAAACATTAGAGGGGAGTGTTACGGTTCGGGTGATTATGAACTGAATTTAGATATCTGCGCACGGTAGACCTATCTATCAAACTTATCCATGGATGAAAGAAGAAGAGAAAGAAGAAGAAGAAGAAGAAGAAGAAGAAGAAGAAGAAGAAGAAGAAGAAGAAGAAGAAGAAGAAGAAGAAGAAAAAGAAGAAGAAATCTTCCGGATTAATATTCTGATATTGGATCCAGAATATAGAATGTATTCCAACAAGCGAAATTTACACAAGAAATTTGCACCGATGCTGGTCAAAACACACACACACACACGCACACACACACACGCACACACACAACCACACATACACCCAACACACACATACACACTTATCATTCCTCTTATAATTGCAACACACCATAATTTTAAAACAAATATATAGCAAACCTCTGGACACGTACAGCTTTTGGCTGAAGCTAGACGATACCTTCTCACTCTCTCAAGTATAGGGAGCAGGCATTGACTAGTCTCAGCTACACTGAATGAGGTACACCTACACCGAGACCTATTGACGTTGAACGTAAAAGGAGAGCAGGAAGACATGGAGGAGGGTTAGGGAGGAAAGTCTTCCGGATTAATACTCGGATACCGAATATATCAAAGCAAATCCCTAGTTCTAGACTTATTCACGTTGAAAGTGAAAGATTTCAAAAGATAAATATTATAAATATAAATATAATAAATATAATTCTTTGAAAGAGAAAGTGAAAGATAAAGTTATCAGTACAACTTACGTTAATCTGATGAATAAAAATTGATGCAACAACAACAACAACAAAAAAGTGAAAGGAGCAGAGGAAGCAACGAAGAAGGTTTAGGAAGAAGAGGAAAGTGTTCCGGTGTGAAATCGTCAAAGTTCCTGGTATCTTATTTTTGACTGGGAGCGACTGGGAGCATTCTGATTGGTCGACGCATTACAAAATTCGACGCATGCGCACAGTGCTATCGTAGTCTTAGTAAGGATTATGGTTAGGATTAGGGTTAAAGTTAGTGTTACAACGCTTAAGAACAGCGTGAAAAGGCCGGCCCGACGACCTGGCGCATGATACCAGGAACTTTGACGATGTTACACCGGGGTGAATTTCAGGTTGATACGTGCTAAACCGATCCTGTCGTCACTGGGTATGTGCGCAGATTGCGTCTTTGTTATGTATATGCAAGCGGTGTAAGTTCATTAACAGCATAAATGCTGGAAAAAGATACATTATGGTTTAGTGTGTAAAGTTGTACAAGGACTAGGTAAGCCATGAAGCGTGTAGACTACCAATCAAAGTGACACTGCTCCTTTTGGGGTGCCGGGGGTTTCAGTATAAATAGTATCCCCACTTTCTGAAAATTTAGTGCTTTAAATTCCCACTGTCGCTGTCTTTCTCATTTGCTCTTTCTCATTCCTGCTCTGTTCTATCAATCTGCTATACTATCGTCTTCTTCGCTAGACCAGTCTCCTACCTTTTTTCTTGAAAACTCTTCCGGGACAAAACTCCTTGTTTGTGTATGAGGTCTGTTGGATCAGCTTGGGAATATTGGACGCTTTTTGCCAGGTGGTCACTGGGGCTTCCTATGATGTTATTATTTAGCAATGTAGGCATTTTATATGTATGTGTTTTGTTGATAATTTATAATGATGTTTGTATTCTATTTTGTTTTTTAAACGGGGGTTCGATAAGTTGGGGTGAAGCCTCAGCCGTCCTCTGCGTGGGATGTCTTTATTGTAAAGTGACTGGCTGGTGGAGAGCTTTCGGTTTTACCACTAGGGTTGTTTCGGCAGATCTTTTTTGCGGATCGGGGGTTGTCCGGTCCTGATTTGGCTCGGAAGAGTCCGCTGGACCTAAAGCAATAATAATGTAATGTAACTGCTCCTTTGCCCAGTGGATTGACGAAATCTGTGGACATGTGATCGGCTTCAGTCTTCTCTGTTGTGTACTCCGATAGGAGACTTGTCATTATTATATGCACTTTTGATATGATGATGGTGTTTTATCTCCAAGTTGCGTTGTTTATTTTTATAAAGCCTAAAATCACTTAGTTTGTAAACACAATTTACATAAATTGATTGTAAACACACTTGATCTAAATTCGTTGTAAACATATTTTACATAAATAGATTGAATTGGATAGAATTCTCATGTTGTGAAATCAATGGTTTTCCATTTAAAACGTTTGGATAAATCTTAAATTTATTTAAAGTATGTTATATAGCCAAATATTTTGAAATACTTTGGTGGTTACCGTACAAACAAGTATTTTCATCTGACGGATGCTAAGTTGAAGCGAAGTGTTTAAATTTTCTTTCTTTCTTTGTTTCTTCTTCTGCTTCTTCTTCTTCTGATGTAGGAACCTCTAGCTTAAGCATTTAAATTTTATTGTGTCGCCCATTCAATCTTTATGCTAGGTCCTGTTACTGAATCGCCTTGAACTTGAAAAGTTAATATCCACATCTAATCTCCTCATGTCTTTTTAGTTTAAAAAAAAATGAATTGTACTATTGGGACTATACTTGTGCCTTCTTATTGGTAGTTTCTATTGCTCTTCTTGGATTAGATTTATGTTGTCCTGTCAGTTTTAAACCCTTGCTCGGTAAATTTAAACCCAGTACCTTTTTAAAAGGGGCACCAGTTGAGGTCAGAGGAGAGATTTTAATAGGATTTGAATTGCGTCAGTGTCTGACCCGTGGAGTTCCTTTGGGATAGATTCAACTACAATGAAGAGAACTTTGGAATTTTAATAGGAACGATACGCAGCTATTAAAGTGGAGAATATTCTTGTTTCAAGTTTTGTTTCAAGTCCTGTGTTTAACGTTTGGGATAGAGGTTTCGGGACGTCTCATTAGAGAACTTTAGATCGACCAGCGAAACTTGGTACGTAGTGATCCCTTTCGTTTCCGGCTATGCAAATCGGGAAATCCTTACGAATTTTTTTTTCGTGCCTGCTGTTCTGAAGCGGCAGCGTCTTTAGTTGCAGACGATATTTTGTTCGTTCGTATCCAGGGGAGTTAAATGCCGTCGTAACTCTCTAATTTGCGAAGGTTGTTTTCCTCGAAAACTCACGAGTCTTTAGATTTGGTTCATCACGGGCTAAAACAGACACGTTTACCAATGACAGTTTAGTTGAAGTTAAGGAAAGAGCGCTGGTAAATTTTTCTTCTCCCTTAAAAAACAACCAAACAACAACGCACATTAGAGAGCTTCTATAGCACCAACTTGTGCTCATTGCCTGAGCTAGCCTACTAACTATCCCATTTAGGCCTACGAACCTAGTAGTATAGGGCTAATCTAAACCACAGGCTGTGGAGTCTTCTCTTTCGTAGGCCTCAATTACACACTACATAGGAGGCCTAAAAAAAGCGCGATCACATCACTCCACTACTCCGTAAGCTTCATTGGCTACCCATAGAGGCCCGCATTAAATACAAACTGTCCGTACTGTGCCACAATTTCTTCTCTGGAACCTGCCCTTCATATCTGTCAGATCTGCTGTCAGTCTATGTCCCTTCTCGCACTCTTCGCTCTTCTTCTGACTCTCGCACACTCTGCACTCAAAAAACCAACACCAAAATGTACGGAGAACGGGCATTCACCTATTGTGCACCCAGACAATGGAACACTCTTCCAGCCAACATCAGACACAAGCAGACCACTCCCTCATTCAAGAAAGCTCTAAAATCTCACCTCTTCAAACTCTACTATCCTGACTAAATCCGCAGCTCATATTTGTTCTGCTTTTGGCTATGCTTGTGGATTTGCTGTGATTGTGATGACTTGTTTGCAGAAAGTTAACTTTATGTATTTTGTTTGATTTTGTGTGTTTGGTTTTATTTTATTTTAATTTTTTCTCATTGTATAATTTCTAATGCAATATTGTAAGTTGTTTCATGTTTGTTTCTTTCCTTTCATGTAAAGCGCTATGCGCTTGTCTATAAAAAGACAAGTAATAGCGCTATATAAATGTACATTATTATTATTATTATTATTATTATGAGCTTACGAAGACGAAAGAAGGGACCTCAGAGCCTGTGATCTAAACCAAGCGCTGTTCGTGCACATTCATAAGAATACACCAGTAAAGTGATTTTACATCTTTACCATGCCCATAGGAGACACTCGAAACCTAGACATAATGCAAAACTTATGTTAAAAATCTCAGTCCGAACCACAAACTCCTCCGCCATTTTATATATGAAAGCAAAAGCTGTGCAAAAACAGCACCCTTTTTTCGGACCACAGTGCGCCTATTTTAATGAATCAACAGCAAAAATATGGTGATAAAATATAGTCAAAGCATTTATTCAAGCTTACGTTTATAGCATTTGACCCGATATTTGCAAAAATTATGAGAAACTTACATGAGAATCACGATTCATCAAAATGATAAAAATTACGCATTTTTACTCGGCGAAGTTTTCTTCGTAATGCAAATGAGGAGGTCATGACCTTCCGGAAGCACAACAGTTATGACGTAGACGGGGTATTTTCCTAAGAAAAAGATCTCTATTCTTTAATCAAATTTCAAGTTTTAGTGCTCGAAACTAGTTCTTTTTGTAGCCACAGGTGCCGAGTTCAGAAAAGTCAGGAGAAAATGAACCCCTAGGCTAGTTTGAAATAGGCTGTGCTGGGTTCAGAAAATGTCACCGAAATTTCCAGGCCTGTGTGCTGTGTCGGCGTGGCTTTAGTATTTGCAGAAGACAGTTTTCTTTTACAATGTGACAGTCTCATTATCTGTGTCCTTCGCGGTGTTTAGGGATGGAGTTAGACGATCGTGCGACGACAGCAGACTGCACATAGAGTAACCGGGACTCGCTGAGTACCTCTCACAAGGAGAAAAGAGGAGACACCGCTACAAAGGCCACAGGAGATACAACGCAGAGGCGTGTCCGGGGACGGTAATCTACCTAACGAAACGAAACGAAACGCAGAAGACTAAAGAGTTCACTATACTTGTGTTTCGCTACAACGTCTTCAAGAGGGAAAAGCCAATTATAGTGGTAAGCCTCGCCGAGTCTCGGCTACGCGGTGTGAGCAGAATGAAAATGGTCAAGTCGAGTGTCAACAATGTGAGCTTTATTAAAAGCTCGTTTGTTGTGTGTAGATTTCGGGGTAGTTTTGTAAGTCCCGTGTTTGTTTTTTTTTTGTTTTTTAAGGCAAGCGTACGTGTTCATAGAGTTAACACACATTTTGCATTTCAGGTCTAGGAGATGGGGTGGAGGGTGGGGTGGGTGGTGGGTTTTGAGACGGCAGACTTTGAATGTGTGCATGTTTGGTTTTTAGTGTGTGTGTTTATAACTAGCAAACTGGGTTCCGTAGGTTTTCCCAGGCCTTGTATTTTTTCGTCCGCATGATGTAAAAAATACTGATGTCACGTGGCGTCTAAATAGTAATGACCCGTTTTGTTCAAAGAGTAAATTATTTGTGTTATCCGAATACAATTTATTATTTTACTAGATTGGATTGTAATTTGTAACCTTTTTTTTTAAATTGTTGTCTGCGCGTCGTCATCGTATTTCATCGTCTGCGCGTCGTCATCGTATTTCTCGTATTTCATCGTCCGCGCGTTATCGTCTTCTAAGATTTTGTTTGGGGGAAAATCAAACAAGGGAAGCAACTGTTGGGAGAAGAGCAGAAGTCAAGTATTTTTGGTTTGCCGTTCACGCCGTCTCGGCTACTGGCACACCGGAAGTTGTTTATGCTGGGGATTTAGCTGGCGTTTTGTGGTGCTAGGACGGTGTTTAATGCCTTCATCCGTCTGTTACGGCTATTGTGTGAATGTGGCTTTCTTCTTTGGGAATGGATCTTCTTTGATGTTCGGTCCGCGAGGAGAAACGAGCAGTGAATCAATGATGCACATACTGATGATACATTGTTCTTGGATGCTCAGAACACCGAACACACTTAAAATATGGGCAGGCAAATTGTGTACTAAGGAAATTGTGAATAAAGCTTACGAAGTGTGAGCGTGCACGTTTAAAATTTTGTAAGATTATGATTTCACCATGGTCACCATAATTCGTCCGATATCCTATAATAGAGACGTAAGTGTTCTTTACCGTGATTGATAGCTGAACTGTAGCTGACGCATGCCTATGCTGCATACATCTTAGCTGAGTCTTGTCGAGGCTTTCGCCCTCTCTCAACACCTCGTGTAGTAATTAATAATAATAATAATAATAATAATAATAATAATAATAATAATAATAATAATAATAATAATAATAAGGATGTTTATATAGCGCTTTTTCCTAAAGACATCATTTCCAGGCGGAGTTCTCACGCATTTATACTGAACATTAACACATACAAAAAGAAGTGAAACAAACAAGAGACACTAATAAATTTTGCAAAGACATAATACAAACATAAAAATATTATTTACCAGTAAATTATAAAACACGAGGGTGGGAGGGGGAAGAGGAGAGCAGCTAAGGAGAGTGAGGGAGGGTTAGTGGCGTGCGGTGTGACGGCGGTGGTCTGAATCAGAAAAGAAGGAATGATGGTGATAATGGGAGGCGAGATCAGACTTTTTTTTTTAAGGAAGAGAGGAGTTTTCAAGTTGGACTTGAAAGTGGCTATGTTCGGAGAGCTGCGAAGAGAGAGGAAGAGAGTTCCAAGTTGAAGGACCAAGCACTGAGAAAGATCGACAGCCTGCAGGGGAGAGTTTGTAGCGAGGTATTTGTAGCATAGAGAGTGTCAGAGGAAGAACGAAGATTTTTAGATGGCTTGTAGAAATGAATGTTCTGGGTGAAGCAGGAAGGGGCTAATCCATGGAAGCATTTGTAACAGAAAGTACAGATTTTGTAGGTAATCCTTTGAGATACAGGAAACCAATGGAGAGAATAATGTAGGAAGAATGTGATTTTTAATTTTAAGAACCAGAACCAGCTGAGTTCTTGACACGTTGGAGCAGATGAACAGAATAGGGAGTCCAGCCAGAAGAGAGTTACAGTCTCGGCTACTCTGTATCATACCTACGCTGAGCCTAGCTATGTCACGCTCGCTATAATTTAGTAGGGATGATGATGATGATGATGATGATGATGATGATGATGATGATGATGATGATGATGATGATGATGAAGGAGACTTATAAAGCGCCTAATTCACAAAGATCATGAGAGAGTGGCCATTCTCCGTCTCACCTACGCTGTGTGAGCTTTGCTATGACAGTAATGGAGCTGGAGTATAATTGTGCTCCTGACGATGATAGATGTGAAGTATAGTTATGATAATGCAGTTTTTTGACGTATCTATGTCAATAGTGTCGGATTACGAATTATTCTGAAGGCTGACTTGTTGTTGAATTTCTAAGGAGGTCAGCGATGTGTAGGGTAAAATGTTCCTACACAATTAACGGTGGAATACGATCTACTGCATTTTTAGTCTTGGTTTATCTTCATGAAGAATTTTTTTTTTTAAACTGCAAACTTTGATGAGACAGATTTTTAAAAATGAATTTGTATGTAAAAGAATCGATTGGTGAGGTAGATGTTTTATTTGAAGGAAAAAAAGAGTGGAAGTTACAAAAACGAATTTTTTTTTATTTTTTTTAAAATCAGTTTATAGTCCCCTCTCTTCCCGATAAGGATTTTCAGAGAGGAGACTAACTTCTGAAAAACGAATGGTCAGCTAAGCTGCTTTTATCTCACTCCGTGACTGTGGCTACGTTAGCGTGTTACATTGACCGCAATATTTCCCCGTCCATGTGTCCTCATTGACAGTTTCCAATCTGAGATTTTTGTTGTTGTTGTCAACTTTGGTATTTTATCAAAGGACTCGCTCAGATTTGTTTTTATTATTTTTTAAAGAAAGAATCTTCTTTATGGATGCGCTTTAAAATACTGCAATCATCATCATCATCATCATCATCATCATCATCATCATCATCATCATCATCATCATCATCATCCTCATCCTCATCTTCATCTTCATCTTCATCTTCTTCTTCTTCTTCTTCTTCTTCTTCTTCTTCTTCTTCTTCTTCTTCGTCTTCTTCGTCTTCGTATTCATCTTCATCCTCTTTTTCTTCTTCTTTATAATATTCTGTGCGTTCTAAGCATGTTAAGTCATCAATAGAGGTATTCTTCCTATACCTACCTCGGCCAAAAATCACAATATCTGCCTCAGGTCCTAGAAGTAATTGACCCCTTTTAATTTTATCTGCGCCCCGAGCATGTCTCTGCGACATGGGAGTCATGCGCCATACAAGTAGACATACACTGGGTAAGATTGCATTGGATTGGAAAGGTTTGTTTGGATTGTTTTGGAGACTAAATTTTTGTGGCTTTCTTTTAATTAATAGGAATGGAGAAGAGTGGTGGTTGTTTTTTTTAATTTTAACCGGGTAGATTGGAGAGGAGTGTGTATAATTTTTTTAAACCGATTGGATTGAAGAGTTCATATAGTTCGTTTTCTTTTACCGGCAACGTTCAGTCTTTGCAGTGAAATCAGTCTTGACATTAATAGTAGCTGAGTGGAATAGTTATCCTAATATATACAGTTAAAAAGAATTGGCTTGCGTTTTAATATACATGCTAAGTAGTACGTTTGCGTTACCAGTTCAGTAATGGACTTGATTGTGTGTTCTCTTTCAGCAGGAATCAGCCTTGATAGCCTGCCTATATGGGTGGTAAAGTAGGACTAATGTATGCGCATACATTAGAAAGTGAAGGCAGTGAAATGAAGTGATAAAATAAACCTGTTACAGATGAGAGGGGGAAGATTACAAAGAATAACACATCTGTCGCCATCTTGACGTTGCTGGGCGTCTCCGCCCCGTTTCGTAATCTGGGCCATTAATACGTAGAACTTCTTCTTCTTCTTCTTCTTCTTCTTCTTCTTCTTCTTCTTCTTCTTCTTCTTCTTCTTCTTCTTCTTCTTCTTCTTCTTCTTCCTCTTCTTCCTACTCCTCCTGCTCCTCCTCCTGCTGCTTCTCCTCATTCGGCTCTTTGCATTCCGCTGGACCCTATAACAATGACTATAACCTCATCTTGCTTCTCTCCGCCGCCTTCTCCTCCCCCTCCTCCTCCTCCTCCTCCTTCTCATCCTCCTTCTTTACGGATAGTAAGATTTTTTCTTTCGATAGAGTTTTTGACGGTACAAACCTTTGAAATTACGAATTTATGTTTGTATGCTCTGTACAAACAGATGGAGAGAGAGAGAGAGAGAGAGAGAGAGAGAGAGAGAGAGAGAGTGAAGGAGGGGGAGGGGGGGACAGAAAGAGAAACGGACAGACACACAGACATACTGGGGGTGTGGGGTGTGAATCTGTTGAAGTGCACACACGGATGTGTAGCGGGGGAGATGTGGAGGGACTGGTGGTTTGTACAGATTTGAAAGGGAATTGGGTTGGCAAACGTGATTTACTGATAGGCGATGTAATCTCAGCGTTTCTCTTTCAAGGCTTAGGGTCTAGTTTGCTATTCACACACTCTCCAGGGAGTAGTGCCGCTTGGCACTTTTCAACAGTTTGACTGGCGTTAAATTTCTGCTGCATTAGGTGACGGCTTGCGTATTTTTTCGTTGTCTTTGAAAAGTTCCGAAGACACGATTAATTCATTTGTCCAGAGTATCACATTGAAATGGTTTGCAATTTTACGAGTCTTGAAAAGTTCTTCAGACATGAGAACTGTATTTGTCCGAACATATTACATTAAAAAAACAACAACAAATTCTTGGTCTGCGCATCAGTAATTTTGCCAGATTTCTGGTTGACGTTGTCGTTGTCTTTAAAATTGTTCATGTGCAAACGGGTTTGTGTGCAGAAAATGACTTTCAATTTGTGTTGTAAAGATTTTAGTGCAATGTGGATTGATAATAGGTCTAAGTCTCGGGTTGTGTTGTTAGTTTTGAAAAAGTTTATGGACTTCAGTGAATTTGTGTGCAGAAGTTTTGGAAATGAAGGTCACAATTTCAATACACGCCTTTTTGGTGTTGCATTTTAACCAGTTTTAGGGAAAGTTCCAGATTTGTGCCGCGGGGATGAGTTCTTTTCAAATTGCAGTCGTGTGAGTTTTTTTGGGGGGGGATAGAGTTTGTTTTGTTTCATTTGGCTGAATGATCGTTGTATGCAGGGCGTATTCAGTGTCAGCTTGGTTGTGCTTTCTCACAGTTTGGGGTAGTATGGGAAATGATGGTTCCAACATTATTGCAGTTAACATTCCGTTTAAGAACTTTCATATTGGCATCACGATGGATTAATTCGGAAATTAAGAAGTAAATTTTGATAATAATATACACAGTACTTTTTTTTTCTTTCTTATAATACAGAAATGTTTGTTCTAGCAGGAATATCGAGGTGCTATGCGAATCGTGACGTATTATGCCGATCATGACATATTACCACAATAATGACGTTTGTAATTGTCACTAGGGTTGCATGGCTATGAAGATATCCTTGTCGTCACTGTTGACGACATGAGCTTTCGTGTTATCATGCATACGTTATTAGGAACGTCACGCGCGAGTTCAAAGTGACCCATTGTTTGCCAGTTTTGAATGACACAGGAAAATTAAGGGACTAGTGGAGCAGGAGAACAAACAAATAAAGTAATGGACTGTGTACATCCGAAATATGTCTATGTTATATAGGCTAATATTGTACAGGAAACGGAGTTGTTGTTTTGTGGTGTTGGTACTAATGTCAGGAATTTGGATTGTGAGAATATTTTCTGTAGGAAATAGCGTTGCAAGATGATGATGACGATAGAGATGATGAGGATGAGGATGATGATGTCTATACTGACGACGGCCTTTGGAGACTTCAAGGGCCGGTGGCGCTTTTATGTTGGATTTTCAGATTTTTTTCAAGCCACATTAAATTGTGAGAATGAGGGGTAGGAAAAAAAAAACGAAGAGGAAGAGGACGAAGATAGAAAAATGACGGCAACGGCCATCCTTTGCTGCGGGATGGGTGAGGGGTGGTGGGGTACTGGTATATTAGATATAGATGATGATGAGGGTAACAGCAAGAAGGATGGAGCTGGGATGGTGTGAGGCTTGTTACTAAATTAGATATGTGACTTAGCACAAGTTAGAACTAGCCCGTGTTTGAGATGCTGATAACGATCGATACATGAACAATGCTACTGGTGGAAGCCAGTTAGTGTAGATCAATTCACACACTACGCCCGTATCATGTATTACGCTGGTGTTCCGTAATGATGCTACCGTACAGCGCAGAGATCAATCGGGCAATCAATCTAGCTGCTACCTCAACCACCACACGTACATTCTATCCTGTTTGCATGTCGCCTCAGTGAGAAGAAAAGAAGAACTTAAACAAAAAAACTTAATCATCATTCTCATTGTGGATGGCGTCATCAGGAGCGCAGTTAAGTCGGTGGTGTAGGCCGTGTAGTTTTTTGTCAGGTGATAACAGCAGCCTGTACAGCAGCCGTACAGGTTCAAACACCGTTAACGGCCTGCTGAATAATAATTTTTAAAAAAAAACAGACACTGCGCTCCTACTCCTCCTGACGAGGGTACAAACAGAGGTCCTGTCTGTGCACGCTGGCATTCCATCGCATGGACTTTAAAGATCCTGACGCTCGTGCCCTATAGACGGGTGAGTTGGCGCCTCGGGCGGCTTGAGTTAGATCCTGTATCGGCCAGCGCCTTGAGTGGCCAAGGACTGCGAAATATGTGCGCTATACAAATACCCAATACTACTACTACTACTACTACTACTACTACTACTACTACTACTACTACTACTACTACTACTACTACTTCTAATAATAATAATAATAATAATAATAATAATAATAATAATAATAATAATAATAATAATAATAAATCAATAAAAAAAGCGAGTGCCGACTACCTCAATACACCCAGCACGCGCTAGATCCGTACGAGCTTGCCAGCCCCGGTCGCCCATGATTGTGCTCAGTCGTCTGGGCGTAACACTATGCACCCAAAGGCTGCACGTGTGCGCCTCAGATGGCTTGAGTTAGATTCTGTATCGGCCAGCGCCTTGAGCGGTTCTTGAGCTGGAGAAGCGCTTTATAAAAGTGATTGAATAAATAAATAATCATTCGGGGTTTGTAGGCTAACTGATATATGGCGCAAAGGTACTAGAAGCAGCCGTAGAAGCATAAAAAAATCGTTTTTGTTTTTTTTTGATAGAGTTGTAACGGCACCCTCAAATACAAACAACAAAGTCGATAACATCATCATCATCATCATCATCATCATCATCATCATCATCATCATCATCATCATCATCATCATCATCATCATCATCCTTGCGGTTTAGCCGTTACTGAGTCAGTTGTATTGACGTAACTGTACACCAGGGAAAAGAGAACGGGATCGTGGGCGACTACTGTTACGGTTTGTTTTTGTGTGTGGAGTGCCAGAACACACTTAACAAAGAGCCAGCAATGCAATGAGTCATATTATCTCCGGTCTGCAGTTGGGCCTTGCTTAATTGGGCTGTGGCAATATACTGGTAACGTTGTCACGAGTGAAAGTACTAGTGGATTTGTTAGTGTGTGCGTGAGTGTTGTTCTGTGGCTTGTTAAACTCCACCTCTTCCTCGTGCTGAGCAATGCTGATTTGAATGTAGTGTTTGATGAAAATAAAGAATTTTTAGTTCGACTAGCGAAACTTGGTTCGTAGTGATCCGTTTCGTTTCCGGCTATGCAATCGGGAAACCCTTACGAACTTTTTTTTTCTTCGTGCCTGCTGTTCTGAAGCGGCAGCGCCTTTAGTTGCAGACGAACTTTTGTTCGTCCGTATCCATGGGAGTTAAATGCCGTCATAACTCTCTAATTTGCGGAGGTTGTTTTCCTCGAAAACGCACGAGTCTTTAGATTTGGTTCATCACGGGCTAAAACTACGTTTCCCAACGAAAGTTTAGTTGAAGTTTAGGATAGAGCTTTGGTAATTTTTCCTTCTCCTTTAAAAAAAACACACAAACAAAAAAAATAACGACAACAAAAAACCCACATACACTAATTGGAGAGCTTCTATTGCCTACGCAAACCTACTAACTAGGCCGTTTAGGCCGACGAACCTAATAGTATAGGGCTCATCTAAACCAAGGGCTGTTCGTGCAGATTCATAAGAATACATCAGAAAAGTGATTTTACATCTTTACCATGCCCAAAGGAGACACTTAAAACCTAGACACAAAGCAGAACCTATGTTAAAAATCTCAATCGGAACCGTAATCTCCTCCGCCATTTTACATCTGAAAGCAAAAGCCGACCAAAAACAGGATCCTTTTTTCGGAGAAAAGTACACATTTTTATGAATTAACCTAACCCTAACCCTAACAACAATACATGGTGAGAGAATGCAGTCAAAGCATTTATTAAAATTTACCTTTATAGCAATGGACCCAATATATGCACACAAAAAAACACCAGAAACTTACATGAGAATCACGATTCGTCAAAATGATGAAAATTCCGCATTTTCACTCAGCGAAGTGTTATGTCTAATGCAAATGAGGAAGCGCAAAAGTTATGACGTAGACTGGGGGTTTTCCTACATAAAAGAACTACGAACCAAGTTTCTGTGCTTCCTAGAGCTCCCTATTGGACCAGATGCACTTTAATCCGTTCGGTGAAGGTGTTCGTATTAGAATCACTTCTGCTGCAAGTGTGTGAATTGCCTGGTAATTGCTCACACACGATTGTTGAACGAGGTACGACTGTTTAACGACGTTGAGAGTGTGTGTGTGTGAGAGAGAGAGATAAGATAAGATAACAATTTTATTTTGCAAGGGTAAAAGAGTAAGCGCTGGATGCGCTTTTTTACATCTTGCCCTTGGGGCTTTAACAATAACAGCTATTAAATACAACTCAAAGTTATAACCTTCACATCATAGAACAATAACAAATAAACAAAGTTATTATTAGATAAAAGCATTTTCAAACAATTGAAATCAAATTAATGTTGTTAATCTTAATCAACAACGTTAACAAATAATGTGTATTTAATTTTTAATGTGTTTTAGGAGACGTTCTCTAAATGAAGTAAATTTAGATGCTGGAGTGCGGAGATCTTCAGGAAAGTTATTCCATAAAGTGGAACCGGAATAAGGTAGATTGGTTTTGAAGAGATCAATTCTTGGAATTGGAACATTTAATTTTGTGGACGATCTGGCAGTTTTGTTTGAAAAAAGAGAAGAAAAATAGGAAGGTGTATTGCCAGAAAGGATTTTGTGCATGAAAATACCTTTATTAAATTTTAGTCTGTTGGTAAGTGGTAGAATATTGATCCGTTTATAGTCATCTGGAGAGATTTTTTGTTTAAGAATAACTTGTTTAATTGCACGTTTGTGAATTCTTATTAATGGCTTCATTGCATTGCCACTAGCAGAATCCCAAATAGTAGAGGAATAATCAATAAATGATTGAATATGACCGGAATAAAACAATTTACGAGAATGTAAATTTAATAAATGCTTTATCCTTGATAATTGGTAAGTCCTTTTAAAAGTGTTTTTACTTATATTTGAAATATGTTTCTCCCAGGACAAATAATTGTCTAAAGTTACACCAAGAAGTTTATGACATTGTACTTCAGCAATTATTGTATTGCAAATTTTTAATGGAGGAAGTTTTATAGATATATTTTGTCTTTTCTGTCTTGTTGTAATTAGCATGGATTTTGTTTTGTCTGGATTAAGGGCCATGTGGTTGTATTCAGTCCATTCCTGTAGTTCACTAGCCCCTTTTTGTAAGGAGGATAAGAGATTATTCAGGTCTGTATTTTGAGAATGTAATGTATTGTCATCAGCGAAGAGTTCACAAGAAGTAGAAATATGAAGGGGGAGATCATTTATGTAGATAGAAAATAACAAAGGTCCTAAAACAGATCCTTGTGGTACTCCAGATGTAACAATTTCAAATTGTGACTTTTGGTTATTTACATAAACACACTGTTCTCTGTCAGAAATAAACGATTTAAGAAATTCAAGAGATTTAGAATGAATGCCATATAGTTTTAGTTTACGTAGAAGAAGGTCATGAGAGAGAGAGAGAGAGAGGGGGGGGAGGGGAGGGAGGGAGGGAGAAGGGGGTAGAAAATGTCACAGCGATATTAGGCCATCGACAGCTTTAAACAGGTTTAGTAGATCTCTTGTCATTCGTTTATGACTAGTCTGCGACTTTCGCAACATGCCGTAAAGTGAAGTTTCTTGTTGGCACTGGAAGTGCTGCGGTTGTCGTAAAACGGTGTAAATTTCACGCTCTCTGGCAGACGACACTTGGTTCTGGTACATAAAAAGCTTGTTTGGTTCCTCTTTTGTAGAGCAGAAGGCCTGTTAATCAAACTTTGACAAGAGCAAGGTAAGTAAAACGAACTAGGACTGCAGGCTAGATGGTTGTAAATTTGCTTGTTCGACGGAGAACGCGAAACTATTTCGATTGTGCCTCTTTGAAGGCTAAGGGTCTCGTATTGTTTTTTTTTTTTTTTTTTTCTTTTAAAAATTGAAGAAGAGCTCGGCGGTAAAACGAATGTTAACAAACTGTTCGATCGAGATCGTATATACTAGCTTTTATATAGAACTACTTGTTTGGGGTGGGGAAGTGAAGGAGATGGGGGAGGAGCACGAGGGGGATCAACAACAACGATTGATTCACTGAAAGAATCCTGCTGTTGAAAAAGCAAGTGGTATTATTCTGAAAATCCTTTGGCCAGAGTTAGGTACTAAAACGAGTCATTAGTTAGTCGTTAAAAGAGCCGTTGGATTGAGATCATATAAAACTAGCTTTTAGATAGTTGTACTTGTGGCGAAAAAAAAGAAAAAAGATTCGATCCAAAGACGATAGATGTACGTTGATTTTGTATGTGGCTGAAGTGTTGGAAATGTGAACCGTCCTTTCAG
Organism: Oncomelania hupensis; assembly: GCA_036898135.1. NCBI lineage: Eukaryota > Metazoa > Mollusca > Gastropoda > Littorinimorpha > Pomatiopsidae > Oncomelania > Oncomelania hupensis. Next base: position 41,986,701 of record CM072524.1, read on the forward strand.
TGCACATTTGAACAGATTGGTGTCGCTTTGTAAGGTGGAAGGGTGTAGTGCCTTTATATAGAACCCGTCAGCGTTTGTTTTTGGTTTGTTTTTTTACCCGAGTGTATATTAATAAAATTGATGATTTTGTTAATAGTTACATGGCTTATTGCAATCAGCTACTACGACACTGCGTAGCTGAAACGCGTACGTTCGTATGTCAACTATTGGCGAGTCACAGCTACGCGGTAGGGTTAGTAAAGACAGTGAAGGATATTAATCGTGTATGAAGTGTTTCGGCTTAGCGTGAAGTATCCCAAGGTGTGCGGTTCGAAGCGTACTTCCAGTGCATAATAGATTTACTCACTACTCATGCTTGTGTACTGCAACTTGGTTAGTGGTTTGCAATTCTAGTGAAGATGAGTTCTACCGTCTTACATAACGTGCTTCAGATTGGCTATGAAGGTTGTGGGTTGTTTTTGCGATGTATAGACATTTTTCTTCGGTAATTTTAAATATCCATAATTCTTTTTCCACTGTGAGGTGCTGGTGAAGTAAAGGCTAGCGTCTTGTGCGAAGTGTTCATGATTGGCTGTGAAGTTGTTGTTCTTGTTTTTGTTTTTTAAAATGATGTAGATCTATATAAACTATTGTTGTCTTCGGTAGTTTTATGATTAATATGTACAGGGTGTTCCAAAAGTCTTGGGCACATTTGAAGTCCCCATATCTCAATTACTATGAATGGTAGTAAGATAAAAGTTGTGCCATTTTAAAGTTAATTACATTAAGTTTTTGTAAAGCTGTTGATTTTTTTATTTCTTTTCAGACCCATTAATGGCGTTCACTCAACAAGAAAATGCTAGGACGCGTTTGGCAAGAATATGACTATCGGCTTGATGTGTGTCGTGTGACCAATGGTGCTCACATTGAACATCTTTGAACATTCCATGTAAAAATTGAGATCACAAGCTTTCTGAATTTACCAGATGCGTTTTTATATCCCTAATAGTTTCGGAAATATTCAATGTCAAAATGTGCCCAAGACTTTTGGAACACCCTGTATTTTTAATTTTGCGTTGCAAACTGCTGATACAGTGACATCTTATTTGAAGTGTTCAGATTGGTTGGAAACTTGTTTTTCGATGTAAGCTTATACAATTTATCACCGCCAGTTTTGATAAAGAGCATTCGGTGGTTCGATGTGTCATCTCCCTCTCTCTCTCTCTCTCTCTCTCTGTTGAGGCACACAACGTGTAGCATCGCACACACTGACTATGAAGTCTACGATACCAGATGAATAAGAAGACAGGATAAAAGTAAGATGGTGAAACGTTGGAGGACAGAGGGGTGGTGGTGGAGAGAATGAAGGGGAATGTGGAGAGGGGATAGCGGAAGAGAAAATTGGTTATCTTACACACACCGATTCTCAGCGACCCTCACTGATAGGCAATTAAGATATAGAAATTGGCACATCAAGATAGTTTACCACATGCACAAGGACTTGGGGTCATACAGTATGCATGTGGGAACCGAGAGAGAGAGAGAGAGAGAGAGAGAGAGAGAGAGAGAGAGAGAGAGAGAGAGAGGAGTTCATTGGTATTTAGGGGTGAAAGCTAAAAGACGGTTGGGTGAGGAGGTCTATAGGTGTAAGCAAATACGATAAATTAGATAAAGCACAAGGTGGTACAGTATGTGTTGTACAAATGTGTACATAACATACAACATTGGCGTCGTCAAACGACTCATTCTAGCAGAATTTATTTACTGGGCGATTGGTGATCCGCCACAGAAACAAGTACGTTGAATGTTTGCTGGAACTAAAACTAATATGTGGGATTATTTGTTTTCACTGTGTACGTAAATTCCGAAAAGAAAACATTTCCTTGCTGCTTTGCACACAACAGAAACATCTGCGCATGCAGTGTTAGCTGGAGGCAAAGCTTTTACCCAATACAAAGGCAGGTAACCTATAACAGGTTTCTCTATTGAGAACTGGGATAGAACAATTTACTATTTTAGTTGAAACGCAGCTCTTGCCTATAAAAGGTTGTTCGTCAGCTCGCGGCAAGTGAGCATCTTTTGTGATGTGAATTTGTTCCTGCTGTTAGCAATTTTTTTTTTTGGGGGGGGAGGGAGGGGCAATCTTGTTATTATATAGGTCTATGTAAGCTATTGTAAATTCGTTCAATACTAATAACACACAGTCATTTCAGTGCCCGAGAGACAGCAGTACAGAAAATTCAAATAGGAATTGCGTGTGTTGCGGCAGTAAAAATTGTGAGTGATTGCAATTTAAGTTGTCCATAAAGAAAAATTTGTGTTGTCGCAATCGTGGTGTGCGTGCTTGTGTGTGTGTGTGTGTGTGTGTGTGTGTGTGTGTGTGTGTTTGTGTTTGAAATAGTTTATTCCCTTATAGGCCTACACTTATTTAACTAATGTTCATCGCTCTGTAAGCTTATTTATCATTGATTTTGTTGTTGTTGCAGTTTTGAACATTGGTTGGGCCGCCATTTTGGACATTGATACAGGAAACACACATAATATTGTAATGCTTGTCCGTCTGTGTGTAGATGTAAATAGTCTGGTTTACTTCCGATTGACTTGTTGTATACCCACTTTGCACGCATTTTGGATTTGGTTTTTACACCCCAAAAAAAAGGCTATTTAATCAACTGTCTAATTGTGTTATGACAATTTTTACGCCTATTTACATTGTATTTTTTACGCTCGAAGTGATTATCAAATTGTTGTCATCTCTCTCTCTCTCTCTCTCTCTCTCTCTCTCTCTCTCTCTCAAATTGTTGTCATCTCTCTCTCTCTCTCTCTCTCTCTCTCTCTCTCTCTCTCTCTCTCTCTCTATCTCTCTTTTTTTTTTTTTTTTAAAACAAAAATATATATAGAGAGAGAGGTGAGGTTTCTTCGGTTCAGTGTGTATACTAGTCGCCCAATTGTTTAGTGTGAATGTAACGTCTTTATAATGCTGTTCATGTTTGAATTGTTGGCCGTTAATCGTAGCTTTGATCCGGCTGAATATTATTGACTCTTGCTTGAAATGCGGATTGAGCGCAAGTTACAGTGCCTTGGCACTAATTGTGTGTGTGTGTGTGTGTGTGTATGTGTTTGTCTGTGTATCTGTGTCTCTGTGTGTGTATGTCTGTGTGCTTCCAGAACATTGGTAGGAGCTTTTTTCTTCAGTTTCTTGTTCTCCGAGGGTATTACTATTAGATTTTGTTTTCTTCTCCACAGTATATTTGTCAGCGAAGGGACTAAAGAGAGTGTGATGCGCTGGGAATGTGGGTTTTAATTGGTGCCGTATTTGAGTCGTGTTTTCTTGGGTTTATATTTTTCCTGTGGTAAGAAAAATATGGAACGCGGAAAGCGTCAAATGCGCGTGCAATTGCACCCGAAAACGAAATTGCACGCCCATCTAGTAGCTGATTAGTCGAAAACTGTCACGCTAAACTGCGCAAGCGCAAATGCACACCCAATTGCACATGCAATTGCACACGCATTTATCTACGAATCACATTACAACTAGGAATGGGAAATGTCCGGAAATACGTTCTATATACCAAAATAATGTAATGTAAATTGACAACTAATTTATAATGTAACGTTTTCTTCTCCCCCTCCCCCCCCTTCCAAATTAGTTTAAAATGATATAATAATTTACTTTGGTTTGCCTGTAAATAATAGAGAATTATCTCCCATCGCCCGCACAACGGTCTTCAATATCGTCACTGTGCAAAGCGTACGATACACGGGTTTTCCTATGCTTTTTCCGTTCCATGTTTTGTAATTATTCCTTCATATCCGGCGTGCAGTTTGGCGTGCAACTGCGCTTGTGCAATAGCGTATTGCTTTGAAGCGAGTACTCGCGATTACACGCGGGTACACGCGAAAATTGGCGACGAGTTCCGTTGCACAAGGCGAAAATATGCAATCCGTCAGGTGACTTTGGCGTGTTGGAAAAATATATACTATTGTGCGAGTACATCAGGGCCACCAACATTGTGGACTTATCCTCTTTTCGAGTTTAGCCTAGGATCTCTTAATGCGCAGGCGCAGAACGGCCTATTTTTTCCAACGTTGCTTTGTGAGTAGGCCTACTTGCATACGAAACAATGCGAGTAAGCCGCTCGCAACAAAGCAACTCGCTACAGTTTTTCGTGTAAGCTTTGACCAATCAGCTACTAAATGCGCGTGCATTTGCGTGTGCATTAGCGCTTGCTCAGTTTGGCGTGCAAGATTTCGACCAATCAGCTACTGGATGGGCGTGCAATTGCGTGCGCATTTTCGCTCGCAGTTGCACGCGCATTTGACGCTTTCCACTTTCCATAGAAAAAGACAGTGACTGTTTTTAAAATAGCTAGTCAAGTAGATATTGCATTTTACATTGGTAGCAGCAAACGAAGATTTCTTTGTTCGGTTTAGTTACTTGTGTGTTAGTATTGCATAGTGTAGTTTGTGTGCCTGGAAAATCGTTGTTTTCAGGTTTTGACTCTGGTTATACGTATACAATCTCTCATTGCTTGGCTTTTCTCTACCAACCCCTCACCCCGCTCCACTCTCTCCTCTACTATCACCACCACGAAAATCCCTCTTTTGGCAAGGCTAGTGACACGTAAATGCAGGATATTGCTGGAGTTTCAGTGTTAGGTTTGGTTGGCAGGTTGTAGTGAGATACTAAAAGTGAAGGCTGAGGTGCTGACAGCTCAGATAGTTTTTCTTCAATTTATTCTGTTTGGCAAAAAGATAGCGACACTTGGGAATTCGTGTTACATAGTATGCTGATGTTGGTGTGTTTGTGTTGGGAAGTATTAACGTATTGCAGTGGAAGCGCGCCGTAGACTTCTCCTCCGTTAGTTTATTCTGCTTGAAGAGATAGTGACAGGTTGTTGGAATTGTTATGTTATTGCATTGGTAGCGCAGCTCGATAATTTTTGTTGCAGGTCAACATGCTCTTGGCAGGGACTGTCGCGTACGGAATATAGTGTGTGCGTGTGTGTGTGTTCGTATATATGTGCATGTGTTTGATATTTTTACGCCATCAAAGGAAATCCTTGTCAAATATTTGAAGCCAGCACACACTTAACAAAAAAGCCTTCTTCGTGCTAGTTTACGTGTATTTCGCAATATGTTTTCCTTAGACTTACAACACGTTAAAAACACTGCTTTGGGCGTTTTGTTATATATAAATAAACCTATTATGTTGAGAGAATCTCACCAAGTGGTCCCAGGTTTAAATTGTCAACACCGGAGTTGGCATGTTAAACATGTGTCCTGTTTATTTTCTTAGCCTAAAGTGAAATTTAGATCTTTTTCCTATGTTGTTTCTTTTAGGTTAAACTGACATTTGCTTTAAAACGGGTAGAGTTACAGTTTATTTATTTATTTTTATTTTTTTTTAGATGAGTGAACTTGTAAAACTGAACTCTCGGATCATGTCGTGCCTGTGCTTGAAAGATGAGAAGGTGTGATCGAGTAACTGGAATCGCCATTTGTAATAAATAAATGCAATGTTTGTGCATTTGCTCAGGATTTCCTCTGCTAAACATTAATAGCTAGAGCATTTTAAAAGAATGTTCTGCATTCGGTACTCGTGTGTGCTAACCCGTCATTGTGGTGGATTCGACCGCTGCAGGTTCACTAAACATGCTACAGTAGCAAGGAAAAACAGCGCCGTACAATTATTCAACATTTCTGTTGATACAAGAAGTGCATCTTGCTGGAACATTGACTTGCCGTAGAGAAACAAAGTGAGCGACAAAAGTGTGGAAGTCAAGTTCTACAGCTAACGTTTTCTTGGATAACTTTATTCTTCGAATCCTTTTTGGATTTTCCCAGTCTGACGTTGGATTTTGCTGAGTCTTTGTTGACTTGGATTTTGTAGACGTTAAATGGATTCTTCCTGGTTGTTGGACTGGATTGCCATCGGATCTAGCTTGCGGGATTACAATAGACCTGGATTTCTTTGACGCATTATTACGTTGTGAGTGATTCGTTGAGCAATCCACTGTCTTCACTTGCGACCAACTTCATGTAAACCCATATTGCAATAGCTGAACCACTGTGTAGCCAGAACTGTAACCATGTCAATTGTCATTGGATTATTTGCGACGTACAACGTGTTATTGTGTTAGTGGGTGTTCACCAATAAAGATAACGAATAGCATAACGCTGTGGGTTACGGCAGAGGCTTAGTGAGGTGAAGCTGACCATCGTTGTCACCGATGGTCCACACTTTGTCCATGACACGATGGGAGAGCCGAGGAGTCCAGATCTACAGGTAGCGGTCAAGCGACGAGGGTACAAACCGTCCCTGCAGTCACAGGTCAACCGCCGATCCTGGCCCCTCTCACCCACCAACCTTAAAGCCAGCCTCAGGGTAAGCAATCGCCTTAAATTTAATTTAAATAATGGAAGTGACTGTAAACTAATTGTAAGTACATAGTGAACTTACCTTGATAGTAAACACTTTTAAAGACGCGTGCTCTCTCTCTCTCTCTCTCTCTCTCTCTCTCTCTCTCTCTCTCTCTCTCTCTCTCTCTCTCCCTCTCTCTCTCTGTGTCTCAGTCTCTCTATCTATCTGTCTGTCTGTCTGTAGGTCTCTCTCTCTTAGCTTCACTCTATATGTATAAACGTACAGGTAAAATACATAAGCCTTATACTTAAGGACATTATAATTGGTTTTTTTTTTCATAGTGTGCATTAAATATAAATTTAGGCTCGACCTAACTTGTTCGTTTTATAGTTGACAATTTTGAAGATGAACAGATAAAGTAATAATTTAATGTACAATCGTAAAGATTAGCTTTTACATTTATACTTAATTTGATTTTTACGCTTTCTATGCAGGCCTAGATATGTGCGTATTTGTTCCTTGTTAAGAGAGAGAGAGAGAGAGAGAGAGAGAGAGAGAGAGAGAGAGAGAGAGAGAGAGGAGGGGGGACGAGAGAGATAGAGAAAGGGTGGGAGGAAAGAGAGAGAGAGAGAGAGAGAGAGAGAGAGAGAGAGAGAGAGCAAATACAGTTACGCCAATATAATAAGTAATAATAATAATGTAACGTCATCTCCATTTTCTTATACGCTTGCGAAACATGGACCCTCACAGCAGATCTACAACGAAGTATACAAAGCATGGAGATTAGGTGCTACAGAAGATTTCTGGGCATTTCCTATACCCAGCACATCACCAACAGCGAAATCCGACAGACCATCACACAAGCAATTGGACAACACGATGACATGCTCACGGTGGTGAAAAAACGGAAACTCCGATGGTATGGCCACATCACCAGAGCATCAGGCTTTGCAAAGACCATCCGGCAAGGCACGGTGCAAGGAGGCAGAAGAAGAGGAAGACAGAAAAAGAGTTGGGAGGACAACGTTCGAGAATGGACTGGTTTGACACTGAGTGACGTCATGAGGCTTGCTGATGACAGGGAAAGATGGAGTACGCTGGTTAAACGGATCATCTGTGTTGCCCCTACGACCTTCGAGTTACGGGATAGGATGGGATAGGAATAAGGGAGGTAATGGAAGGGGGGGGGGGCGTTGTTTTCAAGAGAGGTAAGAGCGAAAGTGTGGCATGTTAGTGGCCGCTTCCCGTGCGTTAGTGGCATAGGTTTAAGTTTGCCTCCCTTGTGTTGTTTGCCTCTCTTGTGAGAGGTACTCTGAAAATCTCAGCTACGCTGTATAAAACATATAGCTAAACTAAGTACCGGAGCACACTTACCACCAGAAACCTCGTTGTCAACGCCTGGAACTATATGTACTATGTTTTTATTTACTGCCCGTACGTTCACTGGCTGCCATCTAGATACGGCATACATACATAGAAACATTTCTTCTTACTATGCAAGAAAATTTTTACTTCGGTTTTCCTGTCAACATTTCACTGGTTGCCATTTGATTTAATGCATACATTGCAAAACAAAAATACCTGTTACTACATATTTTGCTAAAGATAATTGGTGCATGCGTTTTGTAGACGTGGGGGTATCAGATTGTTAAAAAATTGAGGACTTAAATAAAGTAAATTTTTGTGTACATGCACTTCTGTTTCCTTTCTGAGTTTCACTGGCTGTCAGGTTAACGAGGCTAGATTGCAAACATCTCTGTAACTATGCAAGAGATGTTAGTTCAAGCTTTATATAATTATACATTATTATTACAGTACACATTGCAACTATTCTGGTTAATTATGTAAGAGACTATCATGGGTCAGTTGTATAATTTCGTACTTCTCTTTTCTCTTTCAAAATCTGTATTGATTTTCATGTCAGTACGGCCTACTTCGTAAAGTTACTGACACTATTTTATAGGTCAAAACTCCACTGGCTTCCGTGCATATATGGCATAATTCACACAAAACAATGTTCTGAAGAAGGTTTATTTTCCCAATTTAAAAAAAAATCTGTCAAGTTTCACTTCACCGCAGCCCTTCACTTTCCGAGTCTTACTTCATGAAAACTCCATTGGCTTCCGTACGCACTGATATGGCATGCTTCACACAAAATGATGTTCTATGGATTGCTGTTATACACAGGTGGACAGTCTTACGTTGCACTCTAGCTATGTACTTTCAGGTGTTCGACTTCAATGGTTCTTTCCCTCTTCTTGCCCACCCCCCACTCCTCTCTCTCTCTCTCTCTCTCTCTCTCTCTCTCTCTCTCTCTCTCTTTCTCTCCATGCCCCTCCCCCCCACCTCTTCTTCCCGGCCTCCTGTTTGACATATTCGGTGTCAAGTCAGTTCTACGATTAATCCTTATTTCCTTTATTTAGGCAAATTTTGTTATTTTACCCCTCAGTGTTTGGCTTTTCACACTTTATTTAGGCAAATTTTGTTAATTTTACCGCTCTGTGTTTGGCTTTTCACACTTTATTTAGGCAAATTTTGTTAATTTTACCGCTCTGTGTTTGGCTTTTCACACTTTATTTAGGCAAATTTTGTTAATTTTACCCCTCTGTGTTTGGCTTTTCACACTTTATTTAGGCAAATTTTGTTAATTTTACCCCTCTGTGTTTGGCTTTTCACACTTTATTTAGGCAAATTTTGTTAATTTTACCCCTCTGTGTTTGGCTTTTCACACTTTATTTAGGCAAATTTTGTTAATTTTACCCCTCTGTGTTTGGCTTTTCACACTTTCTTAATGTTGGTGCAGGAATTTGCTTTGCTTACTTTATTTATATCCAACCCAAGACTTTCTCCTCGCGGTGATAGAGCGAGTTATCCACTTCGTAGGTAGATGATTACCCTCTTGATAGAGAGGTTTCAAATTTCAACGACAACATGACGGGTATTAGTAATAATTATAATTAATAATTTACTAACTTGACCAATATTTAGAATTTTGTATTCGTAGTGTTATAACTGAAGTTTTAAAACCTTTGTTAGTCCTGTGCCTCTGTTTCAAACCCATGGACGCGAATGTCGTATTAGAATTAAGCATTCGCAAAATAAGTTTAGAAGTCTTATTGGTCATGTGATGGCACCCAGGTCACCCCCATCCCGTACAGACAGCGTACCAGTTTGATGAAGCCTGCTCTCTCTAATCAAACAGAGGGAGTAAGCTCTCTGTCAAGTTCAGATACGCGGTATAAATCCCATACTAAACTCGTTGTATATTCTTTTGAAACAGAAAGCGGAATTCATGATTATATGGAACGAGTCTCGTTTATGTCATAATGTGCATTTCGCAGAGTGCACTGAGCAGGCTGTAGTACAATGAATATTAGACGCCAATCATTTATTTTACCTCGCTGCCATTTTCTGTTAATAACTCTGTGTGCGCTTGAAAATAAAACATCATCAACATCAATGGATTCTCTATTCGTGGGTTCTTTATTTACCAAGCATTGAAAGCTAGAATTATTCACCAAGCATTGAAAGCTAGAATTATTCACCAAGCATTGAAAGCTAGAATGACGCAGTGACAGCCCATTTCTATTTTATGATTCTATTCGCAGTTGCGGGTTGCCTATCAACCGATCCCGTTCTTCGGTTAATGAAATAGGATGAGATAGGATTTGCCCTGTGAGACTGGTATGGGCTTTGGGTGATCAGAGCGAGCGTGATTTATAGGGATTTCTATGACCCGACTGTAGGATCCACTCCAAAACCGATGTTGCCGTGCATTGATTAGTGTGCTGGGGGCTTTATTGTACAATGCCAGTTCTGTATCTTTAGCCTTGGTAAGTAGGCAGAATTGTAGGATACCTTAAAACTTCAACTATGCCTTGAGCAGCTCCCGAGCTAAGTAAGTTAAAGAGTATCACAAGGAATTGAAACCTAATAGGTCACAGTTTACGTCCACATTGGAGAGCAGCATTTCTACGTTTGGATAGAACTGCTAATACTAGAAGCAGCTTTCACAAGAACGGGGACAATTTTACTTTCTTTGCCTCAGCGATCATGATTATGTACGGACGATGATTTACTGCAGTCGACAAGGCCTCGGAAAGCGGGCAACCATCTCACCTGTCCCATACAAAATGACACAGAAGACGTACATATGTCAGTTCTCTACCTGTAGGATGAGTCTTACGGCGTAACTGACATTGCAGCAGATAATTTATCAAACAAGCTTTTGTCAATGAGACAGGTGTTGCTGGGAATGTTATTCCAAGCATGCGCAGATAGGTCTTAGTTGCTTCTTCCCTCGTTTTCACCAGACGTCCTGACGGACTGAAGAACGAATTCAGATAGATTGATTAGACAGAATCTATGTATTTATTGATAGAACTGACAGGCAGATAGACTGATCTATAAATTATAATCAGCGCAGGTGCCTATTTTAAGTTCGTATGAAAGAATGTTGAGATGAAGTTTCTCAACCGTTGATTTATTACAAGGTCGTAATTCTTAACTGACAAGTTAAAAGTGTTATACACCTTTTGTGGCGGTAATAGAGAAGATCGTTGCTCTCCAACGTTTTAGGCTCTAGGTCTTTCTTCAAGGGGTCAGTTCTTAAGTATTAAAATTGTTTTATGGTCAGCAGGAGCTAGGCACAGATAGAACAAGTAATCCCAAATGAAATAAATAAAAAAATATAAAGAACACTTAACTACATGTTATATAGAATAAGATTATTTTTTTGTTTATGCCAATTACTTTTTCGTGACCGTGATTTTGTGCTAAAGATATATTTTTTACGCCTAATATACCATTTTAGGCAACCACATACTTGTTTATTGTTCTGCCCTGCAAGTTGTGAAGTTTCCCAAGTTTCGTGTATTGAACCACAGCCCCATGGCATCGCGACCTGTCAAGGAAAGAAATCGGACAAGACAAGGCTGTTGTTGTTGTTGCCCTTGTTCCGTCTTCTCACCCAAACACCATCTCCAAGACTATCTTCTTACCCCTTGTTCGTCTTCAATACTCGTAGTCTTTAACTCGGACCGTCTTCTTGTCCAAAGCTATAGTTTGTTTCGACTTGTTAGTCAGAGTCGTCTTCATCAAGGCTGTCTTCGAAGACAATAGCTTTTGGTATAATATACTATCACTGTCTTATCACTTAAACCAGCGGCTCTAGATACAGAATGAGCTGTCGACGACTTCTTTCACAATGACCCAAACTTCAGTTTAGTCTGCAAACCGAAATCATCTTCTCCCAAATCCGCCTTCTCACCCAAATGGTGTGGCCTTGTTCCGTCTTGGGACCCTAATCTTCATCACCCTGTCCGTCTTCTCGTACAACCACGCCGCCCTTGCCGTCTAGACCATATCGTCGACCTTCTTTAAAAACATTCTCACGTGCACACAGGGGCGGAATGAAGAACGAGAATGAGTGTCCCTTTGCTAAATGAGTACTACCATGCAGATTGTTTTTTTTTTTAGCAATGGGAGCAGGCGATGACGGATGACTCGGTGGAAAGGCGTTAATAGGCCTTGTGTTTCCTTGTTAGAGCTGCATTACTGTTTTTGTGGTGCTTTCATTTAGAAGGATGCTCTACTTTGTATTCTAGTATTCTGGTTTCTCTCTCCACCCCCTCCTCCTCCTTATAAATTCCCACCCCCAGCTCCACCCCACCCTTTTCCACCGTCTCCTTCCTCTTACTACTCCCTGGGACGATTGTATAAACCGAGATCTAGTCTGTGTACGCATGTATTTACAATACAGTATAATGCAGTACAACTTTATTGTCCCATTAAAAAACAAAAACATGTGGCTTTGGCAATTTCACCGCACTGACTTTAAAGATCCTGACGCTCATGTCCTAGACGGGTGGGTGCCACAAACACTAATACACCCAGCATGCACTATAGGTTCTGTTCCCTCAACCCAGACCACCTTTCCTGGGTGGCGCTGTTGTTCCCTGAGAAGACAGCCCGAATGTTATCCGCATGAGTGACGAATAACTTCGTTTATAAATCTCCATCCCCTTAACATTGGGTCTAATCAAGGTTAAAACTGCCTTTAGTATTGCAATAGCTCAAGGGTGGACAAGAAATATTATCCAAACGCTCGTTGCTCGTTAAAGGTATGCGTGTAACGAGATCCGATGCCACTGAATTCCAGTTTTATAAAACCGTTTTTAATCAGTGCAGGTGCAGACAAGAAAGCACGGCCTTTAATAATTGAACAAAACCGACCTTGCAACTGTCACCTCAATATAGCGAAAGCGATCGTGAGAAAATGTCCGTTTTCTGTTGAATTGCTGACTGCTAAAATTGTTTCGACGCTGTCCGTGTCCGCACACAACAAAGACCACCAATGGTTTTTAAAAGCATACATAGAAAAAGTCGTGGAAATAAAGAGCTCTTATGCAATGTGAAATGTTCCTGAATGAGAGAGTTATAATAAAGGACAAAACCTGCATTCGTTATCTGAGTAACACTAGCATGCGACAGTTAATCTCTTTAGTATTAATGGTGTGTGTGTGGGTGCGTGCGTGAGTGCGTGTGCGTGTGTGTATTGGGATGTGGTTGAGGGGCGTTTAATGCAATTTTGAGGCCTGAATTTCTTGTTGTGTTCTTTTCTTTATTATTTCTGCATTACTTTCTATCTTCAAACAGTACTTATCCCATGCTCCCCCCCTCTCCCATCCCCACTCCCCACACCAACAACAAAAACCAAATGTTGCTCGCTTTTAATCTGGAACAGATTTGACAAACGAGTCTGAATAGATAGGCAAGGAAATAAAAGACTGCGTGCTGTCCTTTACATTCAATATTAAATAACTTTTTAAGGGGTAGGTGGAAGAAAAATAAAACCGTGTCCTTTCTTTCTACTCGACCTTTATTTATTTTATCGTGCTTACAAATCTGCTTTTGTGTGGTTTATGCAATTTATCACGGGGGCCGGGCCCGTGTTGTAAATGTTGGAGCTCCTTTTTAAATTTTTTTTTATTTGCCTGTCACATGCTTGTTTGTGTTTACGCCAGATTTCTTAAGAATGTTGGCCGGCTTGTTGTGAATTGTTAAGGGCGGAGAGAAGAGTGGAGAGGGGTAGGACGACTTAAATGCCTAAATTATTGTATTGAGGTTTTGTGGGACAGGGTACAAAGGACGGGATTTGAGGCGGCAGTGAAGCGCTTGGAGTACTAGGGGATTGGGTACCTGCATGCTTCTTCTTCTTGTCTTCCTCCTCTTCCTCCTCTTCTTCCTTCGTCTTTTCCTTCATCTTCTTTATCGCCATTCATTCCTCTCCTCCTCCTTCTTCTTCTTCTTCTTCTTCTTGCATTCTTAACCATTCTCTTTCTCCTTTTGTAAAAATCCTACACAGTGCCTTGTAGCTTCTCTTGTGACTTCTTTATGCACATCGCCCTAACATGAAAAGAATGTCAAAGTTAAGCACAGCTGTTGCCCTTGTGCCTTAAGCTTATCAGTGCATGTTGTGTACGAGACTTCGCCGTGCAAAAACAACAATATCGATGGACTGTCGTGTGTGGAATATGACGGACAAGATTTACTGGTGTAACAGATGATTGTTGAGGACTTGCGCTCTTGTATTAGGTTATGAAATTTCCACACAAAAAAAAACAACAGTTTGCTTGAACTTAAAAGTTATGTTAAAGGCAAATGTTTGTGGGGGGAAGGGGTGGGGGGGGGTTGTGCAATAAAAAAAATGCTGTATTGTATTACATTGTGAAATACACTCAAGCAAAGAGACGTAAAGAATGTGTTGGACAAATTAACAGTCCCTAGAGAGCAGAAAAAGAGAACAACACAAACGTCCACACACGTACGTGTGGAACATTAACATTTTTGTAGTATAACCTTTCCTTCCTACAGTAATAACATAACTGCATGAGGAAAAACAAATTAATGAATAAATTCAATCATAGTATAATAAAGTAAGTATAAATTCAAAAGAAAATAACCATTTCAGTATTAACAAGTAATTCTTTACTACTCTGGACTGGCGTACAGCCCAGTTTAGTTTGATGTGGATGCTAATGTTGGTTGGGAATGCAATAGCTTTATGTAAAAGACGAATAAGAGGAGGACGGACGTGGTACATTATTTGGGTCAATCATTAATGATTTGTTCTTAGGATCTAACTCCCCCCCCCCCTCCTCTCTTCCCCCTACCCCACCCCTCTATTCCCCCTCCCCCCCCTTAAAAAAAGCAATTGGCTGGTTATGTGGTTGGTCAGTTAGCAGAATTGTTTTTGGATTGTAATCTTGTCTATTCTGTGTGTTTCTCTTTCATGTTTATTTACAAGCGCGCTTGTTAAATTCTCATCGCTGATCCTTAGAATCCAACTGCATGCCGTGTTGTATATTAGTGTCTGCTTGCTTGCTTGTCTTGTTTGTGTGTGTGCGTGTGTGTGTGTATATATATATAATTTAATAATTAGTTGAACGACCACTCGCATACTGCCCCAATATCGCTTCACAACATATGTGGAGTGTACCATGTTTACAGTTAATGGACCTTCTGCTTACTACTGGAGTACGCATTCTACGCACTCAAAACTGAGTATCTTTTCTATACCTTCGGCTCAAGACTAAAGTGTACCTTCTAGTAATCGATGAAAAAATTTTGCGAACTTTGTAAGAACAGCTGTGTCTCAGATCGAACTGAGCTCCCGCCGAGTGCATAATCTATTACTGTGCAATCGAGTGTTTGTACACTGTACGGAGTGTACATATAGCAGTCCTGAGGCCAAGTTAAACCGCATATTTTCTCGTTAACACATGGGCTGTTTGAATGTTGAAATACTGTGTAGAAGTAATAGTATCATTCAATGTAGATGTAATAGTATCATTCAATGTTGATGTAGTAATATCATTCAGTGTGCATGTAACAGTATCATGTTAGTGTATATCATTAATGCACTACTTTTTCCAACATGTGTAATCTGCGGATGTTCTCGCTACAGTTAAACAATTATAGTTGAAACAGTTTTTTCTTGCATACATTCTTGAGTTTGTGAGTTAAATCTTCTGCAGTCATTTTCTAGGTAGTTTTTTTTTCTTTTCTGCATGTTCAATAGCTTGTTTCATCTTGCCGAAATCGGTTGTGTATTGGATATGTTTGCTTGCATTTTATTTGTTGTTGTTGTTGTTGATAATATTCGTTACCCATACGGACGACATTTGGATTGCTTTATTAGAGAAAGCGTGGCAGTCGCATAGCAGCGACACACATGGCGAAGAGGCATAAGACTTGATGTTTGCAGATTGTGTTGTTTTTTTTTAGTATCTGGCACTAGCTCGTACGTCTAGGAAATGAGTCTCAGGATCTTACCTCCGTGCTATGGAATGTATGCGTGCACAGACCAGCTTCTATATATATTTACTTTGATTCGAGAGATCATGGGGGCCTTTTTTATGAAGTGGGTGCAGAAGGATACAAAAGGCTACAAAATATTGTATTGCCAAGGAATGCATTTGGTCAATGCCTCAGCACCACAAGAAAAGCACGCATAAAACATAGCCAATAAGTTGACAGCGCCACCACAGGTATAAAAGATAAGAAGATTAAACGATGAAAAGATTAACTGTACTAAAGGGCCAGTAGTTTCCTGTCAACACACACGCACATACGCACGCACTCACACACACATACACCCAAGCACACACACACAAGCACACACACAAACACACACACAGAGATACAATTCTAACCATTAAGTTTGCACTACATTTATTCGACTTCGTGTTACGTTTACACGGACGCATATGTCATGTATAAATTAGAGGTTAGGTCTCCCATTGGTTCCTTATACACCCCGTTCATAAAACGACTCCACAGGCCAGTACCAGTTGATTTTGTATTTGTCTCAGTCACTGAGACGATGGTAGTAATTACGGGTCGTCAATAACGAATCACTCTTCGTCGTACAGGTAGGCTAATGACGCTAATGGGTCATCGTATAACAGGGCTACACGCTCGCGCTGTCTGCGTAATGGTCATACAGCGTGCATGAACCTGGCGATTTCTAAACTCTACACTGTCTGCGTAATGGTCATACAGCGTGCACGAACCTGGCGATGTCTAAACTCTACAGTCTGCGTAATGGTCATGCAGCGTGCATGAACCTGGCGATGTCTAAACTCTACACTGTCTGTGTAATGGTCATACAGCGTGCATGAACCTGGCGATGTCTAAACTCTACACTGTCTGCGTAATGGTCATACAGGGTGCATGAACCTGGCGATGTCTAAACTCTACACTGTCTGTGTAATGGTCATACAGCGTGCATGAACCTGGCGATGTCTAAACTCTACACTGTCTGCGTAATGGTCATACAGGGTGCATGAACCTGGCGATGTCTAAACTCTACACAGTCTGCGTAATGATCATGCAGCGTGCATGAACCTGGCGATGTCTAAACTCTACACTGTCTGCGTAATGGTCATGCAGCGTGCATGAACCTGGCGATGTCTAAACTCTACACTGTCTGCGTAATGGTCATACAGGGTGCATGAACCTGGCGATGTCTAAACACTACACTGTCTGCGTGATGGTCATACAGCGTGCATGAACCTGGCGATGTCTAAACTCTACACTGTCTGCGTAATGATCATACAGCGCGCATGAACCTGATGATGTCTAAACTCTACACTGTCTGCGTAATGGTCATGCAGCGTGCATGAACCTGGCGATGTCTAAACTCTACACTGTCTGCGTAATGGTCATTCAGCGTGCATGAACCTGGCGATGTCTAAACTCTACACTGTCTGCGTAATGGCATGCCGCAAAGACGGGATAAAGCTATCATAATTACGTGCCTCATATACTGCGTTTTCCACACAATGGAGTAAACGAACCATGCAAATATATAATTGTACTTTGTTCGTCATTGGAAACCTATATGTCGTGTTCTTATTACAAACATGTATTGATACAACACAATAGGCCTACAGTATTATTAGGACTCTTTTATAGCGTATTTTTCCAATTATGTTTTTAAAAGCCACTCATAATTATTATCGATTTGCAAGGCTGTGCTGGGTAGAACCGTTTAGTTTACTTACAAAGAGGTCATTGAAGCGCTCAACTTCATCATCATCATCATCATCATCGTCATCATCATCATCATCATCATCATCATCATCATCATCATCATAATCAATAATAATAATAATAATAATATTAATAATAATAATAATAATAATAATAATAATAATAATAATAATAATAATAATAATAATAATAATGAAGATAAAAACGACAAAACACCAAACCACCCACAACCAACAAACAACAACAACAGAGTACTCGGAGCTTCTATACAGCGCGGTGTGAAGAATGTGGTCAAAGCCGATCGTAATATTCTGTGGAATCGCAGTGACCTATGCGCAGCGTTGTTCTAGCATTGTTTGGTTTGGCGTTGTGACTGTCAGTTTACTGATACTGGTCATCACTGCGTGTGGCCACTGCGATGTAATGTAGGTAGATGATAATTTGATGTAGGCATTGGTATGGATGTGGTCGTTGATGTGGATGTAACGGTTGAAACACAGACATGATAACATGCGAAGTCGCCACTCACCTTACCCCACCATTATCAGCAAGGTAATTAATTAATTAATTTATTTATTTATTTATATACATTGGTGCTTTAAATAATTTGTGGAAAATATTAGTTGAAATCAAATAATGGGGAAGTTTAACTGTATAATGTAATATAATATCTGAAATCTGTTACGTGATCTGTTTATTTCTGTTGCTTTATTATTGTTGTTGTTGTTGTTACTTTAATTGTATTTTCTGTGTTTCTTACTTTTCACGACCTCTCCCCCTTCCCCCACCTCACCCCGCCCTTCCCCTCGCCTCAATGTCGTTACCATTGGAGACAGACAAACAAGCAGACGTACCAAAATTATGTAGAAAGGGGCATTGAATCAACAATGTACCATTGAACTGTGACGTAATGGTGTTCCTTTGTCCGTCCATATGGAATAATTGAAGACAATCTGACAGCTCTTAACATATTGAAGTATATTATTCTTCGTCGCAAATCCCTAATGCTACCATGTTCACCCACCGAATCAAAATTCTATTACAAGCAATGCATTCCGATACATCGTATTGCTAATTAACGTGGTGTGGATTGCCGGAAGTGTACAATAATGTTACCCAAAGTGAGGGAAAGGTGACATTGTCTTTTACGATTCTTGAGCGGAAATGATGACATATGCGACAACATTTTAGCGGAAATGGTGTAATTACGCGAGTAAAGCGTATTTATAAATGGAAAAGCGATACGTTTACAAAGTTAATTGCTCTTGTTTGTTTTGGGTTTTTTTTAATCGCAGCAGGAACCAAGACTCAGATATAAAAGAAAAAAAACAACTCCCAGCCCTGGATAAGCTCGTTGCAATGAGGAAATCAGTATTTATGTATTAAATATAAATAGTTCATATGGTTGGTTGCCATATCTTGAACTCGGGGTCAAGATAGACTGGGGTATGCAGACGATGGTTTATTAACCACAGGCCCAGCTGACGTGACCATAGTTGGACATTCCTATAGATCTCAATAAATGAACATGCGGTGGTCTTTGGTATCGTTTAGGACATTTAGACCAACACACCTGGGATATTCTAGACCCGGCAACTGAAATGTTTCACGTGAAAGGATGGGACAAAAACAAGGCAAAAGAGGGAAAGTTACCAATGGTAGAGGGGAGAGAGTTAGTACCATCTTTTGATGTTTGTTGTATGATACCCGTTAATTATCTTTTGCACCTCTGACATTGACTTCAAAGTAAAGGCGGAGGACGTGAAAACAATATGAATTGGGTGTGCACCGTTAGATCGACAGTCCGGCTGTCAGAACACGAGTAGTGCCGAGTGACTGTCCAGCAGACCACCTCCCATTGCCTCGTTTGTTAAGTAAAAGCGACAGGTAAGCGGAGCATCCGAGAACTCTCGGCTGTTGCCAGGACAAATGAAAGGGGGCAAGTTCTGTGAGTCTCAGATGGTCACAAGAACCCAGAGGTAGACCTAAATATTTAAATAAGATTGGCCATATTCTTGAAGGGTTTGTCTGTACACCAACAATAATAGGGCTCGGCCGGGACTGTGTCTCAAGCTTGTTTTGTCTGACTCTTCTCTTAAATATTTGTGGTGGGTACAAAAGTGCAGTGTGATACCAAAATTGTGATAAGAGTATCAAACTTTGTATTGTTTTTAGAGATGTCGCTCTTGGGCGTGGAGATATTTAGGAACATTACAAGTTATTCATTGGAATCCTTCATTGATACATCTACTTAACAATCGAATGCAGTGTCCAGAATTATACGTTTGAAATGTGAAAGCGTCTTCAGTATGGCGTAGGTCAGCCTATGATGTCATATATCAGACAAATTTCCAGACACATTCCTAATACAAAATATTTGATAGTAATAATGTGGTAGATATTGTAGACAGTGTACGCAAGGTGTGGTCTGTCTGCAGTATTGTTTTCACTTGAGTGTTGTGCTGATCGCCATTATAGGCCATAAGAGTGGGCGTGTGTCTGTGGTGAGATGTAAGTGTCAGATCCTCTTTACTACTATATATATAATTTATATAAGCCTTTATAGGCGCAAAGTACTTCATATAAACACACTACAAGATATTTAGTGTCCTCATTTACAAATAAAAAAAATTGACACAAGGCAACACGTCTATTGTGATTTTTTTCCCAGCTGCGTTGCTTTTTCACCATATTGGTGAATTAAAAATGGACGTGATTTGCCTTGCCACTCTGGCTTGGTAACCTGCCTATAATCTTGTGAGTCTTGTATTCGTAGTTAACTCTTATGGGAATCTTGTGACTCTCGTTGGCGTGTACCGAGTCGAAGCTGTGGTCGAAATTATAACAGATTAACTGGAGGATAACTGGAGGATTGTGATTACACTGGTCAGGAGGGGCCGGGTAGCTCAGTTGGTAAGAGCGTCTTGCTAGTAACCGAAAGGTCGCTGGTTCGAATCCCGGATTGGTCAACGTGTGATCATATTATTTTCCCCTTTACCAACAACTGGCCCGCTGGTGTCAGTATAAATCGGTCCAGTAGTCACCTATATGCGAAAGTGTCGTGTGACTATAATCTACAAACAACAACAACAACAACAACACTGGTCAGTTTTACTACGCGCCTCCACAGGTATTTAAAAGACCATTGTATTGCCTGTATGGGCGTATCAATTGCTTTGTCCTGTGCATCGTCCGTAAACGAAAGGTAGCCAAGGTCATGCCCAGGTCAATAGCACTGCTACACAAAAGAAGGCGTCCATTGTACTCTCGAATGTCCAGCATACATCAACTATTCAGTATATCTTTCTAGCAGAACGTCACTCGGTACATCACGCTCTCACACACTTTGTACACATTTTCTGACATTAAACCAGCTTGCGTGCGTTCAGTTGTGATTGTGGTAGTGTATATTGTGAATATTATGATTCTATATAGATAGTTTTAAGCTCTAATAATCTCTTTCGATGAGAAGCTGTTTCATTTTAAAAAAAATTATAAAATCGACGAAAGCTACGGTGCTTCACTTTTCCGTAGACCGCCATTTTTATTCATTCTTTATTCAGATTCTGATGGAAGATGAGAATGAAAACGTTTGTTTTAGGCACGTTCTGCGCTCCCAACACATTTTATGAGATAAACAGATCCGTGTTTGCCTATTTTTTTTATACAGTATACCCTTCCTGCTGTAGTTCTGGTCTTGAAGTGTCATGGTGTACTATATTTATCATCTATTTATAGCGTACCTGTGGTAGGCCTACCTCAGACACTGATGAACATGGTGCAAATGACGTCATTATCTTAAGTACATCCACGCCCTAGTTTAAACCTACCGTCACAGCACAGACCTACGTACACTGGACGCCGAGCTGGTTTTCTGTGCAAGCGATGTTTTACTTACTAAGTTCGTCTTCAGCTAGTTTTGTCCTCTGCACTTCCGTCTGAAGTATGACCAAGTAATGTAGGCCTATACAAGCAGACAGCTGTGTGAGGCCTACGCATGCAGTTGGTTGAGTTGGTCCTACGAAAAGACTCTTATGCTGTAGCGCGGAAAGGACGAGGCCAGGCATTGAAGTTCGAGCCCTCCAAAGGCTGAACAGATTGTCCAGCACTCTTACATCTTTTGGACGCAAGCTATTGTTAGCTGCACCGTACTTTCTGCCGTTGTGGCTGCTCGCAGACATCAATCAAGCTTGCCGCCGTCATTGTCACGCGGACCCCGTCATCAAGTGCCCGGATGAAGTGTCGTCTGCTCACAACAAGCAAGCAGTTCCGCGTTGACTTCGGTAGCGAAGTTTCTGGAGGACGCTTTTGGTGCGTCTTGAGTGGAGATTGGGAAGCTGCGGTGGGATCGTGGTTTTTAGCCTGTGCTTTTTAGGTGAAAAGATGGCCACATCTTTGAAGAAAACTGATGCTGAAGTTTGTGTCATGAACATTTTCCTGTTGGTGGAATTCTATTAAAACAAATTAAGCAACTAATAGTAAATTTCGACGACACGCTCTTTGCTTTTTTGTTTGAAGATAACTGCGTCACGGTTTGCGTACGAAGACACGTGTTTTCATTTCTCGATGGTTTGCTTGTCAGTTGAATTCAATTCAGTAGGAGTTTGACTTTTTTTAATTTGGCTTACAGATATTTATGTTATATGTATTGTAGATGTTCACAAGGAAGAGGACGAGGCGTGTGGAGTAGGGGATGAGGTGAGGGGAGAGAAGGTGAGAGAGTGGGAGACGGGTGTAGCCAAATGTTTTGTGGTACCGGTTGTACTTTCCGCAGGTGGGGAAACTCGCAGGTAGTTCCAGCTGTAGCAAAATCTCTATAGCGCGATCACTGTCTATACACACTGCATAGATGAGACTAACCGAGGCTAGTGGGAGGCTAACCTACGCCTCGGGTAGTGTGCTGTGTGTACCTATCAAAGACTTACCATCATTTTCATGTTAATCGTAGTTTTTATGTAGTGTATATATATAGATATACACATTCTTCTGTCGAACCTGTCTGAAGAAGTTGCGAGTATCGTTATACTTATTGTTAATTACTTCTTGACCTTTTATAGTACTTTAAAAAAAATAGTTTGGTGTATTAATCCATTGTTCTTTAACTTTTTAAAATAAACGTTGCAGAGTGAGATCACGGCGTGATATGTCACTGCGAGAAATAGTTTTGTCTTCAGTGATGTGATTGAGACAGTAAAACCTCATTTATCGGACAACAACGTGATAATTATTCTACTGAATCTCTTGTGTTTGTGAAATGGCTTATTTGGTACAGTTGCACATTACTTATCTGCCAGTTGTCTCGGCATACCGGCCCCCCATCCCACCCCCACCCCAAAACAACAACAAAACCAGAAACAAATGAACAACACAACAAAAACACTCAAGGATTAAATAACGCGACCAGCATTTTGTTTTGGCCAATTATAGCACATAATACGAAACGGATTTTAAGTAAATACGTATCTGTTTCTAAGCAGCAATGGCAGAAGAAGACTGATTTTGTTATTGTTGTTTCAGCTAAATCTATATAAAACGTTTTCCTACCCATTAGAATTAAATACTTTTTGAAACCTTAAAAGCCTTTTCGAGCTAATTAATTTTATAGTAAACGAAATGTAATAGTAATTGATAACGAACTTGGTTTTAAATGAAATACAGCCCAACACTAACTGTTTGGAGGTGCGTGTTGACGTATTAACGTTGCTTGGATGTAACACAAGACATGTAATCTCTTTTGTTATTTAACCACACACAAACACGCGCGCGCACACACACACACACCCACCCACGCACACACACACACACACACAATAAGCTTGGGGTATTGGGCTGTGACTTGAAAAAAGAAGAAGAAGAACCCTACAGTAAACAGAAACAGCAGCAAGCTTATGCGGGGAATACACGTAGCTTTTTAGAGGGCGTTGAGAAAACCTGTCATTATTTTCCGGTACTTTTATGTCGGTGTTAAGGCGCTACTTAAACTAGGGAAAACTGTTGTGTTACTCTTAAGGCTACAGACTGCACTTCAGGGCAGCAACGTTGTATGTCACTTAGGAACAAGGAGACCGTAAGAGAACAAGCCCACGTGGATAGTTTATAAATTACAACTTCATGTTTCTGCTGCATGCAGTTAGTTGTTTTTTTTTAAATTGCAGACTATAGTGTGTCGCTTTTGCGGTTTGCAGATTGCAGTTCTCGGTGGCGTATTGTTTCAGGTCGCTTAAGAAGAAAGTAAGTATAAAATAATTAACAAGCCGGTCCACATGGATAGTGTATAATTATATTAAAACTTTATTTTCTTGCTGCATGTTAGTTATTTTTTAATTGCAAAATTATTGTGTTTGCTCTTGAGGTTTTTCAAGCTGCGATTCTCAGAAGCATATTGTTTCATGGCACTTAAAGAAGAAGGCCGAGAACAAGTGCTTCAGCGCACCAGGACCGCATCGACAGTGCATAAGTTATGATAACGTTACGTTGTTGTTGTTGTTGTTGTTGTCTGCATACTACAGTACGTTTCGTTCGTTTATTAGATTATAGTCCCCGGACACTTGCGCATATATGGGACCTATACTACAGTATTTTAATGGCACACTGCTAGTGTTATGTCGCGTTGAAGGGTGCGGAGAGTACTTGCCATGAGCATAATCAGTGTTTGGTGTCTTTTGTGAAGAAAAACAAGTGTATAACTGCAACGAAACGCCGTGTATTGTGCATTCTGTCCCTAGTACCTTTACGTTTTTCGCTGCATAATACGTCCAACGTTTTGTGTGGGGGTGTTCCCCCTAAAAACAAGGACTCTCCAACTTCTTACAATGTGCAGTTCCTGGAACTGTAGGACAGTAGTATATATAAGCTTCTTCCAGGTTGCCCCATGCCTGTCTACTACACAAAACCGTGTCTGTAAGCTGTTCGTCAGGGTTTCGCATTACACGCTAGGCTTTTGTGTCCTGTTAAACTTTGTATTGGTATAAAGTTATGGCGTACCATGGTACGTTAATTTCCTATGTCATAGGGAGTGAGGATCAGGAGAGGGGGAGGGGGAAAGTGTGGGTATGTAGGTGACATTGAAGACGTCTTGATGCGAAACCGCATGGAACTGAACGGAACGTCATATTTCTCACGATCTTTCTGTAAGAAGGACCAAAATGTTACCTGTGAAGGGTTGCGACGATGTAAAACGGCTTGAGGACTGTAGATAAGATCGGGCTCCTTCACTGGGCGTAGGTGTTAGGGTAAGGTAACGTTCACAGGTTTCAGTTCTTTCTTCAAGTGGACAAAGTAATTATTTCTCTGTAGAAGACGGCGATGCGGAACAGCGATTTGAAGAACTTAGAGCAAATGTGACTTTCTGAAGTAACTTCTTTCATGGGCGTAGATGTAGATGTTCATGGGCGTAGATGTTCTCTCCATTTTCCTATGCGCTTGCGGAACATGGACCCTCACAGCAGATCTACAACGAAGAATACCAAGCATGGAGATGAGGTGCTACAGAAGACTTCTTGGCATTTCCTATACCCAGCACATCACCAACGACGATGTCCGACAGACCATCACACAAGCCATTGGACAACACGATGACATGCTCACAGTGGTGAAGAAACGGAAACTCCGATGGTATGGCCACGTCACGAGAGCATCAGGCCTTGCAAAGACCATCCTGCAAGGCACGGTGCAAGGTGGCAGGAGGAAAGGGAGACAGAAAAAGAGGTGGAAGGACAACATTCGAGAACAGACTGGTTTGACACTGAGCGAAGCCATGAGGGTTGCTGAGGACAAAGATGGAGTACGCTGGTTAAACGATCATCTGTGGTGCCCCTACGACCTTCGAGTTATGGGATAGGATAGGACAGATAGATGTCGACAGGTTAAAGGGTTTAAAGTATGTCAGCAAAACTGTTAGGATTAGGTTCATAAGAACGAGACTCTTATAGTTGAGACTCGCTGTAAGGCTCGAGTAGTCTTAGCTATGCAGTGTGGACTAGACTTTGTACGTTTTGTTTGTCGTCAGTGTTAGTTGTATGCGTGGTATGACAATTATAATGTGTTGAATAAAATAATTATGTGGTATGATAATACCTATGTGTTGAATAAAGGTTATAATAGAGTTCGGGTGTGTCCTTCAGTAGAGCGACTTGAGTCAAACGCCGTAGCTGATAGGCTCAGTCTTCGCCGACTACCGAGTAGGGGAGGAGATCTCCTCAGGCTCTACTACGCTGTCTGTACCTAAGTACGTCACAAATGGAATGAAGCTTTCTCAAGTTTCTGTGGCAACAAACTTGCGATCTCAATCTACATGTAGAGTACATGGCATTGTGCTTGTGGATGTTTGTGTTTGGAAACGACGGATACTTCTTGATCGCGATACCAACGAATGGGAGAGATCTGGGTAGACCAATTTTATTCTGACCGAAAACAGACCCAAGCCAATTTGAGGTGGAATACGTATGCAGTTTTTCTGGGAAAAAAAGGACCCATGGACAAAGCTTGTGTTTAGAATAAAGCAACGATCTGCGAAAAGCAACGTTTTCAAATAACTGCACGAATGAATCAGTAGCCTGTAGCATGTAAAATGTGTTTTGGAAAGTGTTCTGTGTCTGGCGGAATGGGAGGCGACTGCTCACGCTTGGGAGAGACTGTCTACCTTCTATTTGCTGGATAGTCTAGCCTGGCTGGCTCCTGCTGTGCAGAATCCTTTGAGTGGCCATTGGGCTATGCAGGACAAGGCGACACGACATAGTTCTCCCCGCCTGACCATTCGTCTTCTGCTTTTGGTGGTGAGCAGGACTTCGTTGTCGGCAGGCATTTTATGCAGTTTAGTGACAGTGACCTGCAGAGAGTGTCGTGGCACTAGTAGCCGGCAACCCAGTTTACTCTCAACACGCTTTCCCGCCTTGCAGGGCAACAATTTTGATGTCTATATTACGAGGGATAAATGAAAATAACAGTTCGGGTTGGGCCGTGTTGTCAAGGTAGTAGCGCTAGCCGTGTTGTCAAGGTAGTAGCCGTGTTGTCAAGGTAGTAGCCGTGTTGTCAAGGTAGTAGCCGAGAGGCCAAAGTCAAACGCTCCGCTCGACTACATGTGGACCAAAGTAATTATGATTTTTAAAGTGGCTGTTCTTTTATTATTATTTATTATTTTTAATATTTCAATTTTATTATGTGCGACTCAAAATATGGAATGTGAAGCGACGGTTGTGGAAGAACGACATGTTTAAGACACGACCAGTGGCTGGAAAAAGGGGGCCGTAGCCTATCGTAGGTGAAATATATTTGGAAAGTGTTATGTGGACTATTGCATATGTGCCTAAAAGGATGGAGAAACGGCATGACTTTATATGGATGTCACCTTTGGAGAGACACTTTATGGTCAACAACTATGACGCCCTTGTGGCGATGAGAGTAAGTGCTGCGATACCTTATCGTTCAGTAGATAACTACTCCGTAAGTGTTGTTTGTTTTCCTTCTAAAACTCTTGAGTGGGTGTTATTACCTTAAGTGAACGTGTGTGTTATTTTGTTATCTCGATGTTTGGGTCTCATTTAAATGTTAATGATATTGTAAATAGTCGGTATTTACTGTACTGTCTTTGTGTGTGTCTGGTGTGTGTGTCTTTTTATGGGTGGGTGTGAGTGTGTGTGTGTGTGTGTGTCTGTCTGTCTGTCTGTTTCTGTTCTCTCTGCCTCTGTCTCTTTTTCCTCTGTCTCTCCTTCTTCTTCCTTCGCCTTCTTCTTCCTTCTCCTTCTTCTTCCTTCGCCTTCTTCTTCCTTCGCCTTCTTCTTCCTTCTCCTTCCTCTTCCTTCTCCATTCCTCCATCTTTTGTTATCATTGAACTTACTATCATTATTTGTCTTCGAGCTTCGCCTTGAGCATGCTGCCATTGAATATAAAAAAAATGCGCAGCGATAATGACACATTTGGCGTCGTTGATAGTATGTCTGCTTTACCATAGCTACAATATCCAGTAGAAAGCCAGCTTGAAAAGAAAGTCCTTGTTGCATTTAATAATTCCAAGAACGTTTCTTTAAGACTTGTGCCGTAGCCCGCCTGACTGAGCAGAGTAGGAAGTATTGTGATACAGCGATAGTAATAATAGCGGCTTTGTAGCTGCTTTATCCATCGTACGGGCATGTATCAAAGGCGTACAGCTCAGTTATTATCCACGGAACGAGCCAGCTTCAATGGCGTACAACTAGCCTTTATAGTGACTGTACCAACAAGTATCAAGACGTACAACTGCTAGCCGCGGCATTCGCTGCAGGGGTCAGCAGCTAAGGACAACGGTCCATAAAGAGGATACGCAATAGTGTTCAGGCGACCATTATAACCTTGCCGGACGATCAGTAGCTTTTCGCGCCATCCTTTCTTGTGCAAGTGCTTTGGAGAGTCAGAGCCGATAGAGAGAAGATCATGTTAGAAGAAGAAGATGTTGATGATGATCATCATCATCATGATCATGAGCACTGCTAATA
The DNA here is from genome assembly GCA_036898135.1 of Oncomelania hupensis. Classification (NCBI taxonomy): domain Eukaryota; kingdom Metazoa; phylum Mollusca; class Gastropoda; order Littorinimorpha; family Pomatiopsidae; genus Oncomelania; species Oncomelania hupensis. The sequence goes on from CM072524.1 coordinate 42,014,571, forward strand.
CTTCTTTTGCTATTACTACTAACGCCGCAACGTTGTCTTTTTGTTGATATTGTTCTCCCCCTTATGCCTCTTCTTTCATGCTTCCCGATGCCTCTTCTTTCATCCTTCCCGATGCCTCTTCTTTCATCCTTCCCGATGCCTCGGTTGTCTTGGAGCGTTACACAGAGTGCATCAAGAAGCGAGTTAGATCCATCCTGTTTTCCGCCACCGTCTTGATCAGCTCTTCGACCGGGTAAAAGCGCTGTAACAGAGGGAGACCTCGTGCCGAAGTAGGCGAGTCGCCGGTTTCCTTGGCAGAAGGTCGCGGGTTCGGTTCCCGCAAGTGGCGATCGTGTGTGACTTAGGCACCAGACTATAGTACTCACTAACTAAAAAAAATAAGTAGGTGTTGGTGTGGTTGTTATGTGTGGGACAGCTATGTTAGGAATGCAGTAACGGCGGTCTGTGCCTGTCAAACTGGGACAAAGAACACACGTGATTATGGACACCCTATATAGCTAGGCCTCACCCCTTTACCTGTCGCGTTTGTCTACCTGTCAGCGCCTTCACACACAGGTACGCACGCACACAAACACACACACGCACACCCACGCATACACACACGAACGGTAAATAGAAGATGGTTATACATTTTAATTACAACTTCATAATAATTGTATTGGTTATTGGTTAGGGCATTCACACAGAAATTGTCAGTATGTTTATAGAAGAATAATACCCGAATCACAATGTATACAATATACAAAACATCTATAATATTACCCCACAAGTGGAATTACAACAGGCGCACTGTAGCGCAGACTATTGCTTGCTTCAGCTGGATCAGAGAATGTTTACTGTTATACAGAACATTGCGTGCTTCAGCTAGATTAGTATACAAGCTGTATGTACTGTTGTACACAAGTAGGCAGGCAGCAGACCTAAAGTTTGCATTGCTCGACTGTGGAGTGCAGTGGAGCGAGCAAAAGATATATTGGACATAATAAACATTATTTCAACAAGAGAATTCTTGGTAGTGATACTTTGATATACCAGTAGCGTGGGTACTAAAGAGAGCGTTGGCATTTCCAACCAACCACACATATCTACTTACACCAACCCACACAAAACCCACTGACCCACTCAAAATGTTCAGTGGATGCAACACTATTGAAACCGTCGGGGAAAGATTGAGTTAGGGTGAGGGTGTAACAAAAGTTTTGAAGTTGATGCTTCTTTCTTTCTTTCTTTCTTTCTTTCTTTCTTTCTTTCTTTCTTTCTTTCCTTCTTTCCTTTTCTTTCCTTTTCTTTTTTTTCTTTTCTTTTCTTTCTTTCTTTCTTACATTTTTTCTTTCCTTTTCTTTTCTTTTCTTTTCTTTTCTTTCCTTTTCTTTCAATTTCTTTTCTTTCTTTCTTTCTTTCTTTCTTTCTTTCTTTCTTTCTTACATTCTTTCTTTCCTTATCTTTTCTTTCACCTTTTTTCTTTCACTTTTTTTCTTCTTTTATTTTTTTTCTTGTTTTTAAATTTCTTTTATTAGTTTTTTTTTCTGTTTGAGTTTTTGTGAAGTTTACTTATGTGTACGAAGGTGATCGATTTGTCTTCGCTTTGAACCGTTCTTAAAGAAGAAGGAGAGGAGAAGAAGAAGAGTCCATCAGTAGGAAGTAAGAGCACAGGGGTATTAGAGGAAGGGTGGTCGTGGTGAGAGGGGGAGGTGGGACTGGTGTTGGGCATTGAGGATGGCGAGGTGTAGTAGGGTTGTTTCAAGATCTCCAAAATAAAAATACAAAAGTTGGCGGGTTGCACCAGTGAACTAAATAATAATAATAATAATAATAATAATAATAATAATAATAATAATAATAATAATAATAATAATAATGGATGCAATATACGCGCCCTTCCCCAAATGAATCAGGCTCAAAGCGCGGCGATCCGTACCAACATGCACGCTCACCTGTCTCATCCACCCTCACATACACACACACACAACAACAACAAATACACATCCATCACTCAAACAGGTGGTGTAAAGGCAGGGAGATCGCTATTGGAAGACGGAAAGAAAATCGAATTTTTATTGTTGAAATGTTTATATTGACTGCGTCCAGTACCATTATTGAAGGGAGGGAGGAAACCGGAGTGCCCGGAGAAAACCAAAATAAATGCGTGTTGGTGTGTGTGACCTTGTAACCTAGTACCCGGTTAAACGGTTCACTTGTGGTCCTGATTCGGCTCCTATAAACAATGACTAACTAACTAACTAACTAAACGGTTCATTTAGTTTCGGACACCGTACCGTACGGTAGCATTCACCACGCTTACCACCCTCACCCCCCATCCCGCCCCCCCCCCCCTCTCTCTCTCTCTCTCTCTCTCTCTCTCTCTCTCTCTCTCACTAAAAGAATTTTTCTGTACAAGATCATTTCTGGTAATGCAACCTCTTATCTTTCTTCTTTTCCTTTTTTTTTCTTCTAGAAAACTGCCAGATTTTCTTTTTTACAAACTACAATATCCCATTTCCAAGAATTGATCTGTTTAAGACCAGTCTGTCTGTCATATTCAGGTTCTACTTTATGGAATAAATTTCCAGAAGTTATCCGCAGTACTGTCACTAGATACACATCCTTTAGAATACATCTTTTATAACGCATCATAAATTAATTAATTTACTACGTAATTAGAGTTCTACATTAATAACATTCATTAGATTGTTTTAAATAAATGTGTGTGTGAGTGTGTGTTCGCGCGTATGTGCATGTGTGTATAGATCTTTATAATATTGTTACATTATGATGTTATTGTTATTAAGTTATTTTGTTATACTACTTATTATTGTTGTTCAAGCCACATGGGCAAGATGTAAAAAAGCACACCCAGTGCTTACTCTTTTATCCTTGTAAAATAAAATTGTTATCGTATCTTACCTTACCTTACCTTACCTTACCTTACCTTACCTTACCTTACCTTACCTTACCTCTCTCTCTAGTTATTTTATTCTGTTAGCCAATCATCGCTGTGTGGTAAAATGGTCTTAAGTTAAAGAAATTGAGCTACCCTTTGGCTGGAGGTGTTCTCACGGTCAGTGTACTCTATACTAACAAGGGAGCGCTCACTGTGTCTGAAGACTGCAGAACCTACGCCTATACATTGATTATTGTACTAGTATCCAGCACTTTTCCAGCTCAGATAGCTGCTCATGGCGCTTACCGAAAACAGGATCTGACTTGAACCGCTTAAGACGCCAACTTGCTGCTTGATGCGCATCGCTGAACGCCACAGACAACTGAGCCATTCTGATAGATGTGTGTGTGCCTCTCGTTATATTTATAGTAACTCACTCAATGGGTAACCGTTCATTAATTTAGTAGATGTACTACTAGTAGTAATGATAGTATCTTGAAGAAGAAGAAGACAAAAATATGACCGCTTCTTCACGCTGTTGCTTTATTTCCATGAGTCGTTTTCTTCTCGTGGAGAGGAATTTTCTTTTCTTTTTGACCGAGATATTTAATTGGGGGTGTATGTTCTGTCTCACCAAAGTGTTTAACTGGGGGTGATGCGAAACTAGAGTAAATGAAACTTGATCCTCATGGGGCCAGTGTTATGAACCGGTGTTAGGAACGAATCGTTAACTGACACCTTTAAGGTGTGTATAAAGTTAGAGGTGCAAGACTCATATTCGTTTCCCTATACTCGTTGATCAAACTGTGGTATCTGTGTCTGTGATCTAATCATCTACATTACATTTCTACATTTTTGCTCCCCCCCCCCCTCTCTCTCTCTCTCTCTCTCTCTCTCTCTCTCTCTCTCTCTCTCTCTCTCTCTCTCTCTCTCTCTTTGTGATTGTTGTTGTAGTTGTTGTTTTTTGTTGTTTTTTTCTGTTTCTTCTCCATTACCAGCAAACTTCTCTTCCTCCTTCTGACAATACTTTTTAGGGGTGGGGCAGTGACGCTGAAATGTGGGGTATTGGGGGTCCTGCAAATAGTAGGCTAAATGGGAAGTTGACTGAACAGTTTAAAACCCGGTTCCTTCTCTCTTCCCCCATCCTGCCCCAACCACCACCTGCATCTGCATCACCCTTTGTCCTCCCCACCCCCGGCCAAAAGTTCCTCATATACCTGTACACTCTACAGCGCTACTCCACCCTTTACCACCTCCCCCTCCCGCCTCCCCAATCTCACTTTCATTGGTTATTAAGTTGATAAGTGAACTGGTTTGAACTTAAATCTGGGTCCTTCATTGTCACAGTTTTTGCTCCCTTAACTCCCCCCTATCACTCCTCCCTCCCCCCCCCCACCGCTCAACTCCACAATGCGCCCTCCCCTTAAAAAATAAAGGGAAAAAAAAACAGTTCGTCAGGCATTTTCATCCGTTATGCGCCCTATGTTTACGTAGGTTACAAAAGATCTTGACTGGACTTAGGCGTTTTTCTTCCCTTTGATTGAACCGATTCACCCCACACTCAACCTACCACACACACACACACACACTCTCTCTCTCCCTCTCTCCCTCTCTCCCCCCCTCTCCCTTCCCCTCCTCCTCCCTTTTCCCCTCCTATCACCCCAACCTCCCTATCTACCATAATCCCCCACCCCAGGAGATCTTGCAGAAAGAGTGAAATAGGCGTAGGAGGGACTATTCCTTTGTGTTGTGCTTGTCGAAAGGCAGGCTTCTATGAAGGAGTGCTGGGGTGAATTTCAATGACCAGTTTAATGTCTTTGGAACGTAACCTCTAGGACTAATGGTAATAGAATCAGGGTGTCGTTAAACTTACTGCAAAGTCGTCCTGACTTACTCGTGGCTATACTAAACCTGCACTTTACCCTTTTGAATTGTCGATCGGTAGCAACTATTGTGTTATTTTATCTGTGACTGGTAGTGTTAAAACACAAATATAAACAGATATAATGAATAATAATTCACGTAAATCAAAACAGTTTTAACCTGCCTAGCATGTGCAGTAATGGTGTGAGAACTTACGAAAAACGTTTATCTTATAACAAATGTGACTTTAATTTTTTAATCTCCTTACTGGGTGAGAATGATTAATCTCTTGATTTGACGTGATATTGTTTTTATTTCATTGCCTGGAATCAGGGTGTTTTTGTTTTGCTTTTACGTAAGAAGCGGATTCAAATTTAATTTGGAGTTTCGAGATTCCCGGTCCATTTGAATCTCAGTAAAACTCCAGCTAGAATGCAACTGAAACTAACTGAATTTATCATTCAGATATGACATACTGTATTATTTTTTGCCAAATGACATAACTGCAATGCACAAGTAAAGCGATTGTGTGTAGGCCTATATTATTAATTGTTCTTATTATAGGTTGCAAAGAGATTCAAGGCTCGTTTGTAGTAATATGGTCAAAACCTGTAGTGATAGGAAATGAAATACTACGTGTGACACCCGGCTACCCGCTTTCAAAAGAAGCGTGGGAGTCTCCGTATCGCCTCTGGGTATTTTTTTGTCATTTGGACTCGTGAATAGGCCATCTACCCTACCCGGTAGTGAGGGTATTGCACAAACGGAATGTGTTGTATTTTGGCGGCATATCGCTACCAATCGCTAAGCAACCCGTATTCGTATCCTGCCCAGGGATTTCTAGCCTAAGCTAAATATAGTCATTGGCCCTTCTTCAGTTAATTATAGTACTAAAACATTGTATTATCATCAGGCTTCATAGTACTGGCCTTAATTCAATAGAGTAGTAGTCGTACGTTGTAAGACGTTTCTTGGAGAGGAGTAACATAAACTGGCATTGCCTTATTAATATTTTCAGCAAACACACCGGCTTGGAGAACTTTGGATTTGCTTTTGTATTCTAAACGTAGAAAACTTTTGGTGCATGGTCGTCGGTAATGCTAATAAGTTTTCCTCAGTTAAATGATACACTCCGTTGCTCAGTCTTCTGGTGGCAAAGTCACCTTAACGTGCAGTGCTTACAGGGGAGTGATACTAACATCTTGAGCAAGCAATATGATCGAGGGTTGTTGGGTGTTACGTGATACATGTATGCTAGAAGTACAGCAAGTTGACTGTGTAACTCCTGACGAAGCGTTGTAGCAAAATACATGTATAGACAATCTTTTACTCTACTGACTTTTGTCTCCTTTAACTTCTTTACTTGTCTTTCTTATTATTATAGCAGATGTGTGGTCGATTCTGGATCGTTATCTAAAGATTATGATTGTGGTGATTTTCTTTCTTTCTTTCTTTTTTTTTTAAAAAGGAAATACGAAGTTGTCATTTTCGAAGGGGAAGTCAGGTCTGAAAAGGAGAATACGATTCTATTTTTTGTTAGCGTATTGGGACGAACAGTCAATTGTCATTAATCGCACAAAAGAGATTGCCGGACCGAGCGAGAATTAAAGATTCAATTTTTTGACAGGTAGATTCTGGTTTCTATTTGAACATTGAAAAAGTTATTTGGCTTTGGTTGGAGTTGAACTGTGTTGTTATTTGTGGGTTGTGAAAAGAAAATGCATTTTCATATTATTTGGAAGGTTTGTTGTGTTTAACTTATATTTGTCTGTTTTCAATATTTTATGTCTCAAGGACTTAATCTGTCTTAGTGTATTACTTTTTAAGGGTTTGTTTATATTTGATGTATTAAACAACCTTTATTCGTTTAATGTGTACATGTTTAAAATGTTCTTTTATGTATTAAGTATTTAAGATATTTAACACGCATACAACTAAAATTGTTTTAAAATAATGAATGCTGTTCTCTTTTCTCGTTTTATTATTTTTTTCGATTGAGCGTTAACATTCCTACTCCTTCTCCGCATCTTCTTCTTCGTCCTCGTCTTCTTTTTTTAAAATATTAAAACGCATACAATCTTTCATGATTTGCCCTCTTTCTGTGGGGTTCTATTCCTCCTCTCTCTTCTTATTTTCCCGCATTTCTTTGAAAATAATGAATGCGCGTTAACATCGGAAACACAAAATGTTAACTCCGTCATCCTTTTCTTGTGTTCCAGGAGCGTGAGAGACAGGACCAGCTACAGGAAATCCTGAACGACTACAGCGTCAATGGATTACCCCCACTCCCTCACCTTCTGGCCCTCGGCAGGCCGACCTTTGACCCCGCAGTCTTTGAGATGGAGTCACACTGGAGCAGCATCGTGGACAAAGAGACGGTTAGGGTAAGGTTTTCAGTTTTATGAATGAAAGGTTTGTCGGGTTTTATTGGGGACACTTGAGTTTACCAGTTCCAGTTTATAATTAGATTCGCTCAGTTCATTGGCGTCCCTCCTGCGTCGCAACTCTGTTCTCTCATCCTTACATTCGCGCCGGTAGGATTCCAGAACATGTTACGTACACCGTCAAATGATTCCCTTCAATAGCGGTATTGTTTGCAGTTCATCTATATTTAAAAAATAACAATTGATTTCTCTTGACAGTGATACTAGGAAAACATTTTGTCATCAGAAAATCTTCCATCACAGTCTGGAGTTGAACCGAGGGCCGGTTCATTAGGATAATGCGTAGGCTAATTATTAATTAAATGATATTCAGTTTCTATAAATAGGTTAAGTCTGAGTAATGAATTGTAGCGAGTCGTTCATCGTAGCAAATGGTGCATAGAATCTAAATCGTATTGTGTGTTGTTTTCAGTCGTTCAGCAAGAGACAGCACGATCAGCAGGAAGCCGTATGGGAGCTGCTGCACACAGAGCTGTCCTACATCAGTCAGATACGAGTCATCATTGATGTGAGTGGAGCCATTTTGTTTATTTATTTATTTTTTTTTAAATTGATTTGTGTGTTTGTTTCCATATCTATCTATTTATTTCTTTATTTATTTAGGTTGTGTGTGACTGTAGTTACTTTCTAAGGTTGAATCTAAAAACGAAAATAGTGAGTCCAACTTGTAAGGTCTATCCTATCCTATCCTGTCCCGTAACCCGGAGGTCGTAGGGGCACCAAAGATGATCGTTTAACCGCATACTCCATTTTTCTCTGTCCTCAGCAGCCCTGATGGCTTCGCTCAGTGTCAAACACTTGTAAGGTATGCTTTCAAAATTTACATTCGTTTTATTGGAACTTTGATTTTTGTGTTGTCGTATTGCAGGTATTTCAGAACTGTCTTCTCAACATCCAGGAAAATGGCCTTCTTACAGAGGTAAGCGTTTTAAAGATATGTTGGTTTTTTTTTTGTAGTTAATAATGGAATTGGATGAAGAAAATTTTAAAAAATATAAAATTTTTATTTATATTCCGACTTCTGTAATCTGTGCTTTGAGTTTGATTGAAGATAAAGCACTGTATTATTATTATTATTATTATTATTATTATTATTATTATTATTATTATTATTATTATTATTATTATTATTATTATTATTATTATTATTATTATTATTATTATTATTGTTATTGTTATTATTTTATTTCGTTTTCCTTTCAATTAGGCTTATGAAGAGTGTGTATGTGCGTGCCAGTGTGTGCGTGCGAGTGAGTGCGTGCGTGTAGTGTGTGCGTGCATGCGGTGTGTTCCTGTGCGTGGATGTGTCGATGTGTGTGTGCGCACATTTCTGTGTGTGTATGTGCTTGCGCGTGGATTAATTGAATTATTTGCAGACGGAGCCAGGTCGTGATTGTGTATGGGTTAAATGTTTCAGATTGAACTAGGCAAGCTGTTTAGCAGCATAGACGGGATCTTGGACGCCAACTGTAGGTTGTGGCAGGAAAGCTTTAGTAAAGTGTTGGACCAGACACGCCACAACCACCTACCCCTCAACCCATCCATCATGAAACAGGGCTTTACGCAAGAAGTAAGCAATCTTACTTTATATTTACCTGCGTTTTCGCCTGTGTTTATCTGCAGTTTTCTTAAGCTTGTAATTTTACCTAGTTTGCTTGAATGTAGCCAACTGTTAAGCCCTACACTCATTGCCCTTTCAACCTCTTCCATCATGATGTTAAATAACACCAATAATGATGATGCTGACGGCAACGTGACAACCATGATGGTGGCGGTCGTGATGATGAAGAGGGTGAACACGATATTGATGATGATTTATGATGATGATGATGATGACTTCGACGACCCCGACGACGATGATGATGAGGAGGAGGAGGAGAAGGAAATGATGATGATGATGATGATGATTGATGATGATTGATGATGATGATTGATGATGATGATTGATGATGATGATGATGATGATGTTTTTGACAGTTTGAGAACCTGGTACAGCCGTACACGCAGTACTGCACGGAGCACAAGCTATGTGTGGAATACATGAAAAGCCGACACAACGACAACGACCTCTTCAAGACTTTTGTCTCTGTAAGTGCAGTTGACTGTCGTCTTGACATTGACTATAATACCGTCCCTCTACTGTGTGCCGCCATCTGTAGTCCTCTGGTCCCTAGCTCCATCACTTCCTCACCGTCCTGTTTTTCTCTTTCCAATCTGGGCCTCTGTTGTTTCTGTCTTGTCTTTTTTCCCCGTCCTCTCCCTGTCGACCCCATTGCCCCGTTTTCTCCCCTCCCTCACTTTTTTTCTCCCCACCCTCCTCCCCCTTTCTCTCTCTCCCCCCCCCCCTCTCTCTCTCCCCCTCTCTCTCTTTCTCCCCCTCTCTCTCTTTCTCTCCCTCTCTCTCCATTACCATGACAATACTTTCTTGGAAAATTGTTCAAGTTTAACCACTGTGCAACATGGCCTGCTTATCTGTTGATTGCAGTGGGCGGAGGCCCAGAAGCAGTGTAACCGACTGAAGCTGACGGACCTGCTGGTGAAGCCCATGCAGCGCCTGACCAAGTACAGCTTGCTGCTGCAGGCCATCCTTAGGAAGACCGAAGACGACAGGCAGAGGAGAGACCTCCTGGAAATGGTAAGAAACCAGCCTTTTGAGGTGGTCAGGAATACCGTAGAGGAGAAGGGCCTTCTTAGAAGAGGTAACTTGTTAAAGATCTGTTCCTGTGCAACATTTTACACTGCCTTATGCAATGATTTTGATTGCGGCTGAAGGGATTCGTAAAGGCGTTTGGCGAGTCGAGTTTTAAAGTTAAGGTTTCTTTATAGTATTTATCTATGTTTAGTATATTTATTTTCTTGTCCGTTTGTGTGTTTGTTTATTTATTTTTGTCTGTCTTTTCATCTTTGCATTCAACTATATTACAGACAGTAAATGTGGAAAGATTGTGGCACTAGAGACGTAAAAACAAAAATTATTATTATCATCAGATTGTTTCCTTATTTTGTTTGTTGGTTTATGTATTGCTTTCCCACATTGTCTACAGACACGATTACGAGTTTTGTAAATGAGCTGTTGGTTGCTCGATTCAATTTATTATAGAAGAACAATGTAGAGAGAATGATTTCATCGATTGATTGATTGTGCAGGAGCGTTTGTGAGCAGTATGTAACTGCAGCATTATTTGGAGAGGCTGGGTTGATTTGAGTTAGGTTCTGGTCATTGACTAATCGTTTTTCGCACTGATTGCGCAGATCGGGAGTGTGGACAAGTTTGTTAGCAGTATAAACAGCAGCATGCAGCAGCAGCATGAAAAGGAGAGGCTGGAGGCCGTCAAGACCAAGATCGAGCAGTATGAAGCTGTTGATGCACCAAATGATGAGTGTGTCAAGGTTAGTGTTGTTGTTGCAGGTGATGTTGTCGTTGCCGGGATTGTTGTTGTTGTTGGTGGAGGTGGTGTTATTGTTGTTGGTGGTGGTGGTGCTGTTGTGTTTTTTTGCAGATAATATTTGGAAATACTTTGAAATAGTTGGCAATCAGAACTAGCCAATTGTTAGTCTGTTGGTCGGTTGATTGGACGCTGTTTGTAATAGCTTATATTGGGATGAATAAAGTTGTATTGTATTGTATATCTTAAGAGCTACTGAACAGATATTGTATATCTTAAGAGCTACTGAACAGATATTGTATATCTCAAGCTAAAATAATAATAATAATACAGGATGCTATATACGCGCCTTTCCCCAAATCAATCAGGCTCAAAGCGCGGCGACCTATACCAACATACACGCTCACCTGTCTCATCCACCCTCACACACACCAAATACACATCCAGCACTCAAACAGGTGGTGTAAAGGCAGGAAGATCGCTATTAGAAGACGGAAAGAAAATCGAATTTTTATTTTTGAAATTTTTATATTGACTGCGTCCTGTACCATTATTGAAGGGAGGGAGGAAACCGGAGTGCCCGGAGAAAACCCTCGGTGACCTCAATAGTCTCGTACCTAAGTCACATACGTTCGCCCCTTGCGGGAATCGAACCCGCGACCTTCGGCATAGGAAACCGGCGACTTATCCACTGCGCCACGAGGCCACCCCATTGAACACATATTGTATATCTTAAGAGCTACTGAACAGATATTGTATATCTTAAGAGCTACTGAACAGATATTGTATACCTCAAGAGCTACTGAACAGATATTGTATATCTCAAGAGCTACTGAATTGATATTGTATTTCTTAAGAGCTACTGAACAGATATTGTATATCTCAAGAGCTACTGAACAGATATTGTATATCTCAAGAGCTACTGAACAGATATTGTATATCTCAAGAGCTACTGAACAGATATTGTATATCTCAAGAGCTACTGAACTGATATTGTATATCTCAAGAGCTACTGAACAGATATTGTATATCTCAAGAGCTACTGAACAGATATATTGTATATCTCAAGAGCTACTGAACAGATATTGTATATCTCAAGAGCTACTGAACAGATATTGTATATCTCAAGAGCTACTGAACAGATATTGTATATCTCAAGAGCTACTGAACAGATATTGTATATCTCAAGAGCTCCTGAACAGATATTGTATATCTCAAGAGCTACTGAACTGATATTGACCAACTTTGTAGAAACATTACCTAGGTCAGCAGTGGCCATCATACTTCTGCCACAAAGGTCAAGGTCCCTGCAGCCACTTTATTGCTAAACACGATTTCTCCAAAAAAAAGCCTTGCACTTTTACTTAAAAGTAAGGCACTTTTTGTGACATGTTCAACTTGCACATAACGGTTAATATTCAAACAAATATTTTATTCCGTTTGTTATCTTTATGCAGATTATGCAAGAGTACAACAGCAACTTTGACCTTATGGCGCCCATGTCAGGATTCCACACCAATCAAACGCGCTCTCTGCTCATGCACTCCAGTCTACGCATGAAGGATTTCAAAGAGAGGGTATGCGCTTTTATAAAGGCCTCTCTCTCTCTTTCTCTCTCTCTTTTCTCTCTCTTCTCTCTCCTCTCTCTTTCTCTCTCCTCTCCCTCTCTCTCTCTCTCTCTCTCTCCCACTCTTTTCTCTCTCTCTCTCTCTGGATATCTCTCTCTTTCTCTCTATCTCTCTCTGTCCTCGCTCTCTCTCTCTCTCTCTTCATCTCCCTCTCTTTTAATCTCCCTCTCTCTCCCACTCTCTTTCTCTCTCCTCTCCCTCTTTCTCTCTCCTCTATCTCTCTCTCACTCTCTTTCTCTCTATCTCTCTCTGTCCTCTCTCTCTCTCTCTTTATCTTTCTCTCCCTCTCTCTCTCTTTATATATATCTCTCTCTCCCTCTCTCTCCCTCTCCTCTCTCTCTCTCTCTCTCTCTCTCTCTTTATATATCTATCTCTCTCTCCCCCCCCTCTCTCTCTCTCTCTCTCCCCTCTCCCATTTGTTCTCTTTAATTTTTATTTATTTTATTTTTGTTCTTCTTCCCTTATTCTTTCTTCCTATCTTCCATTTTCTTTTTATCTGCCAAATGTATTTTATATTCCTGTTGTTTTGTGTGCTCAGCTGGACGTGGACTGTTTCCTGTTCACGGACTTGATGTTGATCTGCAAGTCTAACAAGCGTGTAGACAAATTCAAGATCATCAAGCCACCCATGCGCCTTGATCAGGTCGTAGTCTCCGACCTCAAGGACCGCGGCAGCTTCCTCCTGATCTACCTCAACGAATACCACATCCCCATCTCCGCTCTGACCTTCCACGGAGACCAGGGCGCAGTCAGGTCGTGGCTGGAGAAGATCCGTGATGCACAGGTGGGTAGTATGACAGTAATAGCCTCAACGTAGTTTTGTATGTGTATAGCGTGCTTAAAGGCTAAGAGCGCTGCTCAAGATACTAATCACCTGATTGGGTTTTGTTTTATATAACGCAAATATTCAGCTGCAACAGGGTGATTTGTACAGCGGCGAGCATGAAGCCTGAGGATGAAGTTACACATCTCACCTCCTTTTTGTAGGAGATGAAGTGGGGGTTCTGTTTGGGGGGAAGGGGATGGGACGAGGAGAGGCAGCTATAGTACTATATAATGCTGTACCTTGAAGTAATAATACATAAAGCGTTGCCTATGGCTGTGACCTATAGTAATGTAGCATACTGTAACTTCTTGTTGTACCACAGAGTGACTACAGGGACCGAAAGGCCATCGACCAACACCAACATCTCTCTCACACGGCCAGCGTGGCTGAACAAGTGGAGTACACTCCCTTGGTCCCACCTCAAGGGCGACTGACGATGACTCCGAGCTTCCAGAGGACGGACAGCTGCGATTCCACCGACCATTTCCTGCCCAACATCACCACCGCCCTCCACCACACCCACTCCCCTTCCCCCGAAAAATCCCCAACAGGAATATTCCGTGGCCCTGGAGTTCCTTTAGAGAGGAGCGGTTCCTACACAGAGATGCCCCCACCACGCGGTGTCTCCATGGTTCTACAACAGAACCGGCACGCTTCATCCTCTCCGGAGTATTCTCCAGCAACAGAGAGGAAGCAGCACCGACCGGTAAAGGCCTGTCACTCTGTACCCAACATGCTGGCAGGCCAGCTCAAAGTAGCGGATTGTGATGATGACAATTACGACGACGAAAACGACCGTGTGATAGGTGGACTGTCCATGAACGAGTTGAGCGTTAGCTCTGCAGCCAACGCCTCACCCCACTCTTCTCTGTCCAATTTAGCAGAACCCGGTCCTGTGGACGAGGACTCTAACTCACGTCTCCTGCAGAACAGGGCCGGTGGTCAGAGACGCACGTCTCGCAGTGAAAAACGATACTACACGGCCGATTCCATACAGGAGCTGCGACAGCACGCAGAGAAAGACGCCAGCATCCACAAGCGCCTGTCCTGGCAGAACGCAGACCATGTGGAGGAAAAGCTGATGCGGAACAAAGTGCTTTCCACTGACTCCGTCACCTCCATCCCCAGCTCCAGTGGAGTCAGTAGCACAGCCTCTCTTCAGGACAGCCACATCTCTGAGGAAGGGGAGATGATCCAGCGCTCAGGCAGCTCACAGACATTACTGGCTGATGGTTCCAGTCCTAATACCTCTAACAACAGTTTAGGGGTGGATAACGCCTCGCGCGCCAAATCTATGCCAGACTTTGTTACGCTGTTCTCCACTCTACGCACTAGCGAGCAGGAGGACGGAATATCATCAGTAGACCTTCCCCCTGGTGTGGCGGAATCGGAGATGTTGCACGGCCGCAAGCTGACGCCGGCTCAGATCCGACACATGAAGCAATTGCTGCTGAACAACACGGAAGTTGAAGCCTCGTAAGTATAGTGCTTAGTGTTTTGTTGTTGCTATTTCATTTGACGTCTGCTTGTCCTCTCTAGTTTGGTGTCTTCATCTTAGGTTCCCCTTGTGGTAATTCTTACTTGTAAAATCATGTATTAATAATCTATAGTGTATAAAGTTTTAAAATGTATTGACAATATTTTATTTGCTGGAAATATTAAAAAAATGAAACAGCTGTGTAAATGTATGCGAAGTGTTTTAAGATCAATACAAGAATGGAATAAGTGTCACACTGAATTATAATATCAAAATACAATAAAATGAATAATTCGTTGTGTGTGTATTTGTTGATGTATTTATTATTTGACTGAATTTTAAATATTGTTTTTATTTCACCTGTCTTTTAATTTATAGACTTTAAATTAAAATTCTTGTTTGGATTCTGAGTTGTGAACATTGCCCTTTAATTAATTTTGTTTTTTTAATGGACTTGTTATAAAAAAAATTTTTTTACTAGAATTATAAATGGCACATATCGCCTTTTACAAAGCACTGATTTTCTTCTTCCTCTTCTTACAGGGAGGTGTGAGGACAGTGGGTAATTAGACGTCTGCAATGGGAGTTCTCTCTCTTGTGCGCAAGGCAGCATTCGCATGCAACCAGCATCTCAGCAAGCCGGGACGAGTATATACCACTGTCCTGAGCTCGTCTCTTTTACATGGAGTTGTGCGCTATTTACCATGTGGCATTGGCCTGAATGTTGCTCCGAGCATTCATCTCTTAAATGAAGGTGTGCAATATATATATATAGAAATTTGACATCAGACTGAATTAGGCTCATGCTATTTTTCAACTATTGCCCCAAGCATGCCTGTCAGGGGAAGGCACACACTGCATAAATCAATATTGGACTGAATTTGTTCAGCTGTTTTGGCACTAAAAGGATCTACATCAAGAGTCTCCTAACCAGTTTTGTACTACACAAATGAACAATGTATTGACTTTCACTCCAGACTATTCTATCTGCAAGAAAGTATTACAACACGGACACAATAATGCTGCCCTGAGTTTGTGTCCTGATATGGAATTATGTGTGCTGTACGAATCGAAATTCACTTGGATTAGCTATGTATCAGATATATAGTGGCAATGAAGTTTTACTTTAAGTTATGCACTGCCCCAAGCATGACTTTTGCAAGGAGTGCATGCTTTGCAAAAGACATTGAATTGGTGGAACTCTATCAGCTCTGATACTGACAATACAAATACGCCTCTGCAATCTGTCAGCATTTGACCTTTGCAAGCTGTCAAGTGTGGACTGCTAGACTAAACACAATGGTCACATTTGTTGCATGCGGCAAAAACTGTGAAAAGTTTTCATACTTTGGATCTTAGATGTGTGAATTTGACTCGTGAAGAATAAACAGTCGCGACGGTTTAAGCCCAGGAATTCTCAGAACCTCAAATTTTGAATTCGTTGAATGAAAAAACTAAACAAACTATTTGAAGTGAATTCGACGCTGTCAAGAATAAAGGGATAGAACTGAATCAGGTTCATTGTTGCATGAGTCAAAGGCTCCAAGCTTCACATTTTTGTATGTATTAAATAACATTTTAACAAAACTTTTGAATTCAGAACTGAATTTAAGTGAATTCAACTCCGCTCAGGAGATATTATGTCTGTGATGTGGCCTCTTAATTGTATTATGATTGTGTCAGACTTAAAACTGTATGTGAAACAGTGTTTTTTACCCATGGACAATAATTGATATATAGAAACATTAGTATAATTATAAACTAATTGTGTACACTATATTTTTCTCTTTGACACTTATTTGTACATTTTTATGTAGTAAGGATGTGTGCTGTAGGCTCAGCAAAATGGAAAAAAGCATCATTAGTGTTCATGAATGGTTATGTATTTTGGTGAGAAAGCCACTTCTTTCACTGATATTGATGAACATAACAGGGTGGCAGAAAGCCTTTATCATAGATTTTCCATGAGTAGGGTGTATGTCTCAGCAGGCCCAGCTAAGCTGTGTACGTGATAAACAGTGTAAGCTCTCTAGTTGATAGATAGAAAGTGAAGGACTTCGATATTATTCATAACTAATTTGTATATTGCCAGAAAGACAAGTTCTTTACTGATTGAGTACATGATCAAGGATATATTCTGTTGATAAAATGGAAAGCGGATGTTTTGTAATATATATGAAACGTTTTTCATTCGTTTTTGGTGTGTTCTGTTCTGCAAGAAAGTCGGCATATAATACTTCACTGATGCTTTGCATACATGATCACTTGCGCTGGGACTGAAAGCAGAGAATATAAGACATAGTGTTCAGAAATAATTAATGTTTATCCTGCAAGAAGCCTGTGTGAGCACCTGTGTTGATAGACTGCAAGCGGAGGGCTTGAATTATTCATGATAATGTAATTTTTGAACACATATTGAGTCACTTCTGTAGATAGACTGAAAGTGCAGAATGTTCATACAGTAATTGTTTTTTTCTGCCAGAAAGTCTGTATTGTTCTTTACTGATAAATGGATTTAATGAGTACTGAATAGAGGAGGGTCCTTACCTGCCTGAAAAGATTGCTATTGGTATTCATTCATACTTTTGATTGAGGCCAGGCAGTATAGAAGTATTCTGTCCAGGCAAAATATAATAATGTTTGTAATGAATTAAATTTTCTTCATCAAGCGAGCCAGTTCTTCAGCGATAAGCTTGAGAAGCACAAAAAGTCTCACTGTTAACTGCTGTTTTATGATTTTGCTGTTTTCAGTTTGAGGTTGTCATAAGAAGCAATTCTGTTTTTAGAATTTGTCATTTTTATTGAAGTAAAAAGCCAGTCAGTGCTGTACTCTTCCCCATCTCCCTCACCCCTTCATCCCTAAATGTTAACTTGAACACAGTAAATAATTAGCTCTTCCGTTAATTACCTCACACAGCTGTTTGCTCCAGTTTTGAAGTTGTGTTAATTTTAATTATTTCATTTAAAACAGCCTTTCTCTCAGTTAAAGTTCAAACCGCAGTTCTACATCAGTTTAACTTGCAATGATGCATGCAATACTTACAAGTTACCCCTTGGGGTCATGAGCAATCTTGCCACTGTAGATTGTTCAAACCTATAAAGGGAAAAGTGAAAGCCACAGTTGAAAACCTGTCTTTCCTTTATAGGCAAGACAGATTCATTGTGGCAACAGTACCCCCGGTGGAGTGCCGGGGGTTTTCAGTATAAATAGTATCCCCACTTTATGGAAATTTAGTGCTTTAAATTCCCACTGTCGCTGTCTTCCTCATTTACTCTTTCCTATTCCTGCTCTGTCCTTCACTCTGCTATACTATCTTCTTCTTCGCTAGATCAATGACCTACCTTTTTTCTTGAAAACTCTTCGTGGACAAGACTCCTTGTTTGTGTATGAGGTCTGTTGGATCAGCTTGGGAGTGTTGGACGCTTTCTGCCGGGTGGTCACTAGGGCTTCCTATGATTGTACTATTTAGCACTATAGGCATTTTATATGTATGCGTTTTGTTGATGAATTATAATGATGTTTGTATTCTATTTTGTTTTTGTAACCGGGGGTTCGCGTAGTTGAGGTCAACCCTCAGCCGTCCCTCGCGTGGGATGTCTTTATTGTAAAGTGACTGGCCGGTGGAGGGCATTCAATTTTCCCACTGGGGTTGTTTCAACAGATCTTTTATGCGGATCGGGGGTTGTCCGGTCCTGATTTGGCTCGGAAGAGTCCGCTGGACCTAAAGCAACAATAAATCAATCAATCAATCAATACTTATAAGTATATAACGGTATGCAAACAACAGGGAATTCAGTATAAATAGTATCCCCACTTTCTGGAAATTTAATGCGTTAAATTCCCACTGTCTGGTTTTCTCCTTTGTAATTTCTCATTCCTACTCTGTTCTATCAATCGACTATACTATCTTCTTCTTTGCTAGACCATTAACCTACATTTTTTCATGAAAACTCTTCGGGAACAAAACTCCTCATTTGTGTGTGAGGTCTGATGGGATGTCTTTATTGTAAAGTGACCGGCTGGTGGAGTGCATTCAGTGTTACCACTAGGGTTGTTTTGGCAGATCTTTTATGCGGATTGTGGGTTGTCTGGTCCTGATTTGGCTCGGAAGAGTCCGCTGGACCTAAAGCAACAATAATGTAATGTAATGTCACTTATTTATTTATTGTTTCCCCCGTTGGGGTGCCGGGGGTTTCAGTATAAATAGTATCCCCACTTTCTGGAAATTTAGTGCTTTAACAGTGTTCCCGATTACGCACAGTAGTGCGTCAATTACGCACAAAATTTGAAAAATGACGCAGAAAAATTTGCATGTGTGTGTCCTGTGGACGCACACATTTTTTTTCGAATCGCTGAAGTCAAATATACGACCAACGAGTGGCGAACTATTACACGGCATAATCAGAATCAGAACCCAACTGAGACTGTCATTGCAGACGATTAAAGATTGTGTTGGGAGTTGTCGTCCTTAAAAATCGCATGCGTGCACATTGTAAACTTCCTCCAAGCAATCCATTCACTGAACAGAAATCTTCGTGAATCCATTCTTTGATTCTATCATACACGATCATGTCACTTCTGACTTGGTTGACTGGGTCCAAAACCCGTTCATCCACAGCAACCTCAAGTACAGATCCAGAAGCTGTTGTGCAGGGTGCTCTGAAGGAGTTTGCAGCAACCAAGCGATTCAGGCTTAAATAAACATTAAATGCATGTTTAAATTTTTGGGTTTTATATGATTATGATAAATAATGTGACGCTTTAACAGAGTTAAAAAAAAGTGAGGCTTGGACTTGTTTTTACATTTCCTTTTCCGATTTGGGGACTCTCAAAATTTGCACAAGGACTCTTAAAATTTTATACCTGGGAGTCCCAAGGACTCTCATTTTTTGTGTGTGGAGGGAACACTGATTAAATTCCCACTGTCGCTGTCTTTCTCGTTTGCTCTTTTTCATTCCTGCTGTTCTATCGGTCTGCTCTACTATCTTCTTCTTTGCTGGACCAGTCACCTACCTTTTTTCTTGAAAACTCTTCCGGGACAAGACTCCTTATTTGTGTATGAGGTCTGTTGGATCAGCTTGGGAATATTGGACGGTTTCTGCCAGGTGGTCAATAGGGCTTCCTATGATGTTATTATTTAGCAATATAGGCATTTTATATGTATGTGTTTTGTTGATACTTTATAATAATGTTTGTATTCTATTTTGTTTTTGAAAATGGGGGTTCGATAAATTAGAGTACACCCCTTGGGGTCATGAGCAATCTTGCCACTGGAGATTGTTCAAACCTATAAAGGGAACAGTGAAAGCCACAGTTGAAAACCTGTCTTTCCTTTATAGGCAAGACGCTTCACTGCGGCAACAGTACCCCCGTTGGAGTGCCGGGGGTTTTCAGTATAAATAGTATCCCCACTTTATGGAAATTTAGTGCTTTAAATTCCCACTGTCGCTGTCTTCCTCATTTACTCTTTCCTATTCCTGCTCTGTCCTTCACTCTGCTATACTATCTTCTTCTTCGCTAGATCAATGACCTACCTTTTTTCTTGAAAACTCTTCCTGGACAAGACTCCTTGTTTGTGTATGAGGTCTGTTGGATCAGCTTGGGAGTGTTGGACGCTTTCTGCCGGGTGGTCACTAGGGCTTCCTATGAATGTACTATTTAGCACTATAGGCATTTTATATGTATGTGTTTGGTTGATGATTTATAATGATGTTTGTATTCTATTTTGTTTTTGTAACCGGGGTGTTCGCGTAGTTGAGGTCAACCCTCAGCCGTCCCCCGCGTGGGATGTCTTTATTGTAAAGTGACTGGCCGGTGGAGGGCATTCAATTTTCCCACTGGGGTTGTTTCAGCAGATCTTTTATGCGGATCGGGGGTTGTCCGGTCCTGATTTGGCTCGGAAGAGTCCGCTGGACCTAAAGCAACAATAAATCAATCAATCAATAAATTAGAGTACAGCCTCAGCGTCCCCTGCGTGGGATGTCTTTATTGTAAAGTGACTGGCTGGTGGAGAGAGCTTTCAGTTTTACCACTAGGGTTGTTTCAGCAGATCTTTTATGCGGATCAGGGGTTGTCCGGTCCTGATTTGGCTCGGAAGAGTCCGCTGGACCTAAAGCAATAATAATGTAATGTAATGTCCGGTCCTGATTTGGCTCGGAAGAGTCCGCTGGACCTAAAGCAATAATCATGTAATGTAATGTAATTTATTGTTTTTATTTTGGAGTGAAAAAAATCCACTATAGAGATGTTCATGCATTTGGAGAACATTTTTTAACCTTCAAAATGTTTTCACACTGCCTATGAGACTAGTGCGAAGCTTGATGTCAGTATGTTGTTTCAACTCTATCACAATTTTGGTGGATGTTATAATTCATTAAGAATTGCAGTATTCAATTATGCGTGTCTTTATTTTTCCTGTAATCGTTTACATTGGTAATTGTATTTATTTACTGTGCAGTGCCCATTACAGTGTTTGTGGACGTGTTTGTTTGGTGTTATGTCTAGGCAGGTTTTATATTTATGATGTTTTTTAAATTTTAATTTTATGTTTACTGTATTTCATATTGTTTTAAAAAAAATTTGAATATTAATTTTGTTTATAATATAATAAAAAAAAAGTATTATTATTTTTATTTTAATGGTTTATTAATTTTGACCTAAAGGTTAAAATGAACCTTTTCACAGAAATAGCTATAGCATTTATGGACACATTTTAACCAAGTTTATTTACTGCTGCAACAGGAGTAATAATAATAATAATACAGGATGCTATACGCGCCTTACCCCAAATCATTCAGGCTCAAAGCGCGGCGACCTATACCAACATACACGCTCACCTGTCTCATCCACCCTCACACATACCAAACACACATCCATCACTCAAACAGGTGGTGTAAAGGCAGGGAGATCGCTATTAGAAGACGGAAAGAAAATCGAATTTTTATTTTTGAAATTTTTATATTGACTGCGTCCTGTACCATTATTGAAGGGAGGGAGGGAACCGGAGTGCCCGGAGAAAACCCTCGGTGACCTCAATAGTCTCGTACCTAAGTCACATACGTTCACCCCTTGCGGGAATCGAACCCGCGACCTTCGGCATAGGAAACCGGCGACTTATCCAACCTTCAAAAGTGGAGTAGTGGACATGAACTATAGCTGTGGTGTATTAAGATTGTTGAATAGATTTTTATTTCTTTGAAAGATTTTGTTTTCCTGTGATCTTATCAGCTTAGCATAAACTTATAAATTTATTTGTTTATTTAGTTTTAATTTAATTATTGGTCTATTTCTAGTGATCTAGGAGTATTCTGTATTTTATTTTTATTTAAAATTTTAAACAATAAATCTTGATTATGTCACCGTGTTCCCGACTACTAATGACAGAATTATTAAGTTGTTTTTTCTTTGGAATCTAAAAGTGTTATTTTATTTGTTTTAAATTTTTTTTTATTCGAGTGATCCTTTCAGGCTAATGATGTAACCACAAATTAATTACTTAATGCATGTATTTATTTCTTTATGTATTTATTTTATTGTGCTTTATGAGTGTTCAGTGTTCTGCATCTCAATTCCTTAGATCTGAATTCTTTATTTGTATTTAATCCTATAATTTACTTAATAATGTATTTCATTATTTGTTTACTTTAGTAAAAATTAGTTTAGTTTACACCCCTGTTGGGGTGCCGGGGGTTTCAGTATAAATAGTATCCCCACTTTCTGGAAATTTAGTGCTTTAAATTCCCACTGTCGCTGTCGTTCTCATTTGTTCTTTCTCATTCCTGCTCTGTTCTATCAATCTGCTATATTATCTTCTTCTTCGCTAGACCAGTCGCCTACCTTTTCACTAGGGCTTCCTGTGATGCTATTATTTAGCAATGTAGGCATTTTATATGTATGTGTTTTGTTGATAATTTATAATGATGTTTGTATTTTATTTTGTTTTTGTAAATGGGGGTTCGATAAATTAGAGTTTAGCCTAAGTGTCCCCTGCGTGGGATGTCTTTATTGTAAAGTGACTGGCTGGTGGAGAGCTTTCAGTTTTTCCACTAGGGTTGTTTCAGCAGATCTTTTATGCGGATCAGGGGTTGTCCGGTCCTGATTTGGCTTGGAAGAGTCCGCTGGACCTAAAGCAATAATCATGTAATGTAATGTTTAGTTTACAATTATTTTATTTTGTATCGTTTAACTTATTTGATATATTGATTTTGTAACATTATCAAGCAAGACAACATAATTTTTAATGGATTTTTCAATAGAATAGCATGGTTTTGATCTCTTGGTTTTATTTTTGATTTGTAAGTAATTGGGGGTTGTCCGCCCTGATTTGGCTCGGAAGAGTCCGCTGGACCTAAAGCAACAATTATGTAATGTAATGTTAATGATTTGTAAGTATAAAAATTTGCTGAGCAAAAGAAAATAATACATTTAAAAATAGTTTTAATACGAGATTTATTTCAGTGACAGTCCGTTGTCTATTTTTGTATAGAGATGACAAAGTGTTATTGTTAATCAGCACATTTTGTGTGTGTGTGTGCGCGCGCAAAGGTTAAGGGAGGTAATGTAATACTGGTGCAATGTTCTCGGGTGTATTAGGAAATGAGATGCAGTATGTTTTAAGTGTGATCGAGGAGAAAGCTTGTTTGGATACCAAAGGAAAAATGGAAGAAAGAAAAGTTACATAACAAATGATTTCTGCTGATTAATGCATTGAGACTTTGTTGACAGTGTATTCCATTTCTCTCGTCCAGTTTTCTTGTTAAATAACGTTTGCAATTTTCTACTTCTGTCCTGTTACTTTTCCACTTCCGGCAATTTTTTTTCTTTGTAGAATTTCGTGTAAATAAACTCCACATATCGCCTGGCCATAGATGCATTTGTTTTCTTGATTGCCCAAACCTGTGGTTCCTGCATCCTTTTAATTATGAGAACTTGGACAATGAAGGTCATGTTGCAGTATTTTTTACTTGGTATGAAGTTGTACACATCAAATTGATCTTGTTCAGTAATGTAATGAATGTTATTTTCTTTGTTTTTACCACCTAGTGTACAAGTGCCTGTATAACAATTGTAGTTCGTCTCCAGATTGTTTTAAAAATGCTAATTGTTTTCTACCATGAAAATGTCAAGTGAAATAAATTTTAAAAAAGCTAATTCGAAATTTAAAAGAAATTTGTTGAAAAATGCAAACACACACACACAAAGGATAATAGTTTTTTTCTCTAAAAATGCAAACACACACACAGAGGATAACATAGGTTTTTTCCTCTTTAATTTTTGAACATTTTCAAATTATCAGGCGTCACTTTTTCAGAGCAACACATGCTTTTTTGTTCACACGTGTATGCTTAACTTGTTGCATATTAATTATGCACATTTCAATTTTTTCATACATGAATTACAATAACAGTTTATCATCACATACTCATTCATCATCAACCTGTATAAACCCAAGAGGAGAAAAGCTCACCATGCACTTCAGACATCTACTACGCTCATGCTACAAACCTTACAATCCCCAAAGGGGAAAACCAAAAACAAAGAAAATTCTGTCAACCAGCACCAAAAAAAAAAGATGGCATCCGATTTATTGAGAGAGGCTGGTTGATTATTATTTACACCGAGGTACAGGCAGCGAGGAAGTGGGGAAAAAACAAACCTTGTCAACAATCATGATAGTTTAGCATTTATACCATCATTTATAACCTTCACGCACCGTAAAAAGAGGGCCACAAGCAAATTGTCGTCAAATATGTGGAACTTTTGTTTTTGATGGTCATTTTGATGAAAGATGAAACCAATGCAAAACTAAATCATAGGCATCATCAGTACACAAAAAAAAAACACAAAAAAAAAACATCCAAAAACATAAGGCATTTAAAATTGTTTCAAAAAAGCATTCCTCATCAAGTAAAACTGTAAGACAATCATTCAATATTATATTCTAATTCTACATCATTTAAAAGAGAGGTCTTGCAAACACAAACCAAACGAACAGTAGGATTTGCATTGTACACGCATTTTAAAAATGCATCTTTCAAACTGGACATACAATGCTTGATGGGTTAGCGAGAAGCGACAGACCATATCCCAAAATACATTTAGAGAAAGTTTGAAAATTGCCCTCGGCTGCTGATGAACGGAAATGCCACAACCACGATACAAGTCATGAATTAAGGCGCAACAAAAATCAATAGCAGTTTCAACTTGTAATGATGTGCCAACACTGTACCATTTTTTCAATACCACTCCACAAATGGTAAAACGCCCAAACCATTTTTAAAAATGGTTGGCGCCATAACCACTCCAAAAATGGTAGTGTCAACATATCATAGTACATCTTAACCAAATGAATATGCTGTGACTGCCAAGTAACAAGTCTTGCCATCAAAGTCTACATTCAAAGAAAATAAAATAAATAAGGTGAGCTGGCGTTTCTTTGTTTGGGGTTGAAGTGCTGTTGTCCTGCAGTAGAAGCAATGCTGTGCCAAAGTCCTGTTTTTTTTTTAATGTCCAGAAACCAAGATAATAATTTTTTCTTTATGTGGGGCAGGAGAGGGAACAAGTAAAAAGTCTAAAATTGGAAATGTTCATTAAACAAAAAATCATGCTACTAATAAAGTAACAATAAATATCAAACCATTCTACTGATGGTAAATCACAAACAAAACATCGTAAATGATTTTAGTTTTTGTTACAAAATACATATATACATAAAATAAATCAATGATTCTTTTTAATCTGGACCAAAATCTGTTGACACAGCATGACCTTCTACTTGGTCGAGTGAACGAATGCGCTGATTGGGTCTTGCAACTAATGAGGGAGTGGAAAAAACAACAGTTGTTGCAGGGGAAATAAAAACTAGCAACTACAAAATGAAAAGCCAAAAAGGGGACAGAAGAAACAGGACACAAAGCCTTATTAAAAAGCCAAACAAATATAGCAAACAGATAAAACCTAAAAAATAAAGGAACATTAGCCGTTTCAAATGAAATAACGTTCCATGTGTGTAACAAGATGGGTTAAAACTGCCACTAGATGGAACATTGCAAAATGTTACAATAGCGGGCTAGAAAAAAGATGTTAGAATATGAATGCCATCAGATAGAAATAGCAGGTTAAAAAAAGATATTACAATTTGCATGTCACCTGATGGAATTAAAGGGGCGAAAAAGATGTTACAAATTGTATGCCAGATGGAATAACAGCACAACCATTGTTATGCCACCAGTAAAAATAACAAAAAGAGTTTAACTTTGGACTTTAAAAAAAAAATCACAAAGCAAGAGTAATTAGCAACGGGTTTTCTCCAAACAGAACGGAACAATACATTAGGTGAAAACCAACACAAAATAGAAAAAAATAGAAACGATTCAACGATTCAACGAAGTTTATTGGCCAAATTGACATAAAACATGCACATGGAATATGTTGCGATGTGGCAGTAACATTCATAAAACATACATGCAAACACACGTTTACCAGCTAATAAAATACTGATCAAGCGTGCACACATACACACGCAAACAACAAATAGTAAAAATAAACAAGCGTGACGTCAGTTACCGCATTATGAATTTGACATTATAAGAAATTTAAAGCGAGAGCAGCCTCTGGAAAAAAAGAATATCTAAAGCGGTTTGTTCTGGTTTTGAGGGCTCTGAAGCGCCTGCCGGACGGGAGGAGCTCGAAAAGATGGCCGGCTGGGTGTGAGGGGTCAGCTGTGATGTTTCTAGCTCTACGGACCAAGCGCGTGTTGTAGATCGAGGCGACAGATGGAAGTTCGCACCCGATAACTCTGGACGCGTGTTTTACGATGCGCTCAAGTTGCACTTTCTCCTCATCAGTGGCACCACCAAACCAGGTAGTGATGCCAAAGCAGAGGATGCTTTCGATCACTGCGCGATAGAACTGCGTCAGGACTTTTGCAGGCAACCTGAACTTCTTGAGTTGTCTCAAGAAGTGCAGGCGCTGTTGGCACTTTTTGATGATGGGGGTGGTGTTGTTTCCCCATGACAAGTCGTTCGAAATGACTGTGCCTAAAAATTTGAACTCTTCGACTTGTTCAACACTTTCATCGTTGATCACAAGTGGTGAAAGTGGATCTTTAATTCTCCGAAAATCGACAATCATTTCTTTTGTTTTTGAAACGTTGAGCTCGAGGTTGTTCTCTGAGCACCAGTCAACCAACCGTTCGACCTCATCCCGATAGGCGGTCTCGTCGTCTTTGCTAATCAGGCCCTCAATGGTGGTGTCATCAGAAAATTTAATGACATGAACGGATGGAACATGTGACACACAATCATTTGTGAACAATGTAAAGAGAAGAGGGGAAAGGACACAACCCTGAGGTGCTCCAGTGTTCAAAACCCTGGAGTCAGACAACATCTTGCCCACCCTGACGACCTGGGGGCGATCCAGCAAAAAGTCTAAAAGCCAATGGCACACAGAAGGATGGACATTTAAAGTTAAAAGTTTATCAAACAGCTTGTGGGGTATGAATGGGGAGGTAGAGGATTTTCTTTTTGTTGACAAATAATATATTCACTGTTTATAGAGTCCAGCGGACTGCAGAGAACCGAATCAGGACCACACAAGTGGTGGTAAAAATCAAACCAAAAAGATATTGATAATATACACCAAAACCTACAATAAAAAAGAAAAAAAGACAGTGAGTAAAATACAAAAGAGGACAAATGTAAACATGCACCTGCACTGGCTCAATTCACTGGTAAGCACATCTCAAGCATAGTACCAAGACCACAAATGGAAATGTGGTTTCAACAGGAATGAGAGATGTTCCGTTAGATCAGCTGACAGCATGATGTTAGTTTTCATTTTGTGTCAAAAAATACTGGCAATCAAATCCAAAATATAATTATTATTAGACTGATAGGGTACCGGGCACAAAAGCAGATCAAATTGGCAACTATCGTACTACATTTCACAAATTTATCTCAGGTTTAAAAACCCTTTACTATTTGTAAATTAACACCATGTCGTATCAAAAACCACATGTGCCACGCTAATAAAATCATTAAAAAAAATTCATGTTGGCACAAATGTGATTTTTCAAAACAAAAATCCTCATTCTTGTGTCAAACCAAATCACCAAAAACTAGACGCAGTCTTGCACTCACCAAGAATTCAAGAGGATCATGCAGTACTTGCACTCAAGAAAATATTCAAGAAAATGTCATAACAAAGTTGCAGCTCTGCCCAAACAATGTATGTAGGGTTTGGAGTAGGAAAATGTATACTGTCAAAAGGTCTAACATTATAATCCAAAGTATGATAAAACCCATTACTAGTTCAACACTTCCAAAAAACAAGGATTTCAATGTGTATTAGCAGAACTGCTTTGATAAAAAGTAATCCATATAAATTTTATTACTGACATTTTTGGCTACTTCGGCAACTTTATGACGACATTGTCCAACAATGAGAACACCACATAAAGCTGGAGACAAAGCACACAACTAATACTAAGTAGTCATAATACACACAGGGCTCCATCCTTTGTAATTAGGCTAGAGAGCATAACAATTCCTAAACAAATGTATACAAAATAAATTTGTGTTTTAAAAGGCTTCTTTCCTGTCCCAACCTCCGTTTTCAGCTTTCTCAATTTATTTTGGAAATAAAGGGGCAGGAAGTGGAGAATTGGGCAAGCGGGAAAGGTAAAGGCAACGCTTGAAAAACAAAAATCCAAGAAACTTGTCTTTTAATCAAAAGATTTAAAAACAAAAAATACAACTCTTTTCTAATTAAAAATTTTTTTTTTATTAAGTTAACCGGAGTACTTGTAACAATTACTGAAATAAAGTTAAATAAAGCTTTATGAAAGCTGTATTTTAATGGGACGGAAAGAGCCCGTTTTTTCTTTAATGTTTTTTTTTTTCTCCATAAACAAACACAAAAACGAAACCAATCGTACACCAATAACCCTTAGCTTTTGCCTAAAGATTGCAGTTTTTACTGTTATTACTACAGCTGCCAGGCACTCGGTGATCTTTATCTGCATCTTTAAGCATGCAGTGAACCAACACTGGTATAAAACTCAACAATAGTAAATGGTTTTGGGGAGAAAAAAAAATAATAGGAAAGAAAAACGTTGCAACATTTCAATCGTTTTACAGCCACACCATTCAAACAGTAAAATACTTAACAAAACATACAAGCACGGAAACACAAAGTTAAGAGCAAAACCAACAAGCGAAGTTGACAGGAAAACTATGAAGCAGTGGGTGGAGGCTGGGGGAGGGATGCCCAAAACAGCGAATGGAGCAACAACCAGAAGCACAATATTTTATGTTACACCCCAAAACGTGCACAGTGGAAAATTGCTTCAATATGAATATTATAATACAGGACAGTGTTTCATTGTATAATAATAACACCGTCAAGCAGACCCCTCTCTCCTACACAGCAAGCTGTGAAAAGGGCAGAGAAGGGGTCAGCACATTTGTCAGCCAACTCCCACATTGGCTCTCTCACTTACAGACTCATTCCATGGGAGTGGGTATGCCAACTATCTGGCTGGTGGCAGTGCAGAAAAATATGTCTTTTAATGTCATAAACCTGTTAAACACTAGAGGGCCACAGCAGCCAGATTTCACAAGTCACACACACACACACACACACATACTGCAGTCTCCCACACCTCTCAAACCCACAGCTATTCCCATCACGCCTTATTAAATAACTGTACACGACCAAGAGTTTATATGTACAACGCGTCAGACTAGCTTCTAGTGGCCTAGATTTATCAAGAATTATTCTCATCGATGGTGTTCAACCACTTGAAAAAATCTTTTGTGTTGATTTTGACCACACCACGGCCCAGCATCTCGTCGGGGCTGCCACCGCCAACTTTCTCCAAGTCCGACCACATTTTGAAGCTCTCCTCTGGAATGATATCCTCGTCGTAGAACACCTCAAAGCAGTCTCCAATAAAACCTGCACACAAATCAGGTGGAACATCAGAAAAACCTTTGGGCATCACCCTGCCTCACACACACACCGTTCACCAGTACTTCACACGCCATGCAGTATGCACAAATAAAATATACCGCAAAACCTGACAACAGGCTCGCGACTTTTCGATCCAAATGTTTCCTACAGAACTTGCACACATCTTCACGGTCCTCTTTACACAAACCCAGCACAAGCATGGACTCGCAGGGCATGCTTTCTATTTATCCAAGACTTAAGATAGTCATGGTCATTAAGACAACAGTTGACATAGTACAGTGGGACAAAGAATACTTCCCAACTTTCCCCAACTGCATCCAACAAAAGGAAAAGCCGGGAAAAAACACACAAAACTTTCACAAACCTGGAGGATGCTCGAGACGGACTGAGAGGTGCTGCATGCCAATCAAAGACTGGTAGCCGAGGTCTTTGGACGTTACATACTTCCTCATGAGGGTGGAGGCACCGATACTCAGAGCGGCTTTGTCTACTTTTGTCTTAGCATCTGAACAGTGACAATAAAACACATCATTAGCATTGCTTGGTGACACACAAACACAGTATTTCTTTTAACTCTTAGCGTCCTATAGCGCGGTAATGCGCGCCTCACCTGTAATCCTGAAGCGAGTTCATGCGCGTCTCTTAGTGCACCTTTTAGTCTATGAAATCACAGGAGATAGGAACTCTCCAGTGCGTGAGAGAAGGTTTAGTCAACTTCCGGAAAGGTTCCCGTGTGTTCTCCGCTATCGTTTTTGCAAGTTTGACGTGGTTTTGTGTACTTTTTTAATGATTTTGTTTGAGGTTTGAGTTTGCGAAATTTTCGCCAAGATGGCAGGGGATAGCTTTGACAGTAATAGTGAGTTTGGTAAGCTTATTGAGCAGCTTATTGCTGAAAGAGCACAAGGACTTGGTGTAGACAACCAGAGTGAGTTTTCATGTCTGTGTTGACTGTCTGTGCACACATTCACATGCAATCCACACCGTCTTCTTGTTTTATTAACATAGTCCATAAAATACCTGTAATTATGAATTAATTACAAGATTCCCACAGGTAAAAATAGTACTTAAGTCAAAATGGTTCTTTGGGTACATAGAATAACCATTTTGTAAACATATCCTAAAATATGAAGTTAATGTGACAATAAATAAATGTTTTGCAATTTTTTCAAATTCATAACCCAATTTATTGCAATAAACTTGAAATCCTTACAGGATATAGGCGCAAATGTACAGAAAACCTTATAGGACGCTAAGAGTTACAGAAATGAAACAAACAAGCCACAAAACAAGAAACACACACATCCTTAAATGAAATGATAAATAACCTCATGGTAACAAAAACAGTGACTCACTTTTGTCATAATAAGCCAGACAAACAGCATGTGTGAGATCCCGGATAAATTGCTTGGAGCCCCTCTCCTCTTCTGAGAAATTCTCCTGCAAAAACAAAGTTACACATACATTATTATCTTTAGGCAACACACACATACACACAGAGGTGCATATTTGTTCCCTTATGAATGACCAAAACCCAGCCAGATTTTATCTTCTCCGATAGAACAGATACCAATTTATTTTCTGGCACATGTGAAACACCATGCTCAGTGCTTGTCCTTTGGATTTTTTTGAAGCCAAGCGTTTTTATTATATTTGTCTTTTTCGAGCCATATTTTTCTGGAAGTTACATTTTTCTGGCATTGTACAAAAAAATCAAAACAGAGAACTTGAGAGGAAACCCGGAGCACTTTCACTTGAATTTTCGAACTGATGAAGAGAGAGTCCCTCACTTCCGATAAAAGCGAACGTATGCATATCACTGAAGACTATCATCGGTCACTTCTGACATATTTTTTATTTTATTTGCCAACTTTTTTTTCTGGTTGTTCTTGTAGTTTTTATAAATGACTGAATGAATTTCCTTCTTTGTGTCAAAATTCAAGAACTTTCAAGACTTTTCAAGAATTTGAAACTGGACTTTATCTTTTAAGACTTGTACAAACCAAGCTATATTAAAAAAAAAAGCCAACACATCAGTGACAATTAAAATGTTTGACCGTGGACATTACTGGAAGAAAAAAGAGTGACAGAACAAGTTCACAATAAGTTTGACCTCTTCCCTCATTCCCCTTTTATGTCAACAGAAAACAGTTTTCCCACTCTATATCAAGCAAAAACAAAACAGCAAGTGTTGCTACTTTACTTACCTGAATCCATTCGTCAGCCTTGTCAAACTGCGCCTTCTGAATCATGGCAACAAGAGTGTCAACCAACTTACTGCCAGACATCAGCCACTTTAGATCCTGCAAAACCAAGACCACCACCATATTCAAGTCTCTCAAGGAGCAATCATAACCTTTACGGTGCTAGTGGAATATATCTCAAGTTTGTCGGTGTGTCATGCAGATATGTATCAAACGAGAGAGAGAGAGAGAGAGAGAGAGAGAGAGAGAGAGAGAGAGAGAGAGAGAGAGAGAGAGAGAGAGAAAGGGTGGGGGAGAGGGAGAGGAGGGGAGAGGGAGAGAGGGGGGGTGAGAGGGAGAGAGAGGGGAGGGAGTGAGTGAAAGTAAGACAGAGAAAGAAAGAGAGGGAGTAGAGAGGAAGTGGTGGAGAGAGAATTTATAGATGTATGTAGAGTTCTTGTGTAAGATAAGAGAATTGAGAGAGCGAGAGATAACGGAGAAGAGCGCGCACGTGTGTGTGGATGTGTGTGTCTATTTGATTTGATCACTCTGTTTCTACTAAATTCCAGTCAGTATTATTCCTAGTCTTGTATGAGTGTGTCCGCAAGTGGATGGTTGCACGAAGGTGTGGTTGGCTTTGTTATTGTGTTTAGTATAAATATGTGTGCCAACATCAAAGTGTATTCCTCGTGCTTGTCACCTGGCGAAATAAAGTTCTGTTATTTGTTATCTGTTATTTGTATGTTTTCCCTTGCTATTACCAACTGAAGCCCGATAGAAATAACAAATCCATCATCATATTTCCACACAAAACTGCAAGCATTCTCAAGAAACAGCTTCATCACTCTTATAGCAGGAACTCCCTCAATCAGTCACAGCAAAACTAAGTGACCAAGAACATATATTAAACTGCCACAACCTGCACAAGTCCCTCTATGCAAGTCATGACCTTTACGGTTTGGCATCCTGTTCTTCAATGTTGCATAACAACATTAGCCATCACTGAATTTTGGTTTATAAACACCGAGAAATGGGAACTTACACAGGTTGTTTCATCAATGCAGAAGTCCTCAAACTTCAGGCCTGATTCAGCCCACATGGCTCGCACTGCGTCTTGAGACTGCAAATACACATTCATCTGATTAATACTGCCAATCCTAATACATCAACAAAACAACTAGCTGATAAAATCCACTTCTTATTGCAGAAAAAAAAAAAATCTAAATGGATGTATGGTGCAGTTGTCTACTATGATCGATCTTCAATCTGAAATTTGTTCAACTCGGTGCAATATGTGTAATTCAATTGTTCTAATGTGTTTGACTATCTGAAATGAGATTTCCTCCGATGTGTTTTATTGTAACTATCACAACACGCATGGATTTACCGTGTAGTGAGCAGCTCGCTTGAGCACATTCTCCACCAAACGCCCCAACTTCTTTTGTTTTTCCTCCATAGAGAAGTCATCATCGTAGTCATTGCGGCGCAGCAGAGGTTGGAGAGCTGGGGTGAGGAAGGCAGCAGGCAGCAATTTCTTGTCCTGCACTAGTAGTGATGCCAGCACCTCCGACAGATTCACCCATATCTTGGGCACGTCAATCTCCAGGTCTTCACCCAGGCTCACAAACTCGGCAATGCTAAAACACACAGGGGCACATATGTTGTGCAAAAAGGAAAAGCAAATGGAGTTACCAAAGGAAGTCGATGGAAAAAGCTAGGTTTCAACACCCTTTTCTGCAGCTTCATTTTTCATGCCACATCAAGAGGATTGGTAGAACAATTTTCTATTCAAGGTGTAATAAAAGAAAACTCCACTCAAAGTATAGGTAGATGTCTTTTTTTTAATCTCCTTTACAAATCACCTTGTTTCCTTATTTGTTAGCTAGCAGACGTGAAATTTTATGCCTCGACTTGAACTGTGTATAAGAAAAACGGCACTACACAAATGAACACCCATAGAAAGCACTAAATGAACTCTTTCACAATCTCCCATCTTACCACAGCAATTTATAAATCTACTCACCCTCCAATCAGCTCCTCTGGGGAGAGCATCTTGATCTTGAGCAGCTCAAAGAGCAGTTCACCCAGCATTTTGCGCTCCTCCACCTGCGCTTTCTCAATGAATTCAGCCAGTAGCATGTACACGGCCTTTCGCATGTCCAAGTTCCCAAGCTCCTGAAGGCTTTCCACTGTGTCCTGCAATAGAGAACAACTATTTTATCAGAAACAGTCATTTCACTAAATGCATTGCAACTTCTCTGATCTTATCCACGGAATGGAATGAAATGGAATGGAATGAACAACAGCCACTGAAACCAATACTAGGTATTATGGAGAAATTTTTTGGGGGGTCATTTTTATTATATAGTACAGGCCTTTAGAAGATTACCAAAGTTTAAATTGTTAAAATCAGTCAATATTAAGGCACTCATTTATCTGTTCGAAGTTGGTAGCCCTCACAAAAAAAAATAAAACGGGTTTTTCTGAGAAGTGGCTCGGGTGTCTAAAATTAATACAAAAGTGCATAAAAAGTTACTGTAGTTACAAAACAAATTGCAGTACCTGCTAGTAGGCTCAAAAAAAAAAAAATTGCCAGTTTGAGCAGAATATACAAAAATAATGATGCATTTAAATACAATAACAATTCATATTAATTAATTGTTTGACAAGAAGATATTTTTGGGAGTTCTGGAGTAAAATACAACATAAAAAAACAATATATTAATAGCCTAAATTGTGTTTAATAGTTAGAACTTGGTCCCTGTAGACAATCAAGCGACATTAACCCATTTACAGACCTAGTATTACTACTGCTGTACAAGAATTACTACTAGTAGTGGGTCTAACTCACTTGAGAATTAATTATGCAAAACAAAGACCTTGCAAAATTCATATAAATAAACACATTGTTTTGCAAACAAAGCCCACCCCTTGTGTTGAAAAACTTCAGAACTTAATGTGAAACGCACAAGTTCTAATCTGAATGTGTGCGTTCGAAACCATGACAACTAATGAAAACAAAATGGTGACAACAAATGAAAACAAAATGGCAACCACTCGGAAGTGGCGTAACCATTCGTCATGTGGCCTTGAATTTTGTATAATTTGAAAGGCTTTACTCTCAAAAATTGTCATTTTTGTTGTATTATTTTAAATTAGAGCCAGGCAATTTTTATAAAGCCCCCCCAAATTTTTCGTTTAAAAACAAGGTTAAAAAGCTTCCCCACAAAAAGTATTTGCTGGACTGCACCAGTGTCTCCTTTCGCTATTGGTCTTGTTTTAGAAACAACCACTGTACATAGCCGTCTGAGGCCATAATCTGACTCTGGTATCAGCGGTAAAAATTAGCGTCAGGTTTTCCGGAAATCGCGATCCTCTCGGAAGAGTTACCTTTGCATCTGTAATATTTACTAATACGTCAATGCCAAAATAAATCAAAATGCTGCGGTGGCCACAATAATAAACATGAATAAGTGGTTTGTGTTTTGCCTACCCTGAAGTCTTTGTTTTCTTTGAGTTCCGCACCGATGGTTTTTATCCTCCTTTCCAGCTCCTCGTCTGACATGCGGCTGGCATCTAGTCGATGGGAGCTGGCGGCAGCTGGAGCAGCTGCGGGGGTGTCACGTGATCTGCTGTTGTCACGACTGGCGTTGCGAGAAGATGAGTTGGAAGGTCCGCCAGTGGCACCTAACATACTCCTAAAAACATCAGATATGGTTAGCTACAGTTAGCGAGACGAGCACAATAAACAGAAAAGATAGAGCAATTATAGAGCTGGGAGATGATGAACACTGAAGTTATTATACTTATTACCAACTACCAGAACACCATCAACAAATACCTATCCATGTTCCCCCTGTACTGTGTTGAAGAACACTGCATGGATGAAAAAGTAAAAGAAACAGATTCATTTCAGAGACAACAGCTATCAGATAAAAAGACTAATAATTTATCCAAGGGAACATTCTTCCTACCTTGCTCCAGCCCCTGCACGATCAGACTCCATAGATCCTCGGCTGGATGGCTTGCGGAAGTCACGGCCATCCCGGGCGCCACGGTCACTATGTCGATCTCTGTCACCACGGCGATCACCCCGGCTGTCACCACGTCCTGGGCTGTGGAATCCACGGTGACCATCACCATCACCCAGATTGTTGAGGGCATTGTACCTGTTGCCCAAAGAAAATTGGAATCTGGACCAACCATAGTTAGAAACTGATATTTGAAATTGAAAAATCTCACATACTCTGACCACCTCAATATCAAATACCAGAGAATCTGATGCACGTGCCACACACAACCATTACACAATCGTGCTATCATCAGGAAGCCCAATCATCATTTTCTATCTACAAACCGCAACAAATTCCCTTTCCTCCTTACTATCAAACCCTAATATAGAATTTACTTCAAATATAGTCTTTATTAACTCAGAGATGAGAATCCTAAAATGACAAAATTCCAAAGTTTGTCGTGGCGATGCTAGGGGGGTCCGGGGGCATGCTCCCCCGGAAAATTTTTGAAAAGATGGTTAAAATCTATGCATACTGGTGCATTCTGAGCCTTATTTTATGGGGTCAAATCAGTTGTTTTTGTGGTACTAAAATGCTATTGTTAGCTCTCCACAGTTCAACACATAATGGATTTATTTCAAACACCAGTTAAGCCTGGTATTAATCAAACATTCCTTTTGACAGCAGACAAGAATGGTTTAAATACCAATGACAAGACAAGGCTTTACCAACGCACATAACTATTGTCCAAAACAGGGTCATAGCTGCCAACGTTCTGGGAATGAAAACAGGGATCTATTGAGGGCGCGCGCAGCACGCCCGCAACAGCTAGTGGGGTCCGGGGGCATGCCCCCCCCTCCCCCCGGAAATAAAAAAAAAAAAAGCTAAATGGTGCAATCTGGCGCTATGGGAGCATAAAATTTCACACTGTTTTATTTTCAATTTTACTCTCAATCTTTCACTATTTTAGGATGGTGGACACACTGAAGACAGGAAATACATGGTAGAGTCAGATAAAAAGTTCAGTAGCATTTTGAGCATGTGTTTAATTACAAAAAAGGCAGGCATGACATGTTCATACAAAAGCAAATGATAAAGAAGCATGTTTCTAGGATAGTGCCTTTATTAAAGAGACTATTTACAAAAAATAATAAAATGAAGCATTTTCATTAAATTTAGCTGTAATAATGTTTTGAAGCTAGTACCTTAAAGAGTCCACACTGTAGTAATATTAATAATGCCATTTGAAGCTAGTATACCCTTATAGTCTCTCTCTATATTAAGACATAATAAAGAAATACTGTAAATTTATGTCAATCTTTTACAAAGAAAAGTTTAGCTGTAATAATGTCTATTTTGAAGCTAGTACCAGACCTGCCTACCCCCCTCAGAGTAAAAGCGGGAGACATTATATAATAACAATGGGACATGGCATTGCATATGACCAGGACGTGTTTGCAAACAATAAAGATTGAATAATATGTATTTCTTGACATGTCAAAAGCGTGAGTCTCCCGCCAAAAGCGGGAGAGTAGGCAGGTCTGTAGTACCTCATATAGAATATACTTTTTGCAATGTTAGTCTAGATCTAGTTTGCAGTTGTAAGCCGTTGGTTTTTCTTATGTTTCTCAGTCTTCTCGTGACAAACAATTGCTAATCGGCCTTCATAGTCGACGTTTATGGTGCATCGGCACACTTTGCAAAATGCACTATACGGATCATCTGTGCAACTTTCGATGAAATCAAAGTCTTTTCTGTATGTTTCAGAAAACGTGGTTTCCAATTTTGGCTTTTTCGGCCGGTCTTTATTTTTTTCAGAAGCCATCACACCTATAGGTCTAGGCCTAATCGCACAACACAAAGCTAGTAGGCTAACAAAAAGTAGGAAAAAAAAAGGTTAGTCCGGCACAGAATGCATTAACAATGACTTTCGTTTTCAAAACTATACTTTCAGTTTTTGCTTTTAAGAATCTCATCTAGGGGAGAGAGAGAGGGGGGAAAAAAACCAAAATTCGAAAAAAATGAAAAACGGGATTTTCAAATGCGTTTTGGGATAAACGGGAGTAGCAGCTAAAAACTGGATATTCTCGGAGTTTCCGGGATGGTTGGCAGCTATGCAGAGTTGTACATTTAATGATTTATACATAGAATCAGTATGAAGCCTCACTGACACTCTTACAGTCACACCAAACAATAAAATCATAAATACCTCGATTGACTGTTCAAACAAGGTTTACAATTTCAAGATAATGTCTTCGAAAAACCACAACAAGGAAAGCAGAAATACGGATGGTTTCAGGCAGTAGTTCCTTCAAGCGCCTATTTGAGTGACGTCACTATCTTACTATAATCAGCGGGAGTGTCTGGGAACAACCGGCAAACGGAAGAAAGAGAAATCGGGTTATTTCGGCTTTTTATGGCAGCTTGGTGGATCGACGGAAACGAGATGACAGCGAACCAAATGACAACAATCCGCATGGTAATAACGAGTGGGAATAAGCTGCGAGATCGAAAATCAACAACTCACCCTAGTCATATACACTAAAAATTTCTCACAGGATTTAAACCGATCTCAAAAATGCCCCTGGGACCTTCCGAAAGAGCGGATTTCCGTTAAAAGGCGGAAGATTCTCATCTCTGATTAACTAAAGAGCTTACACACACCCCTCAATCCCCCCACCCCCTTCTTCCCCCCCCCCCCTAAAAATTAATAAAATGAAATAAATAAATAAATAAAATGAAAAGCGATATTTATGCAATCCAGGCAGCAAAACACTCACCTATTGCCTCTGTGACCTTCCTGTTCCTGGGATTTGGAGCTTCCTCCCTGACTGCCGCGACCCCAGGCAAACTTGCTGGAAGGACCCAAGCGCACCATCTCAGGATCTTCCTCTTTCTGAAAAAGGGACAGGAAATGTTAGCCTAGCCATAACTACTTTGCATCTTCACATTCTTGTCCCTAAAATGATAAAAGAGTTGCCGTTGCTAAATCATCTTATACCCATCATGTTTCTGCTTTCTTGCCGTGGAATTACTTTAACAAATGCTAAAATCATAAAAGTCTTGTCACCATGTGGTGCGAGTTGTTTTAATCTACACAAGAAGGGATAACAAAACACTAGAGACTGAATCAAAGTGACAACAGAAAAAGAACAATAATGTCTTCAACATGATCCTGTTTCATCTTGGGAGAAGAAAAGAACTAAGAGGAAACATTTAAACACAGTACAGATGTGAATACTTTATAAGAAGTGCTAATGACCACTCCTTTAACAGTCTACACTGGTTTTCACCTTTGTGAATTTGAGCTTGCTTGGCTCAATGGTCTGAGCCGGTAATCGGCGGGGAGCCACCATGTTCCAGCCATCAGTTTCTCCAGGTGCAGAACCCCGGCCTACAAAAGATATAAAACCACACTTCTTCATAACCACATTTTCCAGTTCTAACACAACACTGAAATCATTCCATACACACAGACTATTACAACCCAAAACTCCACCATGCACTATTCTGCGTAGAAAGTTTAAACCTACTAAGACTACTGATAAAGCATTTGTGTCGCAAACAAATCCCATTTAGTTTGTGTACCCAAAGCACATGACCCAGTGATGCACAAGTTACCCGGACCCCGGACATTGACCGCTTATTTTTTTTAAATGTCCGATTGTCAAACCTCACCTAGTCCGATTAAAACAATGGCGAGTCGGACACATGTCCGATAGTTTTCGCGTATTTTGCGGAGAGGGCGAAACGTTTATGCAGCGCTGTATGATGACCTTTTTGCAGGGCCTAAAATTACCCTGACCTTCAAGATCGATGCAAAAACTGAAAATATTTGTACGATTAGTCTATTATCTCTAAATACAACAAGTTTGGACTTATCTCTCATAGTTTAGGGTCAAGGTCACTTCAAAGTACTTATTCAAACTGACTTTTGACATCTCCAGTGACCCTGACCTTGGAGTGAGGGTGACCAAATCTGAATAGTATGTGTGTCTCATTGATATCTATCATGCACCAAAGAATCACAAGTTCAATATTAATAACCTAGAGAAAAAAATGAAATTTTGTGAAAAATTGTCATTTTTTGGACTAACATTTCATGATTTTGTGACCTTGACCACGAAGTGAAGTCATTCATTCACTGATCATTTATGAGGGCTCAGGTATACACCATCTAATCAAGTTTGGTTGTGATAGTTGAAATAGGTTCTGAGTATTTAGCCGCTTTAAAGTCTTTGTACAGATGGTGGACATTTTTTTTTGGTGTATCATTTTTCAGACTCGTCTTCCACAGATTTGCAAAAATCTGGTTTTTTTTTTTGTTTTTTTTTTTTGTTTTTTTTTGTTTTTTTTGTTTGGTGTGTTTGGGGGGAGGGGGTGCAGGGGGTCAGGTGGGATGGAGTTGGGGGGGCCCAAGTCCATATTATGCATGCGATTCAAAAACAAACACTACAGCAACCGACCTTTCAACAACAACAAAAATCAGCAACAACAAAATTTCAAGTGAATAGTGGCTGAAGGAAGCCCTTGATATGAACATGAATGAACTAACATTGATGTTTAACGTCTACACCCATCATTGGCAATATGGCAAACGGGGATAACCATCCCAGTGAACAAGAAGTAGGGACCGAAAACAACACTGAACCACCAGAGCAATCATACTGCTACAATGGACAGTGAAAAATTGCCACTTTTTATTTCGCCCACCACGGGATTCGAACCTGGGTCATAGGTGTGCCAGGCGAACGCTCTACCAATTGATCTACGGCGCTGGGACGACCTCGACATGAACTGCATATTACTGGTTATATACTGTGAAGCAAATGCGTTGCTGTTAGTGTCATGATACCCACCTTTACCCTTGCTGGCACTGCCACCTCCCCCTCCACCACCACTGCCGCCGCCACCACCACCTCCTCTGCCCTGACTGGACGACTCGAAGCGCGACTGCTGGTTGAGATATTGTGCTTCCTGCTGCTCCTGACGTGCCTTCGCATGGATCTCTTGGATCGTGGTAGGCTTATTATGCTCTTGAATCTTCCTAACCGCCCAACCTTTCTGTAAACAACAAGCAAATAAACACCTGTATTGTACAAGTGAGGCAACAGCAAAACGAAGACCAACATTCAAAGCTGAATCAATTATAGATATGCTCAAATGATGAGACTAAAATTCCATACTGTCTGTTTAACTGTTAGCATGCTACCGTCGACATGCATCGCCAAACCCTTTCTCCTCATTCACTGTCAGCAACATGACTTGACATCAGATACCTACTATAAACTCTACTATCAACTCGCCCTTCGCAACCATGGATATGCACATACGGGCATCCTCACTACTTCACTTCTTGTTTGCAAATGGCAGCCGAATCTTTCAGTGCATATAATGGAGTTTGGGGCTTCCTTTTTCTTGGGTGAAAAATTTTAAAAAAATTACTGATAAGTTTACTATCAGATTTTGCAACATGACGGATGAGGATGTTTTATGCCATCAGACTGCAGAAGCGTTGTAGGCTTTGATGAAGATAAAATTGGGCCTAAGGGGGGATTCACCAGCTAATGTGGAGTCAAAGATGCTAAGTGAGTGATTTTTCATGCAACCATGAGTGAACAGAATTTTTGTTTGTTCATCATTTTATTTTTTCCCACAAAATATATTTGACATTAGATAAATATTATCACATGAAATGATTCATTAAACATTCATCCACCAACACACAAAACGTCATTAAGATAGGGCTTTATTTGCTTTAGGGCATCAAATGAAGTGAGTCATGCTAAAAATAGATGTCATTAGAAAAAAGTCAGTTGCAAAGGAAAGGCACCAGCAGCGGAAGTCAATATGCTAAAGGTTAAAAGAGCAACACATTATCAGACATGGGACAAGGGAATTGTGAAAAATACTGAAACTGAAAGCGCGAAGCGCTGAGCCGACGGCGCGAAGCGCCGAGCAAGCTAGGGGGGTCCGGGGGCATGCACCCCCGGAAAATTTTTTTAAAAGGGGAAGCCAAATGGTGCAATCTGATGCAATCTGAGCAGGACAATTAACTTCACTGAAACAGCAACAGTACAAAACAAAAGTTAATTTTTTTTAAGTACTCACCCCTAATCAAGTCTGTTTTAGATTGATCTCTGCCATCAATAGTATATAGTTGTGTGCTGGGTGTGCAAATACAAATAAATTGTACATAGAAAAGTCTGTTCATTTTGTTACTGTTTATTCTTCATTTCAAGTACTCGCCCAAAATCACATGTCTGTTTTACTTTAGATTGATCTCTGCCATCAATAGTTGTGTGCTGGGTGTGCAAATACCAAATAAATTGTAATAGAAAATTCTGTTCATTTTGTGACTGTTTATTCTTCATTTCATTGACACTCTGGGAAGTTTGCTGAAGAAATCCCTCAGGTCACCACTGGAAACCTGCCTTTTCTTTGCTGGGGCCGGCACCACATTAGCTTCACTCACGGGCACAGATGACGATCTTTTGTTGGTGGGAGTCTGCACCACCTTCATGGCGGAAGAAGATAGATAGATATTCAGTGCTTATAGGGTCCAGCGGACTGCCAAGAGCCGAATCAGGACCACAGAAAATTAGGTAAAATCAGACTAAACTGTTAACATTTA
This sequence comes from Oncomelania hupensis, assembly GCA_036898135.1. Taxonomy (NCBI): domain Eukaryota; kingdom Metazoa; phylum Mollusca; class Gastropoda; order Littorinimorpha; family Pomatiopsidae; genus Oncomelania; species Oncomelania hupensis. The sequence continues at coordinate 42,056,877 of CM072524.1, forward strand.
AATATGATAAAAGATGTAAATAAAATCAGTCTAATTAAACTCAACCAAGAATACCAAATAAGAGGATATGACTTAAATGCGATAAAACAAACCCACATCATGTAAAAACTGGAACAAGTGTTGACCATTGCATACTTTAAAAATCTCATTAAAAGGCATTGAACCAAAACATCTTTCTCTTTCATCAACCAAATCAGCACATTCAGACAGAAAATGGCGAACAGAAAGGGATTTGTCACATGCAAAGCACCATGGTGGTTCTTCTCCTTTTAAAAGGAAATTATGAGTGATATAAGTATGTCCAATATGAAGGCGAGCCAAAACAGTTTCTTCTTTGCGAGTGGATGCAAAGTTAGGCAAAGAAGCTGACAAATCTGGAAGAATTTGAAATAGTTTGTTATTGATTTGATTAGACCATTCAGTCTGCCACAGCCGTTTACAATAAGAACCAGTCATACAACGCAGGTCAGAGTATGGAACAAACTGGAAAATCTCTGAAGGGAAATCTAGATGTAGAGCTTCTTTAGCCGCTTTGTCCACTGCAATATTGCCGCGGATGCCCATGTGACTAGGTACCCACATAAAAACTATCTTTTTACCCTTAGAAACAAGTTGTGTGTGGAGGTCATGGATCTCAGCCAGAAAAGGGTGTGATATCTTTCTAGTGGAAAGAGCTTGAAGTGCTGACAGTGAATCAGACATGATTAAAAACGAGGTTCTTTTGGATTGAAAAGCCTGTTTCAGAGCTAGATGAATTGCCTTAAGCTCAGCTGTAAAAACAGAACAACAATCAGGTAAACGCTGCTGCAAAGGCCGATCCAGGTGTCTCCCAGACACCGACGCAGCAGCAACTGAGTCTCCTTTCTTCGACCCGTCTGTAAAAAGTTTTTCATATCCTTTATACAATGAACATTGTTCGAGATAAAGTTGCTTATAAACAGTTTCGGATGTTTCGGTCTTTTTGAAGGATGTGAGAGCGAAGTTGATAATGGGGTTGAGGAGGTTCCAAGGTGGAAGTACAGTTAGCAATTGATCATCATTAACAGAGTCAACATCTATGCCTGCAGTGTCAAAGTGAGGACGTATTCTGATACCAAAAGGAGGAATTTCTGTCGGTTTGTTGGAGTATTTAAGTGTAAATAACGGGTTTAGAACACAATCATAAGCGGGATTTTCAGGATTTGCTTTAAGTTTGAGGAAATAATTCATGGCGAGCTGGAGCCTGCGGATATCCAAGGGAGGTTCGCCAGCCTCAGCGTAAAGACTTTCCTTCGGTGAAGTGCGAAACGCCCCCAGACAGATCCGCAGACCTTGATGATGGATTGGATCCAAGGCTTTCAAATAGGCTTTTCTAGCAGAACCATATACGATGCTACCATAATCCAATTTAGAGCGCACTAGAGAACGATAGAGCAGGAGCAAAGTTTGCTTGTCTGCTCCCCAGTCTGTGTGGCTGATAACTTTCAAAACGTTAAGACCTTTTTGGCAGCTGTCCCTCAGGTATTTAATATGCGGCAGAAAAGTAAATTTGCTGTCAAAAATAATGCCCAACAATTTTACTTGTTTAGAAACTTTGATGGGTTGGTCATAAACATGGAGAGAAGGGTTCAAAACCTGGTTCTGTTTGCGATGAAAATGAATGCATTCGGTTTTAGAAAGCGAAAATTGAAAGCCGTTGTCTTCTACCCACCCCTGAATTTTATCTATGCAAAGCTGAAGTTGACGCTCCACCCCAGCCAAGGTTTTACCCTTAGCCGAGATGGAGAAATCATCAACAAACAAGGATTTATCTATGCCATATTTGACGTTTTGAACGATGTTGTTGATCTTAACATTAAACAAAAGAGGAGATAAAATGCTACCCTGAGGGACACCCATCTCCTGCTCAAAAGATTCTGATAAAGTGGAGCCAAGTCGGATCTGAAACTTTCTATCGGTTAAAAAATTTTCTATAAAAATGGGTAAGTTCCCGCAGAAGCCTAGCTGTTCTAGATCTTTTAGAATCCCGAACTTCCAAGTCGTGTCATAAGCCTTTTCTAGATCAAACAACACAGAAACAACATGTTCGCCGTTAACCAACGCGTTTCTGACGAATGACTCGAATCGAACGAGATGATCTGAAGTGCTCCTGTTTTTGCGGAAACCACACTGAGTGACATCAAGAGCATTAATGGATTCTAACTGCCACATCAAACGCTCATAGATCATTCTTTCCATAGTTTTGCACAAACAACTTGTAAGGGCAATAGGCCTGTAGTTGTTAGGGTCAGAGTGATCCTTTCCAGGTTTAGGTATTGGAACAATTACGGCTTCTCGCCAAGATGGGGGAAAAGAACCAGAAGACCAGATATGATTAAACACAGCCAAGAGAATTCTAAGGGAATCTTTAGGCAGGTGCGAAATTAACTGATAATGAATATCATCAGGGCCAGAAGCAGAGTTATTGGATTTCAAGATGGAATCTGTCAATTCTTCCATAGAAAATGGGAGGTTATATGGTTCGCAATTATCGGTGTCAAAAAAACAGGATTCTTTTTCTTTTTTATCTTTGATGTTTTGGAATTTGGGGGAATAATGAGCAGATGAAGAATTGTGATGGATGGTAGAGGCTAACAAGTCAGCCACCTGCTTTCTGTCAGTGATAATCTGACCACGTTGTTTCAGACCTTGGATCACGGCTTTGGAGTTTTTTCCTTTAATTCTTTTTATAATTTTCCAGACTGTTTTGGGAGAGGTTTTGGCATGAAGTTTGGAACAGAAGGTTTTCCATGATAGACGCCTTTTTTGTTTAAAGATATATCTAGTTTTAGCTCGTAGTTTCTGATGATTAAGTTTATTTTCAGCTGTAGGATTTCGAAAGAAACTCCGTTGGGCTTGCTTTCTTTGACGATGAAGAGTCTTGCATTCTTCATCAAACCAAGGGGTCTTCGGGGCACTGCTTTTAATAGATGTTTTGGGTATATTTTCGGAAGCACATTCTATTAGGATAGTAGAAAATGCCAAAGCTGGATCTTCGGAATTGAGAATGTCAGTGGTAATTCGACAAGCTGCGGAGTGTCCAAATTGGTCCCAATTTGCTTTTTTGAAATTCCAGCGCTTTTGGGGCTCCTCAGATTGATCTTCTAGAAACGTTAGAAAAATTGGAAAATGATCACTCCCACAGAGATCCGTATGAGGTTTCCAATCCAGGTCCAAAAAAAGAGAGGGGTCACAGATGGCCAGGTCTAAATTAGAAAATTTTCCTAAATGGTTACAATACGTAGGGGAACCTGAATTCAAAATACAAAGGTTGAGGTCATCAACAACAATCTCCAAAATTTTGCCTTGGGGATTCTGATGGTCACTTCCCCATCTGGGGGAGTGACCATTCAGATCCCCAACAATCAGGAAGGGAGATGGGAGTTGGTCAATCAAGTTTAGTAAATCAGCTTTGCAAATGGTTTTGGAAGGGGACAAATATAAGGAGCAGACTGTTACAGTTTTTTGGAAAGATACTCGAGCAGCAATCGCCTCCAGGGGTGTGGTCAATGTAACTGGGCTAAATAAAATGTCTGAACGAACACATAAAGCGTTCCCACGAGAAACATTGGACTGCAAGCAAGAGTATCCAGATAACTGAAGTATTTTATCAGGGCTCAGAAGAGTTTCCTGTAGACACATTAGGCTTGGTCGGGTTTTAGAAAGTAGGAGCAACTGTTCGTAGTTGGCTTTAAGCCCTCTAATGTTCCACTGTATTAAAAAGGTCATAGTAGAAATAAATAAAAGGAGTTTGTTACATTTCAGTCAATGTTAAAAGTTTCTCCTTAATTATAATAGATTATTTTTTAGCTGTAGATGGAGGTGCTGCCTCCTGTGAAGGTGACTCCTCCATGTCAACTGATTCTACCTCCAGGGAGGCGAAACGGTTCGAATGAGCGTCTTTTTTGGAAGACAATGGTCTTGACTTATTGGCAGTCCTTGAAGAGGACTTCGAACTCGACGAACGCTGTGCGACCCCAGCCGAATGGGTTCGACCCCGATGGGGTGATGTGGAGGGAGGTCGCGAACCAGACGTCCGCCCCTGCCCCGAAGGCGGAACAGGGTGCAGAGGTGTGGCAACGGCTTTCGACGCGGCCGCCGGAGGTGGCACTGTCGCAGTGGGAGTCGGCCTGCTTGTGGTCGACCGCTGCTGGTTACTAGGGGCAACTTTAACTCTCTCCTTATTCTCATTGTCCAACAGGCGTTTCTCTAGCGATTGTGTTAAGGTTTTCAAAGAGCTCAGGAGCGATCCTAAATCAGTATTGTTAGCAACAGAGATCATGGATGAGATGGATTTGAGCATGTCTGGCAAAGTGTCTGTTGAGGCCACTTTAGCAAAACTCGGTTTGTTTGTGTCACATGGGTTGAGAAGCTCATACCGTTTTCTCGCCTCTGGAAAGGAGCATTTGTCTCGGGATCTGATTTTTTGGATCTCAGCCTCCCTAATCCAAGCAGGGCAAGATTTGGAAGATGCAGGATGGTCTCCCTTGCAATTAAAGCACTTTGGAGCATTACCGCACTGTTCACCATGAAAATCCCCCCCGCACCTGAAACAGGTCGGCGTGTTTTTGCATACCGTGCTACCATGTCCATACCTCTGGCACTTAAAACAGCGTAGTGGCGAAGGTACAAACACGGAAACAGGAATACTTTCATAACACACAATAACTCTTTTTGGAGCTTCGGGAGTGCAAAAGGTCAGAAACAGAGTATTGGTGGGTACTCTGTTTCCGTCCTTGTCTTTTCGCATGACCCTATGAACCTCAGTCACTCCCTGCTTAGCCAAGCCATCTCTTATTTCGGTCTCAGACAAACCAGCAAACTGGGACGACCTCACAACTCCTTTGGAGGAGTTGAGTGTGCGGTGACAACTCACGCTCACGTCAAACACTCTGCTACCTAGCTCCAACTTGGTGCCATCTCTGGATCTCAATTGTTCCGAAGTCTTTTCTGTGGGGCAGTCCACTAAAAAACTACCATCTCGTTGTCGTTTAATATCCTTGATTTGGCGGGATACTCCCTCAAACCACTTTTCCACGACAAAAGGGGAGATCTTTTGGCTTTCGTTTGTCATCTTAACGATCAGAAAGCGTGGCCATGTTTTGAGAAGGCCAGATTCCTTGGCTGTGTGTCGAGTTTCAGTGTCGCTGTCAGAATCAAGTCCAATATCTTTGTCCCGTCCGTCATAAGTTCGTTTTTGTTTTTTGGTGGATGCCATGTTTTAAGTTTGTTAATTCATCCCCCCTGCTCCCCACCCACCACGGAGTCCAACAAGGGGATGCGTCCAAGCGGAAAATCCAGCAAGGGAGCGCACCAGGGCTACAGGGGGGATATACACCCAGACAATCCCGCACTGCCACTACGGTTTTGTTCAAGTTTGACCCATGAGCCGCAGCCTTCTAGCAGAGCTAGGGCAATACACGACCAGCCGCTTGACTGACGCGGGCCACGCCAGCCTCCCGTCTAGGAGAAGTCCGGGCCAAAGAGGTGTGTTAGTGTGAGGGACCGCAATCCCTCAGTGACCTCAACCTCCAGGATCCCATTCTCCCCCGACACGGGTTGCCCTGCACGGCAAACGCAGGGGGCCAAGAGAAGGCCACAGAGAAAAAGAAGGGTAGAAAAAGAAGGAATGATGGGGAAAAAGAAGACAGGGAAAGTCCGGGAAGGCAGAAGAAAGGGAGTCAAAACTGCATAGTACACGGGGAGAATTTAAGGGTGAAGAGAATATAGGTGAAAGGACCAATAAGACAGAAACAAGACAACAGAGAAGAAAAAGGGGTAGGCAACTTTGTCACCCAGCCAGAGAGAGGCATGGGGTCCACCCCCGGCACGCGGAGCCGAGCCCGTGGGGGCGGCGGAAGAAGAGGCCACCTTGGGAATACAAAACCCCGGAGACACACCATTAGCTGTGACTGGAGGTACAGTTTCCCGTCTCGAAGCAGTGACCACAGTTGATGTGGAGGGTGTGGGAGTCTGCAGCTTCTTTTTAGAAGAGGCTACCTTGCGGCTCCATGATTTCCGAGCTAAAGCAATGTGGGATGGTCTACGACTTCGGCCATCAACTGGAACCGCAGCATGATGAGGTACAACACGGGTTGATCTCCAGGGAGTTCCAGTGGCTGCCGAATCGTTGGGTTTCTCTTTTAGGCTGAGGGCTTCAGAGAGAGCTTGGAGTCTTGCATTGTTACGTGAACGGACAGCTCTCCAGTGGGCAATCCTGGCAGTCTTTTCTGCTTCTGCAAGTTTTGCCTTGGCTTCCTGCTTGCTGACCAGCTTCTGCTTCTTCAGAGACAAAGCGACTCTCTCCTTTTCAATCCTGTCTTGTTCTGCTTCCTGCTCTATCTTGCGCTTTCCTCTAGCACCTCTCATGTTCTTGCACAAGGTGCGATTCACAGGCGAGTACAGTTTGTCTTTTCTGGCTTCTCCAGGCACGTCGATTTTTGCGATGGAATCGCCGATCAACTGTGATCTCTCCTTGCCCTTGTATTTCACTACAACTCTCTCTGACAGCCATTGCGCTTTCCATTTGTTTTTCACACTGTCAACCTTGTCGATGTTCGCGGATTCAACACTTTTATTTTCCGTCAACACTCAATCCTGTCTTGTTCTGCTTCCTGCTCTATCTTGCGCTTTCCTCTAGCACCTCTCATGTTCTTGCACAAGGTGCGATTCACAGGCGAGTACAGTTTGTCTTTTCTGGCTTCTCCAGGCACGTGGATTTTTGCGATGGAATCGCCGATCAACTGTGATCTCTCCTTGCCCTTGTATTTCACTACAACTCTCTCCGACAGCCATTGCGCTTTCCATTTGTTTTTCACACTGTCAACCTTGTCGATGTTCGCGGATTCAACACTTTCATTTTCCGTCAACACTCGATAAGAGTAAGTCGCCATTTTGACTGCTTCGACTTCACGACTGCACAAGCGCTCGGAGAATCCGAAAACGAGTATTTTCAGCTTCGGCAAAGATCGGCAATGATTGTGACCAATCAAAACGCGCGCAAAGTTTGGATAAATGACGTCGCAGTACTTCGTGAAACATGACGGAACGACCCGACAACCGAACTCGCGAAGGCGCCAAAGCTCACCCTACCCCCTCCCCCCCCCCCCCCCCTCCTCCCAATTTTCTCTACGGATTTGAGTCGATCTCAGAAATGACCCATTGACTTTTAAAAAATACGGAAATCAGTATAAATACGGATCAGTCCCATGTCTGATTATGCTCTTTGGGAGAACGCTATGGAGACGTGCAGATAAAAAAATGAACTAACCTTTCTTAGGTCAATGACGTCCTTGATGGCGAAGCGCACACGGTTTGAGAGGGTCCTGTCTGAGCAAAGCTGCTCCAGCTGTCTGAAATACTGATCCATGCGTGGCTGCAGCTGCACAAACATCAACATTTCAATGAGATATTCATCAATAACAGATATACAAATCCATCAGTCAATGAACCGAAGAAAATAAACCCTTCCATGCCCATGTATACCATGTTAACATTAGCAACAGCAAAATAAATAACGTGTTTAACAGGAAAACAAAAAGACTGATCATTCATTTGTGCTTTCCGCATTTAGGTAAAAAGGTAAAGGTAGTCCCATAGCCTTGTGGCCGTAGGGGAGCGTGATGTTGGAGATCACACTTATCTTGGGCCAGCGTAATGAGGGTGATGCCCAACTCTCTCCCTCGCTGCTTTACCTTCCCCACCCTCAAGAGAGTAGGTACTCAATCACAGTTGAGTCAACTGGGGGCGTTGTTTGTCGCTTCACACCTTAGCGGTCACCCATCCAAGTGCTAACCGCACCGGACGGTGCTTCACTTTCGACACAGTAGCGAGTGCTCCAACCACTGCACTATCCGACACCCCGCATTTCTCCTGCATTAAAAAAACTACTCTTCTTAGTATGTTCTCTTCTTAGTATTTTCTCGGAGTGTATAATTTGTTTCTCTTCTTTTCAAATTGAACTACATCACAATTATAAGTTTTTCTCATTTTCAAAATGAACCTACAAGTATTTTGGTACAGTCAAGCAAATATGTGGGTTATGTACAGTAAAATCTAAGATTGGGCTTTGGGGGTTGGGAGAGTTGGTGTAATCCTTTCCTAATGCTTACTTTCGCTTTGCCATGAGAATCCAGAATGTATCCGACCGTTTCCAAAAGGCGGCACAAGCAGATGAGGCTGTCCTCATCTCGATTTTTGAGCAGTTTGAAGATACAGTCGTGCATGATGCATTCTGTCAGGAGTTTCTCCTTGAACAGTTCGCCGATGAAAGTGATGTTTCCGATGGTCTTCCGTCTGAGCTTGGCCAGTGTAGCATTATATTCATCCTGCAGGGCTGGTTTCTGCTCCTGTCACACCATCAAGCACACAATGTTAAACATCCACACAAACTTCTCGGAAAGGTCAGAGGAATAATTTTTGACAACCCTCCATCACTGCAAATTACCAACATCACCAAAGCATGTCTATAATTTAAAATAAAACTTAAACCCCTAGTTTTGTGTGTAAATTTTCATAGTCTCTTAATTTCCTAGACGTTTTATTCCCAGGAGGAAAGAGTCCCAAAAAAGTATAATTATTAAAATCATTCTATCAAACCCCCAGTACAACTGTTTTATAAGAGGTTTTTCAAGTGCTTGTAGTGTCATGGCGAGGTTGTTATCTTAGATGAAGCTCAGAAGTCAGATGGTCTGAAAAGCAAAGAATGAAGAAAATTTGAAGAGTCAAGGGCACAGTTATCCTTACCTCCGAGGCTTCTTTCAGGGCCTGAGCCATCTGTTCCAGCTCAGCCTCGCACTGGATTTCACTCTCAAACTGTCGTTGACATTTGGTGAGCAGCACACTGCGGAATGAAGTACTACTTTCCTTCTCTGAAGAGCCCTTCTTGCCATGGTCAGGTGCTGCAGCACCATCAGGTCTCTTCTGACCCTTGAAGAACTGGCACATTGCATTAGCCAGCTGGGCGTAGGTATTGGCAAATTTAGGCTCTGAGCATGCCTGCAAGCACACAGATTAGGGACATATTACAAACAACAAAACACAAAGGCAGTACTTATAGCACCAATTATTGTACACACACTTTTCATTTGAAAAAAAAAGAAGAAAAAAAAAAAGAGGCAATTTGGCTTGTTCACAAAATATATGAATTCATAGAAATGGAAAACCAATGAAAATGAGATCCAAGGGCTTCAAGCTGTATTTGTCACCAAATTTTACCAGCAAAGGAAAATGAACAGTTTACCTTTTCAAACATGAGCTCAGCCATCAGCGCCAGGCCATCCTCTTGGACAGGCAAATTTTCTACTTGAACTCTCAGAAGGTTGAATTTCTCTGGTGTGAGCTTGTTCAGGACGCCCTGGAATGTTCTTCTCAAGGACTGAAAACAAACACGGACACAGTAATAATGAGTATTTCAATGCTAAGTAGGTTAATATTAAGTGCAAAGGTGACATACTCGTTTTACTACACATACATCCGACTGCAGTTTTAAATGTCTCAATCTAAACGTAAATATTCGGCTCCCATCTGTTAAAATGTGCAACTGCAGAAAGTTAAGAGCCAGAAATGTCTACAGAAAGTTGCACAAGTTTAGAGCGGAATGAAAAACCAACCTCCTGTTCAGTGATCTCCTTGGCCTGCTTAATGGCAGGCTTGTAGGCATCCTCAGCCTTGTGAAGCTGAACACTGGTGGTCTGGATATTAATAACACGCTGGTTGGGGTTGACATCTCCAGGGTGTGGACCTCTACGGGAGGCACTGTTACGCTTTCCAATGGAACCAGGACCACTCGACTGAAAATCAGGCTACACAATACGTACACTTACAATTAGGCCGACACAATATTACAGAAAACTTACCAATGGGGTTGGCAGTGTTCGACCACAGTGACAATTTCATTAATCGTACATCAAATATCATTCCTTACTGAATTACCTCATTGCATGCACACAGCACTTGGATCATTTATTCAAACTGAACGAGGAAGCAGGAATAACCAGTAAATTAAGAATGCCGACAATAGATTATTTTTCTCTTTCTAGCCTGTCAACAAACTTGCTGATGTCAAAGCAGGTTAGCTATCAATACAAAGGGAGACAACACTTGCACTGGATCCAAGGACACCTACTAAACTTTTGAGATCTTGACCACCCATTTCCTTTCTTGGACAGTGACAGATAAATATGATTTAGTCACTTACTATTATGTATCCAAAGGTTTATCCTAAATGTGTATATTGCACACCATGATACTCTAGCTGGGAGACAACATCCAGCACTTGCAGACATGCCTACCCTCAATTTGAAGTTTCCGTATTAGCTTTTTCAAATTTCAGTATTACAATTACGATTTCTGTATTTACTTTAACTACCTTGTTTTTGCACTCATCCTTTTTTTATATTATGCGAAGAATCCAGTGATAGATTGATTTGCTGCCACAATGATCTTTTTCTTCTTCAAAGCCTCGTAATTCTTCATATACTGTGGGCCTTCCGCGTGCCGCTTGATGTCGTTCATATCACCGGTGGAGATGCCAAACTGGTTGGCACAAATCGTACTTTTGAGTCAGTGCTGCCGCGAATAACGAAAGGACACTTTTCCGAATACGAGGCAAGAAATGTCTGACCCTTGCGCGTTTTTTTTAAAGATTCAGATTCACAATCACTTTGCTTAGCCATTTGTTTGAACGCCATGTTTTAAATTCTGTCTTACGAGCACCGATCTTTACTGCGACTGTGCAAAAACGGGTTCGGCAAACTTCGGTGCCTCTACCGGAAACTTCCATGTCACAGGTCTCCACTGCGACTGCGCATTGCGGCATTAAACCTTCGGAAAAAGGTCATGCGGTGCATTACCACAGGCTAACGATTTAGATTTTTTTTCTTTATTATTTTTTTTTAATTTCCGTACCGTAAAACAAATATCCGTATTTTCTTGCCGAGTTTTTCAAATTTCCGGAAAAAATACGGAAATTCCGTACGGGTAGGCATGTCTGCACTTGCCTAAGTCTGCATGTTACCTAAGTCAAAGAAAGTGAAAGCTTACCCTGCCTCCTTGTGGTACACTCTTGAAGAAGCCCGGTGTGAAGTCAGGTGGATTGTTGTTCCGCATAGCCAAATGGGGGAAGTTATCCCTGTTTGTCTTTTCTGGCTGAAAATACAAATCCACCAGTCAACATTCTCGCTCCTGAACATTAACCCAATGCCTACTGAATGACCCACAGGTGCCCGCAACCGACGCCCTTTGAGAAGTCTGAAAGGCCCACTGATGCCATCTAGTGATAGGCCATCAAGCATACTTTCGTTTTCAAATCAGGGGACAGAACTCTTTCAAACCGGATGCACAGTGCACTTCCATCCATGCAGAAAATTTACAGCTTGCTTTGGGAATTTGTAAGTGTGTAGTTGTTTCACACCCATTTTTTAAAGTTTGACAAAACAAATCAATGGTTTTGGTCGCCCAAAATGGCAGATAAGAAGGCACTATCGAGATGGGATCATATTTTAAAAAGTGACGACGATCTACCCGATTTTCATGGTTTTGAATTGGAGCTAGTGGACCAGGTAAACAACGAATCTCATGACAACATCGACTTAATAAAAGTTGTGAACAACAATGATTTGATGTTGAAATTAGTCTTCTTCAGACAACAGAGGCGAGTTGGTGTCATCTTCAGACAAATCGGATAGTCATCTAGCATCGACTCGGTAACATTTGATGAAAGACGCATGCTTATGAGAACAAAGAGCCATCGTGTGCATCTACAAACATGTAAGTGTTAGGAAGATGACTGACATTTATTTATTTTCTGTACATTCACAAGTGCACAAATGAACAAAAATAAACATTGACCTGTAACGGTTTGATCCTTTTTAACATATTTTCACCATCAAACCAAAATCATTCACAAGCACATGTTTTAGAAGACTATAGGTTAAAACTGAGTGTGTGTTATGCACTTAGATTATTTGTGAGTTCCTTGCAGAGATATCAAACCAATGCTGTTGCGTGTTGTGTTTCTTCAGACATTGTGAAGATGTTATTTTCCCCCAAAACCAAGGCAAGGCATATATAATAATGCCCAATGTTTTATTTGTTTTTTAAAATAACTTCTTGGTCAGCAGGCACTGGATTAAAGCACTACCTTATCACATTAAATTAAAACTAAAAGGGCAATTAGCCCATATGATTCACATGCTCCTAATGCAACTTGCAATATTATAACATGAAATTGAAAATGACTGCCCAACGCAAGAAAAAAAATGAAACAGTGGCATTAAAATGCAAATACCCACTTTGAACTGTCTATGCTCTTAACCTTGAGATGACCTTGACCTCCAGGCTCCCAATACACTCATGTATGATAAAATAAACAACACCAAAAGTTATATTATGCAAAAATAAAGCTTATCTTGGGACGATCTTGACATTGGGATGACCTTGACTTTTATGTGACCTCTCATGCTCAAGTCTGATCAAATAACCCAATGTTGCTGCATACTATAGGTTAAATGGAGCCATTCCCCTGAACAACGACCTATTTGACTGGCCTTCACGATCAAGACAAAACAGAACATATATGAAAGATCAATTTATTATCTCTAAATACAACTTTGAAATTTATCTCTCATTGTTTAGGGTCAAGGTCACTTCAAAGTACCTATACTGACTTTGGACAGCTCCAGTGACTTTGACAGTGAGGTTGACCAAATGTGCATAGGATGCATGTCTCATCGATATCTATTATGCAACAAAGACTCATAAGTTCAATATTAGTTAACTTTTTTTAAAGTGACATTTTGTGAAAATTGTCATTTTTTAAAACTACCATTTGTTGACCCAGTGACCTTGACCTTGAATAGAAGTCAAGGGGGTGGCCTCGTGGCGCAGTGGATTAGTCGCCGGTTTCCTATGCTGAAGGTCACGTCTTCGATTTCCGCAAGGGGCGAACGTATATGACTTAGTTTTGAGACTAGTGAGTTCACCGAGGGTTTTTTCCAGGTACTTCAGTTTTCTCCCTCCCTTCAATAATGGTATTGAATGCAATCAATATAAAAATTTTAAACATAAAAATTTGATTTCCTTTCCATCTGGTGCTAATAGAGATCCCCTTGCCTTTATACCACATGTTTGAGTTACAGTATGTGTGTTGTTTGTGTGAGAGTGGTGAAACATGTGAGGGTGTATGTTTATAGAGATTGCCACGCTTTGAGCCCAATTTGGGAAAAAAACCATATACAGCATCCAGTATTATTTATTCACTGATCATTTATGAGGTCTCATTGGATATACATCATCTTACCAAGTTTGGTGGTAATAGTTGAAATAGGTTCTACAGTAAGATATTAATCCACTTGCAAGTTTTGCACATCCAAACAAAGTATGGCCTAAAGCTTAAAAAAATTTTTTTTTACACTTATCTGGCACAGATTTTCAAAACTCTTTTTGGGCGCAATAGGGGGAGGGGGCGATTACATAGACTTACATTACACCATTTATAATTATTACACACGTGAAACAAAAAACTAGTAGGGCAAAGCCCATATGACTCACATGCTCCTTATTGAACTCATTTATGAGGTCTCATGAGTACACACCATCTTACTACATTTGGTTGTGATAGTTGATATAGGTTTTGAGTACTTAGCCACTTTTAAGTTTTGCACATGTAGACCACAGACAGACTGACATTTTTGTAAACGTCTTACTATTTAGGACCTCAAATAGATTTGCAAAAATGTTGTCAAAATTTTGTGGGGGTGTGAGACTCACATGGCTCTATGCATGCAAGTCAAAAATCAGGTTTTTACAATAATCTTGTAAGACAAAAACCATTATAATATCTATTATTGACTTTCAGTTTTCCAGCTTCTGTCTCTGGGCTCTGCTCTGCTCATGAAGTGTACTTGCTTAAGCCCCGGTCAGATCTACCGATTCTCATACAATTTATTCGGCCACACACTACAATAAGTTGTACAAGCTTACAATAAAATCTCATGCGAATTCATCGTAGATTCAGAGGATAGAACATGTTCTAATTCCTGTGATGAAATCATAAGTTCGGACTAATCAGAACATGCTGTGGGGTCCTTGACATTACGACTGAAAAAAATGGACAACACCCACAACATCAAGGTTGTCATCAGATCAAAGAGCAGAATTAGCCCCGAGTGTCTTCCTCCTCCCGATCCATGGCCGTTCCCACCATCGACAAAAGTCTCCTCCTTATCTGCTACTAAAACTGTTAAATATGACAATCAATCTTCTCTCTCTCAAAACTGCATGATGCAACCGGTCACACGCTAAAATTCATTCATAGCTTTTATGAATGTCTCCTCTGCCGAATTTTCTCCTCATCTGCTACTAAAACAGTTAAATATGGCAAACAATCTTCTCTCTCACTATCCTCCTGTTGGCCATAGCTTTTATAAGTATGTAGCAAAAAGGGAGAGCACTACATGAACAAGGAAAGAGGCCTATGAGCAAGCCGCAGTGAAAACCAACTTCTGCCTCTGTGAGATCAGTGCTAATATTAAATCACATGGAACAAATTGTACAATTTAATCGGTAGATCTGATAGGGTTTTAGAGCAGACAGAATTGTAATAAACTTGTATGAATAGGGATAGTTAAAAGAAATATACAGCGAAAAGACAGAACTGATGGACAGCGTTAGAAAAGCAGGCTTCGCTTACTTCCAACAGGTCAGGCATATGAGGCAAATGGGGCGGTTTGCAACTTTCTGGAGCACTTGACAATTGGATCAGGAAGTCACGGGCATACTGCTTCTTGCCCTCAGGGTTAGCAGGGGACCACTGGCCTGCAAATAAAACCAATGAAGATAAAGACTTTTTTAAATTATCAAATCAACAATGTTATGGGTTTGTTTTTAAACATAAAATCTATTTTCGCCTGAAAAGTGCGATTTTCTTTCTGATGGAGGTAATACAACTGCCTGCCAACAATAACATACCCTAGGAAAACGACAAATGAAATCTAGACATGCATTTAATGCCACACTTGCATTGAGGCATACAGTTCCCCCACTTCTCAGGTACAGCAAACTTTCCATCATAGTGTTCTGGGGAGACCTACCTATCTTAAGCCATTTACAGTGTTCTAGAACAGGGACTGCAAGGAAGAGGTGGCACATACCTTCAGGGTACTGCAAAGACACGCCATTGACTGTGGCAGATGATATTCCGGAGGCTTTAGCGGTAGAGGAGTCGCTAAGGGTGGTTGCGGTAGCAGGTTCAGCATGAACACCGTTGGACACAACTGAGGCAGCAGCTGCTAAATCAGTTGGGATCTGCTCCATCTTCTCCTTTTCCAAGATTGGAGTCACGGGCTCTGGTGATCTAGGCTCCAAAGGTTGTTCTGCAGGGGCTGGAGCTTCAGGCTCCGAACCTCCAATAACCACAGTTGGGACATCCAAGTGCGGGGGGATATATTTCTGCGTGGCAATCACAACGGTGGGAACATCCCTTGTGGGAATGGGTGGCTTTGATGGGACGAACTCTACAGCATCCACATTCTCAAACATCTGTGGTTCCTCAATAGGGTGTGCAATCACATTGGGTTCCACAGGAGGCTCCGAACTGGAGTTGTTCTGACCGGCCTGAAACCATCACACAGCTTCATCACAGTCACTGATCAGCAGCTCAGACATGGCACCATCACATGGCGGCAAACAAGTACTGTCATGTATCAATTTTCAACACTTAGTCAATCAATGTCTGCCATATACATCAATGCTACATGTCGTCGTAAAGTTACAATAATGAAACAGAAAAGTATTTACCAAAAATATCTACAATCATTCAACTGGAAATACTTAAGGTTTTGTGAAGTGTGGGGATTAAGCAAAAAAACATATGTCATCATTCATTGTCCCATACCAATAAAACAAGACATATCCCGAGAGCTGCTTATCATAAGACTTCCAAATACTTACTGCAACTGTACTATAGTTAGACACACATAAAGGAAACAATGTGCCATTGTACTTTAGCCACAACTACACTGCGCATCCCATATCTGAGACCTCCTTCATTGTAAACCAAGCAGGGACTAGAAAGATAAAGACTATGAATCACAGGAAGAGAACAATTCCTGTCAGCTGGTCCCCTCACTAGCACAGGTTGCAAATAAATGCCTGATTTACCCCCCACCATCTCCTCACTGTAGAGCAGAGTGAAAGGATAGTAATATGCAGCCCAGTGAGTAAGCCAGGCAGTTGGCACAGAGGTCTGGGGTACACAATCCGACTCTTACTTCAGTCTTATTTCTGGAAAGCTTGAAGCACTGCAGCCTCTTGCCCCCCCCCCCCCCCTCTCTCTCTCTCTCTCTCTCTCTCTCTCTCTCTCTCTCTCTCTCTCTCACTCTCTCTCGCTCTGCTGTTTCCACTAATTCTAGTAAACCAACTCCATGCCACAGTGCGTCTGTGTATAAAGGCCATGTTATGCTTGTAAGTGTATGTTGTGTAGGCCTGTGTAGGTGGATGTGTTGTTTTCCAGGTCTGATTTTTTTGGGCGGGTGGGTGGGGGGAGGGGGGAGGTGGGAGAGAGGGTGGTGGTGGTGAAGTATCATTTAATTTACTAGAAAAAATCTCACAACCAGAATATGTTTGGAGCTTGATTTTGACTCATATTGTACCTACAGACTCGTACTCCATAATCACTTTCCAGTTTGCTTTTGCCTTACAAAACAACAGTTCTTGTTTTTGTATTACAATGATAACATTTTCCTTCTTTGTACATAACAAAATATTAATTTATTTCTTGTTTATGACACTCAGCTGTATGTAGTTTTACTGCATGATATTCTAGCTGGCAAGAAACTGGGTCAGACAGATGGTAGGTGGAAGAATGTCAAACTGTGGGCATAATAAGGTAGAGGCAGCTACAATGGATAGAGAAAGTAAAAGAATGCTTGCTTCGTCTGATAACCATCCATATTGTTTACGGCACCACTGTTGAACATTTTATGAACAAGGCAAGAAATTCAGGAAGAAAAAAAACATACGATAGATGCTAATCATGGGCTGATAAGGTTATAAAATGAGGTAAGTGAATACAATAAATGACTGAATGAATAAAATAACTTGTCTTACTTTAGTGTCCATGAAGGCATCAAGTTCTGTGCCTTTCTCTGAAGTTTTGTTGATCTTATCACGCTTATTCTTCTTTCCTTTTCGCACATCCTGGCGCTGAGGTAGGGGACCTCCAGTGGCTCCCTGAGGTGGAGCCGCAGGTTCTGCAGCAAAGTTTTTCACCATTGTCACTAAATCCGCATGTAAATCTATACACAAATCACACAATGTCCGAAACTATACATAACATTGAAGTATTTCACAAAACACACAACAAACTATCACATAGTTTTAAGCTGGCCAGTCGATGCAAGCGTAAAGAACAAGTCTTTGAAGTAGGCCCAATTCGGCAGAGAAGAGACCACTGTATTTGTCCGTTTTAACATGACTGAAATAGAGAAAAGTTGTCGAAGTTGTAGGAAAACTGTTGTGATGCTGCTGTATGCACGTTATAAGTGAGTCAGAGTTGTAGAATTTCTCTACCCTCTGTCAAGACTGCATACATAAGAACGGGCCAGACGTAGATCACAGAGAGAGACAGACAGAGAGAAAAGAGGAAAGCGCTTTGTGGGTTTCCTTCTTTTGTCAAGTGCAGGCTGTTCTTTTCGCTTACACAACACAGGATGGTCGTGCCGGCTACCGGCCGTTCACATTCCACGGTCCACTTGGTCACATTTACACCATATGGGCCCGTCAGAATCACTGAAAAGTCACCACAATACCTTACACAACTCCTAACTTCAATAAACGCAGGTCTAAGACGGAGGGCTTTAACTTTTTACTGAAGTCTGAGAACAGCCCAAACTTCTCCCCATGCCGCACGCTGACGGGGCATGCCTGAGCCAGCAGACGTCAAGCCTCTCACTCTAGGGCACACAACACGAGGTGGGCCAAGGTGAAGGCCAAGCAGAGGTCGTGACAAGCAGCGTGCGCAGTGCACGATACAGTGAAGGCTTTAGAGTGGGAAGAGGCTATGAAAGGTGGGACATCGATGTTTTTGTTTGTTCTAGTTCTAAATTTCCCTAATGTGGGGTTGCTAATTGCATTCTTCTCATGCAGTTTCTCAAAATGTCAGTGTACGCAATATTAAGAAGGCCCGTGAAATTCATTCATCTGGGCGAATAAAACGAACTTACATAACTCGCTCCTTGTGTGTGAAGCAGCCACAATCAGCACAGGGATTCTTGTGTAACATATCCTCAACCTCCAAGCAAATGTATTAACTGCTTTTAAAAATTACTTCTAAATTAGTTCAGTCAATCATAGAATGGGTCACACTCACAGCAAAACAAACTTTAATCCTGTTATACAAGTTTCTTACCTATTTGTAATAATAACAAGGATGGAGAAAGCGAAGATGGAGCTGTCATAAATAGATACAATGATAGAAGACTTGTTGGCACAGCAGCGCTATGACGCAAAACGACGGGACGCTCGTCTCACCATCTGCCTAAAATTAAAGCTTTTGTACTGTAGTACCTGTCCTGGTTTCATTACATCAGTGGGCTTACCTCAATACTTCATTACCAAACCAATAATACTATTTACTAGGTTCGTATGGCATCCAATATTGACGATGGTGATGACAATGGGTGAAACACACGCCTTTTAATGAGACTCAAAGAACTAACGGCGATCTCCAACCAAAACACAGGCTCACACGTTACACACTCTCCTGCATACACGGTGAACACACTTTCATCTCTCAAACGAACCCTAGCCCTTACACGCCTACTTCATCCCCTCTAGTCAATTCCCTCCACATCTCTCTTCGTACCTGACGGCTATATCCCACCAACTGAAGGTGTCAAAAAGCCTGTAACACTCCCCATCACTCCTCCCCCACAATCTCTCTCTCTAGTCAAATCCTCAGACTGCTGCTTAAAAATGCATATTACACCCGTAAAGAGATAAATCTTTCTTTCTTCTCTCTCTCTCTGTGACGCGCTTGATGTTGTGACTCGTGAAGCTGAGTGTACCATACAACCTTACCCGCTTGCAAATCTGCGTGGTTACTTTACATCGGATGCCAGCCATTGGCGGCAATGCCTCTGCCCTTTTCTCCAGCTAGCCCACGCCGAGTATCGGGAACCGCCGAGTCATACGCTTTTTATCAGACTAGATAAGCATATGCCTCAGCGATCTCTGATACTCAAGAGGGCCACTCGCCTTGAGACAGAGATCCTAAAGTGCAGCAGAACCTTTATTTTTACCTGATGACGTGTTGTGCGGTTTTTGTTTCCAGTCTGCGTATACTACAAATGATTAAATACACGACACCGCACCAATCAGTTGTTTTATGTGTGTGTGTGTGTGTGTGTGTGTGAGAGAGAGAGAGAGAGAGAGAGAGAGAGAGAGAGAGAGAGAGAGAGAGAGAGAGAGAGAGAGAGAGAGAGAGAGAGAGAGAGAGAGAGAGAGAGAGAGAGAGAGAGAGAGAGAGAGAGAGAGAGAGAGAGAGAGAGAGAGAGAGAGAGAGAGAGAGAGAGAGAGAGAGAGAGAGAGAGAGAGAGAGAGAGAGAGAGAGAGAGAGAGAGAGAGAGAGAGAGAGAGAGAGAGAGAGAGAGAGAGAGAGAGAGAGAGAGAGAGAGAGAGAGAGAGAGAGAGAGAGAGAGAGAGAGAGAGAGAGAGAGAGAGAGAGAGAGAGAGAGAGAGAGAGAGGAATGGAAATTAGAAAATGTATAATCACGCCGATTGGCGGAGCTCACCTGATTTCATCAGACTTAATCCTGGACCTTTCGTACAACCACAGCAAGACTGGAAAAACTTCTGCATAGTTCTACATCACACACTTGGGGGTACTCATTCTTATACCAAAAGCCATTCACAAACTTGTGCTTTCTTACAGATATTTTCATACTATCTCTCGTACTTATTTTTACCAACCCATTCAGACTGCATATGCCTTACAGAAGAACAAGAAGTCTTGGATAGATGGACAGAGTACTGCTCTGACCTTTACAACCATACACCAAATGGAGACCCATCAGTTCTAGCATGTCCAGAGAACAGAGAAGAAGAAGAAATCCTCCCAATTCTCCGGGAAGAAGTTGAGGCAGCAGTGCAAGCGCTAAAGAAAGGGAAGTCAGCAGGAGTGGACAACATACCCGCGGAACTGCTACAAGCAGGAGGAGAAGCGATGATTGATGCCCTCACCATTATCTGTAACAAGATCTGGCAGAGTGGGGAGTGGCCTATACCATGGACCCAGTCGCTTGTCATCACTCTTCCCAAAAAAGGTAACTTTCAGGAGTGTGAAAATTACCGCACCATCAGCCTCATCAGCCATCCCAGCAAGGTCCTCCTGAAAATAATACTCAACAGGTTGAAACCCCAAGCTGAACAAATCATAGCTGAAGAACAAGCAGGATTCAGGGCAGGGCGAAGTACCACTGAGCAGATTTTCAACCTCAGAATAATCTGTGAGAAATACCTACAGCACCAACAACATCTATATCATGTGTTCATAGACTTCAAGAAGGCGTTTGACCGAGTCTGGCATGCAGCTCTATGGGCAACAATGAAAGTGTACAACATCAGCCCAAAAATTATTGAAGTCATCAAAAGCCTGTATGACAAGGCTACCAGTGCAGTCCTCCACAACAGAGCCATCGGGAATTGGTTCAGAACAACAATCGGTGTGCGTCAAGGATGCCTACTCTCTCCAACACTCTTCAACATCTTCCTAGAGCGCATCATGTCGGATGCTCTTGCAGACCATGAAGGCACAGTCAGCATAGGGGGTAGAGCAATCTCCAATCTTCGTTTTGCAGATGACATTGATGGATTGGCTGGAGAGGAACAAGAACTTGAACAGCTGGTACAGAGGCTTGACACCACCTCCAAAGCCTATGGAATGGAAATAAGTGCAGAGAAGACCAAAATGATGACCAACAACACCAATGGCATCAATACGGACATCAAAGTCCAAGGCCAATCCCTCGACACAGTGCATAGCTTCAAATATTTAGGAGCCATTGTATCAGACAATGGGTCCCGACAGGAAGTCCTCTCCAGGATCGCACAAACAACTGCTGCCCTGACAAGGTTGAAGCCCATTTGGAAAGACAGAACCATCAGTCTACATTCCAAAGTAAGACTGCTGCGCTCTCTGGTCATCTCCATCTTCCTATATGCTTGCGAAGCATGGACCCTCACAGCAGATCTCCAACGAAGAATACAAAGCATGGAGATGAGGTGCTACAGAAGACTTCTGGGCATTTCCTATACCCAACACATCACCAACGACGAAGTCCGACAGACCATCACACAAGCTATTGGACAACATGATGACCTGCTAACAGTGGTGAAGAAACGGAAACTTCGGTGGTATGGCCACGTCACCAGATCATCAGGCCTTGCAAAGACTATTCTGCAAGGCACAGTGCAAGGAGGTAGAAGAAGGGGGAGACCGAAAAAGAGGTGGGAGGACAACATTCGAGAATGGACTGGTTTGACACTGAGTGAAGCCATCAGGGCTGCTGAGGACAGAGAAAGATGGAGTATGCTGGTTAAACGATCATCTGTGGTGCCCCTACGACCTTCGGGTTACGGGACAGGATAGGATAGGATTCAGACTGCAACGTCCTTATTTGTAACTTTTCATCCTTATCAGTAAATCAGAGCCACGGACGAGGTCAAAGGATAGAGCGCAAACACTTAACACTCTGCCCCTACAAAGCCCGGCTGCCCGGGAGCCATGAAGGTACCCATGAAAAATCAGTTCAGCGTTCTCTGGCTCTAGTTGTACCCTTGACGTTTCCGGAAAGCTATAATATTAGTCTGAATAGATCTAATACAGCTGACTGCTTGTGTAGTAAGGTGTTACTTGGTCATACTTGAGAGAATAAAAACTGAAGGCGAACTTTTTAAAGTCAAACATCATTGCTTGCACAGAGAGCCAGTAGCGGGTCCTGTATCTCTAGGTTTCTGCCGTGATCGCCCTCTCAACTGTTAACTTCGTAGGTATCATTCCTTAGTACTTGTACTTTAGGAACTGCCGAGATAACTATTTCCTAAAGTTTAAGATTGAGGAGGGGCGCCGGATCTGTGTGTGCGTGTGTGTGTGTGAGAGTGTGAGAGAGAGAGAGAGAGAGCTGTGTGTGCGTGTGTGTGTGAGAGAGAGAGAGAGAGAGAGAGAGAGAGAGAGAGAGAGAGAGAGAGAGAGAGAGAGAGAGAGAGAGAGAGAGAGAGAGAGAACGCTGCATGACGCGAACAGCTGTTTTAATTAAAAGCTGGGCAGCGAGTTTCGCCGTCATACACGCTACTATACAAAAATAAAATAATAATTTTGGCTTCCAACACCATCGCTAGGCTGAAAACAGCTTGGAAAATGATCGCCACCAAATGCCACCGAGCATCGGATATGAATGATGCGAGCTCAAGGACCCTCTCTCTCTCTCTCTCTCTCTCTCTCTCTCTCTCTCTCTCTCTCTCTCTCTCTCTCTCTCTCTCTCACTTTGTTAGTTAAATTTGTGTCCCCGGACACATTGAGCGTATAGGGGCTCTCTCTCACTCTCTGTATAGTTTGTTTTATGTCTCTGGCAATGCCGTACACGCCGACAAGGTGTTACCGTATCACACAGTACAGCTTCATTTAACGAACGTCCCTGTCGGCAACATCCTGGTCCTAACTAGCCCTATGGATCCGGTTACCTACATACACTCTTGCCTTGACATGACTTATCTCCAAATACAGGGACCCATCAAAGTTTGGGACCTTAGCGACAGTGCTCTTGGTGCAGCAAGTCGGCATCTCCAGTTCTACCCTGACTAGAGCCAGTAGAGGTCATTGCCTTCAGCATATGCATACACCATAGCCGAGACTGACGGTTTTCGAGCGCAGCGATATTTACCAGGCGTCACATTTTACCGTTGTTATGTCGAAAAGGGAAGTAATAAGATCCACAACGACTTGGAAAGGGGTTCTTTCCCTTACCCCGTCGGCTTATCATCAATACCAAACAATAATGCCGTTTCTGAACTGTTAAGAGTTGTGACAAGCGACAGAAGAAAAAGATTAGGAATTTCGTTGTAAAGAACCTTTCGGCTTAGACAGCTGCTCACGGAACTGGCCATCGAGACCCAGCATGTACAAAACAGTGTGCCCCGAGTCTGGGATAGAACTCTGCTGCACAAGATCGAGACGCACAATGGCGGCAAGCGTGCGCTCAGTGTCATGTCATGGACTATGGAGACAGCCTAGACACAGAAAAACTTCAAAAGCTGACAGCTGACCGCTTGTAAGTGTGCACAGAAATCTAGTGACACTTGTCCTTTCTAAGCTTGCTGGACAAAACAAAATCCTATGTATTTGGAATTCATGGGGTAATAAAGTGTCTTGACATCATTTACATAAAATAGCATTATAAGGCCACAAACGATCACACATTTCAGCGGCGCAGATCCTTGTCAAAATCCCTGTGACTGTTGTCCCACAGAAAAAGAAGAAAAAAGATCGAGCCAATAAAAAAGAAACTTCGAAAAGCACTTTAAAAAAAAATCAAATCGATATATTCACTTTTTTTTTCTTTTTTTTAAAATACGAATACGATCACTTTATTATCTCAATCAAAGAGAAATTCACACGTGGTGCCAGATATAAATGTTACAAGACGATAAAGGACAGTATAACAACAATAAACAGTAAAACAGAATAAAATTATATCAAGAAGACATTACTGATTTATGAACCTATCATTAGCATCAAGGTTCATTCAACAAACAAAAACAGCTGCCGAAGTACAGTGTGTATAGTAGGCACAGTTGTTTGTTTACCCCACAAAGAACAGAAGCCTAAATTGTAAAGCTTAACGGTCTTTCAGCCAGTATTTCTTTACATGTGACAACAATGCAATTTTAAGTAAAATTATTGTCACAAAAAATAAACAAGCATACACAGTCCTACGATACCCCGGGCCCACGATTTGTCTTGTCTTTCGTTTACCCGCTCTGTATATGTAGCCTGGCTGTTAGTTCGTACGAGCTTATTACAGTAATAATAGTGCTACGTCGCGTCAGCCGCACAAGGGCGAATAAATTGAAGATGGGAGAGGTGAAAGAGGACATCAACAGGACGACGAAGAATGCTTGAGGAAGCGGGAAAGGTGGAAAAAGCAAAAGAGGATAGATAGTAGGGAAGAAAAGGACACTGATTAAACGATCATCTGTGGTGCCCCAACAACCTTCGAGTTACGGGATAGGATAGGATAGGAAGAGGAGGACAGGAATGGCGGAGGAGGAAAGAACTTGATGACGGCAGGGATGGCGAGGAAGAGGAGAATGTGAAAATGGATGAGAGAATCGGGAAGGGGAATCTTGTGCAGCAGCTGATATCCCGTTCTTTCTTTATTGCCTTAAAAACGAGGGGACGGAATTGGAAAACGAGAAATGAGGGCCAGAGGTCATGTACAGCACTTTTACAACAGCTAAGCAGTGTCAATAATATAGCATTAGACATATTTCAACGCTGTTTTAGCAAAAGGTAACTCGATGCACGAGAGTATGCCCGAGTTTGCCTAGAGGCACTTTGGGGGTTTCAGTCTTCCTGGAACGCTGTACATTATCTGCATCCTCCATAAAGAATTAGGCTTATATCGCGCTAATTAAAAACGAAGAAAACCCGATCTAGATAAAGCCATGGACAAGACATAAAATACTGCTAAATTAAGACAGGTATTTCTGAACTTGCCTCCTTGATCCGATATACGCAGCAGGGTACGATACTGTTGACACAGCACAATAAGAGAAAGCCTCGTGCCATGGCTAAAACGTTTAGGGGCTAGGACGCAGTTTGTTTCGTTCATCGCAAAAAGAACCTCAGTTCTCACTGACACTGTGTGAGCTAAGGGAAAACACACATTTTTCAGTCCCATGCCTACAGGCCTCAGGTTAATGGAAGATTAAGAGGCATGTATCGGGGAGTGCCCATCTTACGGGTCTTTACTTCTTACACGCTGCTAATAACCTCGCGCCTTTATGACAACTTGGTAATTCACATGTTAACTACTATATTCTTCCTAAAAGAAAAGGAGGAGTGAGGAAGGGCAGGGAGAGAGGTAAGAGGAGGGTGAGGGGAGACAAGAGTCAAAGTCAGCTAATCTTTATTTCATATAAAATTCAAAAACTGGCCATGGCTTTATTTAAAACGTCAACCCAAAAAATATTATAATACAATTAATTGTTGTTGTTTATTTATTTTATTTTTTTTTAAGACCGTCTTAGTCGACACACACGAACTATCTGCTACCACACTGTGCGACTTCAACCTATTACCAAGAAATGTCAAAATACTGGATATCAAACCAGAAATGTCAAAATATTGGAAACTACGGCAGTCCGACGTCAGCTTCAACCGTGTTCCCATAAAGACTTCGCCTGTCAAGCAGTGGGCTAGTTGTCACAATTGTTTGTTATTCAACGTGTGCCACTGATTACTAAAGCCCTATTGCCTTAGCCTGTCTACAACTTCATTCACTGCCGCTATCGATCGCTATCACCAAATCACCCTCCGACTCGACCCCTGCTTGGCTAATCCGCTTACCCACTAGTGTAATACAGACAGTAAATATACCACCACGATAAATAAGGAAATACCCACAGCTTGAAGACGCAACAGTGCCTGGTTCAGCAGCTAATTATGGTGTGCTTCCTGTACACTTTCTATTATGCCAATGCTCTCGGCCTAACTATTTTTACATTTACTTTTCTATCTGCTACAAGCGCGAAGATAGAATAATTTACAGTTTTGCCTGCTAGTACGCGTTTTACTGAACTCCCTATACTAACTAGTCCTCTGTGGTCTTTTTTTTTTTTTTTTTTTTGGGGGGGGGGGGGGGGGTTGTTTTGTTTCCTTTTTGCCTACATATATACTTTCTATTTCAAAGTGTTCAAATGGTCTGATTCTAGCTTTCTCCTACTGTATACGTTTTACCAAACATCAATTATTTCCCATTATTTCCTGGCAGCTCTCCTTCACCCTTGTAAACAACCTCTTACAATAGAATACAGAGGCTTCTGATAATTCCAATTCACTATCAGATCAACCCCTATACAACTCATCTCAGTATTATTTGGTAATTATGTGACGGAAGTCGCAACCCAAACAACATGTGTCTAAACGTAGAGCTCCACCGGTGGGGGTTTCGTTTCGTTTCGTTTCGTTAGGTAGATTACCGTCCCCGGACACAGAAGCGTATAGGGGAACGGTGGGGGTGCCGGGGGTTTCTGTATAAATAGTATCCCCACTTCCTGGAAATTTAGTGCTTTAAATTCCCACTGTCGCTGTCTTTCTCAAAAGTTCTTTCTCATTCCTATTCTTTTATATCAATCTGTTATATTATATCCTTCTTAGCTAGACCGGTCACCTACCTTTTTTCTTGAAAACTCTTCCAAAACTCCTCTGCGTATGAGGTCTGTCGGGTCAGCTTGGGAATATTGGGCGCTTTCGGCCAAATGGTCACTAAGGCTTCCTATAATATTATTATTTAGCAATGTAGGCATTTTATATGTGTTTTGTTGATATTTTATGACGTGTATACTCTTATTTTGTTTTTGTAAACGGGGGTTTGATAAATTAGAGTATAGCCTCAGCGTCCCCTGCGTGGGATGCTTTTATTGTAAAGTGACCGGCTGGTGGAGTGTCTTCAGTGTTACCACTAGGGTTGTTTCGGCAGATCTTTTATACGGATCAGGGGTGAGTCCTCTTTCAACCAAGTTGTGGTCCTGATTTTGTGGTCCTGATTCGGCTCTTTGCAGTCTATTGGACCCTGTAAGCAATGAATAACTAAGCACAGAGCTAATTCCTAAACACTCTCTAACTTTATGTACTGCTTATACTCGGTCGCTGTTCAATATGAGTCCATACCGTCCAAGCGGCAAGTAACACTTGTGATGTGTCCTAGTTCAGTTCAGTAGGTAGATTACCGTCCCCGGACACATAAGCATATAGGGGAATGTAAAATTTACGTCCCCGGAAACATTAAGCGTATAGGGGGAGGGGAATGTGTCCGACAGTAGTGCTTATAGGGGAGAGTCATACACAGTAGGCCTACGCTTTATATCTGTGTTCCCAGGTTTACCTTACGTTCGCCTCGCCCCAATCACTACCGCCGTTTGAAGTATTACATAATAGCTTTCCCCCTACTGAAAAAAGGAGAGACTGCAGCACTCTGCTACCCAGAAACGGCCGAGGCTTACGTTGCCCTTCCATCATGAGAGGCGGTGTAGGCCTCGGCCGTTTCTGCATAGCAGAGTGAAGAAAAGCAGCGCTAATTTCATTATTAGAGAGTTGGTCCTACCACGAAATAGCTGTGGTCAACGAAAACGTTGAAGACTTG
Organism: Oncomelania hupensis; assembly: GCA_036898135.1. Taxonomy (NCBI): domain Eukaryota; kingdom Metazoa; phylum Mollusca; class Gastropoda; order Littorinimorpha; family Pomatiopsidae; genus Oncomelania; species Oncomelania hupensis. The sequence goes on from CM072524.1 coordinate 42,084,317, forward strand.
AATCAAGCAATTTCGACGGTCCGATATTATGGAAATGTGTTCCAGTTCCACGAACTTTATTTCGTGGCACTTTAAATTTTTTTTGGATGATGTAGACACCTTTATGCATCCGATTCAAGGGGTCACGAATATTTGCAGTGCAGGTCAACGAAACTTCGTAGAAAAGGCCCTTTCTACGCGGGGATACGAAATTAACTTCGTGAATGTATGAGGGCTTCTCAAAAGTTGACTGCTACTGACGCCATGCCTCATTTACTTGTTTATTTCTTCTGTGAATGCCTGGCTGTTTGCGGTTTGTGTGTACACCTTCAAGAGACATATGAGATACACGAGACAAATATGAAGGTTTCTCTCAAGGGTGTGATTTAATAAGTTGGAAAAATGTTGCCAATCCACGGCAAATTTGCTCTCCTAAAATGGGGCATTGGAATGGCTGTGTCACACGCACCTAAGTATATATCCGTTAATAAAACTGCAGCATCTTGTGTGCGTGTGTGTTGTGATTGTTTTGAGGTATAAGTAGCTTAGTTTTAACCCAAGCATGTTGTTTCTCGTTCTTCATTTTCCGAGATGTACCAGGGTAAAGTCGACTGATCGAACGGTATGCACTTATCATGCTAACCGACGAAAATGGATCTCCTATTGTAAATGGTTCAGCTTTTTGCTAAAAATAACCACAGTGCTTGACAGAAGTGGTGAATACCTTTTAAATTACAGTGAACACGACACTAAACACTATTTAAATTTCTCGTAAAGTAGAATTAGGGATGTCCCAAAAACCACTTGGTCAGTTCGTAACATTCGGCTAATTGGGAAGGCACTCTTTTGTTCAACTGTTTGTACCGGAAACGATCAATATGAAGTCTCGTGAGACGAGATCGTGGTATTTTTACCTCAAAGATTGGGGGAAGCGGCGTTCAAGTACGTTGTATCGACTGGTCTCCGTACTTTCTTTCATTTAACGTCTTTTCACCTGTGACTTGGTAGGGGTCATGGGGAGAGGGGTGAGAAGGGGTTTGGAGAGGGGTGAGAAGGGGTGGGGAGAGAAGATGATGTTTATAACATACATGTATTAACATTATTTTCTCTCTGCAACAGGTTTACGTGTTGAGGGAAACGCAAACAGAAATTTCCTGCCATATTCTGCTTTAGGCTGGAAAGCCATATTCTGCTTTAGGCTGGAAAGCTGTCTACAAAACTATGAAAGCAGTGAAGATGATTGATTTAAAAGGCATGATTAATCATAAAATATATTTTCCCTATGTCTTTGTGGATGAGTGACATTCAAAGCGTCAAATACATTATTCTTGCATTGTCGATTCTGTTTTGTACCAATCCATATGTTTTAGTTAACACAATAACATTATTACCTGTGCTTGAATAAACGCCACCAAGACGTAAATATTTGACAATAGACTTGATTTCTGGTGATAAGTAAAGTTTCATCTTGGATCATAATGTGCATGTTGTGTAAATCGTACTATATTGTGTGTGTTCATGTTCCTTATAAACTTTACAAATGACAAATTGGAAGAAAAGTGAAGATGACGTTCTCATACATTCTCAGTTGCTTTTGTGCAAGCATTACACGATGATCTGTAAAATATAAGACATCGAATATCGATTCAGTCAGAGGCAATTTGGAACAGCCGTTTTCCGACGGTTAATAATGGAGACAGAAACCACCTGCCTGCGTGAGTGAGTGACAAACGAGCCGTTGTAAGCACCCACTACTTTCAACACTTTAAATTAAACGATCGTCACAGCCGTGACCCCCGCTAGCGGCAACTTCACTTCCACTCTGCGTAGCAGAGGTGGGTGGCTGAAGCTATTAAATCGTGGTGATGCTATGTAATCGGCCGGCTCTGTTACGCAGTGTGCCACTTTGCTAGCTCGGCGTGCGTCAACAGCCATCCAAAAAATAAGCAATCACTTGTACACGCTTTAACTGGGAAAAGACAAGTCATAGCCTGAAATCCGTATGTACTGGATGCGGCTTACGTCTCGAGGCCCCGTGACGTCTTGAAGCCGAGCGCCGCCCAGCTGTTGGCCCAGTCGATTTCGCCACAGCCAACCACGTGGTGCACTGATATACACGTGCTTCTGCACCTTGTCAAATAAGTTCAAGCGAACTGAACTGCCAGATTACGTACAGAGAATCTACAATAAGCTTACAAGCCACAGCACATAAGTACTAGTACGGTTTGCTACGTAACTATGTAACTTTGCAGTTGTAGCAATATTTTAATCGAAGTAATACTAGTGGTGGTAAACGGCATGCAGTACTAGCCTTGTCCCCTATACGCTACGTGTCCGGGACGTTAATTTACCTAATGCGAAAAAAAATGCAGTACTAGTCAAACGCGCGCCTTTCCTGACCGTCAGTTACACAAAGACCCACAAATATGTCCGATGACAGTAGGCTACACTGACATTTCCATAGCCAGTCTCGAAAACTGGGGATTTGGTTCTTGCCTAACCTTAACTAATATTTCTTCCAGCCAAGTGAGACGGTGTAACATCGTCAATGTTCCGGGTGTCTTACTTTAGCCGGGCGCCTTTGCCAAGCACTGCTTCATTCATTCGGGTTAGGGTTGCGAGCAAATTCGACAACTTCCCCTGAGAGGGAACACACCTCTCCAATCAGCAAAGGCAACACAATCTTCTATGACCCACTTCTCTTGATTATACACAGGCATGACCCAATTCCATCACAAAGACGTCGCCCAAGAAGTGTACTGAGGAGCCAAGTGAGACGGAACGACTACTGACAATCAGCTGCGACAAATACAACTTCCCCTGAGAGGGAACACACCTCTCCAATCAGCAATGACAACACAATCTTCTATGACCCACTTCTCTTGATTAAACCCAGGCATGACCCAATTCCATCCCAAAGACATCGCCCAAAGATGTGTATTGTGGAGAAATCAAATCTTGGAAAACGGCCAACATTTTTATAAATGTGAAATTACGGCGCAAACACACACACTTTTCAATTACTGTACACAACATGCAAACCATTTGTGAAACTAAAAAGATAACGAAGTCAACAATGTTAATGACAGGACTTACATTGACGATAGGGCTAGTTTCATCGAAACGGACCACATACTAATGAATTGTCACAAATGTTTCTGTAAACAAATAGGTAAACGTAAACCAGTCTCTCGCTCTCCCTATTTATTTATTGCAGAAAACATTTGCTGAGACCTATCCTATCCCGTAATTCGAAAATCGTTGGGGCACCACAGAGGATCGTTTAACCAACATACTCCATCTTTCTGTCCTCAGCAACCCTCATGTCTTCACTCAGTGTCAAGCCAGTCCATTCTGGAACATTTTCCGCTCACCTTTTTTCTGTCTCTCTCTTCTTCTGCCTCCTTGCACCATGCATTGTAGGATGGTCTTTGCAAGGCCTGATGCTATAGTGATGTGGCCATACAATCAGAGTTTCCGTTTCTTCACCACTGTGAGCATGTCATCGTGTTGTCCAATGGCTTGTGTGATGGTCTGTCGGTCTGTTGGTGATGTGCTGGATGTAGGAAATGCTCAGAAGTCTTCTGTAGCACCTCATCTCCATGCTTTGTATTCTTTATTGTAGATTTGCTAAGGGTCCATGTTTCGCAAGCTCATAGGAAGATGGAGATGACAAGGGAGCGCAGACATGCATCCCAGACTCGGTCAAACGCTTTCTCGAAGTCTACAAACACATAGATGTCGCTGGTGCTGTAGGTATTTTTCGCAGATTATTCTGAGGTTGAAAATCTGCTCAGCGGTACTTCACCCTACCCTGAATTCTGCTTGTTCTTCAGCTATGCTTTGTTCAGCTTGGGGTTTCAACCTGTCAAATATTATTTTCAGGAGGACTTTGCTGTGATGGCTGATGAGGCTGATAGTATGGAGACAAGTTCTACAAAACTTATAGTTTACTAGTGGTTTTTGTACCCTGGCAAGCCAGGGTACACAGGTTGCTGTTTAAAATGTAGACAGAGAGACAACTGTTGTCTGCGAGTTTCATTTGGACGATGATACCTCCCCATATCCCCCTTGATACCTCACCATACCCCCCCCCCCCCCCCCTTATATCTCCCCATCCCTCCCCCCATGATGCCTCACCATACCCCCTTGATACCTCCCCGAACCCACTTGATACCTCCCTATACCCCCTTGATACCTTCCGTACCCTCCCCCCCCCCCCTTGTAACCTACCTGTACCCTCCTTGATACTTCCCCGTTGATCGTTTCGCAGGTATGGATGAAAGGAATCGACGTTTGTTTGTATGTAGATTATAGTCACACGACACTTTCGCATATAGGTGACTACTGGACCGATTTATACTGACACCAGCGGGCCAGTTGTTGGTAAAGGGGAAAATAATATGATTCACAAAGGAATCGACCATCACCATACCCCCTTATATATACCCGTATCCCCGTTATGCCTACCCATGCCCATTTAAACCTACGCGTAGCCCCCTTTTACCTACACGTACCACCCCATCCCAATCCTTGGTAATAATAATAATAATAATAATAATAATAATAATAATAATAATAATAATAATAATAATAATAATAATATTGAATATAGGATAATACAAATAGAAATCATAAAAAACACCAAGGTTTTAAAATAAAATTTGATATAAGATATAAAAATAATAATAATAATAATAATAATAATAATAATAATAATATTGAATATAGGATAATACAAATAGAAATCATAAAAAACACCAAGGTTTTAAAATAAAATTTGATATAAGATATTATAAAAATAATAATAATAATAATAATAATAATAATAATAATAATAATAATAATAATAGTAATAATAATAATAGTAATAATAATAATAATAATAATAATAATAATTATTATTATTATTATTTTTAGTTTATAAATAATAATAATAATAATAATAATAATAATAATAATAATCCTATCCTATCCTGTCCCATAACCCTCTGTGGGTTCGGGCAAATAGAATAGACCCAACGTTTCCCGGCGTGTCGTAAGAGGCGACTAACAGGGGTGATGTTAGCACGGCATCACTGGGCGAAAGTCTTCTACACAGAAGTCACCGGCCAGGGCGGAGGAACCTCACGTTACTACAGGTTCAACGACCACGTGCTCAGGGCCAAGGCGAGCCACACTTTATTCGTGGATTTCGGCTGTGGCCAACAGCCTGGAGAGGATTGGGCCCTGCCAGGTCTTTTTTGCCCAAGACACACTACATGAATAATAATAATAATAATAATAATAATAAATAAGTTAAAAGTAAAAAGCCTAAATTAAAAAGAAAAATATCCATATTGTAGTGTAAAAAAAAACACATAAAAAATAATGGCCCGCGAGAGATTTGTACTTGGGTCGCCTGCACGGTAGGCGAATGTCTTAATAATAATAATAAGAAGAAGAAGAAGAAGAAGAGGAAGAAGAAGAAGAAGAAGAAGAAATAATAATAATAATAATAATAATAATAATAATAATAATATCGAATATAGAATAATACAAATAGAAATCATAAAAAACACCCAGGTTTTAAAATAAAATTCGATATAAGATATTATAATTATTATAATAATAATAATAAGTATTATTATTATTAGTTTATAAATAATAATAATAATAATAATAATAATAATAATAATAATAATAATAATAATAAAATAATTTAAAATTAAAAAGCCTAAATTAAAAAGAAAAATATCCATATTGTAGTGTCTATAAAAAAAAAAAAAAAAAAAAGGTCCGCGGGAGGTTTGAACTTGGGCCGCCTGGCAAGGTAGGCGGATGTCTTACTAACTCAGCTATCAAGGCTTCATATAATAATCATCAATTTTTTGGTCTATATGGGAAAACATGCTGAAACCTCGATTCGATTTTTAATTAATCAAATTTAATTAGTTAAACACAAAAATTTTGTAAGATTGGTGACCAGAGTGCAAAAGTGTTTTGAATGGAAATAAAACAAAATTTGCGGTATTACGAAACGGCAAGTTCTTGACACGGGTTGAATGGAAACCGCGCGCGGAATGAGGCTATTGCAGTTTGTGGACATTTTGTTTATTTATTTATCTCAGAAACGGTTAAACGTTCGGTAAGGAAATGTCGGCTATAACGATTTCGTGGGTTTTGAGCACACAACAGGCCGATTCACAGCACCCAGCACCTGCCCAGATCAGCGTCCATAGGGGACAAACTTTACAGTAGCGGCGAAGAAGGACTTCCGGCTAAGCAATTTATATATATAGATACACTATCATAAATTAAAGAAGAAAGAATACGAGTTTGTGTGTGTGTGTTTTACTCCCTCTCTTCAGTCTCATGAGACGGTGGCACTAGGCGGAAGAGATAAGATAAGGCAAGTCCTCTTCCCTTGGCATGAATTAACCCCCCCCCCCCCCCCCCCCCCACACACAAAAGATGTGATTTTGTGTAATGGATGATTTTAGAAGGGAAAACGAGGATTACATTTATTTTGAGACTTAGAAAAGCAATTTGAAGACAAGTACTGGTACAAGGACATTGCCATTGTGTAATAACTTGGCTTGCTAGCACCACAAAAAGAAAAGCACGACGAAGTTGTGGATCCGAAAAAAGCCTTCTGTCTCAATCACAGATGTTCAGTTACTCCAATGATTACAGCTCAGTGGTCAGAGCCCTCTAATTGTGTTCACAAGTGCGTCTTGGGCAGCGTGGGTTTGAATCCTGACTTCAGCAAACCGTTGTGGGATTGCTTCATTGATATTCGTGGCCAGTGTCTTGAGAAGCTCTCTGAGCTTGTAAGTAAGTACACTATATGAGAGCAACCTCTTTCTTTTACAGTGCAGAAAGAAAAGTAAAAGGTCTATACTATTTTCCAGAGGACAACTTTAAAGCCATTTCCTGGTTTACCAGCTTCACATGAAATCAATTACTTTTCTTTTCAAATTTCAACAAGCCAGCCAAAATTATGTGACAAAATACAAACGATCAACAAACGGTTACAACAACAACAGTAATAAAAACAAAGTGCCATGGGCAAGTCACCAAAATTAAGAGAAGAGAGACATCACACCCACCAAAAACTTACGATGGTGCTTACGTGACCAGACAATTTCAAAAGGCAAACACGAAGAATATAAACACCACATATTCAAAACAAAACACAAATGGGATTCCTTTTCATGTTTGATGTCTTCAAATATTAATGAGTATATTCAATGCCTACATGTCAAGCTGGATGACATGAATAGAGCTCATAATACAATTTTACGAGTATGCTACCAATGATGGGGTTGATGTTGAAGATAGTAAAGATGAAGGAAAATGACCAGAGCGTGGTGGCTACAATCAAGCCAGAGACAAAGAATGTGAAGATCGCAGTCTATGCATGACGATGGTGGTGATGATGCTTATTACTGCTAGCTATAAAAAGAGACAGAATTGGGTACTAACCAGCCTGTTGCTGTGCCGGCGTAGCTGCGTGGCTGATCATAGTAGCCGCCACTGCAGCGCTGACGGTGGTGCTCTGAAGCTTGCTGCTCGATGCCTCATCCGTCTCCAAACTCTCCTTCTTCTCCTCCACTTTCTCCACCTCTGCAGGTGCAGGTGATGGCTCCTTGGCTGGAGAAACTCGCTCGTTCTCCTTGTGGTCAGGGGTAGCCTCTCTGGTCACAGGAGGAGATACTGGAGTATGAATGTGGGCCTCTGGTGGGGAGACGACAGGAGAAGTCTGTTTTGGAGGTTGCGGCGCTGGAACGGGTTGTGTGGATGGCACAGCAAAGTCTTTGTGTTCTACAACCGGTGGCTGCGCTATACAAGAGTCCGGCTCTCCATTTAACACGGGTTGGACCTTGGCCACAACTTCCACTTGTGCTGTTCCCACAACTTCTTCCTGCAAGTGTGGCATGTAGGATGAGACTGCTGTCTCTGCAGGGAGCAGATGTGATTCGGCCATAGCCTGGTGGGGTGGCAATTCTTCATGAGCCCTGTCATTGGCGACACTCAGCATGGCTACCTTGTTCATAAACTCCATGGCCACTGGATTCTGCTGCTGACAGATCAACTCATTCAACTGAACACAGTACATTAGGCATGCACAGACCAACTCGTACAACTGAAAACGGTACATTAATCACATATAGACCAACTGAACACACATACCAACACGTACAACTGAAAACAGTTCAATAATCACATATAGACCAATTGGTACAACTCAGCATGGCACAGTCATACAAACTGAATACAGTACATTAGTCCTAAAACCAACTCTTTTAAAGGCAACATACCAGCACATCGCTACAACAAAGCTCTCAAACAACAGTCACACCTAATTAAAAAAAAAAATAAATAAAATAAGTGAAAAAAACAACAACAACTAAATGCCTGAGCTCCACTTACAGAGGAAGAGTGGTGTTCGTCACCGTGTGCCTGTTCAGACTGAACATTGATCGGTTGGTTGGTGACGGGGTTGATGATGGAGAGGGGTTTCCTTTCACGCTGGGCCCGGGTGGGTGCAGCCCCAGGAATCATGGGACCAGCAGGGCCAGGGGCAGCGGGGGAAGGTCGGGTTGTTGTCGCCATTTGATTTGCCATATTTGCTTGGTGGAACTGCTGGTAGGAGAAGGGGAAGGGATTTCCTGGAATGAAGTTTACCGGATTTTGCAAAGCAGCTGGATTGAACGTAGGCATCTGTTGTGGGAACTGAAATAGTAAAATGACAAGTCAGTGTTATACAACACAGACTACATTCATAACATGTCAACAACTGTGAACTGTCATGCCAGGCTATTGGCATCAAAAGGATGCCAGCAATCAAGACCACTGCTACATTGAGCAAGATGCAATTTTCTCAGCTTCGCTATTTTCCCCCATACATATTCTTGTCCCATAAAAAAAAAAAAAAAACAATTCTGCAGCATTTTACAAAACTTGTAAACTTTTAATTCAATATTAATTTGTTAGCTGTAACCTCTAGTCATTCTATAACATCTTGCTCAACATCTACTTTACTCAAGTTAGCTAGCTACCAAAAAACAATGTAAGCATGGATGGTTGGAACCTACCATATATTGTTGATTTGTGTTGGACATGTAGGCAGCAGCACCAGGCATCTGTCCGTTAATGCCGTAGGCCGGCTGCATGTTCAAACGATAAGGGGTTTGCATGGGCATGAAGGGTATGTTGGGGTTCGAAACTTGGCTATTGGTCATGGGCATGCGAGACTGTTGGGGGCGAATGTTCTGCTGTGCCCCGGGTGGCATGAAAAAGTTCTGCAATAGAAACAATACTCAACATCAAAATAATTTCACTAAAAATAATGACAATAGCAACACTTAAATCCTACAACTACCATCTGTTTTACACCAACTTCAATGTGGAAGCACGCAGGTATGCTCACAAACACAACAGCAGAAGCAACACGAAAAACAATCATCCTTAAACAAACAACATTCACATAAATCAGCCTGCAGCTGGTAGCAGCTCTGTTTAATAACGACACGACCAAACACAAGCTCAATGGTCCCAGGTGTGGCACTGTGTGAAAACCGTGAGTGTGTGTACAAACTGTGAGAGATTCAACCTGACTTTGTCATGGTAAGACAGCTGAATATACTGAGCAGCTTTTGGCTGTGAGCTGGAAAGTGCGCTTTCTCTCCTCTTTCCCCCCAAAAAAAGCAAACTAAAGGGCAAAGCACATATGATTCAGATGCTCCTTATGCAACTTGCAATATTTAAAATGAAAATGTGCCCAGAAAAAAAAAGAAGAAAAAAACTGGTGGCATTAAAATGCAAAGTAATATAGACTTTGATCTTTCTACGCTCTTGACCTCGAGCTCTGGCTCCAAATACATTCATGTACTAACAAATTAACTATAGCAACTAGAGCAAAAGTTGTATGATGTCAAAAAACAAAAAAATGTTACCTTGGGAGGACCTTGACATTCAATAACCTTGACATGACCTTTACCTTCACGTGACCTCTCATTCATGTCTGATCAAATAACCCATTTTGTTGCATACTATGTTTGTGTTAAATAAAAGCGATTTTACTTTAGAATGACCTAGTTTGTGTATGTTTTTGCAAGGCCTAAAATGACCTTGACCTTCAAGATCAATGCACAAACGGACCATTTATGAAAGATCAAGCTTTCATCTCTAAATAAAACTAGTTTGAACTTTATATCTCTCATAGTTTAAGATCAAGGTCACTTTAAAGTATCTATACTATCAGACTTTGGACAGCTCCAGTGACCTTGACCTTGGAGTAAGGGTTGACCAAATGTGTATAGTATGTGTGTCTGATATCTATCATGCATCAAAGAATAACAAATTCAATATTAATAACCTAAAAAAAAGAGCCTAATTTTGTTTAAAAAAAATCATTTGACCTTGTGACCTTGAAGTGAAGTCATTCATTCATTGATCCTTTATGAAGTCTCACAGGTATACACCATCTTATCAAGTTTGGTTGTGATAGTTGAAATTGGTTCTGAGATAATAATCCACTTGCAAGTTTTGCACAGACAGAACGCGGGCAGACGGATGAACGGACAGCGTGAACATTTTTAAAAAATGTTCTTTTTTGGACTATTGAGGACTCATCTTGCACAGATTTGCCAACCTAACAAATTTTTGTGGTTATTTTTGTTTATTTTGTTTTTGGTGAGTACATTACTCACAGAGTCACACTGCTACACATGCAAGTCACAAGTTAAAAGTCCTAAATGCTGACTTATTGGACACTACAATCATACTGCACACGCACAGTTTAAAAGTAGCAGTAGTATGTGTCATCATCACTTCCAACACCCACCAACAGTCATCATCACCAATCAAACTGTCAGTCTTTCCAATAATTCATCAATGTGTCCATTTTTTAACATTGAAATCAGTAAAGAGGCTACAGGCTTTGGGCGCCTGGTACCGAGAACTAATTCGTAGTACACACATTCTCAATACCCACTATGGGCAAATCGTTGTTGATAGCTGTTATGTCAAAATAATACCTTTGCAAAGCACCTTGCACAGAAAGTTTTATTTTATCATTCTTATACAGCACCTTTTCAGCTCAAGCACTGCTCAAGGTGTTGGCCAATACAGGACCTAATTCAAGCCGCCCGAGGCGCCCATGTGCTGCCTTGGGTGCACAGTCCGACGCTCAGATGACTTAGCACAATCCTAGACAGCCAGGGATGGGGGAGAAGGGAAAACTGTACACTGAAACAACCCTCAGACTAACAGTAAGATGTTTGTTGGAAAGACTGTGTGGACAACAGTACAAGTGTGGTGGTGAGGCTTACCTGTTGCGAATACATCTGGCTCTGGTCAGGAGTATCGACCACTGCGCCGTATTGCTGTGCAAACAAAGTGCATGCGTACAACAGCTGCAATTTCCACTTACTTCCCATTATTCATCAACCAAGCTTTTTAGTCATTTCACTTACAATATTTTTAATCTGTCCAAAACCCAAAAAATGCATTGCAATGTCATAAAGACCACTGCAGAACTTCCAACACCAGCTCCAGTAATGTACTACTTGAGATCAATATCAAGTCCAAGGACCTTAAAAAGTGCTTAAGCTTATCTAATACCTCTTCATCATGACCAAATTTAAAGTCAATTCACATCATTGAAATGTATGGTGCCTTTCTCTACAGACAACACAGCAGCTGCCTCGCAGCACGCCATAGGTGTAAACATCAGTGCATGGCACACTGCCTCGCAGCACACCATAGGTGTAAACATCAGTGCATGGCACACTGCCTCGCAGCACACCATAGGTGTAAACATCAGTGCATGGCACACTGCCTCGCAGCACACCTTAGGTGTAAACATCAGTGCATGGCACACTAACTGTAATTTAGGTAACTGGCCTCATTTTACAATGCGTCAATGATCTTGGCTTAGCTTAAAACTGAAAAGAGACCTCTATGACTTCACAAGTGACATTGAAACAGTAGAGAATCCAAGGCATCGCAAAAATATGACGGAACAGAAGCAGCTGTTCACAATATTTTACTTTTTGCGTTTCTTCATCAAAATTGTAAGGACTATTTGAACAGGCTGGAAATGTTGGATATGTAAAATATTTGACAATAAGTACAGTTAAAAAAAAGAAAGAAAAAAAAGTTGCTGTCGAGCCCTAAGTTATTCCCCTTTGTGTTCAGCTCCCACTAAATCCACATGGAACAAACCAGCAAGCTCACAATCTTTATTGTGCTCAAATAAACAAAAAGCAAGCAAAATAGATTTCTTTTAAAATTAAAAAGTAGGACAACTGACCAAAAAAAAAACAGGACCAAATTGTACCTAGAGAAAAAAAAAAGTGTGTCCAACAAGCTAAAAAGAAAACCTAACGAACGGCAAAGCGAGAACCAGAAGGCACATAAACATGTGGAAAGTATGACAAGAATGTAACAAAGAAAATGCCCAATGCTGATGGATCTTTAAAACAGGGAAACGAACAAGCTGCATCAAATGTGTGGAAGATAAATGTTGAGAGAGGAGACAGGACAAGCGACAAAAAAGAAGCAACTTACTTGCATTTGTCCGCGAGGGACATTGGCGAAAGGCTGAGGCCCCTGTCCCAACCCTGGCCCGGACACTCCCCGGGCCGACGCCGCTTTATTCATATCAACGTACTGAAACGCATCAGCAAATGGAGCTCATTGCATATTTTAAAATTGCAAAGTAAGGAATGGAGCAAACTAAAACTGTGTCTTAAAAAGGCAGACAAAATGGGAATAACCACTGACAGAATATCAAATTGTTAATTACAATTATCCTAAATGTGATCAGAAATAATCGATGTACGAAGATAGACCCAGTTGAATATAATGCAAATTCCAATTTCATATCATAATCTTATTTAAAGCCAATGGGATTTATTTACCTGTAGTTTGGTAGGAATTAAGCATTATGATCCAAGTTAAAACATAAACTAGAATGGCAAAGCACGTATGATTCGCATGCTCCTTTATGTAAACTTGAATTTTTTAACATGACAATGAATGCCCACCCCCATTCTTCCCCCCTCCCTCCCCAAAGTTTAGGGTCAATTTCACTTCCAAGTACCTATACAAACTGACTTTGGACAGCTCCAGAGACCTTGATCTTGGAGTGAGGTTGACCAAATGTGCATAGTATATTATATGTGTCTCATTGATATCTATCATGCATCAAAGAATCATAGGTTCAATATTAATAACCTAGAAAAAAAAGTGAAATTATGTGAAAATGTGTCATTTTTTGGCTAACATTTGATGACCCTGTGACCTTGAGCTTGAAGTGAAGTTATTCATTCACTGATCATTTATTAGGTCTCATGGGTACCAAGTTACCAAGTTAGGTGTGATAGTTGAAATAGGCTCCCAGTACTAGCCATTTTAAAGTTTTTGCACAGACGGCCGGACATATTTTTTAAATATAATTTTTGGACTATTTAGGATTCATCTCACACAGATTTGCAAAAACCTCACAAAAAAATGTGTTGGGGGAGAAGGTGAGAGAGGGGGCAGGGAGGAGGAGATGAAGGGGGGGGGGGAGGGGCGAGTACATAGACTCACATTGCTATGCATGTGAGTCAAAAAGAAGTTCTAAAGTTTACCTGTTGAGGTTGAAAAGGATTAGCAGCAGCAGAATACTGAAAGTGCGGCTGCCCGTCGTCGTACCCTCCCCCTGGTCCTCCTGTAAAGAAGAAGGGGAAACCATTTGAATTATAATCGTTTTACAGGAACTCAAATCTAGTCACACAAAACACATCACCACAAAGATTCCCTTACGGAGAAAACATCGGCCCATTTTGGGGTTGATTACTATTTTATTTATTATTTTATTTAACCACTTTTACAGATCAAGAGCTGCTCAAGTGCTAGACCCTAGTGGATGCATAGTTGCCTCCCTTGTATTTTAGCATAACTTGATGCGTTGACTAAATCAATAAATGTGGTGATGATGATTTTCATTATTATTAGCGTTCTTATGTTGAGATTTTCCAGTTCAGCAAGAGTAGCTGCAGCTGCTCTAGGCACCGGTCAATACAGAATCTAATTAGAGCCGTGAGAGAGAGAGAGAGAGAGAGAGAGAGAGAGAGAGAGAGAGAGAGAGAGAGAGAGAGAGAGAGAGAGAGAGAGAGAGAGAGAGAGAGAGAGAGAGAGAGAGAGAGAGAGAATCTGACAACTTGATTTCTTGAGTAAACTGTACATGTTCATTGCAAATGGGGCTGGGAGTGGTGGGGTAAAACAATTGTTAAAACAACAAAAATCATACTGTTCATGTATACACTTGCTCACTAACTCCATTCTGTATGTATGTGTGGAACTGTATCAATAAATGCCATGATGCACTGCACCTTTAAATTATGTGCCCACACAGGCACAGCCAAACACATAAAACTCAATCACTGACTATTCATCATCGGCTGCCATAAGCAGCGTCAAACGTTTGACTCGGAATCATTTAATGATTTAAGCAATTAATAAGGTAAGAGATAATTTCACCATGAAATTATAGATCTGTACAATTTCATCGCACAGGAGTGAAACAACATTAACATAAAATTTAAAAGTCACTTATCACCCTCAGAAAATATAAATGTAAAACACAGCATTATAAAACTTAAAACAATATTCTACCTAAAGCAAGTGCAGCTATATTCCGCTGTATACTGCTTTTTGTGATAAACTTCACAAAAGATCTGCGTGAACTCCGCCCCTACCATTCGTCACCGTTTATTATTATTATTTATTATACGTTGTAGTCACACCGATTTAATTTTAAACAACTAATGAGAATTAGAAAATATTACATTAAAATCTAATATATGTTTGTTTTATTTTTAACAATGTGTGGGGGTGAGGAGATGAGTAAAGAGAGCTGTATTTCAAGCACACTTGCCATAAAAATGATGGGAGAGAGAGAGAGATAGAGCACGAGGGAACCCTCCACCTGCTAGGGTCCAGCACTTGTTTTATTGTATTCTATTTTAATTTATTATTATTATTATTATTATTATTATTATTATTATTATTATTATTATTATTATTATTATTCTCCAGGCTGTAAACAGGGTTTGAACCAATGACTGTACAGGTTGAACTGTTATCGGCTGACATTGAATACCCTACGTACACCACTGAGCCAGTTGCACTCCCCAATTATGGATTAAACAGAAAACCTACAAATTTCAATCTAATACTCAATTTAAAGCGCACTGACACTTGGAAGTGAAGCTGCATAACAATGTATTTTGACATATCTAAAATGATCATACATGGTGCCCTTTGACGCTTCAAAACTATGCTCTCTCTTCAATTTGAAATGATGTAACTTCGGACAAGGAAACTAGAAATAAGGTGCTATAGAAGTCACACGGAATACAGTATCTTTTGTTCCCTTAAACATTTACAAGTTTTTTCGCGCAGTGTCCATCTGCATTTAAAAATTCAAAACAACAAAATCAATTTGTAAAAGCAACATAAAATTAAAAGTAAATAATCATGATATTTTCAGCGATTGAAACTTGTCGACCATGGAACTCCCACACACCCATATATTATGGATATTAGCCCCACCTCCCCTCCCCATGCAAACACATTCACACCCACACGCAGAGACAATCGAGACATAATTTAGCCATTTTAATAAATACATTTAAAAATCATTAAACGAAAAACAATAAACTGGTGCCTGTGCTGATGGCCGTGGGAGTAGAGGGGGAGGGGGGAGGAGGAGTGCGAGGAGGGGAAAAAGGGGGAGGAGAAGGGGGGGGGGGCTGTGTTCAAGGCCACCGCCACTGCCAGTTAAGGCCATTGCTATGATGTCACCATTCCAGCCTGTTTTGTTTCAGCAGCTTCATTGCTATGATGTCACCATTCCAGCCTGTTTTGTTTCAGCAGCTTCATATCTACATAGACTAGTGATAGATTAAGATCCCATTGTTACACTTTTAGGATACCTCCCACCCTATCCTTCTCCACACTTCTCCTTTCTTCCTCTTCTTCTCCTTGCTCTATTTCTTCTTCTTCTCCTATCCTATCCCGTAACCCTGAGGTCGTAGGGGCACCACAGATGATCGTTTAACCAGCATACTCCATCTTTCTCTGTCCTCAGCAGCCCTGATGGCTTCGTTCAGTGTCAAACCAGTCCATTCCCGAATGTTGTCCTCCCAACTCTTTTTCAGTCTCCCTCTTCTTCTACCTCCTTGCACTGTGCCTTGCAGAATAGTCTTTGCAAGGCCTGATGATCTGGTGACGTGGCCATACCATCGGAATTTCCGTTTCTTCACCACTGTGAGGAGGTCATCGTGTTGTCCAATGGCATGCGTGATGGTCTGTCGGACTTCGTCGTTGGTGATGTGTTGGGTGTAGGAAATGCCCAGAAGTCTTCTGTAGCACCTCATCTCCATGCTTTGTATTCTTCGTTGGAGATCTGCTGTGAGGGTCCATGCTTCGCAAGCATATAGGAAGATGGAGATGACAAGGGAGCGCAGCAGTCTTACTTTGGAATGTAGACTGATGGTCCTGTCTTTCCAAATGGGCTTCAACCTTGTCAGGGCAGCAGTTGTTTGTGTGATCCTGGAGAGGACTTCCTGTCGGGACCCATTGTCTGATACAATGGCTCCTAAATATTTGAAGCTAAGCACTGTGTTGAGGGATTGGCCTTGGACTTAGATGTCAGTGTTGATGCCATTGGTGTTGTTGGTCATCATTTTGGTCTTCTCTGCACTTATTTCCATTCCATAAGCTCTGGAGGTGGTGTCAAGCCTCTGTACCAGCTGTTCAAGTTCTTGTTCCTCTCCAGCCAATCCATCAATGTCATCCGCAAACCGAAGATTGGAGATTGCTCTACCCCCTATGCTGACTGTGCCTTCATGATCTGCAAGAGCATCTGAAATGATGCGCTCTAGGAAGATGTTGAGTGTTGGAGAGAGTAGGCATCCTTGACGCACACCGATTGTTGTTCTGAACCAGTTCCCGATGGCGCTGTTGTGGAGGACTGCACTGGTAGCCTTGTCATACAGGCTTTTGATGACTTCAATAATTTTAGGGCTGATGTTGTACACTTTCATTGCTGCCCATAGAGCTGCATGCCAGACTCGGTCAAACGCCTTCTTGAAGTCTATGAACACATGATATAGATGTTGTTGGTGCTGTAGGTATTTCTTCTTCTAATAAGAATAATAGTAAAAGTAATAATAATAATGATAAGGATATATATATATAGCGCTTTTTCCTAATGACATCAGCTCAAAGCGCAGTTCTCACATATTTATACTTAGCATTAACATCAAAACACATACAAAAAGAAGTGAAACAAAAATAAAATACTAATAAATTATGCAATGACATAATACAAACATGAACAAGAATATTTACAAGAAAACTGTAAATAAAAAGGAGAGCAGCTAAAGAGTCATGTGGATGGGGGTGAGGGGGTGGGGGTGGGGTGAGGATGGTGGTCTGAATCAGAATCTGAATTTTCATTCTCTATGAAACTGACAAGCTTAGAGTTTTTAAGGACTGGTGTGTGTGGGTGTGGGTATGCTTGTGTGTGAATGGGGATCTAAGAAAGGGTACACTGATAAATTTATTGCTGCCGCGCATAACTATACATAATACAAAGGGAACACAATATTCTGCTATACAGGGTCCGCAAAATGTGAATTCATGCATTTGTATTAATATTTACAATCTGTTAACCATTAATAGTCCCTTGAAACGAAGGAATCAGGTCCTATATAGATCTATCTTATCCGTCTCTTCTTCGCAATCTAATTATTCTTGTCATCACGTGTTCTACGACAGCATGTAGAGAGTTTTAGCACATGTTGGCCGTTTCCGACAAACATAAATCAAAGCGGAAGCAACAAAAGGATTCTGTCAGCAATCTGTCAAGAGATCCGCGAACCGTGACGACAACACTATCTCACTATACCGCTCAAGTCACACCACTGCAGCAACAACGAAGACGCAATTAGAGCTTCTGCTGTGGCAAAAGGGACGACGGTGTTCTGGACAATCCAGCTCAGCTGTCCAAAACATAGATTGTGAAGAGATAACTGCACATAATCGCGCGATCTCTTTCTAAAAAGACAGTTCCTTGACTTAGAAGGCGCAACATACATTCCTAACAGCAACGCCGAAATTCACATCTTCATAATTACATTCAAAACTACACATTCAAATACACATGGCACAGGTCTCAGGCGGCACAGGTCTCAGTGGACAAACATTTCTGCCTGGAGTTTTGTCCATTGTGCTTCCAGTAAGCTATACTATCTTTGAGTAGCCCAAATACAGTGACCTAGCATGCAAATGCCTACATTACCTTCAGAAGTGCAGAGGCCGAAAATTACTTGGAACAGCTAAACGAAACATTGCTTAGGTAGAAAGGAAGTGATGGGCGTGTTTTATCTAGGCCTGCTGGCTCAAAGGATGGTGGCAAGAGCTTTAGGCATGATCGATCATGTTGTAATTGGTACATGCAAATCGTTATGTCGGTATTGACTTTTAATACCGGCCATCTGAATGTGGAAATCAAAAGCACTTTTAACTCCTACTGATTTGTCACAAAATCTCAACAAGCTTGCGACTGTTATTCAAGGCAAGCTGGCAAAACCAAATTTATTAAATGTGAAACTGGCGTCGCTTAAAAAAGTTAAACTTAAGATTTTCTACCTATCGTTCTAAAATCTGGTTAATCAAATCCAGCAATTCGTAGATTTTTTTCCCCCTTTATGACTCCGTTACATAATTATGAATTATATATATTATAAGTTTTTGTAAGGCTTAAAATGACCCTAACCTTCAAGATCAATGCAAAAATGGAACACATATAAAAGATCAATCTATCATCTCTAAATACAAAAAGTTTGGAC
The DNA here is from genome assembly GCA_036898135.1 of Oncomelania hupensis. Taxonomy (NCBI): domain Eukaryota; kingdom Metazoa; phylum Mollusca; class Gastropoda; order Littorinimorpha; family Pomatiopsidae; genus Oncomelania; species Oncomelania hupensis. Next base: position 42,103,192 of record CM072524.1, read on the forward strand.
TTTATATCTCTCATAGTTTAGGGTCAAGGTCACTTAAAAGTACCTATACTAATTGACTTTGGTCAGCTCCAGTGTCCTTGACCTTGGAGTGAGGTTAACCAGATTTGCGTAGTATGTCTCATTGATATATATCATGCAAAGAATCGTACGTTCAATATTAATAACCTAGAAAGGTGAAATTTTGTGAAAAATTGTCATTTTTGACTAATATTTGATGACCCTGTAACCGTGACATGAAGTCCATGACCTTGAGATGAAGTCATTCATGCATTGATCATTTATGAGGTCTCGTGGGTATACACCATTTTACCAAGTCTGGTTATGATAGTTGAAATAGATCTAAGATAATAATTCACTTGCAAGTCTTTTAAGTCCAGACAGTGGATGACATTTTTTTTTGTTTTTGGTACTTTCATTTTTGGACTTTGTAGGAGGTTGCAAATCTTGCTTGCAAATCTGTACTTTTTAGGGAGGTTGGGTGGGTGAGTAACTGCAAATTATGGAAGTTTGTGTATGTTTGTGCATATTTTTTCCAAAGGGTTTTGACAAAACTAATAAAGAAATGGGTCGATAATCATTCAATATTTGGGTTTTATTTTTTGGTAGTGGGATAACTTTGGCAGTTTTGAGTGAAGTCAGAAAGACACCTTGGTTAATGATTAAGACCTTACTCCTCCTAATCCCGTCCCCCATCTAATTCAACTAGCTTTCAGTTCTTCAACCCTCTAGCAACAACCTGTATAATCAAACCGTCCGCTCTATTATGCAAGATCCACATGGGCGTGTAACTAGTTATAGTGTGCACCCGATTAAACTTCAACATTTTGAACTGAAGAAAGTGTAGACAAAGGATCAAAAAGTACTGTTTTCAAGAGAGATCCAAAAGTACTGTTTTCAAGAGGGTAATTTCTGTTTTAATTTGCAACAATATTGTATCAATTGTATTATTCTAACACCAAAAAATTGAAGTGCTATGAGTCTCGCAAAGAAAAGAAGAAAAAGAAAAATGATCGATATCCAGAAGAAATGATGATGATGATCGAGATGATGATCGAAGGAGGGAAGATCAAAGATATTCATTGCTTATAGGGTCAAGCGGACTGCCAACAGCCTAATCAGGACCACACAAAACTAAGCAAAATCACACTAAACTGCTAACATTTAAATACGATAAAATATATAAATAAAACCAGTCTTAGTAATAAAAATTTAACCACGAATATAAACAAGATGACATGACCTATATGCGATAAAACAAACCAACATCATGTAAACATTAAACCAGGTGTTGGCTATTGCAAACTTTAAAAATCTCATTAAAAGGTATCAAATCAAAATATTTTTCTTTCATCCACCAGATCAGCACGTTCAGATATAAAATGGTGGACGGAAAAGGATTTATGACAAGCAAAGCACCATGGTGTTCCTTCTCCTTTCAAAAGGAAACTGTGGGTGAAGGCGAGCCAAAACAGTTTCTTCTTTGCGAGTGGACGCAAAGTTAGGCAAAGCAGCAGACAAATCTGGAGAATTTGAAATAATTTGTCGATGACCATCACCATCATCTTGAAAAACAAAAATGCACTCACTCAACTGTTGGGACGGAGGCGGCGTCTGCGCTGTGGGCCCTCGTGGGGGAGGCGCAGAACTGTAGGCTGAGTTAAGGACAAATTTTGCTGTTAATAAATAAGCAATTTGTTCATCTACTTAAGTAATCAACCCGGTACAAAATACAACACAACATCACAGTACAATACAACACAACACTGCAACAGTACAATGCAGCAATACAACAACACTGAACATCATCCAATGGTCGTGAGTAGCAACCATAATACTACATTTAACAAATTATTTTTCTATGGCCGACCTTGTTAACGAAAACTTAGATATTCGAAAAAAACCCAGAGACCCAAAATAAAGACACCATCACACAAGGCATTCAACAACACTATGACATGCTCACAGTGGTGAAGAAACAGAAGCTTTGATGGTATACAATACAAGATTATTGCTTTAGGTCCAGCGGACTCTTCCGAGCCAAATCAGGACCAGAGAGACGTTATCTTAAAATATTATAAAATGATTCTCGAACCGTTGAGTTAGATACACGTGTGGCCTGGACGACATATCCGGCACAAAGCCTCCTAATCTGGAGGTCCAAGGGAAGTATGCCGGTGAGGCGGTAGACCAGGAACCGAGGAGTGGACTGGTGGAGGGAGAGCGCAAGGCAAAGACCCCTGCACTCTCCCCAACCAGCCGAGCAAGTAAATACTGAGGGAGACTGTAAAGAAGCTCGGCACCAAAAAGCAAACGGGATCTAATCAGGGACACCACCAAAGAAACCAACGTGCGGGGGTCCTGGGGCCAGGACTCGCGTCTCAAAGAAAGAAGGATACTGAAGGCACGACCGGAACTAGCGATATTGTGTTGAATATGTGATCGATAACTACCATTCTGTTGAAAAATAAAACCTAAGTACCGAACACTGCGAGAGGGAGAGATAGCAGTGCCGGCAACCAGTGTAGTGAGGCCATTGAAAAATGGGTTCCAATAAAGATGAAAGGGGACAAAGACTGTCTCGGAGGGAGCCAACGAGAGGCCGACAAGTGCCAAAGAGGCAGCAACCAAATCAAGAACGAAGGGTCCTACCCCGCGTGGTGCGCCACAAGGCCACGTCATCAGCATAAAGCGTCGCCGAAGTACCGGCAGAAACGTTAAGGCTAAAGGCTTTTCTAGCCTGAATGCTAACAATTGCTAAGCTATATTACATGACATGAAACCCAGTCACTACACTCCATCACGCCACTCAGTTACAGTACCCTACCCCCAACACTCCTCACCAACCTTTTGTTTCCTTAATGGTGTGGCAATGTTTGAGCCCAGCGCCTTGCGCAGCAACTACAACAGCTGCCTAGGTCACTATAGGAGAGAGTAAGCAGATGCACATTTCTTCATCTATACAGTATTTATATTTGGGTAACTTTGTGACAGTGTGTGTGTACGTGAGTGTGTGTCAATTCTTAATTCCACTCAACAATGTATGTTATCAATTAATTATCTATTTAATGACCTGTCAGTCTCATCTCCACTGTGTGTGTCTTTCCCTCTCAGATGCGTGTAAAAATGGCAGATATTAATCTAATTAGGCAAAACGGGTGTCTGGCTCAGTAGAGCGTGAAGGTCAATGCACTACAGAACGCACACGCCGGGTAGCCATTAGCACGGCGCCACCAGCAATCTATGTAGGCTGCGGCAAAGAGAGAGAGACTCAGAGAGAGAGAAGAGAGAGAGAGAGAGATTTGTTTTAAAGACTTTTCCACCGGGATGAAGAGAGAGAGAGAGAGAGGGGGGTACTATTAGAATTATTTACATACAAGCAGTTTCATGATACTCGAAACTTTACACTAAGTACGGCCAACCGGATGTACCCCTTCAAGTCCATAGAAGTTAAAGTATGATTTACATAATTATGACTATAACCAAGATGGTTTACTCGCTTGATTTTTTTTTTTAAGCACAAGATCGAGTTACGACCCTTAGTTTCTGCAGGCTAAAAATGACGAAGGCAATATGACGTGGCAAACGCGGAGGTGATTTCTGAAGTGCTGTGGGATTCCATAAAAAAGTGGATGCAGAGGAAAAGTGAATGCAGAAGACAAGTGAAAGCAGAGGATTGTCGTTTCTCAGCTTCCCAAAAGTTAGGTATATTTTGTATTTTCCGTTCAATATGTGCATCTATTAGATCCATATCTTCATAAATTTTACAATATTTTTGTTTGTTTATTAAACAAGTTGTTTGGCCGGAGCATTAACTAGCAGATAATATTAACTGAGAGAGAGAGAGAGGAAAAGAGAGAGAGAGAGAGAGAGAGAGAGAGAGAGAGAGAGAGAGAGAGAGAGAGAGAAAGAGAAAGAGAGAGAGAAAGAGAAAGAGAAAGAGAGAGAGAGAGAGAGAGAGAGAGAGAGAGAGAGAGAGAGAGAGAGAGAGAGAGAGAGAGAGAGAGAGAGAGAGAAAGTTATTTGACTGCATCGGAGGATGATCAGGAAGTCAATAAAAATGTGTATGCGTCAATGTCTTGTGACCGACGTGAAATAAATGCTCACTTGGAAATTATGCATCAGTCAGTGCCCATACTTTCTTCTGTTTTGAATCGTTTAAACTGGCATTCTAACATGTTTAAATGGGCCTACATAAGATATGGTGTAGATAAAACAGTTAACTGCTCATTCTTGTATCTTAAAACAACAACATATATGTCCGCTTCAGACATACTTGTGATTACCATCTGACGTCTGCTTAAGGTGCTGCTGGCAATGTAGGTGTGAAGTGTGCTGTTGCTTGTTCCTGTTCGTTGGAAACAGTCTAGCTCTTTTTATAACATCATTGTTTAACAGAAGATTTTTTTTTTTTTTTTTTTTAGATTTTAATGCTTTATTGTCCCTTTTTATCGGGAAATTCTGGCCCGCTTCCCCTGTGGAAGGCGTAGTCGCAGCCTGTGGCGCGCCCAAACCCAACCTACCTAACATTAGTTGTGATTTTTGAAATTTAGAAATTCTTTAAATTTTTTTAAATTTTGCTGGGGGAGCAAACCGGAGTACCCGGAGAAAACCCCCGAGACGTTGCCCAAGTCGAAAGTAAATAATATTCGGAGAAACATAACGCCCCGATGCAGGATCGAACCCACACCTGTCAGGCGCCATTGGTTTCTGGCCTGTGGACAAGGCAAGTTAGTCCCGCCTTAGCCCACTTGGCCACAACGCTCGCTTCAACAGTAGAAGCAGCAACAAGTGACACAGTTCTAGATGATTTCATTTTGCTACAAGAGAAGGAACTAAGGTAGCCACAGCAACAAGACCATCACAATGACTGAGGCAGCAATAAAAACATTAATTTCTGTTACTCTGATCATATATGAATTTTAAATATAATAGCATTGTTTGTGTGCAGAAGAAGAAAACGGTGACCAAGATAATTATGCCTGGAAGAAGAGAATGGAGGGCGACAAAAGAAAACATAATGAATGTTCAAATAAATGTGCAAAACTACCAGTGCATTCACGGTTGTTCTCTTTATATTGGATGGTTGTGTTGTTTCTCTCTTTCTGTATGTGTATATAGTGCTTTGTGTTGGCTTGTTTTTGTTTAGTTTTTTCTTCTGTCATCAATCTTCCCTTTTAATTTCATTTATTATGCGCTCTTTGCACATAATCTAATATCCAAATGGTAAAGTGAAGGGGAGACTCCTCCTCCCCTCCATCTTACTCCTTCAGCCCCTAGCTCTCTCCATCACTTCCCCAAACCCACCACCCCCCTTCCCCCACCTCATCCAAAAAAGAAAAAGGGAGCATTTTGAAATTCACGTTTTATTGACCTCACTGCAAAAATTATCAAACTGATGTTACTGCAGACTATTTTATAATATACAATTAAAAACGGAATTAATTATAAGAAATTAAATCAACAGCAACAATAATAATGATGACGATGATGATTATATGTTAATAACAATAACAACACTCATCACCATCTATGAATGTAGTCGCAGCATCAAGTTACCAAGATTAACAACTGAGATATAAGCACAGAGACGCCAAATTGCTATGATCCACTCCATCCTAGTTTCTTATCCATCTTGCTCTTCCACACTGATTGTTATTATGAGTTTAATCAAGTCGGGATGGACAATAAATACTTCAATAATTTAAAAAAAAAGAAAAAAGATATTAATTATTCTTTCGAAAGATCCGATGATTATGGAAAGGCGGTAACTTGTTAAAAATTGAGTCTCAACAATAATCCTGAGCTAAAAATTAAAAGCTGAAAAGGTGAAACATGCAGGCAAGCCATGAAACAAACACAGCCACTGGATAAGAGCACATAACATGAGTTTGAAGAGGTCGGCAAGTAGAAAAGTGGAAAAACGAAAGTCAGCCTGCGGGAAACCAAGGGACTTAATCGGGCTAGTCTCAATACAGAAACAAAACAGACTAAACCATTTTGGTAGTGGAAGTCTTTGCTATAACACTACCAGTAAGTTACAAATAAGTTTCATATTTAATCTCCTATAAAGACCTGTTACTTAAACACAGTATGCTTTTACTTTACAGTCTTGACAAATTCTGCTGATAAGATTTCGTTCCATTTCGTTTTGATTGACAGTGCAAGTGGCTTTGTTGTCCAAATGGTTGGGATTGTCAGTAAAAGACAATTATTGAATATAGTTAAAGAAAAGTTATAATGTACTGTTAAGTTTAAGCCTATACAGTATTATACAAATAAAAAGATTGTTATATAGCGCACTTACAAACTCAGAGAGCTTCTCAAGATGCTGGCCACTAATAGTAATATCCAGCATGCTCAAAATAGTTGGCTAAGTCAGGATTCGAACTCACATCGCCCAAGACGTATGTACCCAAAGCTTATGCCCTGAACCACAGAGCTATCACTGTCATGCACTGATAGCCCTATGCATATGGTGTTCACTAAAGGTTACAATGTACTGAATAGTGATAGGTGTAGGTTATGCGACACAGGTATATATGCAAAACCCTGTGCACCAGGGTCAACGACCTTCAACCTCTCTCTTTCTCCCCCCCCCACACCCCCTCTCTCTCTCTGTACACAAACTCATTCCTAAGATAAAATATAATGTCTTGCTCCTTTTCCACTGCCGTGACTGTTTAGGAAGCAACTGTCAGTTTGCGCTTGCGAGAGATAAAAACAAAGCGAACCGAGCATGCTACAGCAATATGATTAGCAGCATACAAGATCCAACAGTTATCGTTGCCACCCCTGATCGCCAGTTTTTGCAAGTGAGTTTTGAATGTGGCAAACCTGATACCCTAGCCTCTCATTTGATACACAATACAGGAACTGCCAAATCCCATTTCACGGTTTCCGGGGCAAGTAAAAAAGTTGTCGGGAAAGAAATATCATGAAACTAAAGTCACTTGCCCCGGGGTAAGTTAAAAAGCTGTAAATCTAAAACAAAACAATTGATCATCGACATCAAGGGGGGTAGGTGATTTAAGCTTCCTTAACAGCATAAATCAGAAAAAGGTTTAACTTCCATCTCTTTGGACCCAGTCTTTCACGAGTTGTAATAAAGATAGAGTAACATTTTTATACAGTTTCTTATAATTTGCACATTGCAACTTCTCTTCAGCTTTACAGGAGATACAAAAAAATTACATAAAACCACAGGGAATAAGTAGCCTCACCTTAACAAACAGGACCCCAGTAACAAAAGCATATAGGATGTAATTTCTCGAAAGAGGGATTCACAAGTTATACTTTAAATTAAATGTATAAATAAATTACTCTATCCACAGTAGGCACGCAACAAACGACAGTAAGAAACACAAGTTTAAAGGACTGCATAGGGCATCTACAAGAAGTGGGTAGGTTATGTTCGTCCACAGAGGATAGCAATTAATAAAGACATAAGAGGTTATCGGTAAACTATCTTTTAAGGCGAGACACCTTTATCACTTGTGTTCTACACAAACCAAGTGGAGTAGGCCTCATCTGTCTCACATATTCTGCATGGTTGGAGGCAAGGCATGCGACACGATAGGGGTACCAACAGTTGCTCCTTGACAATTACTCCTTGAGTAATTGCTCCTTCACTAATTACAAAAACTATTCATTTCGCGTTATAATGTCGTAGCTAAAAAGCTACTTCTAGTCACAACTTGCAAACGCAAACTCGCGACAATATTTAAAACAAAAAATGTTCACTTGGTGTTAGCATGTCGTAGCTAAGAAGTGACTTCTAGTCACGACATGAAAAACACCAAGTGAAAAGTTTTTGTTATTTGAAGCCGATTTTATATTTATAAATGAGATCTTATAAGCAAAGACTGTCTTTTATCTTTTAATTAAAAAAGAACAAAATCGATCAGATCCTGAGTGGTCAGCCTCCATAATCAAATGAAAGAAGCATTTTAGACTTGATGACAGGATCAAAACAGTTGTTCCCAGTCAAAAAGATCCGGACAACGCGGATGTACTGACGAGCATTGCTCATTCCTACTATCTGTAAATGACTTCTATTGCAAAGGCTGAGTGCAGAAATATACATTTTATTCATTGTTTAATATATAATATTTTATACTCTCTTCTCGTCATACTCATAAATTGTATCTAAGAGTGAGAGAGGGAGAGAGGTGGGAGGGTAGAGTTGATGTAGCTGTAATGAGAGAACTAGTGCGTGTCAGGGTAAGAAAGAAGAAAATGGTAAGTGGAGGGATGATGTGAGGAGATCGTTGTTTTCTAAGAGTAATGATTTTCTTATGAAGTACACGCACAATTTCATAGTGTAGAAACGTCAATAGAAACACTGGGTTTTCTAACTGTAGGTTACACAGGTATTGTAGCCGAGTCAACTTCCTGACCGTGCTGCCAATGTTAGAGCGTGCAATCTAGTCACATGTACCGCCGTTTGTCCCAGGAACGAATATACAAGCAAGATTAATAATTAATCTCAAGCAGTTTAGACCTAGTTTTGATCAAAGACAATGAATAATAAATAATAATTATAATAATGTGAATTTGAATAGCACAGTTTTCTGAGCTATGTTCAGGCTCACTACACATTACAATAAAAAAAACAATACTTTAGGAAATGAACATGTACAAATCAAACTTAAATTTGAAGTGATAAACAATGATGCAAGAAAAATGACAAATGCAATCATACTACTACAATATAACTATTCCTGACATACCAGAGACATAAAACCATTTACATGGATTAAAAGTAATCAATTACAATCAGTTTGTAAACAAGTATACGATTTATTGAGGGATAAAAATGTTAAGTACATACTAAAACTTAAAACACACCACTCTTCCTCCGCTCCATACAACCATCCTGGCCAATCCCATTCCTCACATTCCAAAATAAAAGTCGGAAGCTTAAATATGAACAGTAGTTTAAGTGGCCTGCCTGGATATTTTCATGTAATAAAGTAGTACATGTAGTAGCAGTAATAATAATCAGAGTTATACTTCTTGAAGTGGATCAACGTGCTAGTCTTCACAATTCCTATATGATAGGGGGGAGGGAGAAGGAGAGAGAGGTGGGGGGAGGGAGGAGGTTGGGGACATAGGGGTGATGGGCACTAAGTACTTTTGATATTCACGCCACCTAAATAGCACTTTTGACATAAATTTGCTGTAGAATGGGTGGAGGAGAAATGTAAGACTGGTGTAATAGCTAGGTTCGATGACAGATCCCGTTCACAAAACTCACCAATTATGACCACGGGATAGCGTTTTGCTAACTTGTATTGACATGCTTGATATGTTTTTGCTAGTCGACGTCATGCAGTATGCACTGATTGTGTGCCATAAAGCATGAAATTGTGACGTAAAACTTGCACTAAAATAACAAAGAGGTGAGAGTTCAGTAGCAATGGAGAAGCATCAATGACCGCCGCTCTTGCTCACGCGAATTGTGGCAACAGGATATAGTGTTTTGCTAACACCGTTGACGTGATCTTGCTAACCTGCATTGTTTCGCTAGTGACGGTCACACGCATGGTTTTGCTTGCTACACAGCAGCAAATAACAACACGCATGAAATGGGATGCAGGTTGAAAATGTGCATTTCACGACCTTCATAAGCTATGAACTGACTGTCGTTCTCTATTCTCTCCCGCACGCTAAAAGTGTTGGCAAGTGCTCCTTGACAATTATTCAGAGTATCATATGATCAAGAGGCTCACTCTTTGTAGGTTATTTCAAACTTCTATGCAGAATATTAAGGCAGCCATATTCCGCTCAATCTGCAGCAAATTTTAAACGCTTCATTCAACTTCAAATGTTATCAAATAGCTCAAACAAATTCATTCCATGGAGGACAGCAACTAAATAAATAAGGATGTTATCCAACATGTTAACGATACACTCCAGTTCATCGCTTTAGGCCAGCCACTTTTATCACTTGTGTTATACACAAACTTTTTGCCTCCCTAGTGTCACTCTGCCTCTTTTCTTATTTACATGCATGCATGCCAGCCTAGCTTGAAAACAAAAGGCTAAATTGATTTAGAAAACATCCACACCACACTGCTTACGTAAGTTTTATTGTGAAAGCAACCTAGCATTACCATGATGCTTACCTACAGTAGTACATGTCAACTGCTTGTGACAACGCCCAGTTCTTTTGTTTTTCCTTAATGTCATATATCATTTGTACTATAACTTGACAATGACAAATGCTACTAGTACTAGTCATTTTTCTGTCATGATAGTACTTGCCACTGGCACAGTAAAAAAGAAGAAAAAAAAGTATCACCCAAATAGTTGTATTTAAAAGAGAAATGTTTTCTTTGAAATATATTTTAGGTCATTATTAAGTACAATTTATAAGTAATAACTAGTAAGACTTGTTATATCAAGTACTACAAAAAGTTGCACTTCACAAAATATTTTTCTTCACAAATTTGTTGTGCAATACTTTTTGTCTTCATGAATTTCCGTCATTTGTAGTGTTTACTAGACCTGTTAAAACAAAAACTGCATCACCAAAAATATTGGCACTTGACTAATAAAATTTAAATAAGAACTTTTCAATGTTTTCTATAAAAATTTCCCCCATTATTTTTATTTCATTGGAAGAAAATGCGCGAGGCGAAGGTATAAAGAACGTGTCAAACTCAAGTTTCGTACAATTAAATCCTACGAGAAATGAGGCAAAAATATATCTGCAATATAAGTGCAAAAATAAAAAGTGCAAATGCAGGCAAACGAAAGGCAAGTACTCGAATAGAAAATAAAATTGTGTAGTGAATGGAGGTTACTAAATATTTTATGTTACTTATTAATTGTTATTGTTCAGCCCTCAACCTTACATGTGTTTGAATTTGTGCCGCTGGACACACGGTATAAAGCTGAATGTTTTTTAAATCCTCAGAGTTTTTTAGCTTTCACTCAATAATATGGATTAATACTCTTCTATGATATGCATCAAATTACTAATTAGCATTTAAACGAACTATAGTGTTCATCATCAAAATAAAATTGTTAATGGATTTGTTTAAATAAGATTAATTATTATTGAAGTCAAATTGTTATCACAATCATGTGATTTGAATCTAGTGATATCTTTGTTTATGAAAAGTTTTAAATCATAATTTTGTGTTACTCATAAATGGATTAATACTCTTCTATGTGTCTTCTATCAAAATGTATACTGGCTTCATCAAGTTAAACAAACACTAATTGTTTTTAAGAAGTTTAAATATATTGCAACAATTGATGATATGTAAAAGCCTTTGTGTTTTACTTCAAAATGAATCACAAGGTGTTTTGTCATTTCACAAACAGAGTAAATGTTTGGTTAAAAAGTTTAAATAGCAGTAATAATCTCTGTGTCTACTTCAAAATGCATTATACTGGGTCTTCAAGGTAGCATAAATTGATTTACAATGTGCACATATATGTCAAAAAGGTGAGCCTGATGTTATTTATTGTTCGTTTATTTATTTTTTATACAAAGGCTATTTCCCCACATTTTATGAAATTATGTACATGCATCAAAACTTTGCTGTGGCTTATGATATTGGTACTTAGGCTGTCAGCATATTTATGACAGAGTACTTCAACTGTCTAGTGGGTTTTACCCTAACAGTACCATCCTAATTATTGGAAAATAAAAAGGCTTTCCTGGAAGGTGAAGTTTCATTTTAATTTCACTTTATTAGTCGTTGGCAGTAAAATCAGCAATGAGCCTTGAGTAGCTCTTTGAGATGGAAGTGTCCTGCTGCTATATGACCAATTCATATAATTACTTTGACATTCAACTCAAGTGGTTGGCTTAACAGTAACATACATATACAAAATACTCAAAGGACCCTGTTAAAAAAAAAGTGTTATTACACAATACAGTACATCTTTAGTGTCCAAAGTGCTTCCAGTTTTTCTTAGTGCAACAGTACTCATGTCCTCATCAAAGGATTTCATAATTGTGTCTAGTATGATGAATGCACATCAAGATAACCGTTTTTCAATCAAACCAGCACCAAAAGTACTAAATGCAAATTGAAGAACAGAACAGAAAACTAGTAGAAGAGAAACTAAAAAGAACTGCAAACAATAATAATAACATCCCAGCATGCTGTCACGTCTTTTTTCTCCAATCGAACTCAAAAAGAAGCAATCTCAAGAGATCACTAAAACAGAAGGCGGAATAGAAATCAATTTTAATTTTTAAAATTAGATGACTTCAAAATTACAAATAATTAAAAGATATCTTAAATAAGTTAAAATTAATGTTTAATAGTATTCAATTTAATATTTCAAATGAAACAAAGTGTGAAGGTAATTGAGATAACCGCCTCCAATGTGTGGTTGGCTAGTTCCACAAATAGTGCAATCCTGTCAAATTTTGAAGCATCATAGTTGCACAGTCTTTTCTTTTTTGTAAAAACCAAAACATAGTTCCACCTAGGTCAATGGATTAACATCAACAATGGCATACAGATAACTGTACAAAAGTGCACTTTTATTTCAGCTAGAGTTTAAACAGTCTAGGCACGCATGCATTTCATCGCTCGATCATCTGGTTGTCATACTATGCACCCAAAGGTTGCAAGTGGGCGCAGGGGGAGGCTCAAGTTAGATCCTCTTTTGGCCAGTGCCTTGAGCAGCTCTTGAACTAGAAAAAGCGCTCTATAAGAAGATTTAAATAAATCGCATAGTTCTAGACATGCCAAGTGCCACTACATACATAAACCCACCCACTACAAACAAAATCACTAGCCAGGCCCCCTCCTCTCTCAAGTCGCCCAGGGTTGTTGCTGTCTGTGGTGTTAGACCATGCGCTTTAGCAGCAAGTTGGCGTGTTGGTTTAAATCTCGTTTTAGCCAGCGCCTTGAGCTGGTAAAATATGATATATAAGAGTAATTATAATAAAAGCCTAAACCACCTTACAGCATTATATTTACTGTCTCGTACATCATGCTGTGAAGTAGCATTTAAAGGTTATATATGCTCGAACTCAACTTAACAAAGGTCAAGATCACTGCTGAGGAAAATTTCCATATTTTACAGGAAATGTAAAGTATCCTCTCTTTCAAAGGAACGCTAAATTAATGTCTAAATGTGTTTTTTTTAGCGTTTGCTTGTATTTTCTCTTCTTGTCATTCAGTTTAGAGCAAACCAATATTTTTGATTGATAAACAACAATCTTTGTAAACATATGCATGCAAGCAAGAACGCACAAAGAAATAAAAAGACTTGTTTACTGAATATTTGTGTAAATATATTTTTTCAAGACAATAAATAATAAAACAATAAATGCAATAAAATACACATTTTATTATACAGGGAAGGCAGTCTAACAGTTTCAAAACAGACACAAGAAATCTTTCAAAGCTTGCGATTCGGACTTCCGTTTCATTTTCATTTTGGAGAGAGAGAGAGAGAGAGAGAGAGAGAGAGAGAGAGAGAGAGAGAGAGAGAGAGAGAGAGAGAGAGAGAGAGAGAAAGAGAGAGATAGCAAGAGCGAGAGGGCAGACTTTCCTTTACCTCCAGTTTTACTTTATGTTTAAACTATGTTTAAATTCTCAAAAAGGGTGCAGATCTTCATTTTCACATCTAAAATGATTGAAAAAGGGTTTGTACACAAAATCGCACAATTTTGAACATCAAACAATCGATCTGATGTAATAATCAAATTACCCCCTTCACAGGCTTCGGGGCTCATACCTGACAATCATCTCAAAATTCCCTAACGTTCATTTTAACAAAATTTTCAAATAAACATGAATTAGATTGCTGAAATTGACCTTTTGAATGGCATTGAAACAGTTGAAGAAAAGTAAACAGTACCGTGTCCACTTTAAACAGGGTTCGTACAGAAATTTAGCCTTAAAATTCAAAGACTTTTCAAAGACCTTCTAACAGAAATCAAGAGCAAAATACGAAACTACAAATGTCGAGTAACAGCATGGACATGGCAAAATTTCTACTGGAGTTAGTCAATTTAATCAAATTCAAAACAGTTACTTAATGACTGGCGGTAAGCACGTTTTAGGCTTGTAATACAAATGTCAAAAAACAAATGGTCAGTCGCAAACATTGTTGGTTGAACATGTGTTTTTTCCCCTTCTCATTGTGTTGTTGTAAGTGTTCAACCCTTTGGATAGCATTCATGTTGAGCTGGAGAATGGGTTAGCAACAGAAAGTAAGAAAACACTTTTTAAAAAAAACTTCATTTAGGAAATCTTTAATATTCTTAAAACTTTTTTTTCCGCCTCTAACGATTGGATTGAACAAACACAAATATGGAATTGTTGCAAATAAATACTTGACTTTGTTTTGACAGTTTTCCCAAATTTTCAAAAACCCAAGTCAGTTTTTAAAGACTTATATTAGTTATAAAGACTTGAAAAGGCAGTGCATTTTTTCCCAAATATTCAAAGACCTTTAAAGACCATGCGAACCTTGTTTAAACCACATTTTTCTTTTTAGAATTTTCTCCCTTTTGCCACCTTTTTCTCTCAAGGGAAAGAACTCATTTCCAGTGAAAACAAAAATCCAATGACCATCTTTCCTGACAAAAAGTGAAATTAATTTAATGCACCCCCATTCTCTCATCTGAATTTTTCTTGCCATCTTTGCTTGTTTTATGTAAAACCAAGGAGCTGAGATTGTGCACTCTGTCAACATTCAAAAACCACAGACACTTTATTCAGTTTTCAAAGACATTTTAGTGCCTGGAAAATTGAACCAAGTTTCTAAAAAACTTTCCAAGGACATTAAAGTCCATATGGACCCTGCACGTAGTAAATTTCTTGGGAATTACCTTTTTTACACATACAAAAACACACAGCAGGGCTTGCAAAATCCCACTTCCCGTTACCCGGGGAAGTGTAAAATTTCGTCGGGTAGTACACATTCATCAAGTACATTTCCCGCGGGTAATACAGAAATCACAAATTTAAAAAAAAATAGAGCTTCACTATTTTTGCTTTCCTGTGAGCTGGCATTTTACCATGAACCAAAAGTAATTTTTTTCTGCGAGATTTCCATCGCCGCGAACAACTGTTTGTTTTGCTTTGTGTCGTCTGCCTGCTTTAGTATAGAGTTATTTCCCTTCTGGCCACCTTCCGACGTGTTTTCTTTCATAAAATGTCATTGGTGCATTGTCGATATTTTAGCCAATGGAGGATTAGTTAAGTTAAGAGTTTGTTATAGTAACGTAAACTCAATAAACATCCGGTGAATTTGCCGACGACTTAGGAAGAAAGCCGATAGTTATTGACTTATTCAACATGTCTTTAGAAAAGTTCGGACAGACATGCAGACATTTTTTTTTAGATAGCATTTTTGTATTTAGGTCTCATCTTGCACATATTTGTGAAAATCTTGAAATCTTTTGTTTGTTTGCTATGCATGCGAGTCAAAAACGGTTTGCACTTTATCTCTAAAACATCCATGGGTAATGTAAAAATTTGGAGGGAATTACAGAAATCAAATTTACAATACCCCGGGAATTACAGAAATTTGAAAATTCGGCAAGCCCTGCACAGACTAGTAGTAGTAGTACACTTGAAGTTTGTGAATTTTTTTACTTTTCCACACTAAAGAACTGCATAAACAGCTAATGTCACTGAAAGTAAGTATCCCCCACCACAAAAAGTTATCACATTTACAAGCTTCAAAAAGTCCTCAAAATCATATAAATTATATCATTCATATTAATAAATTTAATAAAAATGATCTTCAGACTACTATCACACAAATCTCATCACTGTAGTTCATAGAGATTTACTGAAAGATGCTGCAGAAGACTTCTGGGCATTTCCTATACCCAACATATCACCAACGACGAAGTCTGACAGACCATCACACAGGCCATTGGACAACACGATGACCTGCTCACAGTGGTGAAGAAACGGAAACTCCGATGGTATGGCCACGTCACCAGATCATCAGGCCTTGCAAAGACTATTCTGCAAGGCACAGTGCAAGAGGTAGAAGAAGAGGGAGACCGAAAAAGAGGTGGGAGGACAACATTCGAGAATGGACTGGTTTGACACTGAGCGAAGCCATGAGGGCTGCTGAGGACAGAGAAAGATGGAGTATGCTGGTTAAACGATCATATGTGGTGCCCCTACGACCTTTGGGTTACGGGACAGGATAGGATGATACGCTGCCTCAGCAGCATGTTGAAATACAAACAGACTTGATTCCAGTTTCTATGGAGTCTCATTTATTTATTATTTTGTTCTCCACCTTCCTCTCGTCTTCGGAGTGCAGCATAATTCTTGATGGTCATTTTTGCGCATTTATAAATTACCATCATCATAACCACCAGAGCATCAGGCCTTGCAAAAACCTTCCTGCAAGGCACGGTGCCAGGAGGCAGAAGAAGAGGGAGACAGAAAAAGAGGTGGGAGGACAATTCGAGAATGGACTGGCAGTGGTGTTCCTAGGATTAGAGGGCAATAGGACAAAATGTCCTAAATCATAAAACTAATCGGACATCATGTCCTGACTACATAAAAGCAACAGGACATTCAGACTGTGAAGCGAACCGATTAATGGTGCTTCTTTAAGATCGTTGCAGAGGAAGTATGGTGTCGGTTATTTCCCTTTCAAAAGTGTCGAGAATGCGGCCCTTTTGTTGTTCGACGGAATGTACTAAAGAGTGATAATAGTCTAGCATTGTCCACTATTCAAACTCGTTTCAACGGCTTTGACACTCCAGTTTGTACAGATGTTTCTTGCAGTGACCGCTCTAGTCATAATACTATCGGACAATGACCGCTAATTTCGCAATAGAATCGGACATTTGACGGGACACAGGTGTTTGCATTCGGTCATTTTCTAAACGAATCGGACCATGACCAATGTCCGAGGCCTCGGGACATCACTGGACTGGTTTGACACAGAACGAAGCCATGAGGGTTGCTGAGAGCAGAGAAAGATGGAGTACGCTGGTTAAACGATCATCCGTGGTGCCCCAACGGCCTTTGAGTTACGGGATAGGATAGGATCATCATCACATGACATCAGGTGTATGTTCACAATCTGCTTACACTGGGTAAGGCTGGGTGGGGGAGGGATATCTAGAGATATATAAAACAACTTTATTACTAGAGAGAGAGAGAGAGAGAGGGGGGGGGGGAGAGATTGTGCAGCTTCGTTCACAAATTACAAGCATTCAAAATCAATCAATAAATCAAATATAAAAATTCAAATAATCTCAAAACTCGACTTTCATTGTGACTAAAGCTAACAAATCTGTGTCATAGGACTGTTCGTTACTAAAAGCCCTACAGTGGTGAAAAGGTAACTGTAACAGTTAGGTAAGACTGCCAGTGACGTCCACTCTGCTATTGTATCTGGGAAAGCAACTAAGTTCTCTTTGTCTGCTTGAGCCCTATAGGTCGGATACCGTCTAACTGTAACTGTGTCAAACACTGACTCTACGTTCTAAAAATAGCTCAAGTTGTGAAAGTATGTCAATCAATCGCAATTTCTCAGGCTGGCGTTCCTACCCAACTTTATAAGGCCAATTTTATCTGATAGCCACTTTGAACCCACGATGAACTTGAAATTGAACTTGGGACAGATCTATAACAAGTCTACAAGTGTAAACAAAACCATATGTTAATTTTGTCCGAAGCTACGTAGCGCTCCATGAGCGTGACAGGCCGCGCTGTGGGACACACGCAGTCCCTAAATAAACGTCATGCTAGATAACCATAACAACGCAATACTAAAACATAGTTCATCGATCTGAAAATAACACTACATGCATAGAAATGCCTGGTAACATACGAAGTAGTAACAAGTTCTGCACAGGTTGTACAGTTCAAGAGAATGAATGTAGCCTATTCGCGGCATTTCGTGTCATGTGAGCGAAACATGCCGAACCAACATGACAGTGCGTTACTTCATACGCAACGCGACTACGACCCCGCCTACAGAAACCGATTTAACTTATAAATCGAACCAAAAACGCACAGCACACATCAAACAATCAGACTAAGCATCTATTTAATATAAACACGACTCGTTGAATTCACTAATAATCCAAAACAGGCAGAAAAGCTCCCAGAATCTGACAATCAGTTCAATGCACGTTGAGATCAGCCATGACAAACAGTAGCAACTTGACTAAAATATGAAGTAAATAACACAAGAAATAAAATACAAACCGCATAACACAAATAATACACGGAAATTCGAAAAATTTGCTACTAAAAAGGATACTTTACAGCTCTTACGGTATTCTGTGCTGGTGAGGATTTCCCTCGGTAACTCATAGTATTTGACTTGGATCCTCGGAGTCCGAGTGGACTTTTACAAGGATGTTTGGGGAAGCATACTCCTGCAAAATGCCGCAAAGATGAATATAATCATAAAGAATATATATCATACAATAAATATATTACATTATCAACTATCCGATGGTCACTATAAAAGTTGATGAAAGCCGATTTCCTATTTTTCTTGGTAAATATGGCTATCGTACCGTACCTTGTAACAGGAGTTTGCGTTCGTAAATGTCCGTGAGTCTTCGACTTCGGAATACTTCCGGTTCAACTGTCAGAGGTGAAAGTCACGGGATAAGTTCTACATTCTAGACTGTTGGATCTATTCCTTCAGCAGTTATATGATGGTTTCAAGCTGGGAAAGTTGACGGTTTCCTCAATGACGGGTTTGTTACTTTCAGTTTTTTCGTTATTTTCCAGTAGGGTGTACTACAATTTTCACATACGAGTCGAGACTTCCGCTTCAGATGCCTACAGTGCTTTCAAGTCAAATTTTTGGGCATGGAATGCTGGAAACTGCGCAGAATTGGTATTTAGTGACGTTGACACAAAAAGTTCAAATCCACGTTATCTATGTGAATTATATTATAAACATTAATATTCCGGTCGACTTCCCAGAAAGAGTCTACGTAGATGCAGGTCGCAATGTGACTGCTGGTGAGATCAGAGATCCAGATAAATGACAATGTGTCTAGTCTAAAATTATCAAATGCTTCAGATTTTACTTCGTAGCGTTTCCTCAAACTGTTTAATTTATGATGTCATATTTGTACTTTAAATGTATCAAGCAGAGATGAGAATCTTCCGCCTTTTAGCGGAAATCCTCTCTTTTGGAAGGTCCCAGGGTCATTTTTGAGATCGGTTTAAATCCGGTGAGAAAATTTTAGTGTATATATGACTAGGGTGAGTTGCATAGATTTTAACCATCTTTTCAAAAAATTTTCCGGGGGAGCATGCCCCCGGATCCCCCTAGCATCACGTACCTGCTTCGCATTCGACATACTTTGCAATTTTTCCTCCTTTTTGTCATTTTAGGATTCTCATCTCTGATCAAGTACTAAACGAACCATAATTATCTACCAATCTAACCTATGCTAATGCATTTTATTTAATAATTCATCAAGGCAAAACACCCACATGAAACATAGTATATTTTTAGGGTAGAAATGTATTTATTTCAACTTTCTGAAAAATAAGAACTGCATGTCTTGAGCACAAACAAGAATTGCTGACTTCATGAAAATCTGAACTTGAGCCCTGTGAATACTGACAATCAGAGTAGTAAGAGTCTCTGAAATATTTTCACTATTCCCCATTAAGTTTTGTAACTTCACATGGCTGTGGGTGATGCTGATATCAACAACTCTATAAACTTTATAATTAGCTTGATCCGATATAGTCTTTGTACACATCTTCTTCAAGTTCTTGGTTTGAGCAGTCGCAATCAGAATTTTGTTCCATTTGCTGCACATGTATTATAGTGTGTCTTTTCACATTTAAAACTTTCAATTTGCATTTCGTGCTTAGTGTAGTTTAAGTGAAAATGAATGTTTACAGAAAGAGAGAGAGAAAGAGAGAGAGTGCTGTGTGTGTATGTTGTTGGAGTTTGGGGTGCTCTTAGTTATGAAAACTCCTGTTGAAATTATTTTGTCATGAAACTGAAGATAAAAGTTTTGCCTGTGTCACTGCTAGGTTTCTAACCGTTTTGTGATATGTGCTGGAAAATAGCTTAGTGAGGGGCATACTGTTTAATGAATGTTGAGGTGGTTTTTTTTTGGCTGGTATGTTATTATTTATTATTATTATTATTATTATTATTATTATTATTATTATTATTATTATTGGGTATTTGTATAGCGCACATATTTTGCCGTTCTTGGCAACTCAAGGCGCTGGCTGATACAGGATCTATCTCAAGCCGCCCGAGGCGTTTGCATCTAGTAGTGTGAGTCTATACTAACTCCCTCCCTCTTTTTCCCTCCCTTTTCCACCCTTCTCCTCTCCCCTCCCCCCTCCTCCCTCAAAAACCAAAATAATAAAAATCCAGATATTTGCACATCTGTGCGAGATGAATCCTAAATATTACATTTCCAATGAAGGACATTTAAAAACAAACTTTTTTGTCCGTCCGTCTGTCCACCGTCTGCCTGTGCAAACCTATTTCAGCTATCATAGCCAAACTTGTTCAGATGGTGTATGTCTATGGAGACCTCATAAATGATCAGCTAATGAATGACTTAACTTCAAGGTCACAGGGTTAACAAATGTTAGTCAAAAATTGAACATTTTTACAAAATTTTCCTTTTTTTCTAAGTTATTATAATATTAATATTATGATTCTTTGACACATGATAGATTTCAATTAGACACATATACTATGCAAATTTAGGTGACCTTGACCCTAAACTTTGAAATATATAAAGTCCAAATAGATTGATATTTCATATATGTTCCATTTTTGTGTTGATTTTGAAGGTCAAGGTCATTTTGGGGCTTTGCAACAACATAAAAAATATGGGTCGTCATACAGTGGAGTGGCTGACAGCCTGTATATTTAATATTATGCAACAACATTGGGTTATTTGATCACACATGAGTATGGGTAAAGGTCAAGGTCATCCTAAGGTCACTGTTTTTTTTGTCATAATACAACTTTTGCTGTAGTTTATTTGATTGGACATGTGTTTTTGGAGCCGGAAGGTCAAGGTCATCTCAAGGTCAAAGAGCATAGAAAGATCAAAGTCAGTATTACTTTGCATTTTAATGCCACTATTTTATTTTGTTTTTTTGTTTTTCTGGGCTCTCATTTTCATGCTAAATACTGCAAGTTCCATAAAGAGCATGGGAGTCATAGGCCTTTATGTATGTGCATGTGTGTGTGTTGCTGTTTGTGGATTTATAATATATTCAATAATAACCAAAAATAATTTGCTAGTAGTACTAGTAGTACTATTACAAGTATGTGAGATTTGTGAGAATGGTTTCTTTGTAACAAAATATAATTTGGTTTGGGTTCATAGGGCATTTTTTGTCATCTATATTATTGGGTGACAGTCGAGCTCCTTTGTCAGACTGAAACCAGGGTTTACACCAATAATTATGTTGGAATGTTTTCATTCAAGAGACATTGATTGTTCTCATACCTTGGTAGAAAATCTGAATTATAGGTAACTTTGGTTATTTAATATATAAATGTGTGTGTGTACATGTATGTACACCACACATGTACACTTTAATGTGTC
Organism: Oncomelania hupensis; assembly: GCA_036898135.1. NCBI lineage: Eukaryota > Metazoa > Mollusca > Gastropoda > Littorinimorpha > Pomatiopsidae > Oncomelania > Oncomelania hupensis. The sequence goes on from CM072524.1 coordinate 42,124,730, forward strand.
TATTTGTGAATGATCGTTTTCGTGGTAGGTTGTGAATGGCCAAATTTCAGGCCTTGGTGCAGCTTGTTCGTATGATTGGCTAACATTGTAACAACTATTTAGAATTATTAGATTTATAAAACGCCATGGTGCAGCTTGTTTGTATGATTGGCTAACAACCATTTCAAATTATTAGATTTATAAAAGTTTAAAACTTTGTAATTGTGCTATTAATTAACAGAGTTACTCAATCTTACCTGCTGAACTTTTTTTTACATCTTGTTTTTCTTTGCATGCACCGTGACGATAGAAATAACGGTTATTCTTTTCTTATCTTTGTTTGGCAGGAAAGTCCATGCCTTGAGCCACTTAAGAACTTTGTACATAATTGTCAACACCGCTGTTGAGAACAGAAACATCAGCTCCCGTGCACCATGGCAATGTATGTGACTAGACCACCGTGGCTCTCAATAGGCGCAAACAAAACTTCGAATATAATCTTCAGCGGCAACGCGTCAAACACAACGACGGCCTGTGAGGATGGTAATCAATGGATCTGGGAACATCTAGAGCAGTGCATCGGAGGGTCTATGGAATGGGCGTCGTTTGGAGTGGGCATGGCTTCCATCGCTGTTTGGCTTCTAGTTCTTATGCCGTGAGTTTTTCCCTCCACTTCTTCAGTCATCCACTCAATCTGGTATGACTGTGAACTAGCAATTTGGTTGAAGAAACTTGCTATATAAGGAATGGCGGCTGCGACAATTCTAACATAATAATGTTGTTGTAAGCCAAAAGCTACCAAGTTATATCCTTGTATTGTTCAGAATATCAACAGTATCCTGAAGAATAAGCGATTGCCCATTTTCTGTGGTGGAGAGACTTGACGATGATCGTTTTTGATCACGTTTTGAGCAAGTTTGACATGTTATGGGCACCCCAGCTGCTTCACATATATATCTTGGTTGTATCAAGGAGATTGTATATAAAACATGAGGTAATGACCTGTGAGTTGACGTTTGATTGTCCAGTATGTGTTTGCAGGCAGATTGTGGAGAACTTCAAAAATATACACAACGCTGCATCCATATCCTGGGGCCTGCTTTTATGTTGGTTCCTCGGTGATGCCAACAACCTCGTGGGATCTGTCCTTACCAAGCAGGGCCTCTTTCAGGTAAGTTTGCTGAAGAGATGGAGGATGGTGATGATGATGTGTAATCTTTACTATAGTCTATAGTGATCCTGACAAATTGACTTGATCAGATTTCTTTGAACTACTACACTAATAGAGCATGAAACTCTGCTGGTAAGATTTTAATTAGACAGAATATTTGTATCCTGAAAAAAGTCTAGTGTTTGTTGTTTTTTCTAACAGAGTTGCTCCCTATTCCCACTCGTCCCCACCCACGCCTTTCCCTGTCCCAAAAATTATAATTCAAAAATCAAATATCATTTAATATAGACAGGGTTCGTATGCTCCTTGAATCTCCTTGTTGAATTTTCGATGTCTTGTTCAAGGGCCCTTGAATCTCCTTGAAAAATACCAAATTGCCTCAGCTCCTTGAAAACTCCTTGAAATTTCAACCAGTGTATCTATCCATTGCTTGACCTAGTGATTTTATTGTCAAATTTTCCCCCCAAAAAATTGAAAAATAAAAATTTATAAAACAAAAATTATAATATTTGTGTTGTCAACTGTTCGACGATCGTAACTTTTGTCGTCTGCTAATGATAAGGGAAGTAACCTCCACTGGAAATTGTTCATTCCCTTGCTGTCGCGCGCGCACGCTCATTTGTCGGTAACCGTACATTCTTCGTTTTTCCGCGCATGTTTGCTGAATGAATCGGTAAAAATGCCTGGAGGCAATTGTGTGTTTAATCCAGTCAAATGCGATGAGGAGCACATCTAAGGAAATAAAGATCCAGCTGGAGAAGATTTATCCCGTCAGATTGATGAAGGGATGGAAAAACTAAAATAACTGAAAATTCATTTATCTGTATTATTAGCCGGTGGTGGTACCTCTTTCTGACTTTTTACAGTTCTATAACTTGCATTTAAGGACAACATGTTTCACAATTATTATTTGTGTATAGACTCCGTATCTGCATCATCATCATAACTGCAACTTCATCGACATGCTATATTTATGTGTGTAGATTTCATAATCAATATCAACATCAGTATCACCATCAGATTCATGACTGCAAACAATTTATGGATATCACTGGGTAAAAGATTTATCCTTTAAGGCTTTATTTTGACTATTTATCAATTATTATGTGCGTTTACTATTTTTAAAAACTCCTTGAATTTTTGAAAAAACTCCTTGAAATCTCCTTGAAAACTCCTTGAATTTTTTACAACAATTTGAGTATGAACCCTGTATAGAGCTTTACCAGGCCGCTCAAGGCGCTAGGCTATACAGGATCTAACTCAAGCCAACTGAGGCGCCCGTTTGCAGCCTTTGGATGCATAGCCCAATGCCCAGGTGACTGAGCACAATCCTGGGAGAGCGGGGATGAGGAGAAGGGACATAGCGCGTACTGGGTGGTACCCGCTTAGGACATTAGCGTCAGGATCTTTTAAGTCCATGCGATGGAATGCGTGTGTGCACTGACTATACCTCGGCTTATACTCTCATGCTATAAGGAGTAGGAGGCGGTGTCTCAGTCTCATTGAATACAACAACTTTGTGTGTGTGTGTTTGTTTCCCCAGGCCGTTAATGGCATTTGAATCACTGCCTGTACATACAGGCTGCAATGTTATCGCTTGACATTCATTCAAGTACACAACGTAGACCACTGAGCTAACTGCTAACTATATATGGACATTTTCAAAAGCCAGTTACATGCTACCAAAATTTCTGATAAAAACAAACCATTCTATTGCAATGATGAGCAGAGATGCCAACCCTCACAGTTTCGCCGTATTATTTTCCGGTGGCAAATAGTTTTTAACGGATTTACGCTGAAGTCAATTTTCCTACTGCGAGAATAATTTTTACAAGAATATATATTTCCATTTGATGATTATGGCAAAAGGACTGTTACACATTGTATAAAATAATGCAGCATATTATATAAGGACCTTATAAGGTAATAAATCTATTTGATTAGTTTAATTTATTGCCTACCGTAGTTCACAGCCTTGTTAGCTGTGCTGAAGCAGCAGCAGCAGACAAAACAATGCAAAGAAATCAATGAGATTTACCTTTTTTTTTAAATTGTATGCCAATACACAACCTTAAAGCGATTTATTTTAATTAAAATTGTGCTGTAAATTATTCTGATTCGTAGCAGGTTGATGTTAACCATTTTGTGAACTGACATCGCTTATCCTTCTGACTTCGGTCAGGGTCAAGTTTTACCACAGATTATTATAGAATTCTTTTGCTACTGACAATTTATAAATTTCTCACTGACAGATTTTTCTGCAGGTTGGCATCTCTGGATGAGTAATGTGAATATGAAACTTGCATGGTAAAACGACCCAGAATAAACATGTGACAAAGAAAGGACATGTATAAAGGCTTGACGGACTATAACATCATAGTCAGCAGTATGCTATAGGCACGAGGGAGGGCAGGGCTTCCTATAGCTTTCTAACATAGAGGGTCTCAGGGACCCCCTCTTGAGAATTTTAGGGGGTCCCCAAGTGATGTCAGAGGGTCCCACTAGAGAAAAAGGGGTATAAAAGTTTGCAGTCTAACAATCACATTGAGGTTGAAGTTGAAAAATGACAAAAGACAGCTGTGATGTGTTTCCTGACTCTTTATTATTTCTAAAACATCAATAGTAATCAATAATCATCATCATCATCGTTTTTATTTGCACGCATCTCTGATAAACAGAGCACACAGCCAATTTCAAAAACAACAAATTTAACAAAACAACAACTCAACATCAATACAGCAGCTAGATGAATTGAAAATAAATTGTATTTTTAATAATAATAGTAAATAATAATAGTAATAATAATAATAATAATAATAATAATAATAATAATAATAATTATTATTATTATTATTATTATTATTATTATTATTATTATAACAAGTCTTCTATAGCACATACAATTTATCCACAAAATAGTGGCGTGTTCACATCGTTTTCAGAAAAAAGATAAATTTACAACAAACAATCAAAAAAAAAATCATAAAAAGGTCCTTGCACACACAGAATGAACATTTTGATTACATCTGAACACAGAAGTGACACTGCAATGCCTCAGTTCATTTTCGCCTCTGCTTGCATGCTGTGAAATGTTGGCATGCACTTAAAATTATGTCATGCTCTGAGAAGTCTTCCCTCTGTGATGCCAATTTTATTCGCATTTTGTTCTCCACAGACTGGACAGAAAGACAACTCCTCAATTGTGTGTGAATGGCATTCTGTGAAGAAAATGCTCTTTCACAAGGGACAGATGTGAGAGGTATTGTGACAGAAAGCTCTGCCAAGGTGCAAAATTCAGGAAATATTTCTTTGCATCTGGTGAGGATGTGTTTGCACATGGCTTGCAAATCTTTGTCTCTATGATTAGCAAGCATGGCTTTGAACTGGCGGAATGAGGCTCTGGCCTCTCCTGCATCTATCACCTTGTACCTGGCTAACAGTCTGTCCAGTTCTTCAATGCCATGCTGTCTGAGAGCATCACGAGCTTGTGGAAGGTGCTTGGGATCAAGGACTGAGGCCAGGTCTTTCAGAGTCTGCATGTCAGTGTAGGGAAACCTGTTCTGAACCTCAGCTCTTATGTTCCTAACAAACTGAGTGGTGACTGGGGTCACCTCAGTCACATCACCTCTCACTTCAACACCTTGAAAGGACCCTTTCTCTCCAACTTCTTTCAAGACGTTCTGCAGTGTTTGACCAGGAACCTCTGCTAGTTCATCCAATGTCTGCAGTGTTGCTGACAACATGTCCTGGACTTGGTGGATGTCTATTTGGTCTTTTTGAAACACCTTACTGCATCTTGTCAATGCAGACAATACATCGCAAAGCATGCAAACAACACCAATAAACTTGAAGTTTTTGACAGTTTTCAAGATGCCCCTGGCCTTGTTTGCCCCATCATCATTTTTGCTTGCTGCTTCGTGGTCAAGAGCCATACACAGACAGCCCCAGGCTGAGTACACAGCCTGCACACTCTCATCCAAGGACAACCACCTCACATTTGTTGGCTTTTTGAACCTTCTGACATGTGTGTCCATCATTTCTGTCAGCTCTTTTATTTTGTTGTATCTGCAGGCCGAATAATGGAAGAACAAGTAAATGTTCACAAGAGCCGTTTGCACGGTTTCCATGTAGGGCACAGCTTTGGCAGCCCAAGAGCACACAAGAGCAAGCCGATGGGCCACACACCATGTCCCAATAATGTGTGGGTTTTGTGCCTGCAGTCTGACCACAAGACCACTTTTGCCTCCAATCATAACATTTGCACCATCAGTTCCAATACCAGAAACTCTGTCTAATGGCACACCAATATTGTCCAAACAATCCAACACTGCTTGCATAATGGTTTCTGCTTTTCCATCTGGTACTTCAATATTACCCCCCAGTTCAATCTTCCCCTCCCCATCTTCAACAGTTTTGCACATTATAACAAGCTTCTTTTGGACAGCCACATCCAAAGATTCATCTAACATTAGGCCAATGTAGGGACTTGCCTGGATCCTGGTCAGCGCTTTCTCTTTCAACACATCTGCTAAAGAGGCCTGCATCTCCCTCGGTATGTCGTGGCCTGTATAAGGTGCCTGGACTCTGCTTCCCGGATCCTGGACAAGAGCCTAAAAATGAAAAACAACAAAGAAAAACCCAACAGTCAGAAATCAATCAAGACTGGTAATCATTAGATACAAAAGATGCAGCTTTAGCTTGTGCCTTGGTCTTGTGAAAATAGGAGTAGCATTAGTAGTATAAGCAGCTATGTGTGTGTGTCACTAAGTGTGTGAATCAATTAATATTATTGCAATTATGTATTGTAAGATTGGCAGTTATGTGTTTGTGTATGTGTGAGTGTGCAATGAGCATTTTTCTACAAAATAAATCATTTCTTAATAATAATTTTAAAAAAAAATAATTATTAGTGTCTGTGATATTCAACAATACACTATACATGTGTATTTATCAAACATCAATTCAACAAAACACTTTCAGATTAAATTACCTAAAACTAAGTAAAAGATATAAAAATGTTGAAATAAAGAATGTTGGAAAAAAATTTCATTACCAAAATTTCAAATTGAAAACCAAATTTTATAATTCCACATTAGCAATAACTCACTCAGATTAAGATGCTTCTGTTTAGTTTTCATGATATAATGAAATAAATTGATAAATAAGTGTGAGAATAAATGGACGGAAAAAAGCATAAACAGAACAAAACAGAAAAGATAGATGTATATGTGATTGATAATTACTTCATATGTTGTGTTTACTCACCTGTGCACGCAGAAGACTGGAAAATTTGGTGTCTGGTAAGTCATCTTCAGCAAGAATAAGTGCAGCGCCAACCTGAGCGTACAGTGCTTTGGAAGTTTTTTCAACGGCTACCGAAGTTGCAACGGCCATGTCATTTTGTCTCCTCTCTGCTGCTTGGGACACAATATGGTCGTCACTTTTTTCATGTCTGATCAAAGCCGATTTCTGGAAGTTAATTGACCCAGTCACAAAGACGTTTTTCTCTCGTGAATTTGATGCAGACTTCAATGCGAATTTCTCACAAAGCAAGCACTTCATGACGCGGTTGTTGTCATCATATTGAAGCCACTTAAATTCTTTCTCCCAGGAAGATTGGTACGATCGACTCTTCTTCTTGGTACTTTCTTCTCCAACAGAAGGCTTTGTTGACTCTTTGGCATCCTGTGATATTTGTACTGAATCACATTCTTTTCGTTTCGTGCCTCCGAGCCACGTTAACAGCGACATGTTAACTGAGTAAGGAAAGAAGAAGGAAGGAAGAAGAAAGAGCTAAACAATGGCCTTTCGTAACTTCTTTTCAGATATAAGAGATATAAGAGTGTGTGTGTGTGTGTGTGTGTGTGTGTGAGAGAGAGAGAGAGAGAGAGAGAGAGAGAGAGAGAGAGAACGAGAGAGAGAGAGAGAGAGAGAGAGAGAGAGAGAGAGAGAGAGCCTCTTCTGACTATGACACACGTTTAGTGTTTACGTCATCATCACTGACCTCATGGTTTTTTTATTTTTTTATTTTTTTATTTTTTTTTTCCATCACTGAAGAAGGGCGTAGCCCGAAAGTCTTCGTGTTTTTTGTGTATTTTGTTTCTGATTTCTATAACTTCTTTTCAAGGGAGATAAGGTCGGAGGCGAAAATGAACTAGCAGACGACAAGATGTGGATGGCACTGGCTGCTCGCGAGGCTATAGTCTGATTTTGATCGGCGTGGGTTAGTGCGTCCCACGGACTTCCAGTTAGAAGTTTTAGTGCGTCCTGTAAGGCTTTAAAGGGTCAGGGACGCACATATGTGCGTTATCGGAAGCCCTGGAGGGAAAATGGCAGGATTTATGTTTGGTGGTGATGTTGAGGGAAGGTTACTGTAATGGTGATGAATTCTTCAGATGATGGTGTCCCTCTCTTATTATTCCATGTCTCTCCAGCAGCATGCAAACCTGGTCATTCTGTCATGCTTTTTATTTAATTTATTTTTTTAATTTTCAAAATTTAGCTGTTGTCTTTGGTCGGTATTTGTGATTTTAGGATGAAGGTGATGAATTATGATTGTTGCCATAGCATTGAGCTGGTAAAGTGCTCGCTCTCGCTCTCTCTCTCTCTCTCTCTTCATCCCGGTGGAAAAGTCTTTAAAACAAATCTCTCTCTCTCTCTCTCTCTCTCTCTCTCTCTCACTCTCTCTCTCACTCTCCCTCTCTCTCTCTCTCTCTCTCTCTCTCTCTCTCTCTCTCAAATATATTGTGGAGTGTGCTTTCAGGTGTACAGAGTTTGCCTGTGCTGTTTCAGGAGGGGAGCGGAGTGTGGTTTGTGTTCACCGATCTCCTGTTCGTGGGTCAGAAAGTTTACTGGTACCTCAGGTATAGGAGACGAGAAAAAAGTAAGCACACTGGTTGAAAACAGCGTCTTTCTTGAGAGATCCATAAAAGATGACAAAAATACCTTCTTTTTTTTTTTTTTTGGTTGAAGAGCGCATGAAGGAAAATGTTGTGTTTAGTGGATATAGATAAAGAGTGGTCTAAGGCGGGACTAACTGGCCTTATCCTCAGGCTAGAAACCAATGGCACCTGACAGGTGTGGGGTCATTCCCACCTCTGGGCGGTACATTTCTCCCAATATTATTTATTTTCGACTTGGGCAATGTTAATGTAAAAATATAAATGTGTGTTTGCATGTTGTGAAAATGTTGATATGCTCCTAGAGTAGACTATTTTTGTCTAGATTTGGCAGGATACAAATGTTCCTATTAAGTATTATTATTATTATTATCTATGTATAAGCCACATCTGCGAGAAATACCTACAGCACCAACATATATATCATATATTTGTAGACTTCAAGAAAGCATTTGATGGAGTCTGGCATACAGCTCTGTGGGCAACCATGAGAGTGTACAACATAAGCTCTAACATTATTGAAGTCATCAAAAGCCTGTATGACAAGGCTACCAGTACAGTCCTCTACAACAGCTCCATCTGGAACTGGTTCAGAACAATTGGCGTTCATCATGGATGCCTACTCTCTCCAACACTCGTCAACATCTTTCTGGAGCGCATCTTGTCAGATGCACTTGCAGATCATGAAGACACAGTCAGCATATGGGGAAGAGCAATCTCCAACCTCTGTTTTGCGGATAACACTGGTGGATTGGCTGGAGATGAACAAAAACTTGAACAGCTGGTACAGAGGCTTGATACCACCTCCAGAGCCTATGGAATGGAAATAAGTGCAGAAAAGATAAAATGATGACAAAACAATACCAATGGCATCAACATTCAAGAATGGACTGGCTTGACACTGAACGAAGCCATGAGGGTTGCTGAGGACAGAGAAAGATGGAGTACGCTGGTTAAACGATTATCTGTGGTGCCCCTACGACTTTCTAGCTACGGAATAGGGTAAGATAGGATAAATCCACAACCTATACATTTGTTTAAAATCTTGACTTTATTCAGAAATAACCTGCACTGGTTTATAAGCCACAAATATATACCACAAAAATAAAGTTCAATTCACATTTATTCAGCGTAGTCATTGTCCTGGTCACTGAATCCGCTGAAGTTTTCTTCTCCAGTGTCAGAATTGAACAGAAGTAGCAGCATGTCCTTCGCTATCTTGTCTTGAATGCTTCAGTTTATGTGGCAATGATTTTAAAACGTGAACAGCTAGCACTGTAACATGTGGCTTAATTAACAATAAACACGACATTGTGAGTTACAGAAAAGCTAAGAATAGATGAGGGCGTGATGCTCTTATTATCAGAAAAAATCCGCAAACAAGTGTAGCCGAGCGGAGTATTTGACTCCCGCCTCTCGGTCACACTCTGAGAACACGGCCCAACCCACTTCTAACTTCATTTATTCCTCATAAGAAAGACTTAAAAATTGTTGCCCTGCAAGGAGGGGGAGTGTGTTGATAGTATACAGGGTTGCGGCTACTAGTGCAAGGTCACTTTCTACAAGCCACTGCCACTGATTTGCATAAAATGCCTGCCGACAATGTTGTCCTACTCACCACCAAAAGCAGAAGATGATTGGTCAGGCGGTGAGAACATATGTCGTGTTGCCTTGTTCTGCATAACCCAATTAAATGGCCACACCAAAGGACACAGCAGGAGCCACCCAAGGCTAGACTAACCAACAAATGGAAGGTAGACAATCTCTCTCCCAGGCGTAAACCAGTCGCCTACCATTCCGCTACACAAGCCACAGTATTGTTTAAAGCTGGGGGGGGGGGGGGGGGGGGTGGGGGTGGGGGTGGGGGGGGAAGTCGTGGCTTGTAGTCCGAAATTTCCTGTACATGACATACATGTTTCACTCACACAGGTAGATCTTTCCTATAATTCCCTCACAAACATGATGAACGTGCAATGCCTCCGTGACAAGCTATCTCCTTATCAGCTTCCCTCATGTCTGTCCAATGTGGCAGCTGACTGAAGGATTGAGGGTGTTAGTGATCATTCACTTACACCTCAGAGAGTAGCATATAATGCAGGTCATGTGCAAGATGCTGAGTAGTATCTGCAATTCTTTTTCTTCAAGCAAGACATTTTACTGTTTGTGTTTTTACATCTTCACTCAGTATCGTTACATTACATTATATATTACCTTCAACTAGTAAGCAAATTCATAATACGTCTCTTTTTTTTTTTTTTTTTCTTTTTTTGCAACACAGAAATGCTGAACAGAGCTACCGCTGTAAAAGGAACTATGGTCCTGTGTTTCACAAGCCTGTTGGCCATGTTGCCATGGATAAGAGCTGTGTCCTGGGAGGAGTCGGTCTACGAAGCTACAGACTCGCGACGTGGTCGCACGCTTTTGTCTCCTCAGGTTGTACCTGTGGACCTTTTCTTTCGCGTGAGTTTTTTTTGTTAGTTTGTTTGTCCACAAGATGATGGTGATGAAAGTCATTTGTGTGTGTGTGTGGTTTTTGTGAATGAAAGGGTATGCCTCCTTGTTGCTGGCCTTCATCCTGGGGAAGATTCTGTAGACTCTAGGCCACGGGGTTTAACATTACGTTAGGAAGTATGCTGCTGGAAATGACCCAGTTGCTGCCAAGATGAAGAGCTTACTAGGAACAGCTCAACTGGAAGGGCACCCCTTGGGGTCATGAGCAATCTTGCCACTGTAGATTGTTCTAACCTATAAAGGGAAAAGTGAAAGCCCCAGTTGAAAACCTGTCTTTCCTTTATAGGCATGACCGATTCACTGCAACAACAGTACCCCCGTTGGAGTGCAGGGGGTTTCAGTATAAATAGTATCCCCACTTTCTGGAAATTTAGTGCTTTAAATTTCCACTGTCGCTGTCTTCCTCATTTACTCTTTCCCATTCCTGCTCTGTCCTATCACTCAGCTATACTATCTTCTTCTTCGCTAGATCAATGACCTACCTTTTTTCTTGAAAACTCTTCCTGGACAAGACTCCTTGTTTGTGTATGAGATCTGTTGGATCAGCTTGGGAGTGTTGGACGCTTTCTGCCGAGTGGTCACTAGGGCTTCCTATGATGTTATTGTTTAGCAATATAGGCATTTTATATGTATATGTTTTGTTGATATAATGATGTTTGTATTCTATTTTGTTTTTGTAACCGGGGGTTCGAGTAGTTGGGGTAAAGCCTCAGCCGTCCCCTGCGTGGGATGTCTTTATTGTAAAGTGACTGGCCGGTGGAGGGCATTCAATTTTCCCACTAGGGTTGTTTCAGCAGATCTTTTATGCGGATCGGGGGTTGTCCGGTCCTGATTTGGCTCGGAGGAGTCCGCTGGACCTAAAGCAACAATCAATCAATCAATCATACTAGGAACAGCTCAGCTGGAAGGGCAGTGAAGATGTTGCAAGATGCAGAGGGACGCAGCGTAGCATACAGAAATGTTTAATGACAAGTTGGACTTAAAAAAGGTGACGATGATGTAGACCTGCATCAAGCACAACAGTACCATGCTAGTTTGCATGCACGTTGCACACAGAAAGGAGGAGAAAGTTTGTCATAGAAAAACTGTTTCAAGATATGTATCTGACTAACATCCATCTGCACAACTCAACAAATAAATCTAGAGTTAAGAATGCTTGAAGCATACACAAAAAGTGAACTTAACCTGATGCAAGCAAGCAAATGTATCTTCTACAAAAAAAATAATGTTGATGTTTTCAGGACTACATAGATATAGTGGGGTTTACCATGGGCTGTGTGTCTGGTGCTCTCTACACTTCTTCCAGACTTTTCCAGATTGTAAAAAATGTAAGTAATTTGCTGTGAAGTCTGTGTGATTGTGAAAGAAATGGTTAAAATTAAGTCTATGTGGACAGAAAATCCGGGGATTAATCTCATTCGTTATAAAACTTTTGTTTTGTAAATTAAACAGTGATTTTGTTGTGACTTGCATAATTATTCTTAAGGCCCGGCCACATTTATGTTGCGCACCCGGCCACACTTGTGTTACACACCCAGCCATACTTGTTTTACCCTTATGAATTCCTTACGTATTTCCTTGTGTATTGGCTAATGTGAAATTTCACAAGGATAGTTTACGTTTGATTTTTTTTGCAAAAATACATAAGCGGGGCTTACGAAGACCAATCAGATGCAAGAGTGTGACATTACGAGTTTAGAGGTCAACCTAAACTCCTCCCACATGTATGATTACACTCAACAAAAGTTGTCTGCTACACATGACTTGGCGAGCTCAGGCAGCTGAATTCATTTGTTGAGTGTCGATCTTAGTAAAGTTGTTTCATATTATAGTCAAATTGTGAAAGAGTACATAACATCGTCATGAAAAAGTGCCTTGTGTGTAGTGAAATGACACAGCTACACATGTTTATGAATTCCAACCGGGTCGTGATAAACATGGTGCCACTACCTCTGACCTAATGCATAAGCCAAAAAACATAAGCCACATGTGGCCACTACTTTAGTGCTGTATTTATTGAAAATAATACTAAGATACTTTTATACTGTTATAATATTAATCATATTGTTATATTGCATGATTTCTGAAGAAATGAGCTCAAAGTGCATTTAACAACATGTAGTTAGGGCATTGATCTTCGTTGCCCTAAACAATGTCTACCGAATATAGGCGCTACTTTACTTCCCATCATTATTCATGATTGGGTATTAAATCTTTTCTTCAGTGCCTCCCGCAGTCGTACTAAATAGAAATGTTACTTGTCCTCAAAATTTAATGATTGTGTGTTGAATGCTATGTCCAGTTCCGCAGTCGTGATGTAACTGGGCTGTCAGTGTGGACCTTCGTGTTGTGTGTGCTGGGCAATATACTGTACGGAGGAGCCATAGTCATCTACTCCGTCAACAACGACTACCTCATTGAACACTCCCCTTGGATCTACGGCAGTTTTGGCATCGTCTGTTTAGACAGTTTCGTATCCTTTCATCATCAAAATGGGAATAATAATAATAATAAGAAGAAGAATATTTAATTATAGATAATAATAGATAATAATCAATATTATTATCATTGTCAGCTATTGTAATGTTGCCCTTTTAGTATGCAGGCCTTTGTGAAACTTCCAAAATTGGTAGTCTCTTTCATAGTTTATGTCAACCTCAGCGTTGAGTAGACCCAAACCTTCCCATCTTTCCTGGATAGGGTTTTTGGCATGCTAACAGAACGTATTTTCTTCCAAATCCCAAAGCAAATGCTTAGCCGAGGTGTGCATGTGGGTTGTTTGCATTTTTGACAACTGAGCAGTTATCCTAGGCGACCAGGATTAGGGGGAGAAGGGGCCTTGTACTCGCGACATATCTAGGACTCGTGTTAGGATCTTTCAAGTCTGTATGATAGAATGCGTGCGTGCACAGACTAGACCTCAGTTTATACTCTCATCTGCACACAACTCCATGTCAGGAGGAAATGCTTAGGGCACACTGTAGGAAATGGTTGAAAAGTAAGTCTTTATGGAAAGGTGATTGTAACTTGGGTAAGCAGCACTGCATTGGCATGGAACAGCATGCATTGGGGTCCTTACATTGGGAGTATTCAACTGCTGTCTGTCATTTGTAACCCCTTGGGGTCATGAGCAATCTTGCCACTGTAGATTGTTCTAACCTATAAAGGGAAAAGTGAAAGCCCCAGTTGAAAACCTGTCTTGACTTTGTAGGCATGACCAATTCACTGCGGCAACAGTACTCCCGTTGGGGTGCCGGGGGTTTCAGTATAAATAGTATCCCCACTTTCTGGAAATTTAGTGCTTTAAATTCCCACCGTCGCTGTCTTCCTCATTTACTCTTTCCCATTCCTGCTCTGTCCTATCACTCTGCTATACTATCTTCTTCTTCGCTAGATCAATGACCTACCTTTTTTCTTGAAAACTCTTCCTGGACAAGACTCCTTGTTTGTGTATGAGATCTGTTGGATCAGCTTGGGAGTATTGGACGCTTTCTGCCGGGTGGTCACTAGGGCTTCCTATGATGTTATTATTTAGCAATATAGGCATTTTATATGTATGTGTTTTGTTGATAATTTATAATGATGTTTGTATTCTATTTTGTTTTTGTAACCGGGGGTTCGAGTAGTTGGGGTAAAGCCTCAGCCGTCCCCTGCGTGAGATGTCTTTATTGTAAAGTGACTGGCCGGTGGAGGGCATTCAATTTTCCCACTAGGGTTGTTTCAGCAGATCTTTTATGCGGATCGGGGGTTGTCCGGTCCTGATTTGGCTCGGAAGAGTCCGCTGGACCTAAAGCAACAATCAATCAATCAAACAATCAATCAACTGTCATTTGTATCTTACCATGATAAGACAGCTCACAATGGAACCCATCACCTGACATTGCCCGAGTAAGCTCAGCTGGCTGGAGACGTAAGAAGTTGTGAGACCAAGTTTTAGGCGACGAGCCCATAGGGAACTGCTGCCATCACTTGCGAGATTAAATCGGAGGTCAGCAGTTAAAATTCCACCACTGTAAAGAGCACCGTACCTTTTGTTTGGTGCAAATGCAGTCGTGTTATCAAAAGTTACAATCAATGTTCAATAGGGAGGTAATTTTCAACCATCCCTGTAGATCAGATGTACAAATGAGTACAACTTTCTGGGGACAGCACAACACATTATTTTGATTATATTGTTAGAATATAGAGGAATAAAAATCACCCCCAAAAAACAAAACAGGTGGAGATAAAAAGTTACCAGACGACTTGATTTGCCTTTGACTTGATTTGATTTGATTTGAACCTAGGTCTGTTCCAAAGCCTTGCATCCATATAATTTTGTCCTCATTTTCCTTAACCATCCTAAAGCTAATCTTCCAGTGCTTGACGTATCGCAACGACTTCAATCTGATGCTACAACTTTCAGTCAGTGTAGAGGTGTCCACTGATGACGAGGACAACGAGGCGGCCAAACTGCTGGGCAGAGAGGTGCCCGAGGCTGAACGCTATGGTACTATCAACTAAACTATAATAATCGCATAATGGAAATCGAAAGAACCCTTGTCCAGGAGATTGAAAATTCACAATACCGGGATTTTAACTGCTGGACATGAATGCGCCTTGAGCATGCATCCTCATGGAAGGAGGCGCTATACAAGCCTTCTTCAACTTCCATCATCACCACACAGTATGAATGTCTTTCCTGTGATGAAAGGAAAGTAACAGTTTCTACGCTAAATTGAGGTGTGCCTGCAGCTGGACACTAAGGCGGTGATCAACTAAACACTTTACCATTACACCGTCTCCTCATTTATTTTTTTTGCTGGAAAGCAATAAGCCACCCAACTTCATGAACATTACACAGTCAGTCCTTAGACCTATAGATACAACACAAATGGGCCCTATCAAGTGTAGACACAGTGTGAATGAGAGAAAATGAAAGTGGGAGGAAAAGAAATGCCTGTACCATTATGTTCCTGACTATAAGCTGCTGCTGGTATGCTCTCCTCAGAGCCCTGCGGCTTATGGTCCCAGTGGGGCAAACATTAATGTTTTGGTTTGTTTTCTTTTTCTTGTCCCAATTTTTCCAATCTCCGGGATCCGGGACGTCCCGATTGGCAGACGGCATGAGTGATTCTGAATCTCCGAGGACAGAGATCATGCAGATGTTCGTACCGGGCGGAGAATATGACACCTTGGTTGGTTTCAGTGAGCAAGATCTGGAAGAAGAAGAATTCTAAAGGACACAAGATTTGGTTTTCAGTGTCTGATACTGGTAGATCTGTACAGCTTTTCTTCCATTTCTCCTCACTACTAAACAGGATGTTTTAAAAATGTATTTTTTTTTTTTTTGGTGGCTTGTAGTCCTGTAGCTGCTTTGGGGGAAGGGGGGAAGGGTGCTGGTTATGTACCGGTTTACCTTATAATGTGGAAAATACGGTGTCATGGTATATATGTTAACAGGAACAGACCTCTTTTCATCTTATCGCCGCCTGTGAAGGATACTGCTGTTATTTCCCTTTTATATAATATTCAGATACGGTAGTATTGTTTGGTTGTGGCGACAACTCATTTTACATGAGAGTGTGAGCGAGAGAGAAATAAGACTGTGTTTGCGTATATATATATACTGTATATATTTGTATATAAATGTGATCATTGCAGTCTTTTAAGGTGCAGGACACCCATGAAATAGTCATGCCCAATGGTATGAGGCATGTGAGTGTATGTGTGTGAGAGAGAGAGAGCATGTCTGTGTGTGCAAAACGCAGAACAAGAAAGCGAGACAGAACCTAGCTTGCTGGTTTGAACTTCTTTTTTTTTTTTTCTTTTTTTTTTTTTGGGTGGGGGGTGGTTGCGGTATCCCAAAGGCTGAACTTTTGAATTTTATTGTATGAGAATATGAACTCTTTGAATATTATCGACTGAAAATAAATACTGTGGTAATTCACTATCTCTTAGTAGTGAGTTATAAAAGTATTGTTTGGGGCGTGATATATATATATATATATATATATATATATATATATATATATATATATATATATATATATATATATATATATATATATATATATATATATATATATATATATATAGATAGTCTAACCACATTCATTTTGTTTCAAAAGGATTTTTGTAGAAAATTGCTGATATTTTTGCACTCTTGTGGCTTGAAAATAGATAATTTTTTTTGGCTTGAAAATAGATAATTTAAAAAAACAACGCTTGCTTGGTTTCTTTTTTGTTAGCAGTGGATTTATTTATTACGTTTTGTTTGCACTATTTTGCAATTAGTCTATGGATCTACTGTTACCAATGTTGAACAATTTTTACATGATGATGAGGCGCATTTTTTGTATTGTGTAGATTAGCCAGTAATCATTTTCAGTGTCTGGGTATTCTTCACACGAGGATTAGATCTGAATTGTTGTAGTTTTTGCTTTTGGTTTGAGAAGATTCCCTTGACTGTTTTTTTTTTTTTTTTTTTTTTTGGTGCAGTTCATATATACACAAACTATCACGTTTACCTAAGATGTGTTTACGCGATATGTTTATAAGCAATTACTTGGCAGATCTTGATGTTGTACAGGAGTTGTACATCCACAATAACACAGGGTTAAGTGAGATCTGACATCAGCAATTATCATTAATATCTACCTGAATATAGTTTTATTAGTATTTTCTTTAAAATGTTTTGTAGCCTTTGATTCAAGTTTGAAATTGTTGCTGCATGGTAAAATGTAGATATTGTTTTAAATGTAATGTGTGTGTGCTATTTTTGAAACATATATTTTACATAACTACTATTTTCAAGAAATGATCTTTTCCTGTATAGTAGTTTTTTGTTTGTTTTTTGTTTCTGTTTTTAAACTTTTATGATAATTATCAGTATATTAAAGTATTAGTGACTGAATATCTGCTTCTCTGTCTGATGGAGACTACATTACAATGAAACATACATCTATTTCTCTTTTTTTTTTTCTTCCTTTGTTTATGACAAATAGATCTGTTACACTGCCTGACTGATATTAATATTTTCCAATTATTTTCATATTCTTTAATTGTACTTTTATAACAACTAATACTATATTACTTATTAGTGACAGAATTTCTGCGTTATTGCCTGAAGGCCATACAATGTGAGTGAGTATAATGTTGAAATGTGAACGATTGAAATGAATGAATGCAGTTTTATTTATTTCAGAGCAAATCAACATTCCTAAATATGCCAACAAAGCATGTTCTCAAACCAGTGCCATTTTCATTGTTCCATATCTTTGTTGCTTTTTCTTTGTTTTTTTGTCCTTTTCAGTTTTGTTTTTTTCTCTTTCCTTTTTTTCAGTTGTAATATGTGCATGGTTCCCATTGGGCAGTTTTTAGTTTGATATGAGCTATTGGTTTTGGGTCAGTAGTATACAGTTTCTTCATTCTATTTAATATTTATACATGTATTACCATACATTTTCCGTCTTTCAAGCATGTTTGACATTTTGCATGTTAAAATGAAGATGTCTAGATTGGTCAAATGAATTGTTTATACATAGTTACAATACTATTTGAGAAACCTAAAAAATAATGTATATTTTAATTTAATTCAAATGCCAATCTAATACAGTGGAATCTCCGGTATACGTCTCTCTGGTATACGACTCCCTCCGTTATGTGACCTGAAAACTTCTGACGGACTCACTTCCAATAATAAATGACCTCTGGTATGCGACAACCTCGTTTATGCGACCAGCGACCGTGTCTTAAGCCCTTTAAAAGAGATATCAGTTAGTTTATTGTCTGTACCTTTCGTTTTTTCTCTCATGTTAGTGTACGTCTGCTGTTATCTGCTATTTCCGGTTCGCAAGTAAGGGACATTACTCACCTACATTGGCTTGTCAAAATGGCGTCGCGCTAGAGGAAAGTTTTGAGTTTGACAGAGAGAAAGTTTTTCCCTGTTCAAAATGTCTGAAGACACGACTGTTTTCTATTTTTGAAGTTGTGAATAAAAGACAAACGCTGATGAATGTAAAAATTATGACTACATACCCCTTCGAGCCTGACCCTTCCCCCCCCCCCCTCCACTCCTCTTTTCCGGTATAAGACCACTTCTATTATAGGACCGTTTTTTCTCAGATTTCGGACGGTCGTATACCGGAGGTTCCACTGTATTAATTGCAAAATGTGAGTTCACTGTGTAGTGAGGTGTTTTAAAATGTTTAGTTTTTGTGACACCTAATGTACATTCATGGCAAACTCCGGATGTTTTGTTATATGTTTTGTTGTTTCACTTTTTTTCTTTTGTTTAGAAATAATCGTCTTTTTTGCTTATTGTGTGTTCAACTGTTTGGTTGTCTTTGTATCCTGAAAGCGTTTTAACCTCATATGGCCAAAGTGATGAAATGAAGATAATTTTAAGCTCTTTAGAGTTGGCAGGTGAACTATATAAGTATGATTAACATGTGTGTATATAGGTGTGAAAGTATATTTCTATATTATGAATGTACTACATGATATTTTTTCCATTTTAATTTTGCCAACCTAGAATTCATGATTTGTGTATGATTTCATAAGTGCCAGTCTGTGTTGTTGCAAATAGAGATTTCTTGACTTGGTGTAGTGAGTTCCTTTGAAGAAGGGCGTTTTACAAATGCTATAATTATTATGTACATGAATGCATTATTACCATTACCAGTCATATACACAACTTGCTACAGGTATGGTACAATGATGGGTACTACATTTTGACTACAGTGAACTCTCGCTACTTCGTGGTTTGACATTCACGGATTCACGGATTTTTTTCATTATACAGGGTGTTCCAAAAGTCTTGGGCACATTTGAAGTCCCCATATCTCAATTACAGTGGAACCTCTCTACACGACCTTGAAAATGTTGACAAAAATCGGTCTTTATAGAGAGGGGTCTTTATAGAGAGGGGTCTTTACAGAGAGCATAATGGCCTTTTCTTGAATCAATTTGCCAGTGATCGGAATATTCTTTCTTCTAGCATCCAGAAACCAATCCCAAACTTTCTCATTTACTTCCGAGTATGTTGTCTTCCTCCGTTTTGATCGCGTACGATCGGCATTATCACCACTTTCCCACCTTTTAAGAATGTCATCTTTGTCTCGGATAATTCCTTGAATTTGTGTTTTTCCAACTTTAAGACTCTTTGCGATCGCAATGGCAGTCCCTCCTTTTTTGTGTCTGTTTACAACATTAACTCGATCTTCCAGAGATACAAATTTTCTTTTCTTTGTAGACTCCATCATCCCATCGCGCTTTCTTTGCTTCTTCTCAGTGCAGCGCTCGTGATGTGAATAAAGTGAAATGCAAACCCCAAACGAATTAGAATCTAGAATGTGACGTTACAAGATGACGTCAAACTTATAGAAGATTACTTTATCGGCTGGCGTGTCACATATAGGTACCTGTCTGACTGTGCTGAACAAGATCGTAGACAGTTTTTATTGTGCAGTCATGCCGAGAAAGTCGCTATACGGTCTGCAAAGATCGGTCGACGTTATAGCGAGGGAGTCGCTATACTGATGACAGCAATATAAGGAAATACATCGGTTAAAATAAAATGGGTCGTTGTAGCGGGGGAGTCGTTATAGAGGGGGGTCGTTGTGAGAGGTTCCACTGTACTATGAATGGTGGTAAGATAAAAGTTGTGCCATTTTAAAGCTAATTACATTAAGTTTTTTGTAAAGCTGTTGATTTTTTTATTTCTTTTCAGACTCATTAATGGCCTTCACTCAATCAGAAAATGCAGGGACGCGTTTGGCAAGAATTTGACTATCGGCTTGATGTGTGTCGTGTGACCAATGGTGCTCACATTGAACATTTTTGAACATTCCATGTAAAACTTGAGATTACAAGCTTTCTGAATTTACCAGAAGCGTTTTTATATTCTTAATAGTTTCGGAAATATTCAATGTCAAAATGTGCCCAAGACTTTTGGAACACCCTGTATGAGAAAATATATTGCGGAATTTCCTGAAAATTTTGAAAATAGTCGTGATATACGATGTTTTATAGCTTAACATTTGTGCCTGTGTACTGTATGTACATACTGTAGATATCTGTACGTTACTGTAAAGGGTGGTTTGTTGACAGTACGTAAAGGGAGGGTTTTAAAAGTCCGAAAACACGTTAAATAAATATTGTAAATATTGTGTCCCTACTTCGCAGATTTTCAGCAATCACAGCTGGTCTCGAAACCTATCTGCTGCAATAAACGAGGGTTCACTGTAATTCAACTAACGTGCTTAATTCATGGTTCAGAATACTGTGAGACAAAATAAATTCGGAGACCCAGGCTTACCTTTGTTTCATTCTGCTGTCGAGTAACTTACGGAGTGATGCAATGAAAGGTACATTAATTTTAACTCATCGTCTAAAGTGCTTCAAGTCTTTTGTTTTCATTTTGTTGCTGCATTCCAAAATGTATTCTATCTTCCTGTTCTTTTTCTGTCCAATATGTATCATTCTTTCTTTCAATCTCCCCTCCACCCCAAGCCCCCAGCCACTACGCATTATCATTCGTCTTCAGTTTATTGTTTGCATATATTTCCCCGTCCCCAAACTCCAGTCAAAAAAAAAAAAAGTGCAATACAAAACATTTAGAAATGAGAGAATTTATCATGGAGTATAAATGGTAATTTGATACAAGTTAACATACAGTGAGATTCAATGAATGCCCGATTGGGATTTTTTGTTGTTCTTTGTCATGGAGTACTTTTGTTTATTATTTATTTGTTCGTCACATGAATCTTGATTTTGGATTGTCTGTTTCTTCATTATTTATTGGTTTATCAGTTTCTTGGTATTTGTGTTTTTGTTTGTAAACATACAATGAAGATTGCATATATTCAAGTCTGCTTCGTTCCAATGTCACTAATATTCAACTTACCCTCTCATCCCAGGTTCTTTTGTTTTTGCGACAAGAAAATTAATTAATTAGCGATAAATCAGTTTCTAAATAGATAAAATTAATAAGCAAAGAAATAAATCAATCAATACAAATATAGAAAGCAAGAAAGAATCAATTATATTAAAAAGACCAGATCTAAACAAGTTATCCTTTCAGCTAGAATACATCCAAACTTCACTGTGGCAGACTGCGCATGTAACATTTTATGAACTGAAGTTAATGTTTTTGTTATTGATTGTATTTCTCAAGTTTTGTTCATCTCATCGTGTCTTCAGGTTTTAATTGTCAATTCTATGTTATTATTTAACATATTTGAATTTATGATCTAAGTTTTTCATTACATTTTTTTTTCCAGCTCGATGTATGTTTACACTTTTACTTCACTTTATTCTGTAATTATTTATTTTTGAACATGTGTTTCAAATGTTATATCACTTCCAAAAATTATGTCTTTGATTCCATGTTTTAACCATTTTTTTCAGTACTGAGATTAATGAAATTTGATGCCCTAAGATAAAATAAATCCACATAAATGCTTCTTGCATTTGTGGACTCTGTACAAACTGTGAGAGATAATGCTTTTGGATTTTATCTAAACTCCCCGTTTTTCTGTCTTTCCAGAGTACAGTTACAAAGACGCTGGAAAATTTGCAATTGTCTACGTGGATATACATTAGATTTTTTTAAAAATGAAGCCATTAATAAAACTCGTATGAAAAACAATTATTTAGATACACAAATGCGCACACACACACACACACACACAAGAATAACATTGTTGGAGTTGACAGATGAAAATAAAAGAAAGGGGAAAAAAGGACAGTTTTAGTGCAATAATTATTCAAATAAACTAGCTACTAGTTCTTTTTCATTTAATTTAAGCAAATGCGTAACTCATGTGCCAGACAAAAAATATAAATGTTTTATTTTAATGTTATCATGCACATATGTTCATCACCACTGAATTTCATCAAGCTCATTATACAAGAGAAGAAAAACTTACACAAATCACACTTTAATGTAAAGTAATTATGAATTCTACGGTCTATTTTTGTGAATTCAAACAAGCATAATATAGTCTCGAGGAAAATCTTAGCAAATTCACTCAAGCACTGGCATGATAAAACTCACTCTTACACAGCAAATGTGATTTACAACAGTCACTCTTATATAGCAATTATGATTTCTCCTACTGTCTGTCTTCAAATGATTTGTATCAATCATTTTCTCTGCAAACACACAAAGACATAATTAACAATTATACATAAGCCACATCATCCTGCCATCAGAACAAGCAGATCTCCAGCACATCACCAGAAAATGAACTTGAGAAAGCTCTCCATATTTGCATATACACATCCATACCCAACAATAAACACACACACACACACCTATCCCTGTGGCATAATTCTCTCTTCCGACACTACCTCAGCCTTCAAAAGCCCACACCTATAAAATACATCCCTACGCCACTAGACTTGCTTAATCGCTCCACAAATGCACACGCAAACACACACACGCCTCCCATTATCTCAAGCCTTCAAACCTCATACCCATCCCCATGTAAAACATCCCAATTGTACAAGACTATTTTGTCTCTCCTACAGTACTACTCGTTTGAGGCTGACTACTCGTTTGAGGCTGACCACTCTCTTGGGGCTCAGGGTCAGCGCTGGAGTCAGTATCTATGTTGGCACAGGACGTTTTGGGTGTGTTGGCGGGTGTGTTTGGCGGTACCAGGTTTTTGCCAGGGAAGAGGGACTGTAAGGAGCGGGCCGCCTCGGGGTTCTCCGACAGCCACTTTTCGGCTGTGTTCTGCTTCAGCCAGTCGCTGCTCTTGATCTGACTGTTCAGGCTCCGTAATAAGTCTTCCAGCTGTTCCTGCCTTTCCACCGAGTCTGTAGAAATAATAAAATCAAGTTGGAGGATGGGTCCGGGGGAAGAAGGACTGTTGTTTTATAAATGACCCGTTCACTACCCAAAACAGTTGCTCAAAAAATGAGATGTTTCTAAGAAACAAAAATTCAGCTATGTTGTCAAAAGAACTTTAAAAAAAAAATATAGTAAAAAGGGTAAAGGTAGTCCCATAGCCTTATGGCCGTAGGGTAGCGTGATGTTGGAGATTACACTTATCTTGGGCCAGCGTAATGAGGGTGATGCCCACCCTTAAGAGAGTAGGTACTCAGTCACAGTTGAGTCAACTGGGGGCGTTGTTATTTGTCGCTTCACATTTTGCGGTCACCCATCCAAGTGCTAACCGCACTGGACGCTGCATAACTTGCGACACAGTAGCGAGTTTTCCAACCAGTGCGCTATAAAACATAGCTATACTGTATACTCTCATTCATTTTTACATTTGGCTGCCATGACCTTTTGATCACTGCCTTTAAAATAATGGCGATTGGCAAATGGCATCTCTGTAGGCTAGCACTGAGATTTATAACGTTATTCTAAACAATAAACTCATCATGAAACAAGAATACTGTTTAACATTGAACTTCTAAATATTATTTCTACATGTTATAGAAAATCAATGAAAATATTGAAACTGCCAGTCTTGACCAAAACCAGTCAAGGGTCCATTATGTATGAATGCAGATGCACAATTGGTAATTTTCTTATGTAAAAAAAAAAAGAAGAAAACAACAGAATTACAAACATTAAAAAATTAAAATAACAGAAATAAAATCATCATTATTTTTTTTTTTAATGTATAATACAGGCTGCAGAACAGTCCAAGGAAAAAAATCTCTGAAGTCCGGCCGGGACCCAGGGGCCGCCGTAAGGCCCCTGGTGAGGTTCAAGGGCCGCCGTAAGGCCCCTGGTGAGGTCCAGGGGCGAAGCCCCGGTGGGAGGTCCGGGGGGCAAAGCCTACCTGAAGCCGAACGTTTCATAGCATTTGAAACCCTAAAAGAATGCTTTTCGTGAGAGATAAACTTGAATTTTTGTTGTTGTTGAGAATATTCATAGATTGGCATTATTATTATTAATATCCTCACAAACACAAAAGCAAAACTTACTTGAAAACTGGCAGAAAAGCAATCTTCATATCAAACAGCAAAACAAATTACTGGCGTACTGGAGTCTCAAAAGCATTGTGAAGCACGAGTTCATAGAAGTTACAACTCAGTATAAAGCATTAGTTTATTAAATTTTCAAATCAGAAGCAGGCAAAGTGTCAAGGTTAGTGTCAGCAATTCTACTTCTTGAAAAAAGAAGAAATTGATGTCTGTTTTCTTTTGGTACTTCTAGGAGGTACAGGGGCAGTATTCTGTTCACAGACATCGTCTTCCACAACAAGAAAATCTGAATGTGATTCATACAGTCTTTTGGCAGGTGACTTCTCAGAATCAGGACTGGGACATGGACGCTTTCTGCCTCTTAGTTCGCTCTGACTGCTAGCTGTAATCACATCTACAGTCGCTGCATTCTTTAGAGACTGCATGTGTGCTGACTTTGCTATTGAAGCCTGGATTAGCAGGTCCTCTTTGTCAGCTTTCTTGGAGGCAGGTACAGCAGCACCAACTCTCTCTCTTTTGTCAGTTGTCACAGCCCTGTTCCTCTCTTGTCGATCCTGCCTGCCTTTGTATGCATTTTTTATGTGGAAACACAATCTCTTGCATACATGATCTCGAATAGGGTCTCTCTTCTTGAAGGCTTCCACAGCAGACTGACCGGTCGCCTTCAGATGAAACTGGATAGTCTGTAGGGCCTGATAGGTCTCACTTGTCATGTGTCCTGATTTTTCATTCATCAGGTCTCCCATTGAACTAAATGAAGATTCAACAAGAGGTCCATGAAATGAAGACGGGAGTGCTTTGGCAGATGCAGTCAAGTTTGGGTACATCTTATTGTCAATTTCACGCCAGTATTGGTCGACAGGCACATCTTGGCAAACTATGCTTTTATCCAGGTTGTACCTGCGAATCTCTTTGTCATATGCTGTGCGATCTCCGCAGAAGTGGCTGGGCATCTTCTTTAGGTACGTTAAACATGCCCTTGTTCCTCTGACCTGTGGATCTAAGGCTGCACAAATTTTGACAGCATCATTCTGCAAAGGCAATTTCCGTTGCAGAGATTCTGCACACGCAACGTATGACTCTCTCACTTGCTTCAAGAACTCGTTTTTTATGCTTGATCCTTTTTCCTTCAATATATTTTCACAGACACGGCGCATTTCTTTTCTATTACCATAATGGCGGCCCAAATAAGGTGGAACAGTGACCGGATTTGCAAAGGTCGGGGAAAAAATTGCTACCCTCCAAAAAAAAAAAAAAAATCTCGGAACTTCAATTTTTTTTTCTCGGGACGGCAATTATTTTTCTCGGAAAATCGCGGATCCGAGGAGAGTTCTGCAGCCTGATAATAATAACAATCATCATCATTATTATTATCATCATAATCTTCAGCACCAGCACCAGCATCATCATCAGCATCAGAATCAATAAATAAACACATTGGAAAAGCCTCCATTTATCTAACATGGCACCCAACGTACCCTGACTTGTTGATGCTTGATGTTCCTCATCTGTTGCATCTTTTGGAGGAGATGACATGGTTAATTGGTCACTAAAAATAAAATGTCGGAAGCAAAGTTACAACAAGAACACTCGCATAAATGTGTATATGTTATATGTATACATATTATTATTAGTAGTATTATTTTGAATATTTCTAAAGAAAATATATATATATATATATATATATATATATATATATATATATATATATATATATATATATCTATATCTATATCTATATCTATATATATATATATATATATATATATACTGCTGCCATGGCAAGGTTGAAGCCAATTTGGAAAGACAGGACAAATCAGTCTACATTCCAAGGTAAGACTGCTGCGCTCCCTTGTAATCTCCATCTTCCTATATGCTTGCGAGACATGGACCCTCACAGCAGATCTCCAACAAAGAATACAAAGCATGGAGATGAGGTGCTACAGAAGACTTCTGGGCATTTCCTATACCCAACTCATCACCAACGACGAAGTCCGACAGACCATCACACAAGCCATTGGACAACACGATGGCCTGCTCACAGTAGTGAAAAAACGTAAACTCCGATGGTATGGCCACGTCACCAGATCATCAGGTCTTGCAAAGACCATCCTGCAAGGCACAGTGCAAGGAGGTAGAAGAAGAGGGAGACCGAAAAAGATGGGAGGACAACATTCGAGAATGGACTGGTTTGACACTGAGCGAAACAATCGGGGTTGCTGAGGACAGGGATAGGTGGAGTATGCTGGTTAAACGATATCTGTGATGCCTCTATGACCTCCGAGACCTACGGGATAGAATATCTATCTATCTATCTATCTATCTATAATATATATATATATATATATATATATATATATATATATATATATATATATATATACATATATATATATACATATATATATATAAACAAAAAAAAAAAGCATTTGACCAAGTCTTGCATGCAGCTCTGTGGGTAACCATGAGAGTACGACATCAGCCCTAAAATTATTGAAGTTATCAAATGCCTGTATGACAAGGCTACCTGTGCAGTCCTCCACAACAACGCTATCGAGAACTGGTTCAGAGCAACAATCGGTGTGCGTCAAGGATGCCTACTCTCTCCAACACTCTTCAATATCTTCCTAAAGTGCATCAGGTCAGATGCCCTTGCAGATCACGATGGCACAGTCAGCATAGGGGGTAGAGCAATCTCCAAACTGTGTTTTGCGGATGACATTGATGGATTGGTTGAAGAGGAACAAGAACTTGAACAGCTATTACAGAGGCTTGACACCACCTCCAGAGCTTTTGGAATGGAAATAAGTGCAGAGAAGACCAAAATGATGACCAACAACACCAATGGCATCAACACGGAAATCAAAGTCCAAGGCCAACCCCTCAACACAGTGCATAGCTTAAAATATTTAGGAGCCATTGTATCAGCACAAACAACTGCTACCCTGACAAGTTTGAAGCCCATTTAAAAACACAGGACCATCAGTCTACACTCCAAGGTAAGGCTGCTGCTCTCTCTTGTCATCTTCATCTTTCTGGACCCTCACAGTCACAGCAGATCTACAACGAAGAATATAAACATGGAGATGAGGTGCTACAGAAGACTTCTGGGCATTTCCTATACCCAGCACATCACCAACGATGAAGTCCGACAGACCATCACACAAGCCATTGGACAACATGATGACATGCTCACAGTGGTGAAGAAACAGAAACTCCTATGGTATGGCCACGTCACCACAGCATCAGGCCTTGCAAAGACCATCGGGCAAGGCATGGTGCAAAAAGGCAGAAGAAGAGGGAGAAGGAAAAAGAGGTGGGAGGACAACATTCAAGAATGGATGGGTTTGACACTGAGCAAAGCCATGAGGGTTGCTGAGGATAGAGAAAGATGGGGTACGCTGGTTAAACGGTCATCTGTGGCGCCCGAACTACCTTCAAGTTACGGGATAGGATAGGATTATGAATATTTATGTCCCTAATTTAAGCTTAGCTCTAGGAGCTTACATGAGTACAGAACAACTTTAACTATAAAACAAAACGAGGAAAACTCATTAACTATTAACAGAAACCAAGTTATAAATAAAAAACTAATGACTCTAACACACACTCTCTCTCTCTCTCTCTCTCACCCACTCATGCGCACCCACGAACTATGGCTTTGTAGATCTGTTTCATCGATTTGAATCAGTGGAAGTAAAATAATCACTTTTAAGAGAGGATTTAAACATCTGAATTGAAGATTAATTTCTGAGAGAAAAAAGGCAGTTTGTTCCAAATACTAAAGCAGTGTAGCACGTTCACCATACCTATGATTTCGTATGCACAGAGGGAACTAAACACAGATGGGTGTGAGAGGAAGAGCGAAGTTGTCTAGAAGATATATAAATGCGAAGCAGGTCAGCAATATATTGAGGAACAGTGGAGTTGAGGACACTGAAGCAAAGGGATTAAACTTAAGGCTGAATAAGGCACTCCACAGGAAGAGACAGAAGAAGAGGAGTGAAATGGTCAAATTTACTTGAGCTGAACAACAGAAACTGACTGCAGCAACCATCTATTAGATTAGAAGTTATAGACAACGTTTATTTATGTTGGAGGCATGTCACAATATGAATGCTATTCTGTGAAATGTCTGCAGTGTAACACAGTGTTTATTTTTTCGCTACAACCACCTCAAAAGTGATAAATGTAATAAAACTAAGCCGTTTCTAGACTTTCAAAACCATCAGTTAAATAATAAGGAGTCTAGGCTTTAATTTCCAATAACTTATACTATTCAAATACTTACCGAATTTGTGTAAAATTGAAACAAACTTTCAACTGTGTGGTTGGTTCCCATAAACGAGTTGAAAGATGTAACAAGGGACGCTATTCACAATAACTTCCTTTGACCTTCACCTTAGTGACACCGTGAAAAAGGAAACGCACACACCCAAACCCACACAAAATAATGTAATCTTAATTTCAGAGCTTTTGAGTTTGACCACAGGCGCTTTAACCAATAAGAATGGGCCCTCAACAAGAATTATTTTAGACCCCCACCCTCCCCCACCCCTCCCGATAGCGGCCCGGGATCCACACAATTTTTGCCTCGGGTCTATTCTTCTTGGTTAATGCGCCTGTGGTTTGACTATATTAAAATCAAAGACTGGATGTTTGTTGAAAAGTAGTTATTCTTACACATTGCGTGTATGTTATATTTTCAGTATCTATTATTTGACAAATGTTCTGCACGATTTGTTACTGGAATTTGAACAGCTCAATTATTTTGCGAAACTGGAGGCGGAGGTGGAAGAAGAAGAAAGGGAAGTAATTTAAGGATGAAGAAAAAGAAAAAGCTTTAATTATTTATTTATTTGGGTTCAAGTAGATTTTAGCATCCCCACAAATTACTAATCAATGATCAAATAATGAGAATCAGAGATTGAATATTACCATACACCTATTTTATGTTGTTTTGATTTGTATTGTTTTGTTAAGAGAAAGTTAATTAGATATTCATTAGTTACAGTGTCCAGCGGACTGCAAAGAGCCAAATCAAGACTACTACTTGGTTGAAAAAAGGACTCACCCCTGATCCGTATAAAACATCTGCTGAAACAACCCTGGTGGTAACACTGAAGGTACTCCACCAGGCGGTCACTTTACAATAAAGGCATCCCATGCTCAGGACGCTGCATGAGACTATAATTTATCGAACCCCCGTTTACAAAATCAAAATAGAATATAAACATCATTATAACATTTCAACAAAACAAATACATATGAAATGTCTACATTGCTAAATACAAATATAATAGGAAACCCTATAGTAACCTTTTGGCAGAAAGCGTCCAATACATGTATTCCCAAGCTGACCCAACAGACCTCATACACAAATGAGCAGTTTTGGAAGAGTTTTCAAGAAAAAAGGTAGGTGACTAGTCTAGTGAAGAAGATAGTATATTAGATTGATAGAACAGATTAGGAATGAGAAAGAACAAAGGAGAAAGACAGCAACAGTGGGAATTTAAAGCACAAAATTTCCAGAAAGTGGGGATACTATATTTATAAAGAAAGTCTAGTGAAGAAGATAGTATAGCAGGCATGCCTACCCTCAATTTGAAGTTTCAGTATTACCTTTTTCAAATTTCAGTATTACTATTACGATTTCCGTATTTACTTTTACTACCTATTGTTTTTGCACTCATCCTTTTTGATATTATTCGAAGAATCCAGTGATAAATTGATTTGCTGCCACAATCTTCTTTTTCTTCTCCAAAGCCTCGTAATTCTTGATATGATGTGGGCCTTCTGCGTGCCACTTGATGTCGTTCATATCACCGACGGAGATGCCAAACTGGTTGGCACAAATCGTACTTTTGAGTCAGTGCTCTGGCGAATAACGAAAGTACATTTTTCCGAATACGAGGCAAGATATGTCTGCCCATTGCACGGTTTCTTTGAAGATTCAGATTCACGATCACTTTGCTTTGCCATTCGTTTGGACGCCATGTTTTGAATTACTGTCTCACAAGCACCGCTCTTCACTGCGACTGTGCAAAAACTCGTTCGGCAAGAGAAGAACAACAAAGCTTTATGTCCTATAATAAAATTATTATAAAACAATAAAACGGGGGTCAGTAAACCCCATTAGGACGTCAAAGAAAAGCCAAATACCAGTCTTTCCCATGTCTGGACGCAGGAGGTGGAGGATAAAATTAAATGAGACTAAAAATGTTTAAAATTTAGGTTAAAAGGTTTTAAAGGGGATAATAATTATAAAAACTAGATTAATAATAACACTCAACCAAAACTAATTAATCACAATAATGTGGTCAGTCTAACGACACAAAGACCACCCAGACAAAAAATGCCCAAAACCAAGTGGGCCGGCAAAAGATAAAAAGAGATAAATTCTCTAGCTAAAATACCCCAGTTTTACAGCCCCTAAAATCGGGCCACAACAGCTCTGGATTTCAATCCAGGGGGACTGAGATATTATTATCGTAGATTAAAATGATAAAGAATCTAAAATTAAGATTTAAAAAAGTGCCTTTACCGATTAGTAAATTATTTAAAGGCAGTATATCTATAGAACAAGTACATTTTAAGATCAGTACTGGGAAGTATTCCTTTCTCTAAACAGGAATTGCTTTGTAATTAACCAATAAGGTTCAATCAATAATAAAATCTGGTTAAAATTTAAATTGGTGTGTCTAAGATTCAAACGTTTATTTAAAATTATTCAGGGGCCATGAAAAGCCCTGATCATAACGAGGAAGGTCGGACATCAAACAAAATTGATTCCTCTTATTTAAAAAAAATAAAAAAAACAACAAAAAAAATCGTTCGGCAATAGAACAACAAAGTTTTACGTCCTATAATAAACTTATGTTAAGGAGGAACAACGAAGCTTAACGTCCTATTGCATCAGCGTTAAGGACGATCACCACGTCGCCACCCTGACAACAATGATTATCATCATCATATCAAAGATGAGATCCTACGGATCTCTCAAAATTATGTTAAACTTCGGTCAAAGAGCTTATATACTTAAAAAAACTTCGATGCCACATCGACTGCGCATTGCGGCATT
The DNA here is from genome assembly GCA_036898135.1 of Oncomelania hupensis. Classification (NCBI taxonomy): domain Eukaryota; kingdom Metazoa; phylum Mollusca; class Gastropoda; order Littorinimorpha; family Pomatiopsidae; genus Oncomelania; species Oncomelania hupensis. The sequence goes on from CM072524.1 coordinate 42,156,300, forward strand.
AAACCAGGTTCGGCTGTCTTCGGAAAAAGGTCACGCGGTGCATTAGCCATTACCACAGGCCAATGAGTTCGATTTTTTTTGCAATGTTGTTTTTATGTATTTCCGGACCGTGAAACAAGTATCCGTATTTTCCATAGCGCTTGCCGAGTTTGTCAAATTTCCGGAACAAATACGGAAATTCTGTATGGGTAGGCATGCCTGGTATAATAGATTGACAGAACAGAGTAGGAATGAGAAAGAACAAAGGAGAAAGACAGCAACAGTAAGAATTTAAAGCACTAAATTTCCAGAAAGTGGGGATACTATATTTATAAACTAATAAAGAAACCCCCGGCACACCTGCGGGGGTAGAGAGAGAGAGAATTACACAGTGAACACGGTTATATTCATATGCCATTGTATTTTTGCCTTGTAAACAATGATCAAATTGGAATACAATTAAATGAGCTCAAAATATCAAATTATATAATGTACAGCTTTCAACTTACAAAAAATGTAAAAAAAAATCATTAACATCACTGCAGCTAGAATTAAATACGCGAATAAAGAAAAAAATAATAAAATAAATTGCATACAAAAATCAGTAAAATTAAATCAGTAAATAAGAAGATAAATAAATAAATAAATAAATAATACTATGAATTTTATGAAATGGTAAATATAAAGTGTATGATCTGCACAGTTATTATATTCATGGCACTTTTCCTTCTTGAAGCAAAAAGGAGCCATTTAACATATTTACAGAGGATGATTTTCTATACAGGTACAATGGTAATAAGATGCCATATGTTTCACATCATAACACAGCACGATAAGCTGGAGAAGCCTCACCAAGCCCACCCATACGACCCTATCTCACTACAGATTTCCTAATACTGAAAGTACAGTATGCATCCATTATCACAATAACCTTTGGGATTTATTGAATCATTCTTATATAGCGCTTCTCCAGCCCACGCGCTGGCCGATACCGGATTTCACTCAAGCTGCCAGAGGCGTTCATGTGCTGCCCTATGCGCACAGTCTGACGCTCAGACTGTGGCCACCGGAGATGGGGAGAAGAGAAAACTGTACACTAAGGCAACCATCAGGCTAATTGAAACAATAAGATGGCCAGTGCTCACAGCCAATGATTGGTTTGCAACTCGCAGAAGAGAAAGAACCCCAAATTTCTCTGGCTTGGACAGCAAATATGTATATCCGTTTAAAAAAAAAAAGGGATTACTAAGTGGATGAAAGGGATGGAGGAGGAAGGGGGAGGAGTTACTTGGAAAGCTGACCCTGTGGACAGCGAAATTAATACTTCTCTCTCTCTCTCTCTCTCTCTCTCTCTCTCTCTCTCTCTCTCTCTCTCTCTCTCTCTCTCTCTCTCTCTCTTTCTCTCTCTCTCTCTCATTTTACCTTCTACTGAGTGAAATGAACAATTACATTGATGAAATTTTAAAACAATTTTTTTTAAAAAAAGATCCTCAGCATATCTAGACTGCATTGTAAATCTTGTATGGCATATCACAACTGCAGTATTAGAACACGTCCCAAGCATTTAAGTAAATATCTGATCATCACCAAGGTCACATATAATTCTTTGTGTCAGTCAATATTTGCAACAATCATTTGAACTCGTTCATCATTCTTCTCCCAATAAATGTAATCATTGTTGAGGGAAAATAATGAGGATGACGATGATAATGATGATAATGGTGGCAGTGACGTGAACAATGACGATGATGATGATGATGAGAATGACGGAGGAGATGCACACATTTTATAACACTAGTGTCCATGAAAGAACGTGCACTTTCTTTTATTCAGAATTCCAGTCTTGCCACAGTTCTACAACCAGTCCAGGTTTTGCTGTTGTTTCTCTCACATCACAACACAATCCTTATTGCTCAGCTTTTGGCCATCTGAAAGAGAAAAATACTAATTTACAAAATAAATAACACTTTTCAGATGCGCAATAAGACTTAGACCATATATCAGCAATGTAGATCTCTGGGTGTATATATTAAAACTACAAATGAGTTCAGATTCATGTACAATTAACTGACCTTTGCCAAATTTGGCCTTGATGTCCGAGTCACACTGTGGACACTTGGATTCTCTGACACAGTTGCGACACAGTGCGCGATGTCCGCAAGGCACTAGCAGGATTTCCGCTTCAGGAAGAAAGCACTTTCGACACAAATTTTCAGAACTGACACTCAAGCCACCAAAAGACGTTCCTATCTGTGTCACATTGCTAGAGCCAACCATTTTCCTGAAAGTAAAAAACAATGTACAATTAAATTGGGAAGTGAATATCCATCTACTTTAGTTCTCCCTATGACAAAAATTAATATCGGTGTACCTGAAAGAATCTGCTGTGAGCATAAAATTACAGAAAATATATTTCATTTGGGATAAGGTTTTGTTAACACCAGCCATAACCCTATAAAGGTAACCCCAAAGTTGTTTGCTAGGACCTCTAGTCCTGGCCTTAACCCTAAATTACCTAAACTCTGACCCTACCTTAATCTCTAGCGTTCTGTCGATAATGCCATCATGCACTGATAATTTTATTGGGGTGGAAAAAGGTATGATGTGTCTCATCTGCTATTCATCAAACAATCTTAAGTTAGTTATTATTATCAATAAGTTAGAATAAAAGTTAAAGCTTGAGAACCTGTGACATTAACCTTGAAATCAGGTCATTCAATCACTAATAATTCTTTTTTAAATCCTTGCGCTGATAACTTTCTTGGGGTGGAAACATAAACTTGCTTGGTATGATGTGTCTCATCTATTATTCATCAAACAATCTTAAGTTCGTTGTTATTATCAAAAAGAATAAAAGTTAAAGTTTGCGACCCTGTGACATTGACCTTGAAATCAGGTCATTCAATCACTAATAATTCGATTTTTTAGCTCTCATGGATATACACCATGCATTCTACCAAGCTTGGTAATTTGTGAAAGATAAAATAGGTTCTGGGTAATTATCCACTTCAAAGTTTTGCACAGATCATGGACAAACAGACATTTTATTTTTATATATGATTTTTGAACTTATATTTAGGACTCAGAACTGAAAATAAATATTTAAAAAAAAATATTTTTGGGGGGTAAGTACACATAGACTCATGTTGCAGTTGTATGCTTGTGATTCAGAACCTGCTGAAGATTTAGAAAGAGTGCAACAAAGAAAGAATGCAAAAATCTTCATACAAGTTTACAAGAACGCATCTACATAAGCCTCAGAAACCATCACGAAGTCCTTCATGTGATGAGCTTACCCATCTCTGATAAATTTCTTGATGGCTTCTTTGACGTTGTCTACAATGCAGACATCTAATGGAGTAACACCGTCATTATTCTTGGCATCCGGATCTGAACCGTTCTGGATCAGGAAGCAGGCTATTTGAGTTCGAGTCTCTTCCTTCTTTTTAGACCCTCCGCCAAGTAGTGCCTTGAACTGTAAGTTTAAGAGAAAAGAAAGAAAAGTTGTAAGGGAATGGAATAATATCAATGATAAACTTAGAGAAATTAGTTCCAACACATGAGATGATTGTCTTCAGTTTGGTGAGAGTCACTGCCAAGCTTAAACACGACAAATGAATATGAATATTTTTGGATAATGTGGAGGGCAATAGCTGAGAGGAGGGGAAAGGAATGATCAATGAAGGGAGAGAGGGATGGGGGGGGGGAGGTGAGGAGAAGGGAGGGGCCTATGTCCACAAACCATAATTACGCAGAACCTTGGAGCATCCAGGCTGAATGCATTGGTGCAACAGTGGTACCATGCTGTAAAGACTGCATGGGGGTGTTCAGGTGCTGTTGATAAGGGTTTCAGACCACTGATGTCCTACCCCAGGACTAGGCAGTGATCCTTTTGTAGCAATGGACTTTGACTTTTGGTGAGAACTCTTATTCTCCTGGTTAATCAGGCCACCCGATTCATTAAACTGTTACATGCATGGTGAGCGTGTACGTTGGTTACAGATCACTGTGCTATGAGTCTGATTTAGGAATAAAGCAAGTATGTAGCATCCATTATTATTATTGGGGTACATGTTTCGTCTCTATTTTTTTTTCCATATAAAAACTATTTCAGCATATAATATTCTAATAATATAAATTTTAATATTTTGTAATATCACGTCAGCTTAGGACTCACCAAATCCAAGTCTTGAACTGCCAGTCCAACAAGAACCACATGTAGTGGTGTGTTTCCCATGATGTCTTTTGCATTGACATCAGCACCTGAGTATAATCAATAAATAATTTAATCAAACAATAAATTAATAAACAATTCATTCAATACTTTAATCAATCATTATAATGGATTAACTAATTAGATAAATCAATTTCACTCAAACGTAAAGAGTTTTACAAGCAACTGAAGGGTTTAATCTTCAATAATGGTATTGGATGCAGTCAATTAAAAATGTTAAAAGTAACATTTGATTTCCTGTGGTGACTTCTGCTAACCAGTTTTTGAAACAAAAGCTTAATAATGTTAACTCTTTCTCCACGATTATCCTTTGTACATGGACCATCGCTGTGTCGAGTTTCATTGATATAATTGCATCATGACAAACGGACAAAATTCCCCACTACTAAAACTCAGTAAAGTTTAAAAAAAAAAAAAAAAGCAAACAAAGAAACTTAATTAAATAATAAATAAACAAACTACCCATACAGCCTTGAATATTGGAACAATATTGCATGGATTTTGGGTCTTCATTGGAATCCAACTACAATGTATTTCGTATGTGGATCCAATACAGCGGTTCGTTGCTTTCACGATATAACGGTGCGCATGAGCAGTGATAGATTGGATCATTTTGAGCAAATTTGCTTGGATATTGTCCCTGCTTTGGAATCCAACTACAATGCATTTCGTATGTGAAGCCAATACTGATTGACCCTCCTTGCTTTTGCGGCAACTGAGTGAACATGGCCGGGCAATACAAGTTCAGACACGATTTGCTCTGCCACTAGTTTTCCCACCACCCCTTCAAAATAAAATAATATATTATAAATAAATGAATAACATAAACATACCTCAATAACCTGGCCTAACACCCAATTTTAAAAAAAAGATTGAGCTGAAAAAAATTTAATACAGTTATAAAGTCCTATCCTATCCTATCCCGTAACTCGGGGGTCGTTGGGGCACCACAGATGATTGTTAACCAGCGTACTCCATCTTTCCCTGTCCTCAGCAACCCTGATGGTTTCACTCAGTGTCAAACCAGTCCATTCTCGAATTTTGTCCTCCCACATCTTTTTCGGTCTCCCTCTTCTTCTACCTCCTTGCACTGTGCCTTGCAGGATGGTCTTTGCAAGACCTGATGATCTGGTGAAGTGGCCATACCATCGGAGTTTTCTGTTTTTTCACCACTGTGAGCAGGTTATCGTGTTGTCCAATGACTTGTGTGATGGTCTGTCGGACTTTGTCGTTGGTGTTGTGCTGGGTATAGGAAATGCCCAGTAAAGTAATGAATTTAAAGTAATAAAAGTAATTAATTAAAATTTAAAAAACACAAAATAAATACAAAAAAACATTGATGATCTGAACCTTGAACACTTTCTGTTTTAGTTATGAGTCCACTGCTTCACACATACGCCAAAGGTCTATCTTAAATCCATGGTTCTAATAAGCTATAATTAGAGAATCGACCAGCCACTGCAACCGTGAATGCATTGAACAATATTTCTATCGCCCTGTAGTTTTTGGAGCCAAGAAACACAGTTGACTCAGCCAAACCAGCTTTGAACCTACAGCCTATAGACCCCTAGCAACAACTTATACAAGGTAAATGCTGTTTTTATTGTGTCAAAGCCAAAGTAATCTTTAAAAGAATGTCTTCTTCAACATACTGGTCAGTATAAGGAGGAAAATACAACAGAGGAGAAATCTGGCAGAGTGTTGTACTGCCATTTTAAAAAATGGCTTAGCTCCAGGTGCAAGTTTTCCCCAATGTTCCACGGAGAATGATGACGACAATATACATGTAGATCCGAATCCATCCAAAGTAGTGAAATTCAGTTCATCCGAAGGTTCTAGTTTAACTTTACAAGATGACAGCATAGAAATGCTGGATAGATCAACAACAGGAAAAGACCAAACTACTCAGGAGGGTATGGGAAAAGAGAACGAGGAGACTGATTGCATGTGTTAGTGAAATCTGTAGTAGACTTTGTTTTGGTACATAAAAACCACTTTGAATTTTTTGTTGACGTAGAAGATCATATGTTAGGTATGGATGATTTTTTTGAACAATTGAAGCATTAACAGTGCAAGGAGGTAGAAGAAGATGGAGACCGAAAAAGAGGTGGGAGGACAACATTCGAGAATGGACTGGTTTGACACTGAGCGAAGCCATCAGGGCTGCTGAGGACAGAGAAAGATGGAGTATGCTGGTTAAACGATCATCTGTGGTGCCCCTACGACCTTCGGGTTATGGGACAGGATAGGATAGGATAGGAAGCATTAAGAGAATTATCAGTTGATGACATTTCTGATTTGGATGATGAACAGTTTCTGGATGAAGACGATACGAAAGATCAGAGGTCTACAATTAAGCCTAGCATTTCAACGTTTTACACGAGCTAACTCGTTTGGTATAACACTGATGACACTTTCAGTTTTGTTAGTTATACTTAAGAGTTTTTCATCCTGATCTTCTAGATGCACGCACTCTATTGAATACAACACGCAATAGCACTGTGAAGTCAATTGAAAATAATTCATACTTTGACGTTGGCATTTTATCTATCTTTTTTTTTCCTTCAGATTCTTCAAAAATCGAGGGGACGTTCAGTTCTTCAGAGACTGCATGATCTTACGTACAGTCTTGAAAAAGAGGAAGCAGCAAGGCATGAAAGTCACTTACAAAAATAACGATCACAACATGACCAAAAATTGGCGCTTCCATCATTGCACCAATGTTGTACTACAACATTGACCTAATAGAGCAGCAACCATTGGATACAATGCTAATACAATATTGCCCCAACATTTTAAAAAAATGAGTGCTAACAACATTACACCAATGTTGTACTTCAACACTGCCCTAATATAGCAACAACCCTTGGGTACAATGTTAAATACAATATTGCCCCAATACTAAAAACATTTGCGCTTACACCATGGCAACAATGTTGTACTTCAACAGTGCCCTAATGTTACAGCAAATGTTAGGGCAATATTGCCCTAATGTTGTTGTGCTGTCTGGATATAGGTATAAATAAATAGATAAAAACTTCACCTCACCATGTTTAACCAGGATCTGTACACAGTTCAAGTGACATTCGTGAGCGGCAACATGTAGCGGTGTCTGTTTGTTTGCGTTCGCTTCATCCACAGGTGCTCCTCCCTGATGTGTAAATATGCATTTTTAAAATTCATGAAAATTATAAATCTTTCTTTGTGCCGCTGCATTACATAAAACACAATACAATCAATCATGCAAGGAACATGCTAGTGTATACATCTCCTTTAATAGTACTACTACTACTACTACTACTACTACTACTACTACTAATAATAATAATAATAAGACTGGATGCAATATGCATGCTTTTCTTTTAAATCACCAATCACGCAGGCTGAAAGCGTGGCGATCTGTACCAACATACACACTCACCTGTTTTCTACTCCCTCACACGCAACCAATATCCATGCATCACTCACATATGTGAAGATCACTATTGCCTACACAACCTCCAATATCGGAACAATATTGCATGGACATGGAGTCTTCCTTGGAATCCAACTAAAATGAATTTCGTATGTGGATCCAATACAGCGGTTCGTTGCTATAACGGTACACATGAGCAGTGAAAGATTGGATTGTTTTGAGCAATATTTCACGGATATTGTCCCTGCCTTGGAACTCAACTACAATGCATTTCGTATGTGAAGCCAATACAGATTGACCCTCTTTGCTTTTGCAGCAATTGAGTGAAGATGGCCGGGCAATGCCAGTTAAGATGCCAGTCTCTGCCACTAATTTATCCAACATCCCCTTCAATATAAATTAATATATTATGAATAAATGAATAACATAAATATACCTGAATAAACCCGCCTAACAACCAAGTTTTAAAAATAGACTGAACTGAAAAAAAGTTTAATATAGTTATAAATTAATTCATTAAAATAAAACCACACAAATAAATACGAAAAAATAAATTGATGGACTGAGAATTGAACCCCTTTTGTTTTGGTTACGAGTCCATCGCTTTACATTATATGCCAAAGTTCCATCTTAAAGCCATGGTTCTCAACCAAGTTATAATTAGAGAATCGGCTAGTCACTGCCACAGTGAATACAGGATGTGTGCGGTGCCGGCGAATTTGAACTATATATATCTACGGGCCTGCAGTTTTAGGAGCCAACAAACACAGCTGACTCAGCTAAATCAGCTCTGAACCTACACACCACTAGCAAGAACTTATACAAGGTAAATATTAATTTTATTTATCAAAACCAAACTAAACTTTGAAAGAATGTCTTCTGCATCTTATTGTAAGTAAGGAGGAAAATACATTAAACTACTAGAGAAGAAATATTAGCAAGCCTGGCAGTCTCATGCTGACATAAAAAAAATGGCCTAATGCCAGGTGCAAGATTTCATCAATGTTCCACTGAGAGCGATGATGAATCCGAATTACAGATTCGAATCCATCCAAAGTAGTGAAATTCATTCACCCGATGGTTTTAGTTCAGCTTTATAAGATGACAGCATAGAAATGCTGGATAGATGAACCACAGGAAAAGACCATTAATAATGATTGAGCCTATGTGTTATTGAAATCAGTAGTAGACTTTGCCTTGGTAGATAAAAACGATTTTGATTTTTTTGTTGACGTGGAAGATCATGTAGGTGTGGAGGATTTGTTTTAAAAAAATTGAAGCATTAAGAGAATCATAAGTTGAAGACATTCCTGAATTGGCTTGTGAACAGTTTCAGGATGAGGATAATAGGAAAGATCAGAGCTCAACAAGCCTAGCATTTGAAATTTTTACTTGGGCTACTTCGTTTGGTATAACACTGGTGGCACTTTCAGCTTGGTTAGTTAAACTAGGAGTTTTTCATCCTGATCTTCCGAGAGATGCATGCACTCTATATAAAACACCAAGCAATAGCACTGAGGAGTCAATTGAAAATTGTTCATACTTTCACTTTGGCATTTTATCTTAATTTTTTTCCCTTTCTGATTCTTAGAAAATCGAGGGGAAAGGCAGTTCTTCAGACATTGGGTGATCTCATGCACGGTCTCGAAAAAGAGGAGGCAGCAAGGTGTGAAAGTCACTGATAAAAATAACGATCAGTAACGTCACAACATGACCAAAAATTGGTGCTTACAACATTGCCCTAATATAGCAACAGCCAGTGGATACAATGTTAAATACAATATTGCCCTCATATAGCAACAACTATTGGATACAATGCTAAATACAATACTGCCCCAACATTTAAAACAAAATTGTGCTTACAAAATTGCACTTCAACATTGCCCTAATGTTACAGCCAATGTTAGGGCACGATTGCCCTAAAGTTGTGCTGTCTGGGTAGGAGATGGAATGAAAATCCACTGTTATTTTGACATTTTGATTGACTAAATCCAATACCTTTTTTCCAGCACAAATATTTATGAAAAATTTAAGTGAAATTCTCTCATTCATAAAACCAAGCCAGTAATTATTTCTACAGGAAAGCAGTTCGAACCTTGCAATTTGGGTTCACTTTGTAAAATGTGATGCCGTTTTTCAGTATGCATGTCCACTTTTTTACTAGATCCTTTTCAAATGCCTTATTTAATTATCATGCTTGTTGTGTTAGAATCCTTGATCGGCTGTGCATGTGTGTGTGTGTGTGTGTGTATGTGTGTGTGTGTGTGGGTGTGCGTGTGGTTGGGGGGTGTGTATGTTTGTGTGTATATGTGTGTCTTAGACTTACTAAAGTAGTGGGTGCGTGTGTCTGTGTATTATCGAGCTTTAGAGTGTGCATGCATATTATTACAGAATAGTAAGCGAACAACCAATTACATTCAATAACAAGTGAACTGAACCTTTTCAATGAGCATTTTGAGGATGACATCATGACCGTTGCAAGCACACACATGCAGTGGAGTGAAACCATCGTCTTTCTTTTCAAGAACTATTGTCCTGTCTTTGCGCAGCATCCTTTCCGCTATCCTGCCCACACACAAAAAGTCCACTAAAAAAAAAAAAAATACAATAAAAAATAATTAAAAAATAAATAGGTAAAGACCACTTTCCCAACCCAGCTCCTTGGGTTTATTATGTAATACAATTGTATTCCTTTTACTTTCTTATATTTACGTGATATTTTGCATTAACACATCGTTTTAGTCAACGCCTGTGAGAAGCAAACATATTTTTTCTGTTTTGCACTGACAAGTACGTTGGAATTATATGTCAAAGACAGAGTAAGATGTAACACAATAACTTACTGCTGAGAGTCTCTCATGCAGGCATAATGCAGGGGAGGGAATCCTTTCTTGTTTCGCCGGTGAAGGTCAATCTGTGGCCATGACAACAGGACTTCTGCCGCAGACACTCGGTTTTTGGAGATGGCGTCATGGAGAGGAGTGTCACCGTTTTTGTCCTGTGAAAATAAAATACCATCAAATGAATTGGAAAAAAATGTTTACAGTTACACTCACTACAAACTATTTTAATTTATGCATTTTTTTTTCAATTATTCTTCTTGTACACTACTTTATTAGACTAAATGTACAGTTCTTTATTAGAATAAAATGTACAGTTCTTTATTAGACTAAATCCAGTTTTTCATTACACAATGTATAGTTCTTTATTAGACTAAATGTACAGTTTTTTATTAAACTAAAAGTTCAGTTCTTTATTAGACTAAATGTACAGTTCTTTACTAGACTAAATGTACAGTTCTTTATTAGACTAAATGTTCAGTTCTTTATTAGACTAAATGTACAAGTTCCTTATTAGACTAAAGGTACAGTTCTTTATTAGACTAAATAGACAGTTCTTTATTAGACTAAATCTACAAGTTCCTTATTTGACTAAATGTACAGTTCCTTATTAGACTAAATGGACAGTTCTTTATTAGACTAAATCCACAGTTCTTTATTAGACTAAATGTACAGTTCCTTATCAGACTAAATCTACAGTTCTTTATTAGACTAAATCTACAGTTCTATTAGACTAAATGTACAGTTCTTTATTAGACTAAATGTATAGTTCTTTATTAGACTAAATGTACAGTTCTTTATTAGACTAAATCTACAGTTCTTTAGACTAAATATGAAAAGTGAAATAAGTGCTCTAATGTACAGCTAGCATCTATGAGGTCAAAGAGCTGACAAGTTTCATGCAGCTGAAATCAGGATGAACTTGTTCTTTTTGAGACTAAATGTACAGTTCTTTATCAGACTAAATGTACAGTTCTTTATCAGACTAAATGTACAGTTCTTTATCAGACTAAATGTACAGTTCTTTATCAGACTAAATGTACAGTTTTTTATCAGACTAAATGTACAGTTCTTTATCAGACTAAATGTACAGTTCTTTATCAGACTAAATGTACAGTTCTTTATCAGACTAAATGTACAGTACTTTATCAGACTAAATGTACAGTTCTTTATCGGACTAAATCTACAGTTCTTTATTAGACTAAATCTAGTTCTTTATTAGACTAAATCTACAGTTCTTTATTAGACTAAATCTACAGTTCTTTATTAGACTAAATGTACAGTTCTTTATTAGACTAAATGTACAGTTCTTTATTAGACTAAATCTACAGTTCTTTAGACTAAATATGAAAAGTGAAATAAGTACTCTAATGTACAGCTAGCATCTATGAGGTCAAAGAGCTGACAAGTTTCATGCAGCTGAAATCAGGATGAACTTGTTCTTTTTGAGACTAAATGTACAGTTCTTTATCAGACTAAATGTACAGTTCTTTATCAGACTAAATGTCAAGTTCTTTATCAGACTAAATGTACAGTTCTTTATCAGACTAAATGTACAGTTCTTTATCAGACTAAATGTACAGTTTTTTATCAGACTAAATGTACTGTTCTTTATCAGACTAAATGTACAGTTCTTTATCAGACTAAATGTACAGTTCTTTATCAGACTAAATGTACAGTTCTTTATCAGACTAAATGTACAGTTCTTTATCAGACTAAATGTACAGTTCTTTATCAGACTAAATCTACAGTTCTTTATTAGACTAAATCTAGTTCTTTATTAGACTAAATATACAGTTCTTTATTAGACTAAATCTATAGTTCTTTATTAGACTAAATGTACAGTTCTTTATTAGACTAAATGTACAGTTCTTTATTAGACTAAATGTACAGTTCTTTATTAGACTAAATCTACAGTTCTTTAGACTAAATATGAAAAGTGAAATAAGTACTCTAATGTACAGCTAGCATCTATGAGGTCAAAGAGCTGACAAGTTTCATGCAGCTCAAATCAGGATGAACTTACAATGGCCAAAATGCCAACTAGCTGCATATTGTGTACTGTCTAATGCGATTAACCACTGAGCTATCTTGACTGAACTTCTTGCATGGGTCCGGTCAGGTTGTCTTGTCACCCTAATTTCGACAGAATGTGACAGAATGACTGGGACTTTTAATGCGCTACTGATGCAACATGGACAGGATTGGAACATGGTCTAAAGAGCCATTACAGACCAATTTGCCTGTCAACAAAGAGAAGCAAGTCCAGGTCACTGACCATTGCATACCAGACCAGGCAAGCTAACGCACCAGTCTGAACTTCATTCTGTGATGAGAGGAAAGCCCTGGTAGCGTCGCAGTGTAACATGATACCTGTATGTTGAAGTCAGCTCCCTTAGCAAGTAAAGACAGCAAGGTTTTGTCAAAACCAGAAATGGCTGCTTTGTGACTGGCTGTCTGACCATCATTGTTGGTTGATTGTACAGGGCTGCCTCGTTTTATCAAGTACTCTGCCACATCAGACTTCCTGAAAACATAAGGTTTCACTTCAGGGAAAAGGTGCATTGCTGTCTTTATCGTGTTAAGCTAAATAAAGGTTTAAATGCTATAGACATATTGCATGAGTTTGTATTTGTCAAGCACATATATGATTCTATGACACAGCCATAAAAGAAGCTATTAGTAGTATTTAAATTTTCCAATAACGTTTTTGATCTCCTACAACTTGCTGTTTCCAGAGGTGCCAACCCCCTAATCTTCTTGTCAGTATTTCCGGACCCGTTTGTCAGTATTTTTTAACACTTGTCAGTATTTTTTTTTCTCGCAAAACGCAACCTATGACACTATAAAGTAACGACAGGCTTCCCTCTGAAACAGCAGGCTATTTTCAGTCCTCTAAAATCACCATGAAAATCAGCTTGTTGAACACAGCGACGTTCAGTGAGTGCAGAAACCGGTACAGAAGCACCGCTGGCAAAGATAAACGATCGGCAACTTCTCCTCCGTATTTTTATAAAAGCTACCGTATTTCCGTATTTAATTCACTTCGCCGGAATTAAATACGGTCAATTCCTACTGGTTGGCACCTCTGTGTTTCTCCTCCTCATCATGATCATCCTGCACTACCAACCACCTCCACCATAACCTCATCAACATAGCCATCATCGCATGTACTCACCCTCCAGCGAGAGCAGCCATGAGAGGAGTGTCTCCATCAGAGTCAGTCTTTGTTATGTCGGCACCAGCATCCACCAGAGCCGGGACCACACGCATCAGTCCTCGGTTGCTGGCAATGTGCAGTGCTGTGAACTTGGACGTCCGAGAATTGGCCTGCAGCCAAATGAACAAACATTCTCAAAACTGACGATTCGGTATATATAGTAACATTTGTATAGATTTATATTTACACAGAAAGGTATGGTGAAATGTTTCGGAATTATTTATGTGGACATTTTTTAATAAATAGTATAAATCATCTGCTGTACCACTTATTTATTTGTTTGTCATATGGTGATGCTACCAGTACTGCATGCAAGACGACGAGACAAAAGGTTAAACACCAAAAACAATAAAACACAACCTTTGACCTTGACCTTGAAGTGAAATCATTTATTCACTGATCAGTTTTGACGTCTCATGGCTATACACCATCTTACCAAGTTTGGTTGGGATACTTGAAATAGGTTCTGAGATATTAAGCCACTTGCAAGTTTTGCACAGACTGATGGTGGACAGCAGATGGTGGACAGCAAATGGCGGATAGACTGACGGATGGCCAACAAATTTTTAAAAAATGTAACGTCATTTTTGGACTAATTAGGACTCATCTCGCATAGATTTGCAAAAACCTGGAGAAAACAATATTGGGGAGTGAGTACATAAGAATCACATTGCTATGCATGTGAGTCAAAAAACAGTGAGCCATAGAATAAAGCGTGTGTTCTCACCAGACTGGGATTTTTGCGCAACATGTCTAGAGCTTTGTCCTCTTCCCTATCGCAAAGTTCCTTCATGAACACGCCATCCTGGCCCAGCCCTGACATTAAGTCGCCAGTAAGGCCACTGTCTGAGTGCCCAGCCAGTTTTGCCAGCATTGCCAAGTGCTGTAGCAGGTCTCCTCCCAAATTATTACCTGCGATGATAGATTATGATTTATTAATAACCGAAAACAATAATTGCCGAGCCGTAGTGGATATATTGGTGTTCCCATTTGGAAAGACAGGACCATCAGTCTACACTCCAAGGTAAGTTTACTATACTCCCTTGTCATCTCCATCTTCATATACTCTGGCGAAACATGGACCCTCACAGCAGCCCTACAATGAAGAATACAAAGTATGGAGGTGAGGTGCTAGAGAAAACTAATAGGGCATAGCCTATACCCAGCACATCACCAATGATGAAGTCCGACAGACCGTCACACAAACCATTGGACAACATGATGACATACTCACAGTGGTGAATAAACGGAAACCCCCATGGTATGGCCACATCACATGAACATCAGGCCTTGCACAGACAATCCTGCAAGGCATTGTGCAAGGAGGCAGAAAAAAAGGTAGGAAGACAACATTCAAGAATGGACTGGTTTGATACCGAGTGAAGCCATTAGGACTGCTGAGATTAGAGAAAGATGGAGTATGCTGGTTAAACGATCATCTGTGGTGTCCCAACGACTTTCGAGTTAACAGGATAAGATAGGATAGGATAGGATAGTTGCTATATTTAGGTAAAAATAGGCTTTAGGCTATTAATCGCCTGCAACACGCGCACACACACACACACACAAACACACACACAAACACATGCACACACACACGAATTATTAGCAATGCACAAACTAGGACACATTAAGGTCATTGCCTTAAACAGTCACCATGATCCAGCATCATCCTAGATCCTGTTCCCTGTCATTGCACCAAGTGTAGCCAAATGGAGTATTTGACTCCCGCCTCTCGGCTACCACCTTAAGAACATGGCCCAACCCGAACTATTATTTTGATATATCCTTCGTTACAAAGACATAAAAACTGTTCCCTTGCAAGGTGGGGGAAGCTTGTTGATAGTAAACTGGATTGCCATGATAATCTCTGCAGGCCACTGCCACTAACATGCATAAAATGCCTGCCGACGATGTAGTCCTGCTCACCACCAAAAGCAGAAGACCAATGGTCAGGCAGGGAGAACATATGTTGTGTCGCTTTGTCCTGCATAACCCTAACCAAAGTATTCTGCACAGCAGGAGCCACACAAGACTAGACTAACCAACAAATGGAAGGAAGACAATCTGTCCCAAGCTGTGACCAGTCGCCTCCCATGCCAACACACCCGACTGACTTTTCTGTACTACGTACACATCACTTCCTCTCTCTCTCTCCATATCTCTCTCTCTCTTTCTTTTCTCTCTCTCTCTCTCTCTCTCTCTCTCTCTCTCTCTCTCTCTCTCTCTCTCTCTCTCTCTTCATATATCAAATTGTAGGTAGGAGCAGAGAAAAGACAACATAGCATATGGAGGTACATACAAGAAAATTCAGTGGACAAGACAGAGATTCAGAGTCAGATCTAGGCATTTTATTTTCAACAAGGATCGAGATATTAGACTATCAGCCTAATCTTACAAACTGTCCCTGCATGCATCATCCACTCTTACATACAGAGAGAGAAAGAGAGAGACAGAGACAGAGAGAGAGAGAAAGACAGACAGACAATTTTATGGGTGATGTTGTACACTCTCATGGTTGCTCACATAGCTGCATGCGAGACTCGGTCAAACGCTTTCTTGAAGTCTACAAACAGATGATACAGATGTTGTTGGTGCTGTAGGTATTTCTCGCAGATTATTTTGAGGTTGAAAATCTGTTCAGTGGTACTTCACCCTGCCCTGAATCCTGCTTGTTCTTCAGCTAAGATTTGTTCAGCTTGGGGTTTCAACTTGTTGAGTATTATTTTCAGGAGGACCTTGCTGGGATGATTGATGAGGCTGATGGTGCAGTCATTTTCACACTCCTGAAGGTTACCTTTTTGGGAAGAGTAATGACCAGCGACTGGGACCATGGCGTAGGCCACTCCCCACTCTGCCAGATCTTGTTACAGATTATGGTAAGGGCGTCAATCATCGCTTTTCCTCCTGCTTGAAGCAATTCCGCGGATATGTTGTCCACTTCCGCCGACTTCCACTTCTTCTGTGATTGCACTGCTGCATCAACTTCTTCTCGGAGAATTTGGAAAATTTTTTCTTCTCTGTTCTCGGGACAAGCTAGATGTTACACTCAGTTTGATGTTGGTGTTTTCTATCAGTATCTGATTCAGCCCCGATGCTTGAATTCCTGATAGTTGTGTAACTCAGATTCGTTTATTCACGCAACCCGTCCAAACAGCATACAAGTCACAAAGTCGACGTATGGAGTTTTCCACTTTTATTCAGCACACATCAACAACTGCATACAATTCTCAACTCAACAACTTTCACAGCAACTCTTTAAATCACTATCAACAACTTTACTATCTCAACAGCAACTCGGCACACGATTAAATAACCTCTCTCTTTTTCGGAAAGATTTCGAATACAGTAGAAATGACGCACTGCCACCAATCGAATAAAAGATCATCATCACTGACTTACGTCATTTGTCTCTCCACACATACCCCGAACCTTCTCTTACTTCGACAATCGTCCCGAACCTTCGATCGATGGTAAACAAGGAAATCCAGAGTATTCTCCGACAATATCGACCAACGAAAATTATCAACGTTATACAAAGCCTCTCCTAACAACAATGCAAACTCAAATCAAAGGTAAATAAACTCCATTATTGAATACTTTGCAAAACGAAACGATTAGATCTATCGTGCGCGCTTCCGACATACTTTCGTTCGCGTTTCAACGTAACATAACCCCCCACTCAAGAAGAAATTTACCTAATTTCTTTCAACAACGTTGAAACGTAATGCACAAACAAAGTACAGAATTAAGACTTATTTCAGCCTGTCTGAACACTATCAACGTTCTCAGTTCATTCACACAGAGTCAATGGTTTTCGTCTTCAAATCTGCCTGGATATTGTCAATGTTCACAGTTCATTCACACAGAGTCAAAGTTTCTCATCTGCAAGTCTTTCTGGATACTGTCAATGTTCACAGATCATTTACCCAGTCAACGTTTTTCATTTTTAAGTCTGTCATCACCAATATTCTTAGTTCGTCCACACAGTCAATGTTCTTTCGTTCGCAAGGAATCGACGCCCTCGTCAGTTGCGGTCATCATCGGCCCAGGGTCAAAGACGATGATCACGTGGGCTTCCCTGGAATCAGTGCGTCCTCCGTTGTCTCCTCCTTCCATCGGATGTCCGACGCAGTCGACGTTGTCAGCTCCCAGGATGCATTGGCTGGGTCTCACGGTCAGGTTGGCTTCTGCGGGACGGTGGAACGGCTCCCTCAAGGTCTGCAGATGCTCCTTCCAGGTCTGGGTGTGGACTTCATGTTCGACCAAAGTCGTAGAGCCTGGGACATCATTGAAGTTAGGGGGAAACTCGCCCATAAGGTCCTTGAGCTCCAACGTTTGACCTTCCGTCAAGCTCGGTCCTAGCTTAACACCATCGATGCCTTCTTTGCTGTGGAAGTCTCCACGTTCCAACAGTTCCTCGCTATCAAAGCTGTTATCGATCTCAGCTGCTGTTGCTGCATGCACAGTCTCTGATGGCCTTTCCACGTACAGCTTAAGGAGGTTGGCGTGGTATATCTTGGAATGCTGGCCGACCTTCACCTTATAATCATTGATCCCCAACACGGTCTCTACTTCATACGGGCCTTTCCACTGCATCAGCAACTTATTGTGGTCGGTAGGTAGCAGCACCAGCACTTTGTTGCCAGGTTTAAACTTCCTGTTCACAGCCCTACGATCATAGTAGTGCTTTCCACAGTCCTGGGACTTCTTCAGGTTTTCTCTGGCTATCTCGAGAGTCTGCTCCAGCTTCTCCCGTAGCTCAAACACGTACTGGTAGCTGTTCTTCACCTCTGGGGTGTCTACTTCTTTCGTCCACAGTTCTTTTAGGATGTGCATCGGCCCTCGGATGGTTCTTCCGTACAGCAGCTCGAACGGAGAGAAGCCGGTGGACTCCTGCGGTACTTCTCTGTAGGCGAAAAGTAAGGCGTTGATGTAGCGATGCCATTGTCTGGGCTGCTCGCTGCACAGTTTCTTCAGGGTGGACTTCAGCGTAGCATTGAACTTTTCGACAAGCCCGTTGCACATCGGATGGTAGGGTGTCGTAGTTAAATGCCGGATGCTCAGCAGTCTGTTGACCTCCTTCATGCAGTCAGAGACGAACTGCGTCCCGAGGTCTGTCAGGATCTCTTCAGGCACTCCAAGTCTACTGAACATGTCCACTAGTGCCTCTGCAACAGTTTCAGTGTCAATCTTCTTCAGAGGCACTGCTTCTGGGTACCGAGTCGCATAGTCCACTAAAGTCAGTACCCACCGATGACCTTCTTCACTCGGAGGTCTTATTTCGCCGATTAAGTCTAAGGCCACCCTCTTGAAAGGTCGGTCGATCAGAGGCATCCTCTGCATAGGCACTTTCGGGACCCTTCCTCGAGGTATGGTCTTCTGGCAAATGTCACATGATCGGCAGAAACGGCTGACGTCCGCATGAAGTCCTGGCCAGTAGAATACCGCCTGGATTCTATCCGACGTCTTCTTGGTACCCAGGTGACCTCCCATGATTGAGTCATGCGCTACTTCCATCACCTGGCGCCTTAGCGGTAACGGTACCAAGACTTGACGTAGTGGTTTCCCTCCGCTGATCCTCGGGTGCTGGAAGATTCGGTACAGGATCTTGGCCTTCACCTCAAAATAGACCGTACCACTGCCTTTGGTCACTTGGTCTTGGCGGTTCCTGTACTTGTTTAAAGTGCTATCAGCTTCCTGGAGCTGAATCAGCTTATCTCTGTCCACGATGGCAGCTTTAGAGTTGTCGGCGACCTTCAGTGGCGTAGACGTCTTGTCTCTCTAGGCCTGGGCCCTGGTAGTGACAGCACCGACGATCTCTGGTCGGCAGGGCTGAGCCGGAGTAACCACATTGTCCCGTAGCAGCTCTGTAAGGTCTCCATCGGGAAACGGCAATGGATCCTCCTCCACAACTTCGACGCGTTGGGTTGAGGCAGGACTCCACTCTGGATCGGGGTCGTCGGGTCGTCTCGCGCCGTCGATATTCCCGATCATCAAATCATACAGCGGCTTCTTCAGGCAAACCGCTTCGACTTCGCCTATGTAGAAAGGGGTGTTGACATGAATTTTTGCAACTGGCGCTTTCACACATTTGCTGTCGGCCATGAGTGTCCATTTAGAATCGCCAGTGAACTGTTCTTTAGCGATTAGGTCTTCTCTGACGATGACCCCACTACAGCCAGAGTCTCTTAAGACAGTCACTTCATGATTTCCGACGCGTCCCTTTGAAACAGGCATGTTCTGGACGGTCACAGCTGCGCTGGCGACGACGGGGATGGATTTCCCGTTGGCAAGGAGAAGTTGGCCATCAGTCATGCACTCTTGCACGTCCGCAGGGGTAGCTGTGCGCTCGGTTTCACTCGGAAGAATGACGCTCCCGCCGCACACTTGATGGTCAGATCTACTAGTTTGCCGTTGATTAGAGAACCGCCTCTGCCGGTTGCCCACCGCTGCATTGTCCGTACTGCCCCGCTGTCCGCTACTTTTGTTTTGAGGACAATTAGCCGCTCTGTGGTCTGTAGCGTTGCAGGTGAAACAGCCTCTCGAATGCCCTTCCCTGGGAGGAGGCGTGGAGTCAGTGTGTCTCTGGCTCGTCTGGCTCCCCTGGATCTGGTTCCCATGGCTTGCCGTCTTCTGAAAGTGTTTCGTCGCGCTGGGTGGCCCCAACGTTTTCTCATGAGCGATGAGATATCTTTCAGCAGCCTCAGCAACGTCTTTTAGCGTCTGCAACTTTTGTATTTCCAAGTGGATCGCGAGGTCCTTAGGGCAGGCGTTGAGTAATTGTTCCCTCACGATCAGCTCATGGAGACTCTCGTAAGTCTTCCCTTTGCCTGATAACTCCACCCACTTGTGTAGATATGACGACAGGCGCTCCACAAACTGCTTTGGCGTCTCGTCTGACTTAGGCCGGCATTCACGGAAGCGTTTACGGTAGCCCTTCTCTGTAAAGTTGTAGCACTGCAACAGGGCCTCTTTCAAGACGTCGTAGTTTTTGGCGTCATCGTTCGACAGTCTGGTGTAAACTTCGAGAGCTTGCCCCGTCAGAAGTGCACTCAGTCGAATCGCCCAGTCTCGAGGTTGCCAATTGGAGCTTTCGGCGAACCTTTCGAATCTCGCCAGATAGCTGTCGATCTGGTCCTTCCCGTCGACGAAAGCTGGCAATTTTGGAGCCGTATGGTCGTTGGTGACTTGTGGCGCATGCTGATTGTTCTGGATACGCGCCAACTCTAGCTGGTACTGACGCTCAGCCTCTCTTTCCTCTCTGTCTTCTCGGCGACGTTGTTCTTCTATTTCTAGACGCTTCTGTTCTAATTCTCTTTCTTCACGGCGACGCTGCTCTTCTAATTCTCGTTCTTCACGGCGACGCTGCTCTTCTACTTCTAGACGCTTCTGTTCTAGTTCTATTTCTTTTTCTAGACGCTTCTCTTCCAATTCTCTTTCTCGTATTCTCTCCTGAGACTTGACGTACTCCGTCAGCTGTTTGCCTTTTAGATTCAGTTGAATCCCTTTCTGCCAGAAGTCAGCCATCTTGATGCTTCTGGAAAGTTCTTTTCTGGAAAGTTCTTTTCTAGAAAGTTCTTGACTGTAGAGTTGTTCTTTTTTTTTCTGGAAAGTTCTTGACTGTGCTGTACCTTTCTAGACTGTTCTAGAACAGCACGCTTTCTGCAGTAGCGCTGATGCTTGCCACTAGTCGCCTTCGCTGACGCAGGCCCCGCTGTCCTCGTCGTTTGCGACGCTGCACCACGCTGGTGTTGATGTATACGCTCCTGTGCTGAAGTAGACGCGACGTCCGTTCGACGCTCGCTGTAACACTGGCGATGTAGCTCCGAGACTGTCCCTCGATGTAGTCTTACGGCAGCCACGTAGTCCCGATGTGTTGTTCGCTCACGAAGCAACTCTTCAGCGACTACACGCCCTTGCAGTCAACCCGAACCTATCGGTGATGTAGTCCCAGTATGTTGGCCCCGCTCGACGCAACTCGTTGGCGGCTACCCTCGATGACTGCCTCTCGTAACGTTGACTCGCTTGTTGTAGCAGTTGAACCCTTGGCTATGGCGTGAATCGCGGCTTGGCCCCCAAAATGTTACACTCAGTTTGATGTTGGTGTTTTCTATCAGTATCTGATTCAGCCCCGATGCTTGAATTCCTGATAGTTGTGTAACTCAGATTCGTTTATTCACGCAACCCGTCCAAACAGCATACAAGTCACAAAGTCGACGTATGGAGTTTTCCACTTTTATTCAGCACACATCAACAACTGCATACAATTCTCAACTCAACAACTTTCACAGCAACTCTTTAAATCACTATCAACAACTTTACTATCTCAACAGCAACTCGGCACACGATTAAATAACCTCTCTCTTTTTCGGAAAGATTTCGAATACAGTAGAAATGACGCACTGCCACCAATCGAATAAAAGATCGTCATCACTGACTTACGTCATTCGTCTCTCCACACATACCCCGAACCTTCTCTTACTTCGACAATCGTCCCGAACCTTCGATCGATGGTAAACAAGGAAATCCAGAGTATTCTCCGACAATATCGACCAACGAAAATTATCAACGTTATACAAAGCCTCTCCTAACAACAATGCAAACTCAAATCAAAGGTAAATAAACTCCATTATTGAATACTTTGCAAAACGAAACGATTAGATCTATCGTGCGCGCTTCCGACATACTTTCGTTCGCGTTTCAACGTAACACTAGAACTGATGGGTCTCCATTTGGTGAGTGGTTGTAAAGACCAGAGCAGTACTCTGTCCATCTGTCCAAGACTTGTTGTTCTTCTGTAAGGCATAGGCCAGACTTGCTTTGGATTGTGGAGACCTTGGGCTGTTGAACACTTGTTAGCCACTTCACAATCTGGTAGGCCTTCTTGCTGTTGTTCTTGTTCAGACTTTTCTTTATTTCCGGCCTGGAATTGCTCTTCTATCCAGTTCTCCTAGCTGTGTGCATGCCTTTTCAGATGTCATTGTTGATTTTTTGCTAGGCATGAGCTCCCTAGCTGTGAGGTGTTCTTTTTCTTTTTAATCTCTCTTCGTTTATCACAAGGTCCAAAAGTTCAGGTGTGATCCACGGTTTCTTCTTTGGGTGGCGCTTGCCAAGGATCTCAGTTGCAACATCTGTCACAGCTGAGTTGAAGGTGGTGGTTATCAAGGATGGGCAAGTAGCGAGAGTAGCGACTACATTTTGTAGATTCGCTACTATTTGGAGTAGTTTGCAATGATCCAAACTACATATTGTAAAAAAAATAGTTGTAAAGCAGCGAACTACTAATTTGTCAGTGGCGAAGTAGCGAAAATGTGTTTTTCGCTACCCTATTTTCCTTGCCGTGTGACTTGCACTTTCAGTCAAGCTGAAGCGAGTGCTGTCTCGCACAAGATTGATCGCTCGCTCAGCGAACGGAAGCATGATTGCGATAGGCTGAAAGCAAAAGCCAGCCACGTGACTTTCAAAAGCACGCGTCAGTCATCTCGGTCTTTGTTCGGGCAAATCAAGCACAGAATGCACAATTTTTAGACCGCAGAAGATGGAGAAACTTCCAACTTTGTTTAAACCATATGTAGAATTTTTTCATTTCAAAGAAAAAACGGACAATGCATTTATATTTAAATGCAAGTATGGATGCAATGAGTATTCAGCGAGCAAGACGACAGCATCCAATCTAAGGCTTCATCTCAAGTCTGCCTGTACAACCTTATGGCTGTATTTATGTTTTGTATCACACATAACAGAGTACATATAGCTTTTTTTTCCTTCTATTTTTGACTTTTATTATTAATTTATTATTAATAATATTTTTTGTATTTTGCAAATGGTATATTTATACCATACATAATGTATTAAGTGTGCTCCGATATAATGATCTTGACTTGCAATGTTATCAATAACAAATTTTGTAGTCTAAGGAAATTTTTTTTTTATTTTTTATTTTTTTTTTTTGTAATCTGATGAAGAGCATATATCACTAAAAGTATTTCTTTTTCTTAAAATTTACTTACATTTAAAAAATACTTGGCAGTCCCAGTTGTGATTACAATTTTTTTTAAGTACTTTGAAAAGTAGTTAGCTACTTTTTTTAAAGTAGTGTAAAAGTAGTGAACTACATTCCTTCAAAATGTAATTGTAAAGTAGCGAACTACTTTTTTAGACTAATGTAACTGTAGTGTAGCAGACTACTTTTCAAAAGTAGTTTGCACATCCTTGTTGGTTATAGTGTTGACATCAACTTCACCAGCTCCGAAAATGAGCAGTGGTGCAAATTTCCCTCCAATTGTGGCTTGGAATATTTCTGCCACCTCCAGGTCTTGCAGTTTGTCCAGATCGAACTTCAGTCTGGTGCACTTTGCTGTATTTACTCTCTTCAAATGGAGCTGCAACGACATCATCACGAGATCATGGTCACTTCCAATGTCTGCTCCTGGAAAAGTGCGTGTCCTGCCAATGTTAATGCTTGACCTGAAGCGTGTCTTGACCATGATGTAGTCAATCTGCTTGTGATGCTCCCCACTGGGACTGTGCCATGTCCATATTGTGGATTTTTGTGTGGAGGTCAAGCGTGTTTACCAGTATCAAATTGTTGTATCTGGCAAACTCCAACAGTTTCATACCCCTGTCATTTGTCTCGTTGTTGCAGTGGGGTCCACATGTGTCTCCCCAGTTGTGGTGCGCATCTTGGCCAACCTTGGCATTACAGTCACCTTGCACTATGACTATGCCTTTCTTCGGCACTTGGTCAAGGACAGCCTGTAGAAATCCTCCACTTCGCAGTCGTCAAAGTCTGATGTTGGGGCATAGGTCTGGATGATGGTAATTTTAAAAGGGGCTGCTCTTAGACGGATGGTAATGAGTCTACTGGAGACTGGGCGGCAACCCATGACAGTAGCTAGAATGTCTTTGTGGACCAAGAATCCAACACCGTGTTCGTGCTTTCCATCCGCTGAAATAAAACTTGTGGCCTTTGTCGGTCGTTGTTTCACCTAGGCCTTTCCAGTGCAGTTCGATGATACCTAAAATGTTCCATCGATAGTGGTCCAGCTCGTGGGCCAGTTCTTCTCATTTTCCCTCCGCAGTTAGGGTCCTGACATTCCAGGTTCCTATAATGACGATAAGTACAAATATAAGAAAGCGAAAAACAAGAGAACACACATAAAGAAAGAGGAAGAACCATGGCCTGTACCTAATCTAATCTTCATACCACTACCATCGTCATCAGCTTCAACATGGTCAATGTCAGCATCAGGGGCGGGCATGCAGCAGGCAGGGGCAAATACCCAGTGACGGTCCTTAAACTTGACCACCAGGTCCCCATCAGAATCCACCTTTATTATCTCCCCTACCTTGCCCAGCGCCTACACAGAGAAATGCAGACAAGACATCATTATGCATACAATTGTAACAGAGAGCTCATTTCAGCTACGCGAACATAGCGTGTTGAGGTAAACAGAAAATTGATAAAAGCATTTTTGAGTGGAATCTTTTATTGGTCAAAGTTTGAAGTAAACTGGTGCAGCCTTTCAAAAAGATAACAACACAGTCTGCGGCAGTGTTGAAAACATAGTTGATTTGGCAAGTGAGAATGCATTGTCTGCTAAGGTGGCTATGACTTACCACGGTATAATATACAACAACTACCAAACTTATTGATATTGTTATTGGTATTGCAGAATTTGGGCGTAAGAAGCAAAGGAAAAAACGTATTGTGTACATTAGGGTAAGTTATTGTGTACAGTCAGAGGTTGCATTTCCTTGAGAGTTTTCTAGCAACTTAAATTTTCGGCAAATGGTAGGTTCGATAGCTGATGATTCAACAGTGGTAAAAGCTATGGCAGCTGCTAGGACTGGCTTTGACAGAGAAGAATCGCTTTGAACTGAAATTATTTTTGAACAGATCGGGCAAAATATGTACTGCTAAGACAAATTGGACATTGAAATCTGTCTTTGAGCAAAGTTTGAAGTCAATTGATGCAGCATTTTAAAAGATACAAAGACACACACATAGTTCGTCACACATTACAATATAGATGACACGATGATACAAAACATAAATGTCCACATATTGACATAAAAAAATCTAAAGTTCAACAACTTCTATGAACACTGACAAAAATTACAAGACTTAATCCAGGTCCCAGGTTTGTCAGTGTTCACTGAAGTTGTGAAAGTTGAATTAGTAAATAAAATGAATACTCCCTTGCCACAATTCCATTCATCTCTGTCCCCGCTTTTCCACCCATACATACAAACACACTCCAAAGAAAAAAAAAAAGGCGCTAAGTAAAAATACGTTAAAAAAACATCCTAACCTGATATAAATATCAAATAACTAATTAATCAATTAAATAAGTAACTAAAGCAGGAAATAAAAATAAAATGTAAAAGAAAATCAATCCACATTTAAGAAGGGAGACAACTTCAAAAAAAGTATGTACAGATTTCATTCTGTCGCTGTAGCCTCCGTGTCCGTCCTGCAACGCTTTCACTTTGTCTTCGTCCTCAAGGATTCGAACCCTGCTCCCCACAGTCATGTTACCTGCCTGCAATTAGAGACAAAAAGTAACAACCAAATTAAGACGATTCATTACAGTTAGCTCCATAGTTAACCCAAATACAGGACTGGTTGAAAAGTAACTCCCTATTGAACATAGCGGATAGCTTTTGTAAACGTTACCGCATTGGCAAGTAACAACAAGTTCTGTCATCCTTACAGCGGTAGAGATTAAATGCTGTCTCTGATTTCATCTCGAAGTGAGACAGCAGCCCACAATGGACCCGTAACTGCAGGTGCAACACTGAAGGAGGTAACCAGCCATGTCAGCTCAAACAAGCGATTTTAGAGAAAACAAATTTTACTGCGTGGACTGCCACACCAGACTTGCCTTGCAATCAGTTGTGACTGGTCTACTGAGAATACAACAATGTACAAATAAACAACAAAAACACATTTACATTGAAGAGCGACCGCTGGCAAGAATGAACAAGGGAGACAAGACTTTCAGGTTGTGATTGTCTCGCCTAATAATACCTTTAGCGCCGACTTACTTTTCTCAGCACTCCGGGAAACACCCTGTATTTCTTGTTGCCATATGATACTATGGCGTCCCCATTGGAAGCGTAGCCCTGAAGCTTGCCCACCTTGCCAATAACCTGAGAACAAAAACAACAGCAAATTACAAAAATACTCACCAAACATCAACAACGAGTCAGGGAACAATGTTTATACAAGTGTCAACTTGAACCAAGAACGTCTGTTCGAGCTGAATTTCATATCGTCTTTGAACTAAAAAATTATTGCACTTCCCAACAGGATGCAGAAATTTGTTAATATATCATTTTCATGGTACCCTGTAACATTTGAATATAAATAGATGAGCCAAATCCCAGCAAAATAGCCATGTTCAAATAGGGTGAAATATAATATTTGACGCCATAGCCATGTTCAAATAGGGTTAAATCTAACATTTAACGCCATATCCATATTCAAATAGGGTGAAGTCTAATATTTGACACCATATCCATGTTCAAATAGGGTGAAGTCTGACATTTGATGCCACATGCAGAAGGAGATGAGAGAGGTGTCTTTCTAATCATTCCATTAACCCTTGCAATAATACATCTATTAACAAGTCAAGTCAAATAATTAATTTGTATAGCCAAGACTTAGTTCAGATACAATTAAGGAACATGTCTTGGAATAAAGATAACACACACACACACGCACACAACCACACCACACACACACAAACACACATGCACACACAGGAAATGGCCACAACAGCCAAAACAACACAAAAACTGTGGCAAATGTACATGTTAAAGTATACAGCACAAAGTTGCCAAATAATAAACGAACATATTTACTTAAGGACATATCTATAATAGGCACATACAGACACACACTAGCTCTCATGACACCCACACCTGTTTGCACACTCGCTAGCACACACACATATACTTTGCACACTCGCTAGCACACTCACACATATATACTTTGCACACTCTCTAGCACACTCACACATATACTTTGCACACTTGCTAGCACACACACATATACTTTGCACACTTGCTAGCACACACACACATATATACTTTGCACACTCGCTAGCACACTCACACATATACTTTGCACACTTGCTAGCACACACACATATACTTTGCACACTTGCTAGCACACACACACATATATACTTTGCACACTCGCTAGCACACTCACACATATACTTTGCACACTTGCTAGCACACTCACACATATATACTTTGCACACTCTCTAGCACACACACATATACTTTGCACACTTGCTAGCACACACACACATACATACTTTGCACACTCGCTAGCACACTCACACATATATACTTTGCACACTCTCTAGCACACTCACACATATACTTTGCACACTTGCTAGCACACACACATATACTTTGCACACTTGCTAGCACACACACACATATATACTTTGCACACTCGCTAGCACACTCACACATATACTTTGCACACTTGCTAGCACACACACATATACTTTGCACACTTGCTAGCACACACACACATATATACTTTGCACACTCGCTAGCACACTCACACATATACTTTGCACACTTGCTAGCACACACACATATACTTTGCACACTTGCTAGCACACACACATATATACTTTGCACACTCGCTAGCACACTCACACATATACTTTGCACACTTGCTAGCACACACACACATATACTTTGCACACACACACATATATACTTTGCACACTCGCTAGCACACTCACACACATATACTTTGCACACTTGCTAGCACACACACACATATACTTTGCACACTTGCTAGCACACACACACATATATACTTTGCACACTCGCTAGCACACACACACATATACTTTGCACACTCGCTAGCACACTCACACATATACTTTGCACACTTGCTAGCACACACACACATATACTTTGCACACACACACATATATACTTTGCACACTCGCTAGCACACCCACACACATATACTTTGCACACTCGCTAGCACACACACACACATACATACTTTGCACACTCGCTAGCACACACACACACACATATATACTTTGCACACTTGCTAGCACACTCACACATATACTTTGCACACTTGCTAGCACACACACACATATACTTTGCACACTTGCTAGCACACACACACATATACTTTGCACACTCGCACATATACTTTGCACACTCGCTAGCACTCACACACATATAATTTGCACACTTGCTAGCACACACACACACACATACTTTGCACACTCGCTAGCACACGCACACATAAACTCAACAATAATTATTAAGTATCGGATGCTGCAATGGTATTGCAGTCCCATTTCCTATTGTTTATGTTTTTTTAACACAACTGTTCATCTCCCTTAATAAGTAATAATAATAATAATAAAAATAATAATAATAATAATAATTATTATTATTATTTATTTATTTATTTATTTATTAGTATTATTATTAGTATTATTAGTAGTATTATTATTTTGGTAGCACAAAACCAAACTTAAAGCTTGCTCTAAGCACTCACACATATACACACATATGCTGGCAAGGATAAGTATTTAAACCAAGGGGTAAAACATTATGAGATAAAACAGTTAACATCGTAAGAAATAATACAAACATCACATGGATAAATTTGAACAATACAGTACAACATTATGAGATAAAACACATTAAACATCATAAGAAATAATACAAACATCACATGGATACATTTGAACAATACAGTACAACATTATGAGATAAAACACATTAAACATCATAAGAAATAATAACAAACATCACATTTAAGTATAAAAAGGCATGTTTAAAGAGATACAGACACACACATACACACACAAACACGCATACACCCACACGCATACACCCACATGCATACACACATACACTCACCCGCATACACACACAAGCATACACACACACTCACACATACACACACACAAAGGAGGACATCAGCAATAAGAATAAATAATAAAGTAATTATAAAAATAACTCAAAGTTAACAAGCACCACTTAGTGACACAGGCAAATGAAGTAACGTGACAGTAATAGAAACAATATTCAAAAGCCTTTCATAATAATTTATTTTAGAAACCAGAGTAACATGTAACTAAAACGATTTAAAAACCATACAGTACCAATCCCAGTAAACAATAAATGAGGTCTATTTGCAATAACTTCTGCAGAGGACTTTTAGGCGTCAATGATAATGGGTGTCATGCCATTTTTGTAACAGATGAATAATTTACTTTTTTTTTTTAAAACAATCAATAAATTATAAATTCCATTCAAACCTGTGCCACGCCAACAGTACATCCATGTACGAAATTCTTGTTAACAATTACCAGGTGTAAGATTTACATATAAAAAGGTAAATAAATGATAAATTCAATTGACACCTGTGTCATGCCAACAGCCCAGCCACTGCGAGACTTCTGAATTTGCTGCAGCTCATTAGCGCTCGCGGTGATGACAACGTTGTCACCCACCGTGATGCTTTCGGAAGTTCCACTTTCACCTGCTCCTGCCTGGTCCTTGTAGTGCTGGGAGTCTGCACACAATATCCAAACATACATATGACTAACTCTATTGCCAGGAGTCTGTATACAATATCCAAACATACATATGACTAACTCTATTGCCAGGAGTCTGCACACAATATCCAAACATACATATGACTAACTCTATTGCTGGGAGTCTGCACACAATATCCAAACATACATATGACTAACTCTATTGCCAGGAGTCTGTACACAATATCCAAACATACATATGACTAACTCTATTGCCAGGAGTCTGTATACAATATTAAAACATACCTGCTACCAACTGTTGTCCAGTGATCGGAGTCTGTACACAATATCAAAACATATCTGTTACTATAACTCTAGTGCTGGGAGTTCACACACAATATCCAAACATACCTGTGACTAACTCTAGTGCTGGAAGTTCGAACACAATATCCAAACATGCCTGTGACTAACTCTAGTGCTGGAAGTTCGAACACAATATCCAAACATGCCTGTGACTAACTCTAATGCTGGGAGTCTGCACAATGTCCAAACATATACATATGTTACTAACTCAACCTGCTGTAGCCCGATGGTATTTTGACAGCTTTACTTCACTGTAGACACAAAAACAACAACAACCCAGCAGAAATCTCAGCTAAAGAGATGGGACAAGAGTTTATTGATAGCATCTTGGCAGTTAACAATGCTGGCTGCAGTTAGCAGAGGGACTGCCCAGCTGTTGTCAATAACTTCACCCTGATGCTCTGGCAATGCAGCGATCCTATTCTTTCGAATAAGACTTTAAACTGAGGTCTATAGTCTGTGTATGCACACAAACATTAAGGACCCTGACACTAATGTAGAAGGGTGAGAGGCAACTACACACCAAGTAAACCCTGGGTCATCTCCCCAAGGTCGTTCAGGAGTTCTCAGTTATCAGTGTGAGACTGTGAGCATCAAGCAGCAAGTTGGCATATAGGACAGCTCTTCAGCTAGTAAAGCAGTATTCAAGAATAATTCAACCAATCAATTCTCTCCCCTTCACCGAAGAAAACCAAGACAAAGTTTGTATTCCTCACCAAAGACGGGCAGATGCAGAGGGTAGCATTCCAGTCCTGGCGCTTCCTCAGTGTACTGTAAATCCACCTTGCCCTTGTAGCCCAGCCTGTACACGTTCTTACCTCCCTTGTCCCATGCCACCTGCACAGTGCTGCGAACTGACTGAGGTGAAGGTGACAGCACTTCAAGGACGCGACCTGTTGTCCCTTGACCTCCTAATGACAAAGAAGGTAATAAAACACCAAAGTGTGAATGAAATCCATTCTGGCAAAGGTATCCTACGTCGATCTATACTGGAGTTGAAATTATTACTACAACTGAGATCCCGAGATGGATTTATGAAATGTTCATGATCCAGCAGGAGTTTGTTCACATCTTACTTTTGCCTTGTTGAAGAAAATCACCTTCTGTATGTGTGTAGTACAAGGCAGCATCCAAAGATCTGGCATAGAGCGTGATGTAATGTTTGTAACTGGCTTTATTCAGTCAAAGCTGTACCAAGGGGCAGCTCGAGCTACCTGGAGGAGACCTGTATTCACAGGAGCAATAACTCAAGATCTCATGTGTATATTTACTTGTGTCACATCACAATAAGACCTTAGCCACTATCAGGCTGAAACTAAGCTTATAGAAGCAGTTAGTCTGAAAGCGATGCTGACCTCAATATGAGTGTCAGAGGGTGTTGAGGGCATAGGCCTATGCTTGATAGATCCCTGACATTCAGCTAGGGTCAGAGGTCAAAGGTTTAATGGCAACTGAACTGGCCTAGCGCTAATTCAACAGCCATAAAAACCTGTATGACAGTGAGGAAAAAATATGAAGCTTAGCTCTCCCAAGAAAATGTATCCATGAAAAATATCCCTGACAGAGAGGCTAAGGATAAAGTCTTAAATGAGCTTTAGGCCTAAAGGTCTGTACAAAATATGGCCGCCCATAAAGAATATTGCCATAACATTCTAACTGCAGCAAGGTAGTATTCCTTCCAAACAACGATATATATAAAATAAACGCTTTCCTAGAAACTAACTCTTTCGTGCCCAAGAACCTTTTAGTCCTATACGGAGCTAAACTATAGATTTCTGTTCTACCTGGGAGTAATTGTCATTTTTACCATCTTGATCGTTCCATTCCCAGTCCATGCCTCGTACGACGGTAGCGTCAGGGAATATGCCCAACACCCTCATCTTCATAGTCTTACTGCGACGATCCACTTTCTCACTGCAACGGAGAGAACATCCTTCAAACTTTACACAAAATCTTTAAACTGTACACTACACATGCAGCTGCTGGACTGCCCAAAACCTTAATAAAGATGGGGATCCATCGGGTGACATTTCAACATTGTTTGTTCTTATTTCACATCTAGCCTTAACAAACAAAAAGCAACAGTGGTCTCAACAGAGTTGAACAAGAGCAGAAACAACAATTCATTCATCAGGATAACAGGATAACAGGAATTTATTTCGCCAATTGACATGTAATAGATACAACAATCGGAATATTATTTGGTGTTGGACAATGGCACAATGTTTTAGATTTAACATCTCTCTCTCTCTTTCTCTCTCTCACTCTTTCTCTCTCTCTCTCTTACACACACGCACACATACCTACATACACAAATACACACATGTATGCACAACCACACACACTCGCACAAGCATACCCAACAATAACAGATAAACAGAAAGATATAGTAAAACACAAATGACTAGTCTAAAGTGATCACAAAAACATTCTAAATTATAGTAGTCGCTGTAGTATATAGATATAGATGTACGAGCATGTAGGAAGAAGCAGGGCGTGCGCACGGCAGGGGGATCAGCGGTTGGAGGAGGATGCGGCGTTTAGAGATCTTACAGTTTGAGGGTAAAAGGAATCTTTAAAGCTTTAAAGCACAAAGCATTAAAAAAAACCATAACATTCGCAGCAGCTAGTACTCTCCTGAAAGAGCAAAATGGGATTGCAAAAATGTCTTTGCTTGTTTGGTCAGCTAAGCTAACCAGGCAGTTGTTTCTGCTCTGGGAGCTTCTTCAGTTATCAAGGGGCAACTTCAAAGCTAAATAGTAGAAAGTATGTTATGTCATGGGTCTATGAACGTGGTTTTGGGGCGACAGTACATGAGGCACATACTGTTGTAAGCAACAACTGGTAGCTCAGTTTGTAGAGCGGCCTACTAGTCACCTAAAGGTCCCTAGTTTGAATCCAGGATTGGCCAACATGTAACCATATTATTTTCCACTTACCATCAACTGGTTCGCTGGTGTCAGAATAATGTGACCAGTAGTCGCATATACGCTCCAGTTTCATGTGACTATAATCCACAATTAACCTTAGCAAAAAAGCAAACAGTAAAAGAACTAACGTTTGTACGGAGTGCAGTAAATTGGCAACTATTGTGGTGGTCGCTGGCATGACACCAATATAAATAGAGCAGAGCTAAAAAGAAGAAGAAGATCAACAAGAATATGAAAAGGAGAAGAAGAAAGGGTTTAACTGGTATACTAACGGAGTACACTGGGAAAAGAAGAAGAAGAGAGAGTTTAACTGGTATACTAACGGAGTACACTGGGAAAAGTAGAAGAAGAAAGGGTTTAACTGGTATGCTAACAAAGTACACTGGGAAAAAAAGAAGACGAAAGGGTTCAACTGGTATACTAACAGAGTACACTGGGAAAAGAAGAAGAAGAAAGGGTTTAACTGGTATACTAACGGAGTACACTGGGAAAAGAAGAAGAAGAAGAAAGGGTTTAACTGGTATACTAACGGAGTACACTGGGGTGTTTCATATCTCAGAAACTGGTGACTGCAGTCATGGCAATCTCCGAAGTAACACAGAGAGCAAAGGTCAAAGTTGTCACATTCCATACATTTCCAACGCATTCCCATAATTCCACTCTCCCCACATTCATCACACTTGACTTTAGAGTGGCGAATTCCTGAAAGATACAGAATACTTACTTTAGAATCATGTACCCATTCATATTTTTATTCATCTAGTTTTATTTTCATTATTATTTTTATTATTTTGTCTTATCACTTTGGAGAAAAAAGACATTAAAACAAACCAACAACACAAAATCAAATCATCTTTAATATATACACAAATTTGCCAATTACATTTTAACTGTAATAATGAATATGAGGCATATTTTACCTCTCGCTAATAATTACAGATATATTTAAAATACAATATTAAGTCTATATATTCACAAGAAGAAATTTTACAAATATGGAAATATCTTAATTAATCCATTGAAAGCCAAACAAAACTGATGAAGAAATTCACAATGTACAGTGTAAAAAAAATTCAAATGTTAAATTAGGCGGGGAAAAAATACTACTGAAACAAATACAAAATAATCAATGTTTAGACAATCATTCAGAGAAAACAAATAATTCACTAATGATTTTAGGCAAAAAACTATTCAACCATATCATGAACTAATTTTTGCCATTTAAAAATGTTCCAACATTTCCTCACCAACAGTGGCATTGTCCAAAACACGAAGGTCGTTACTTTGACCTTCCCGACAGATGGTGACCTGGCCTCCGTCCCATGTGACATTGACAGCTCCATGGTCACCGACCTCTACCACGGTCCCGACATGGCCTTCACCTCCATCGCTGTCACCTTGGTTCCAGTCGGGCCCGCGGATAACACGTAAGCCTATGGCTGTCATGGTGGTTCACTTTAAAATAGAAAAAATTCTGTATTAGAAGTAGTAGTAGTAGTAATGGCAGCAAAGTCACAACCAATATGGAATGCCATTTGGACTGGATGTGATCCTGTCTGCATAACCATTGATATTATAGTATCCAAAATATTACAACAGCATGTAAATCAATAAACAACCTCTTACTGACATAAACGCACCTCGAAGTATTTACGGTTCAGCTTATATAATTATATTCATGAACTATAATATTTACCACTCTTTTCGGAAGATAGAATCATTAAATCTACTCCATCAGATGAGAGTATAAACCGGGAGCTAGGTCGATCTAGTCTTTGCATGCATTCCATCGCATGGACTGTAAAGATCCTGATGCTCATGTCCAAGACGGGTGAGTGCCGGCTACACCAATACACCCAGCAAGCACTAGGTCCCATCTCCCCATTCCCGGTCACCCAGGATTGTGCTCAGCCCTCTGGGCGTCAGACTATGCGCCCCAAAATTGCAAGTTGGCACCTCAGGCCACTTGAATTAGCTCCTGTATCAGCCACGCCAGTGCCTTGAGCAGGCTTTGCACTGGAAAAGTGCTTTATAACAATGATTAAATAAATCAATCAATCAATCACAGTCCATAGATAAATGGAGCTCTGGTCTGTGCATTTATTCACAAAGACTTTACAGATTCTGATGCTCTTGTTCTAGAAAAAGTGAGTACCAGATTGAGAAGAAAAAACAAACAACCAATCAACAACAACAAACTACCATGCACCGCAAGCACTACGTGTTATTTCCCCTTGTCTTGGGTGGTTCGGTTCTGTGGCTGCCGTGCTTTTGCTGAGAAGGCAACCCACATTTCTTCAGTATGGGTGACAAATATCATCCAAAATTCACTCCAAATCCAACCCACAACCGCCCGTAATTAAAAATGGTGGGGCGGATCATATGTTTAAAAACAGCCAACAAGGATTAAAAGAAAATAAATAAGTAAAAATTAGGAGCAAACAAGTTTAACAATCTATCAACTGTGATCTACCATTCTCATTTTGACCTGGCCCACTCCATCTAACTGTTGATGTTAGCTTGTATACAAGGTTGGTTCTCCAAGAAATGGTAGCATATATATATATGATCATTGCCAAATGTTTCCCACCCAAACCTATCTCACGTCTTGTCACTGTTTTAATTTTAACAGTCTTACTCATGCATGATGATGTACCGATAAATTTAGATAAAGATTTCCTGGATGACTGTGAAACACAGATAAGCTGACTGAAAATAAATTAATGTACATCACATCTGGGTGTGTAAATATGTTCTGATACCAAAAATGTTAATAATAATAATATTATATTATATTTTATTTTAAAATCTACACCTTTCCCACAGGTAAAGCTCAAAGCCCAGTTACAGCCAGTCTCTGCTGATACTGCCTCTTCAACTCCAATTTTGTTCACAATCAAAAGCGAAAAATAATTAACCCGAGACACTTGAACAATATGTTACAATCACAAAAAACATTGAACATATCATCATATTCTTCATATGAAGAAGGCGGTATTCAACGAAAATATTGAAGAAGAAACACTATGCATTTGTCATTCCTGTATCCATACATCAATGATACAGTCTCTTCAAATGTAATCTACCATTCACAATCAAAAGAGAAGAAAAATACCTAAACGAAAACACTCTTACAATCATGAACAATCCCAATCATCTGTATTTAAATACTTACACTCCCTGCATAACGATCCACTTTTTATCATTAAACACAATGATAACAATCAATGTGTCTAACACAGCAACAAATAGCGTAATTTGGCACTTGGTAACAACACAATCGTATCAAAATGAATATATATGTAATACATGTTATTTCACGATGGCAAATTACGTGTTTCATAATTCCAGAAACTGTCATTTAATTTTATAAAAGCTACACAAATCCCTTATTTGAAACTGCAGTATGAGAAATTGTACTATGTAAATAATATACAGTGTGTGTTTGTCATGCAGTATTGCTTGCTTTTAATTGTGTGCTTTTCTTCTATATAAATAAAAGCGAATTACATATATAGGCCTACACAACTGATTATCCCATGAGCACCAAGATTTCTTCCATGTAAAATTAAAGCGAAATAAAATGTCTTATGTCTTAAAATGTTTAAAAAGTCACAAATGAGTGAGAAGATTTACCGCAGATTCTTTAAATAATGATGAAGCAGAAGTATTTCCTGGAAGATAAACAGAATCAACGACAGAAGAAAAAAAAGTCTTTGATTCTTCTTTTCTACAAATCTGTTCTACTGTACAACTATCCTTTCTAAAATAAAAGTTTTGTTTTGATTTTTGATGCCACACACACCATTGTTAAGTTTTGAGTTATGAACCCAGACTGATGAACAAGTACTCAGCCTAGTACATCAAATGTAAATATCCAGTAACTGCTAATGAAGCTGAGAGTATACAATTATATCAATGAATGAACACATCAACTTGCCATACCTTTTCAACAGTCGACCAATCATAAACTGAGTAGTTCAGAAAAGGAAATCTATGAATTAACTGCACTATTCCCATTTGAACATTTTCCCACCAGCGAGTCCAGTCACCCACGAAGAAAATTGTTTACGTTCTGAAATCCTGATCAGTCATACATTGCCTCAAAAAAAAAAAGCTATGCCAATAGCTATATAAAGAATATACTTATACCAATAATTATTGCTGTATATAGTACTTCACCTGCTTGAGAGCTGGTCAAGACGCTAGTGGAAACAGGATTTAGCTCCTCAAGCTGCCTAAGTTGCCAACTGCAGCCTTTGGCGCAACCACTGTCAAATCTCCCTGACAACCAAGCACAATCCTGGACAACTGAGAATAAGGGGAGAAGGGAGCTAGTATGTATACTGGTTGGTTAGTTAAGTAACTGGCACTCACTTTTCTAGGACATGAGCGTCAGGATCTTCAAAGACCATGCATATGAATGCGCATGCGCATGCACACAAACTAGACCTCAGTTTATACTCTCATCCAAAGGAGTAATTTAAATGGTCTATTTAAATATTAAGTTCAAATAAATATGAACAAATTAAACTTCAATGATAAGCAGGTGTCAACTGCAAAGATAAAAACTGTTTAGGTTTAGGTTATGAAATTATGATCAATCATAATATACACAGTGACAGTCTGCACACTTCTGTCAACAGCTAGAGAGTAGAGTTATTTAAATTACCACTATATTGATCAGTCCTGAATTATGACCGAGCCATACAAAAAGCTAGTCAACAAATTAAACTGCGTAATTTTGACAACTTCCAATTTATTGTTGAAAAATTGATGAAACAGGTTTCTCGGGAAAGAAATGTGAGTCAGATCTATAAACATACTACAGTACTTATAAAGTTATATCAATATATATAATGCACTGATATAGACACAAAGATATCTAGTCGTGAGTATACAGTTTTGGTTTGAAAAGACTATCAGTATCATGCACTTTTACTCAGGAAAGGAATGCAAGTAAGATCTATAAAACAAAAAACTGTCAACAGTTCCTATAAACTGACCAACCTACATTACAATCATATAAACTTACCATAATTTTAATTTGTAAGTGCGCTATTTAAGAGAAATCTCTTTCTTTCTTTTCTTTTTCCTTACCTTTATGCTAGCTGTTACGTTAAGTAGTTGAATAAGTGCAGAATGTTCTCTCACACTGTAAAAATAGTTAGTTGGTTTGGGTTTGTTTTTTTTCCAAAACAAGCAATGGTTGTTTGAATACAGAGCTATCCACAACTACTACCCAAGTGCACCTTATTTTTGAAAAACTTGCCTATTTTTAGAATCGGAAATTCAAAAATGAGAAGGCCTATGCTTTGCAACACAGCATTGATGAAAGTTAATTTTCCAAGAAAAGGACACGTGTCCTAGGATAGTGTTATGCTAATTTAGAAATTCTAATAATTTTACCAAATGTTTTGGAGGTGTAAAAGTGTATCCCTACCAATCCCCACCCCCACATCCCATCTTTCTGAATCTAATGCTTTTTACTTATTATGTATTACACAATAAATTATTTGTGCGTGTGTGTGTGGGTGGATGTGCGGGTGACTAACCTTGCTTTTTATGCAGGAAATGGGTGAGTGACATGTATTAGTCACCCAGCTCTTTTAGTGCATGGGAGTGCAGTTGTAGTGCATGCGAGTGTTTTTAGTACACAGGAGTGCTCTATCCGGGACGGAGAAAATACAGTGAATTTCCGAAGAATTTTTGAACAAAATTCGACCTATTTCGTCGCCTATAGGAGACGAACTAGGTCAACTTTTTAGAAAAGGGTTTGGGTAAGGGGGGTCCCTAACCCTTGCCTGTCAAAAATCACATTCCGATTCCTACATTCTTAGTAAAACCCATACTGTGTGTGTGTGTGTGTAGGAGGGAAGGGGGAGGGGTGTTTGTGTGTGTGTGTGTGTGTAGCATGCAAACCATAAACAAATTTTAGTCAAGATAGATATAAAATGTTGAGTATAATTAATAATTAATAATAATAATAATAATAATAATAATAATAATAATAATAATAATAATAATAATAATAATAATAATAATAATAATAATAATAATTGGCAATTAAAATTACTATGAATCATTAAATCTCAACACCTACAGGGCCGGACCTGGGAAAAGTTGAAGGGGGGGTTACGGATTCAGCGAAGGCGCGAAGCGCCGAGCCTTCTAGGGTGGTCCCCCCCCACCCACCCCCGCGGAAATTTTTTTTTTTCAAGGATGCAAAATGGTGCAATCTGAACCTTGAAAAAGCCATTTGTGACGGTCTGCATGGACTTTGAGCTTTTTTAACAATTGAACTGACATACTCTGGGGTACAAAAATTTTCCTCTGCCCCTCCCTTAAAACACACACACACACACACACACACACACACACACACACACACACACACACACACACACAAATATTTATTTATCAGCAGAGATTTTTTGTATATTATTATTATTCACTACTTTTTGTTATCGTTAACGGTATAAAGCTTTACCTTTTAGTTTATGAACATCACCGCCCTGCTTTCACTTTCAATCTTGCTGCACTAGGTTCCTCGGCATTAGTACCATTTGTGAATTGTATCTTCTGGCAAAACAGTTCACTGCCTCTTTGAAGTCAATATCAACATCCCTATGCACTTCCAGTAAAGCAAGTCCATTGAGTCTCTGTTGCTCCATTGTAGAGCGCAGGTAGTTTTTCATTTTGCGCAACTGACTGTTTGAACGCTCACACTCGGCAGTAGTGACAGGCAGGGTGCAAAGGTTCTTTAGCATGATGAACAGGTTGGGATAAAAAATCCCTGTCACAATGTTTCAGTGCTTCTAATGCCGTGGATGGGATGATAGCTGTCGCATTCTCAGCAGCACTTCGCCATTTGCAAACCCACCATCAGTATTCTGCATCAAGGGTAGCGTTGTCTGGTAGGTCCCCTTCTGGAACCTGCATGAAACCATCCTGGTTGTCTATTAAAGTGCTTAGCACCAGACAGAGACCATCAACTGCTAGGTCAGCATTTTTGAACCTCGAGTCCAGTTCGGTTGACAGGTGTTCCAAAAAAGGAATGGCTGTGACGACACGAGTTTCAGCATTAACAGAGAGAGCTATATTTTGTGCGAAGTTGCACCTCTCTACTGTGTAGTGTACATAGATAGCTTGACCGTTTTCTTTATTGCGTACGAAAGAATGCAGTAGCTGTAAGTCCACGTGCGTAACGTAGTAAATAGGGGTATGTAGAATAAGAAGAGGGGTACTGAAACTTGAACTCGACCGGTTTGCTTTTGGCCTGGGTTGCGTTTGGTAAGGCAGAGTAGATTTGGTGCTTTTTGCGAGAGGTCAGCTTTAGTCAAGCAGTAACCCTGTGACTGTGTGCCAGAGTAGAACTAGGTGTTCTTGCTTGAAAGGGTGTTGTAATCGTTGGTTCGAACCACCCAAGGTCTTACGCCCTCGTCAGGGTAAGAATGTCTAGAGTCTGAGATAAAGGAGGATTGTAATTGCCATTTATTGGAGATAAATGTAGAATTCCTTCCTAAGGTTGTGTGGTCCTCTATTGGGCACCTGCCAAGGCTCAAGGTCTTTTGAAGAATTGAGATGTCCTTGTTGTGTGAGAATAACTAGCAAATAGCCAGAAACGAAATTAACTCTCAGGACTAACCACTGTATCATACTGTATTGTGTTGTTTCTGTGTTGGGGAGGTGTGTCACAGGCCGAGACCTAAAACGGTGAGTAAAACCCTGTAATTCATTTTCCTAGTGGCACGCACTTCGAGACTGCGTACGCGAATGAATGATGGTGAATGAAAGGGGAAAGGGATGTATTTTGATGAATAATGGTTTATTGATTTTTGTATGATTTTCATATGATTTTCTTATTATATACATGAATGGGAAATGTCGTTGCTGTTGTTGCTAAGTGGGTCAAAGTGACGATCAAGAATGCATGTTGGAGAGAGAGAGGGGGTGTATGTATGGGGAGAGAGATAATTGTACTATGCTGGAGAGAGATGAAGGAAGTGGTGGATATGAGGAGAGCATGTTTATATTATAGTACGATAAGATAGTATGGATGAAGGGAGATAATCGTGATGTATTTATAACAGTTGAGAAGGATGATGAGGGTGAAGATGGAGGTAGAATGAATTAGGACTGTGTGATTGAAGTGTGATCGTAATGATTATGTATATTTATATAAATGACTGTGCTTATGAAGGATATGAATTATTAGTATCAAGAGTTGCATTATATTATTGAACGTGTGCATAGCATCATGTATTATTATCATTGTTGTTATGCATAACCAGGTCAAGATGGCGGACGGCGGCTG
Source organism: Oncomelania hupensis (assembly GCA_036898135.1). NCBI lineage: Eukaryota > Metazoa > Mollusca > Gastropoda > Littorinimorpha > Pomatiopsidae > Oncomelania > Oncomelania hupensis. The sequence continues at coordinate 42,198,148 of CM072524.1, forward strand.
GCGTATTATGTTATGTAGTATTTGTGTTTTGTAGGCAGACTGTTAAGACTATATATTTGCTTACAGGTTTGGGCTGTATTATGCCGTTTAATCCTTTGGTGCGGGACGTGCAACTGTGCTGTAACCTTTGCCACTACAGCTGGGAAGCGTGGATGTTGACTTCGCAAACTACCGCCTCATCTTGCTTCAGTATCGTGGGCGTCGCCATTTACTACGGGAACTCCACGCACTACACCCGCGAACACACAGACTTGCACAACACGCACATAAAAACATACTTCATTTAGTTAATTTAAATCATCCATCATATTGAGTGAATAACTGCTTAGCTCCTACTGAGCTTCGAACCAATGACATTTTGAACAGTGCTTCTGATCTGCAAGTTAGCTTGGACAGTAGTTTGAAGATAAAAGATTTGCAACTCCATTTCTTTAGTTGAAATTTATAGTGTTTTGAATTGATTGTTTATTTATACTTTGTTGTACATTATTGTGGGAAACCTGTTGATGTTTAGTTCTGTTTGGTTGAACAAGGGAGGTAATTGTTAGTCAATACTGGGGTGGGGGTCTTGATAGGGGTGGAGGGTGGTTTAGTACCCCATTGTCCTGTGTATGTGTGTTTAATTGTTGAATAAAAGAGTGTGACTGTTATTCTGGCATTTTTGTGTTAGTTTATTTTGTTTGAGTTTCTATCTCCCCACTCGTTGCTTGAGCTGACGTCGCGGAACCCGCCCGGGTGACGTGACAATGGCAATGCTAATCTTGAAATATTCTTCTGGAGAGGCCGCAGGTTTGTTGTCACTGAGAGTCTGTCGGGATGATTGACGAGGAACAATAACATCAGTTGTCAAAGCATTTGCCATTTTGCTGACTTCACCAAACCAGGCAACGAACGCTGTGTTCTTAATTATCAACTTAGCATCTTAATTAATATTTCTAAAAAGTCGTTTTTGGGGAATTATGGCAGTATCGTGCTGGAAGAGGCTTGCGGCCAGAACAAGAACATATGGCTGCATTTACTACTTTAGGCTTAGGGGTTGGGTTACTTGATCGTTTCAAAGGGAAAACGCTTTGGACTTTCAACGGAACCCTTTAAATGGATTTCCGTTGAATTGTCTATAACTAACTTTTTGTACCTTGGACCAAAGGTGACTGAAAACTATCCTATCCTATCCTGTCCCATAACTCGGAGGTCGTAGGGGCACCACAGATGATCAAACCAGTCCATTCTCGAATGTTGTCCTCCCACATCTTTTTCTGTCTCCCCCTTCTTCTGCCTCCTTTCACCGTGCCTTGCAGGATGGTCTTTGCAAGGCCTGATGCTCTGGTGACTTGGTCATACCATCGGAGTTTCCATTTCTTCACCACTGTGAGCATGTCATCGTGCTCTCCAACGTCTTGTGTGATGGTCTGTCGGACTTCGTCATTGGTGATGTGTTGGGTAAAGGAAATGCCCAGAAGACGTAGCACCTCATCTCCATGCTTTGTATTCTTCATTGCAGATCTGCTGTGAGGGTCCATGCTTTGCAAGCATATAGGAAGATGGAGATGACAAGGGAGCGCAGCAGTCATACTTTGGAATGTAGACTGATGTTCCTGTCTTTCCAAATGGGCTTCAACCTAGTCAGGGCAGCAGTTGTTTGTGCGATCCTGGAGAGGACTTCCTGTCGGGACCCATTGTCTGATACAATGGCTCCTAAATATTTGAAGCTATGCATTGTGTTGAGGGATTGGCCTTGGACTTTGATGTCCGTGTTGATGCCATTGGTGTTGTTGGTCATCATTTTTGTCTTCTCTGCACTTATTTCCATTCCATAAGCTCTGGAGGTGGTGTCAAGCCTCTGTACCAACTATTCTTGTTCCTCTCCAGCCAATCCATCAATGTCATCAGCAAAACGAAGATTGGAGATTGCTCTACCCCCTATGCTGACTGTGCCTTCGTGATCTGCAAGGGCATCTGACATGGGGCGCTCTAGGAAGATGTTGAAGAGTGTTGGAGAGAATAGGCATCCTTGACGCACACCGATTGTTGTTCTGAACCAGTTCCCGATGACGCTGTTATGGAGGACTGCACTGGTAGCCTTATCATACAGGCTTTTGATGCTTTTGATGACTTCAATCATTTTAGGGGTGATGTTGTACACTTTCATCGTTGCCCATAGAGCTGCATACCAGACTCGGTCAAACGCCTTCTTGAAGTCTATTAACACATGATATAGATGTTGTTGGTGCTGTAGGTATTTCTCACAGATTATTCTGAAAACTGCAATGTTTTAAAAACAATTTTTTAAAAAATTGAAACTCTTTGCATTAAACAAAATTTTAATTCCTTTTTTTTTTTTTAAAGTTTGGAGGGGGGGTTTCGGAACCCAGGTAACCCCCCTACCTGGGTCCGGCCCTGACCTACATATTGTGTCCACACACTGTGACTTTGCGAAACTCGTGAGAGAGACATCATTGTAATGCCCTTTAACCTGATCTGTTCTTTAAAAAATGCAATTCTTCTTCTTCTTCTTCTTCTTCTTCTTATTATTATCATTCATGAAGCATACTGCAAGAGCATTAATTCTTGATCACCTTAAACAACCGATATAAAAGAAGAAATAAATATATTCTTGAGTTACATTACATTACATTATTATTGCTTTAGGTCCAGCGGACTCTTCCGAGCCAAATCAGAACCGGACAACCCCCGATCCACATAAAAGATCTGCTGAAACAACCCTAGTGGTAAAACCGAAAGCTCTCCACCAGCCAGTCACTTTACAATAAAGACATCCCACGCAGGGGACAGCTGAGGCTTCACCCCAACTTATTGAACCCCCGCTTACAAAAACAAAATAGAATACAAACATCATTATAAATTATCAACAAAACACATACATATAAAATGCCTACATTGCTAAATAATAACATCATAAGAAGCCCTAGTGACCACCTGGCAGAAAGCGTCCAATATTCTCAAGCTGATCCAACAGACCTCATACACAAACAAGGAGTCTTGTCCCGGAAGAGTTTTCAAGAAAAAAGGTAGGAGACTGGTCTAGCAAAGAAGACGATAGTATAGCAGATTGATAGAACAGAGCAGGAATGAGAAAGAGCAAATGAGAAAGACAGCGACAGTGGGAATTTAAAGCACTAAATTTCCAGAAAGTGGGGATACTATTTATACTGAAACCCCCGGCACCCCAACGGGGGGATATTCTTGAGTAGATTAGTTCTGGGAAAGAGAGACAAACAAATGAAAAAGCAATAAGACAAAACCCCCCAAAAGAGTAGAAGGAATAACATTTTTAGAAGAAAACAAATTAAAGATTGAGCCTCAGATCAGTCTTAGAGGGGTTTTAACCCATCATAAATACCTTTCGTGGGTTTAAGCGTAAACCCAAACTATAGTTTAAAATGCCTACCCCCTTTCTCTTTAGAACCGCACCTGGGCCACCAAAGTTCATGTTTCCGGAGACTGCCGAGTGCAACTGAAAACGCAACGGGAAAACCCCCCAGAGAATCTGCTCTTACGCCACAAACCCAGAAAATCACTTGTGGTCTTGATAGGTATTGATCCACTACCTTTTGTAACAGCTGCCAGTAATAACATGCTAATACTATATCTTGTGACTGTATTAAATTCCAAACCCAAAGACCTATCTTGATTTCTTTCTCTACGTCACAAACAGGAAAGCCTGTTTTGCTGTTTGACTTCCATTTTAGCGTTTGACCTCCGATGTAGCGTTTCAGTACAGACACTTGCATTCGGGTCTCGCTAACGGCATTATAGAGATAGTTATAGGCCATCAAGTTCGTAAAAATACTTTCACTGAAAGGTACCAAAACTTGACTACAGTTAAATTTCCTTAAAACATACATGTACGGTCCACTTTAAATTATGCAAACAGCCTAGGTTATAAATTATGGCTTATGTAAAGAAGGAGCAGCATGGTACCATGCAAACTGATAAGAACACACACACACGCATAACACCTGCTCCCTTCCTCATATCTCATGCCACACACACAATTTTCAACAATCAAGTGTTTTCTGTATTTTGTTGTATTTTATTCTACCTCACATATTTACATGACAATACACAGCATGCGGAAATTTGGAAATGTATACACTTACGGCTAGACAAAACATTGTACAAAACAGGAAGATTCATTACACAATACCTGTCAATTGAAGTTTTGCCAAAATAAAAAACAAGTTCCGACTGCAAAAATAACAGAAATAGCAAAACACAATAAAATGTCATGAGAACTAGTTCTTTCTAATTACTTTAAAAAATAGTTGTCATTAAAACAAAATGAACAATTTTAGCTCATTTTATTAACAAACTGTTACATAATAATAATAATAATGAACTGCACATTTTTTATAAAAGAAATGTTCTGTTTCTGTTCCTCCGTCACAGAACTTAAATAATCCTATTGGAGTAGGATCATTGCTGCGCTTCCATTAAAAAAAAAAATTTCCTCAATAGTACAATTTTATAATTTTTGATGACTTTCAAATCTCTGACCACTTCTAATATCTCAATCAGATCACATGCACTTCTATGATCTGAATGACAAAGAGGTTTTATATGTTGTACTTAAAAAAAAAAAAGTTCAGCTGTAGGGGTCTTCATATTTTAAATTGGTTTATGCTCTGAATTGCCTTGCCTTGGTCAACGGCAGAAGTCTGAAGAGGCCTATCATTTAATTTTTGAAGAAAACAAAATTACAAACAATTCACACAATTACCTCCCAAATATTGTCACACACACACAGAAAAATACCTCAGCAGATTTCATCAACAAATTATCATAATAAAACATAACCTCAAAGTCAATATTATACACAACTTTATTTCAAGTATAAAATACAACCATTAATGAAGTAATTTAACCATTTGATAACCTAAAGATACAATCACTTGTGGCTGTGCTTTTAATAAAATAACTAATAAAAGCCAAATTGTGCTTTTATCCATTATGTATAAAAAGCCAAATGTTATTTTTTCAAATAACAGTAAAAGCCAAATTGAGCTTTTATCCAATGTAGTAAAAGCAAACTTGTGCATTTAGCAACATTTGTAGGGAAAAAAGTTGTGGCAATGTGTCGTTCTCCGTGTGTTTTGAGTATGAGCAAACACAGGGAAAGGTTGTGGTACTACAACTGCTTCATGGCATTAATTAAATTTTCCAAATGTTTGGAAGTTGACATTGGCACAGAATGTAGGTAAAAATAAAACGAGACAATCAAAGAAATGACAAATAATAAAATAAAAGCATAACATAAGACGCTCCAATCAATTCAATGATGGCGTACCAATAACATATGTGTAATGCAACACATGAACAGAGACAACAATTCCATGTTCAACCCTTTATAGAATTGGACATACATACTCCATTAAATCTGCTATGAAGACAGATGACAACAGGAAAAGAATACAGCAGCATGACAATCACACTCTAATAATTTCAATAACCAAATACCTTATTGCAATACAAGAACACAGACGTAGGCATGGACTCACAGTTCCAAACTGACCAAACATTAAAATAATGAATTAGTATTTCAATAACCAAAACAGAGCTTCTTCTTTTTCTTCTTTTTTTTTTTTTTTTTTTTTTTTTGATCATAACACAGGACCTCAAAACTGCAAATTTCTCAATGTAGAAAATGTAAATCCCATTTTTACAAAAATATACCAGGACCTCTCCTCATTAGGGAATAAAACATCAAACAGTAAAAATATGAATACAAACGCAAGAAAATTGCAATCAAACCAAAACATTTTGTCACCACCACCAATGTCGCTGCAGTAATTCACGCAAGAACACATTTTCCCAAATTATGTAAAATAAAGTCCTCAGAACAGATCACAACAAATATAATAAAATATTGCCTTTGAAACAGTTAATTTAGTTTCTGAACAAACATGAAACAAAAGGAGGAGAATTCATACATTTAGAGGTATTATACTTAAATTTATTTAGCAATACGAACTGAAATGATGATTGATCAATTTAAACTAAACGAGTTAGGGAAATAATAAATATTTCTGAGGTAATAAACTATGAACAAATAAAGCAAAACAGAGCAACCCCTTTCTTATTTTTAAATATTTTTTGTTAATAGATGTTTCAGCTGAAAAAATATTGAAACAATGGAATTGTTGTTATTAACTAGTTAGTTTTGAAATATTAATCTGAATCTCTTAAACAAATCCATAAATACAAACACGTATCCAAATAATTTAAAAAAAATGTTAATATTTCCAATGACATTTAGATGCGATGAGTCTCCAGACAATATTCTAGATGTACGAAGAATTCATCTGAACTACTACATGATTAACACTTAACATTCCAAAACAATTGATTCTATATCATTAACACATAAACTCCATACAGGAACGTACAGCATGCAATATTTAGGGTAGAGATCTTGGTAAGTGAGTTTTGGAAGACAAACATGAGACTGTGTTATGCATGCTTGAATGATCAACATCGACTGCTGTGAAAGTAAAAGAATACAAACAAACAAAACAAAACATTATCATTAATCAAACACAGAACTAGCTAAATATTCTGCCACCATTTTGCAAACTACACATTTCTCATACACATGCAACAGTAATCAGTAATTTGTCAATTTTAAACACGAAGCAAAACACAAAATCAAATGACAAAAATCAGCAATTTCTGACTGAAAGATTATTTCAACAAATGTGATAAATTATACAAGGGTGGCTCTTCATCTGGAAAAGCATTATATACAAACAATAAAATAAATACTTCAAAGTAGTTAATCTCCAAACAAACAAAAAACTGTTGCCGAACATGTTTTATTTTTTCTTTTCTTTCTTCCTTAAAAAAAATTAAAATCTGGTGAATATAACATTCTACCAAAGCTCGATCTGAAAAAAAAAAGATGCTCTTATTTGTAATACCTTCAGCTCAACAACAACAGCAACAAGAATACTTTTTTCAAGGTGAACATTGAGAGAATTTTAACACACGGACCCCAGACACAAACATTTAACCACGACTTTTTTTTTCCTACTCCCTACAACCTACATTTAGAGAAGAGGTTGTGACATTTCAAGGGTCTCTAAGCATCAGTTTATAGAAAATGGGATGAGAAAGAGAGAATAGAGAGATGCAACAACTCACTACAGAGATAAAAGTTTTTAGGAAAAGGGTTTTGAATCAGGAAACTACATGTATGATCATTGTAAACATTTAAAACTATGACTATGTGAACACTGATCAGCATACATGCACATCACATAGTTAAGAATATACGTGAATAAAAAAAAGTGCTTTATTATTTTGTAATCATTGTCAAAATTCTCAATTTTAGCTCTTCACCACTGAACTACAAACATGGGTTTCTGGAATACTAAACTGCAACAAATTTGACTGCATCAAAACCTCTGGAAAATAAAACGCGAACCCCACACAAAATAGGTGCCAGAATGACCGACGAGTTGATCGTGGACCCTCAACATCAAGAAGAAGAAGAAAATATCAATAAATTCTGCATACCACACACATCAAAGAGATTTTTTTTAAATGAAGTATTTGGGATCACAGAGTTTCAGCTCCTTTTCGGCACAAAAGACTCATACGTATTAAAAAAGCTAGTTAGTTAGTTATTCATTGCTTACAGAGTCCAGCGGACTGCAAAGAGCTTAATCAGGAACACAAAATCAGGACCACAACTTGGTTGAAAGAGGACTCACCCCTGATCTGTATAAAAGATCTGCTGAAACAACCCCAGTGGTAACACTGAAGGTTCTCCACCAGCCGGTCACTTTACAATAACGGCATCACACACAGAGGATGCTGAGGCTATACTCTAATTTATCGAACCCCCGATTACAAAAACAAAATAGAATAAAAACATCATTATAAAATATCAACAAAACACACATATAAAATGCCTACATTGCTAAATAATATCATAGGAAGCCCTAGTGACCACCTGGCAGAAAGCGTCCAATATTCCCAAGCTGATCCAGCAGACCTCGTACACAGAGGAGTTTTGGAAGAGTTTTCAAGGAAAAGGATAGGTGACTGGTGTAGCGAAGAAGAAGATAGTATAGTAGATTGATAGAACAGAAAAGGAGTGAGAAAGAACAAATGAGAAAGACAGCGACTGTGGGAATTTAAAGCACTAAATTTCCAGTGGGGATACAGAAACCCCCGGCACCCTCACGGGGTAAACTCTGTCATCTTTTGAACACTTTACATATACACTAAAGCTAAAGTCACATACTTTTAACATTTTTGTTTATATAATAAAATTTTACCATACAAACAACTACAAAGTCTAGGGTGTAAAGAACATCATCACTCTGAATAACTCCTTTAACCTTCCAGGAATACTGTAATACTTAAAAACAATCCACACTATACAAGCCCACATCAAAGAGACAATACATTTACATATATTAAAGCTAAACTGTAACAATTTTGTCAATAAGAATGCCACACAATAATACACACAACTACCTAGTCCAAATTTAATTTATAATGAATATTCAAAATCCTATAAGGGGTTAGGGTTTGGGTAAGAGTTTGGTCCAAACCTTAACCCTAATATAACATATTAAAATTAATTCCATAAGTTTTCTGTGGACTATTTGCAGTGTACTAATTTAGGATGCCAATTTAACCCAAACCCTAATGAATTAGATTAATTTCATACACTTTTAATGGACTATTTGCAACCTATGAATATGGAGTGATGAATGCCAAAATGTCCTCCCCTTTGACTTATTCTAATACACTAATAAAATCTGCACATAATAATTATCCATTATAGGATAATGAAGACCATTAAAACGTGATTTCCACATCCAAAAGAACACCACATAATTTTTTTTTCTCGTTTAATACAACACAGAATGCAGCACATGAAATTACATTTGAGTATTTTGACCAGACCAATCTATGGTTTTTGTACACTGTTTTCAAGCAGAACACAGTATCTTCGATCTGAAATGTTATAAACTAATTCAAATACTAACCTTCACAATAAAAAATTTATAAATTTACATGAAAAGTCTTACCATTTTTGATTGAATGTTTCAAAATTTAAGGTCTGTAATTAAATTTCATTAAATTTTCATATTTATACACCCCTATTGTGAGTTGGGGTGTCAGCTGCTGTTTCTTCATGAGATTTTTTTTAAATCAAAGATTAATGTTAGATATGATGGTATTGGTGTGTAAGAAATCGAATACAAAAATAGTATTATATTAATTTTGAAATGAACTGTATTGAATATTTAATAATTACTCTAAACATTTAATTTACACAAAATTATTGAATGTATTTTATTATCAGAGTAAAAACTCCATTGAATCTAAACCATTACATTATTATTTCATGCAAATAAATTATCCACTGTATGCCTACCATAATAACTTTTGTTTTCTTGTATTTTTATCGCGTTCACTGCTTAAAAACATGGTACACAAATAAATACACAAATTTGTGTTATGGTATTTTAAAGACAAATAACACAAATGAGAAATTATGCATGCAACATGCAGGTTGGCAATTCATTCAAGAAAGTGGAGCTGAACTTTTTACAAATTAGTGTGCAAATGTTACTTACAATGCATTGAGATTTTTTTTTAAGTTTTATAAATTACATACTGAGTTAAAAAATATTATGAGTACACTAAATGACAATTTACTATTATAAAATGTCTAATGGATGGAACTACTCTAATGAGGATAAATATTCATAAAATATATACATGTACAAAGATTGGAAAGACAAACACACATAATTATATTTACATGAGTTCCCTCACACATATAAATTATACACAAAATACATCATGATTAATTATGACAAAAATACAATGATGAAAGGACTAAAACTACTTAAAATGCCAATAAATGTTAAAATTTAATATTTACACATTTTAAAAAAATCAAATCGTGATGAATATTTTTATTTTTGGGTTTGTTTTTGTTTAACAATATAGTTTTATTTACAAGTCTTTCATGCAAAAATCAGAAAATCCTATTAGCAAGAATCACGTCATACATCAAACAAACAGTAGCTGGCCTTGAAGAAATTCCTGATCAACAAACTCCACATGTATAAATAATTCCCATTCACCTCAACATTTGTCAACATTCACATTATTTTAATAGAATTGCTGTCTATAAAGCATATATAGAAATAGTCAATAAATTATCACAACTCTACTGTTCATTGTATGCTTCATTATCAAGTTATCTAGCAAATGGAAAACAAATTCATCCAGTTAACATTCCAACAGTTGCTAAAACATTTAAAAGCTAATTCCATAGAAACACCGTTTATATTGAAATTGAAAACATATGCTTTACAAATGAATAGTCACATGGAAACAAGGTATGCACCTAAAAAGGCGCATGTTTTCTTATTCTAAATGCAGAAAAAAAACACAAATGGGTGGAATGCATTAAAAATAATCTGTAAAGATATTATTTAAACAATTATAGTTCAAGTAAGAAACTCAAAACATATGTAAGTCAATACTTTAAAGTCAAATGATTAAAAAAAGACTTTCATATTTGTAAGAAACTCATAATTTATATAAGAATGGGGAAAAAAAAGATTGTTTAAGACTTTCATGAAATAACCATGACTGCAATACCAAAGACAAGGATGCAATGCAACATTAACTATTTAAACAAAAATCTGAAATTACAACTTCAAAAATTGTCACAAAATTTCCTGCAATTTGCAAATTTTTATAAGTAATTTGTAAAGAAACAGGATAAAAGTCCAAAGGAAGAGAAAATGGTCAACGAATAGGCAATGTCAGAATATGAGCTCAAAATAGTTGCACAAAAAGTTGATAACATTATAGCACCATAGTATTGATAAAGTGTTGATACAACGTCATTATAAACAATTTTTAACAGAGAAAATTCATTTTAAAAAAAAGAAGAAAAAAAAGGGAGTTAATAAATAATTTGACATTTATTTGTATCTCACCTAACATGAAATGTTATAATAAAATTAAGATTGCTGAAAATGTTTCATAATATTAGATATTTTTGTGACATACTTACAAGGTCAGAACATCTAAAAGTCTTACCCCTTTAAGCTGCAATGTCTGCATTTAAACTTGTGTTCTTATCAGTTCTGAACTTCCTTCATCAAGTTCTTTGAAATGAGAATTGGTTTTCCAAACTGTTTTCAATAAATATAAGGCACTTATGGTGATCCTACACTTCTGCTGCAAGAAATCTTGTTCATCTTTATGGACGGGAATTTCATTAATAACAGCTGCCTAAATCATTCTCCTTTTTTAGTTTCTTTTTTATAGCAAGTGTTCAGCTTTAAATCAGCCACTGAATGTGAATGAACTCATGTTTTCAACTTTAAATCAGTGCCTGAACTTGACTTATCTAAAGTTTTCAACTTTAAATCAACAGGTGAATGTGGATTATCTTATGTTCTCAGCTTTTAATCAACGACTGAACCTGACTTACCTTATCTTTTCAACTTTAAATCAGCGCATGAGCACGACTTATCTAAAGTTTTCAACTTTAAATTAATGGCTGAATGTGGATTATGTTATCTTCTCAGCTTTAAATCAGCGACTGAACCTGACTTACCTTAAGTTTTCAACTTTAAATCAACAACTTAATGTAAAGTTTCTGATAACTAAAAACTGCCAATTAACTTCTTAAGTTTCCAAAATTGTATTAGTTTAGATTTGTCCAAGCTGACTAAAACACTAGAACTTAGCCCTAAAAGGTATTATTTATTATTAGTTTTCAGGAATCAAAGATATTCAGAAGTACAAATGCGTTAAACTGCTATAGCCTCTCCTAGTAGCAAAAATAGTAGCAGTTGTAGTAGTAGTAGTAGAAGTAGTAATAGCAGTAGTAGTAGCCGTAGCAGTAATTTAGAAGAAGTAGTGCTAGTAGTAGTAATATAGCTGTTGTTGTTGCGGTCATGGTGTTGAAGATGGCAAACTGTCAGCTGAATATTCTATTTTGTATTACAGTCATGTCTAAAATTTAACATGAAAAAATACAGAGCAATTAACATTATCATAAGTCTGCTTAAAAAAAAAAAGAAACTTACAAAATTCTAACAATTCATTGCATAAAAATAATTTTTAAATTTCAGAATATAAGTTCACATCCAAAATATTAAAAGTCATAAGCGGACAAATGACAAAAGAAAAAAAAGTAAAACATTATTGCTGCGTTTGTTTTGGTTGTAAGAAATCTTGTTCGTGTTTAATTTTTTGGGTTTTATTTTATTTTATATTTTTTAAAACATTCATTTTATGATTTTTTTTTTCAAGCAATATCTTTCTCACATGTCACTCAACAATTTTATGATTATGACATTATAAAACACCTGACCATCACTTATAACAGTTTCAATCATTTCAGGAGGATTCAATTTTCTATCTCTAATTAAATTTTCTATGTACAACAAGCTAAGTAGCCAAACTCTACTGCTCATGGTATTATAGTAGAAGTTGAACATCCAATAAATTAAAACAATTTTACAAACAGTTACAGATGCAAAATGGTGCCATAATAGGGAGTAAAATGAACTTGCATAAAGAAAGGATCACTAGAATATAACTTTGCAATCAATAATAATAAATTTTCTGGATGAATTTAGTTAGTTATTCATTGCTTATAGGGGTCCAGCGAACTGCAAAGAGCCGAATCACAAAATCAGAACCACAGCTTGGTTGAAAGAGGACTCACCCCTGATCCGTATAAAAGATCAGCTGAAACAACCCTAGTCGTAACACTGAAGGCACTCCACCAGCCGGTCACTTAACAACAAAGTCATCCCATGCAGGGGACGCTGAGACTATACTCTAATTTATCGAACCCCCGTTTACAAAAACAAAATAGAATATAAACATCATTATAAAATATCAACAAAACGCATGCATATAGCATGCCTACATTGCTAAATAATAATATCATAGGAAGCCTTAGTGACCATTTGGCAAAAAGCGTCCAATATTAAAAGGCTGACCCAACCAACCTCATACACAAATGAGGAGTTTTAGAAGAGTTTTCAAGAAAAAAGGTCTAGCGAAGAAGATAGTATAGTAGATTGATAGAACAGAGTAGGAATGAGAAGGAACAAATGAGAAAGACAGCAGCAGTGGGAATTTAAAGCATTAAGTGTCCAGAAATGTGGGATACTATTTATACAGAAACCCCCAACACCCTAACGGGGGGAGGGTGGAGGGTGGGTGGGTGGGTGGGTGGGTGGTGGTGGGGGGGGGTTCTGGATGAAAATAATTTTAATACAAAATTAAATTATTTTACAAGGGCCAGAGCATTAATTTACTATCCTAGATTCCATGATTTAAAATAAATTATTCATCAAGGCAGGTCAGTACAGGATTCTACAGCTTAGAAACATAAATCAATAGTAATTCAGGCATTAACTGAATATGGATCATCTACCAAGTAATTTATTTTAACTCCAGATTGAGGTATGACATGCACTTATCCTTAACTTATATTATGAGAGACCAATTCTGTAGGCATGATAATAATATTAAATTTCAATGATCAGAACATTATTCAAAAATTGATGATGCGCAAGAAATTACTACATTGTACACACATTCATGCGATATTTACATTTATTTTTCTCTAGACAACTTGTATTTAAATGCAAGGAGCTATCCTTTCACAAGTTATTTAAGTCCTAAAATGTTACCATCATAAATACAGATTGGCGGGCTCTTCTTTTGTTTTATGAGAAAAGATGGATATAATAGAAGTAAGAACCGATTTATCACTACACTGTATGTTAATTGTGTTTTTTTAAATTTTAAATCAGCCCCAAAAGTAAAGGAAGGATTTTATATATAAAGTTTGCAATAACTTCTGGCAGCTGCAGGCACCGTTCCACGTAACTGTTGTAAGATGCAAGTGTTCAAGCCACCCAAGACGGACAAAAGACAGTCAAAACATCAGACACTGCACACTTCTGCTCCCACTGGTATATTTATTATTATTAATACTATAGATTTTCACCATTCATACAGGGTTTCATCAGGGGCGAAAATTTTGAGTATTAATAATGCAAAAACACACAAGTAGGAGCAGGTGTGTGCCATGTGTAATGTGTTGATTTAATATATACAAAATATAGGACAGAACTAGAAAGTATGTTGAATGCATGAGTTCTTAATGAAAGAGCGATTTCTCACATAGAATGCATGGTAGAATATAAGATTTCTCACAACAAAATGCATGGTAGAATATAAGGTTTCTCTCAACAAAATGCATGAAAAAGAAGAAGAAGAAAAAGATTTCTCCTAAAAGAATGCATTACAGAAAAAAAAAGTAAACTATTTCTTGCAGATGAATGCATGGTTACACGAGTGTACGAAACTTTGCTGGAAAAAAATTGCATCCAAATCTTTGCTGCAGCATGTTTATAAATATGTAAATTTTCACAATTTTCTGTCAATATACACACAAATCCATACTATAAAACAAAACTGGTCTGTTTCATCATCATTATATTATTATTTTCACTATTATTATCCCTATAAGAAGATTAATAACTTTATTCCAAAACACAATAGTACAATTAAATACAATATTATTATTGATATATTTCAAACAATTTGCAGTTGAAATCAGTGCCATATACAAAACTATTGTGATAAATATAATCAAAGATATTGACAGAAATCTATGCATCAACATACACGCACACAATATACTTCTTTCAAAGCACAATTTAAAAAATATATATATTAATGAAAGAGCGATGCAAAATCAGAAAAGAAAATGGAGAATGAAAGAGCTGTGCAACATCTCATTTTGAAAAAAACATTCAAGGAACCGGGGAATTTAGGAAAATATGACCGTCTGAAGGACTATAAAAATAAACCTTGGTCAAACCCTGCATCACACCAAACAATCGGGTCACTTACTCTGTACATATGTGCAAAGGGAATCAATGGCTAAACCTAGCATGGAAAAAAAGCTGGTGGCGTTTGGGTGAAACTGTTAAGGCAAACCCAATATAAAATGATTCTGTGAAATCATCAAACGCAATTTTCAAATCTGTTTTAAAAAAATTAATAAATAATTACCGGATAAACTCAGAAAGATTCAGTACTGGCAAGCCAACAGACACAATTCACTCAAAGCAGAACATGCAGAATTTGCTGGTTGGTGTTCAAATTTGAATTACTGCAATTGTAAAACCTAGGGAGTTCAAGCTGTTGTTCAGTAAGCTCTACACCTTTAATTGGGAATCATGTGCACTTAATATCCCATATTTTAGGTGTAGTCAGTGTAGTGTAGCCTTTGACAAAAAGTCTAGGATTACTGTTGTGGTTTCATTCTACATTTTTACCATGATAACTGTCCAATACAAAGATAAATAGCAAACACCCCATACAGTAACACAACGTTGGCATACCGACAAAATACCTTAACAAACAATATGTCACTACCAAACATTATTTCATATTTCATATCAACATATACGAGAAGCAGCTGGTATCATTTCCCTATAGTTTGAATTACGGATGTGTGTAGGAAAATGGGACTTTTCATCTATAAGATAAAGCATCATAAATTCCATGAGCCCTTAAGATTATTCAATTTGATCTGGCCCTGAAACTTTATGTTGCTAACACACCCTGAAGCTCTACTGAGAGTGAACTGCACAACAAAGACAAAGAACAAACCAACCAACAACCCAAACGACAAATAGACAAAACATATCAAGTCAGCTGTTAATCAAATTCTATACAAGTAATATACAATTTACATGATCATGA
The DNA here is from genome assembly GCA_036898135.1 of Oncomelania hupensis. NCBI lineage: Eukaryota > Metazoa > Mollusca > Gastropoda > Littorinimorpha > Pomatiopsidae > Oncomelania > Oncomelania hupensis. The sequence goes on from CM072524.1 coordinate 42,213,961, forward strand.
AATAAAAATGATGAGAAACAAACATTACAAGGTTGGGAAACCAATTCATGCAGTCAAACGAGACAGAAATTGTGAGTGAGATTACCATCAAGCTATAATACAGATTCTTAATACAATTAAAAGATATTTGTAAGCAATAAAGATTTATACAAAAATAGGCATCCGTTGATATTTTTTCACAATGGAAAAAAATGAAAATGCTGCAATTTATGCTGCTGATAATGAAGGCCTCAACTCAACAGGCAACTGATGAAAGCAGCAAAAACACAAATGAAAACATCAATTCAATCAATCTATACTGTAGTATAGTTTTCATCTTCTTGATGGTATGTCAGCAATGAAAAAGATAATGCCATTTCAAAATTGATGCACAAAAATATATCATAATATAGACTCCTCAATGTTATTTTTCACTAACGTCAGTTATAATGAAGCTCCTTTAGTAAATATATATAATGATGAAATAACATTTACTTGGGAAAATAATCAACAATCTATATGGACGATTGTTAAATGAAATGATGTATTTCTTACTCATTTGTAACAGATTATTTACAAATTGGTTGTGCAATACTATCACCCACTAAAATGATGTATTTGTTTGCGCCTTTTAACAACAAAGAAATATTTACAATTTATTTGTGGGTGAAATTTTGTCTCCTTTGGTTAATGGGCGTCTCGGGCGGCTTGAGTTAGATCCTGTATCGGCCAGCGCCTTGAGCAGCTCTTGAGCTGGAAAAGCGCTATATAAGAACGATTAAATAACGATTAAATAAATGGCCAGGTATGAAAGATGTGATGGAAAAGCTTTGTAAATGGGTGTATCCCTTGCTGTAGTTCTTTGTAGACCGGGATGGAATTGTACATTCCTCACACACTTCATAATCTGAAATACTGATTTTTGTGTTGTTTAAGACTTCTAAACACCGAAAGAAAGGATATTATTTGCTAAAGTTTTTTCGTACAAAATAAACCATAGAAAGTTTGGTTATTTATGTAAACAAACATAAAAAAACCAACATAACTATGTTTATCAATTTGTTTCACAATAAATAACATAGACAACATGATTATTGGTGCCGATTAGGACAAAATCTGGAAAAATATTTTAATAACTTTTTTTTTTATGTGTACTAAAAGGACAGAAACTTGAAAATATTTGTTACATGGACAAACAGAAATCAGATATGCTGCGACCCCAAAGTAAGGGAGATAATTGTTAGTACCAATGTGAAATTTTACAACCGTGATGTTCTCATCAACAACAAAGCGAAAAACTGGACCAAAGAGCAACAGACAAAAAGATAATCTGAAAACATCGGGCAAAATTATCTCCAGTCAACAGCGACTGAAAACAGCACCATTTTGAGTTGCATCCTCAAGTGATAAAAAGATTGACACACACACACACACGAACCACCACACAAACAACGAACAATAAAGTAGCAACTTTTATCTACTGGACTTAATTTTTGTAAAGACAAAAACACCATACTTTAATCTATAGTGACAACAGAGTAGCGTAAGTTTCCCATTGGACATAATTTTATAGACAAAAACAGCACATAATTGTACCTAAAGTAGCACAATTTTTCTAGTGGACTTCATTTTATAGAGAAAAACAGCATACAATTTTATCTACAGTAGCAGCATATTTTTTACATAGACTTAATTGTATATATAGAAAATCAGCACATGTTTTTATTTTATCTATATAGAACAAACAGGAGCAGAATTTCTATTACAAAGCAATACATTCTTTTACCTATACAGACAATAAGAGTAGGAAAATGTGTTATCTCTTAGAGCTAATTCTATTAAAAAGGATAAATAATTTTCAACTATATGCTATCACTTTAATAGAGACAGCATAGGGCATTTTTTTTAGGAAAATATGTTCTCTCTTGGAGCTAATTCTATTAAAAAGGATACATTATTTTCAACTATATGCTATCACTTTAATAGAGACAACACATTGCATTTTTAATGTGTTAAAGTTTATATTCCAAACACAAGATAAATGTTTCTACTGGACTGGTCATTCTAGAAACAAAACAAGACGTGGTTTTATCTACATGATTTACTGTTAAGAAAACAAAAGACACATTTTAACTACAAAATTGTCATATTAGGGACACAATCAGACACATTGTAACTACTGGCCTGGTGCCGTGTGCATGAAGAATCTTAAAGGGCAACTTAAGCTTAAGTTCGCTTACTCAAGCTTAAGTTTGAACTCTCCGTGTGCTTGAGTAAGCGAACTTAAGCTTAAGTTGCCCTTTAAGATTCTTCATGCACACGGGCACTGATCATTTTATAAATTTCACAGAATATATTTCATCTTTTCTATAACTGTACACAAATATTTCTTAACAAATTAAAAATTAAAAGTACAAAATGGCTGGTTGCTTTATTTTACACACTTAATTACAGAAGAATAGCGTTAACTTATAAAGAGTGTGCATGATTATTCTGCTTATAAATTAAACTTCACCTACACTAGACATGTCCAGACGATTTGTACAAGCCACAAATATTCTGAAACAGTTGAGCATGCTAAACAAATCGTAATTTACAATTAAAAAAAATTTTTTAATAAAGAAGGTAATTTCCATTAATTATGAACATTAACAGGTTATATAAATCCAAATGAAAAGTATTATACTATTTTCACAACGTTTCTCCAAGCTTTCAATTCTGCTACAAAAAACAAATGGAAGTGTTAGTATGTTACAAACATTGTAATTGTAATGTTAACCTATGCCTGGGACAGCAGGCGCCATAATATTTTCAATCATATTTCTGTTGTAGGCGCCATAATATCGCAATAATACTGAGAATTTTATTCACATCCCTCACAGAACAAGCGCTTTGACATTCTGCTCATATATAAAGAAACAGGAATATCCAACTGTGATATATTTTTGAAACTAAACTGCTTCAAAACATACCAATAATAATAATAACGTGTTGAGTAAGAAAACGTTACACAACCTGAAGTTTCAACATCAGTAATAATGTTGAAAATATAAACTGTTATTTTTTGTGCTTTTTAAAAATTCATCCAAACCTTTTAAATGAAAAACTAATTCACACCACCTACAGCCTAATGTATAATTTTAATCTAATCTCAACAAAATCAATCACACAAATGAAAAAAAAAAGAAAGATTTTCGGTAAATACAAAAGACTCACATTCCACATGCATGTGAGTAAAAAAAAAAAACGTGTATAATTCTGCCTGATTTGCACTTAGCCCATATAATAAAACACTAAATGGCTGATAAAAACAAAAAGAAGACTGATTTATTCTTGTTGAAATAAAACAAAAGCACACCTTGAGAATTATCAATGTATCAATACAATTGAATAAAACTACAAAGCAGTGCCAGCTTGTATCAAAACATGTCATGTAAACTCATATAATAAAACTCATCCCATTGCAACAGCCAAGCACATAATTGAAATAGCACTGCCATAGCTCAGAATGATGTAGTGGGATACTTCAGTCTTATTTCCAGGTGAGGGAATATGAAACGACACACCTTGTATATAACCTGAATGGTGGAAAATTAAATCTATCTGGCAAAAATTAATGCTGAAGCGTTGATGGCAAGAATCATTTAGCCTGGAGCCAGACGTTATTTCTAAAATCATACATTTTAAATCACATTTAATCTTCTAAGTCTTTATTGCTTGTACTCGTAGAATGTGCATGTAAATGTGAGTTTTTATAGTTATTGTTCCCTTAACTGCAAGCAAATGCTTTCTTCCCATACAGAGCTTGAAAAAATTATCTCCTTGGAAAAAGGATCATCAAATAAAATGAATTGACTTTTACAATCTCTTGAAGACTTTAACCTATAAAATTATAAATGTTGCCACTTTTATCTTGTACAAGGAGTGGCTACTTTCATCTAAATATTCAGGTAGTATATATTTCCTCTAACAAATATTATGTAGTCTGCTTTCATTTGTTGAAGACTTGAGGTAATGTTGAAACCCTTTGAATAACTGAATTCACAAAGTGATTGATATGAAAAATATGACTCTGAAAATTTCAGTCTTATAAGTTTGACCAAACATTTGTTCATTTTCTCTCACATCACACCGCAAATAATGATAATGATAAAGAATAAAATAGAGCCAACATCAAAAAACCAGTTTGCACTTATGGCTAACACACAATCATTCAACTCGAACAATTTTTGTATAGCATCAGAAACCATGAAAGTTAACACTTACGACTTAACACTCTCAAACCACCAAATCCGCAATTTTATCAACCAAGAAAACCTCACTCTTCCCTAACTTCCACTTGTCAAGAAAACCTCACTCTTTCACTGTTGCTTGCAATTGTTGTTTTTGCCTCCCTTGGCACCCTCCGCGCTTGACCTTCGCGCTTTGCCCCTCGACCGGTTGTCAGAGGTTGATCTCTTCTGACCTTGAACTGGCTGGAGGCCATTGTTCGGTGAGCCGTCTTCGAAGGAGCTGTCGCCATCAGCGGATGTTGGAATGTCTGCAGCAGCAACAAAACACTGGTGATGATTTGTTAGTTATGCACATTTGCAATAGAGAAGTTAACTGGAAGGACAGGACAAAAGCCAATATTTTGGAAGGTAAGGAAGGTAATCATCTTGGTCATAGCAGTAAAAAATCTACCTCCACCATGTTACATTACAAAGTTAATATCTACCACACAAAGCTATAAGTATGTACACACCCACACTAAAAATAAAAATGCATTGTTAGTAGTATTTTAAAAGTGCAATTACTCTACACACAACGTACTCCGTAAGCTGTTGGTTACACTTATTGTAACTGAAGAGACATTTACCTGTTACTAATAATACCTATAATTAGTAATGTGCAACTACAATTTGTGCAGCTCAAGTGACATATCTCAACTATATTTCTAATAAATAATGTGCAACTACAATTCTTTTAACTGGAGTGATATTTATTTCTCTGCTAGTTAGCTACAATTCTTATGCAATTACACTGTATCGACAAAAACAAGCCACTACATGTACTTAGATTTATTGGTAAGACATTATACTAAGAAGTGAACACATTACCAAAGCAGTCAACTCCCCTACCTTGAGAATAGATGAGAGGATTCAGCGTACCTTTCAACCTGCGTAAACTCCCACGCACCCCCGGTTCCCATTCTATCATGCTGTCTGTTTTCATGGCAAGGTCAAAGGACAGGTCATAGCAAAAGACACAGGTCAGATCATGGCAAGGTCAAAGGCCAGGTGAGGTAGAAACCAGTGACCCAGAAAGCAGTTTGTGGCGAAGTGAAGTGAAGTGAAGTGAAGTAATGAAGAAATGTCATTCAAGCAAAGTTGTGTTCCCATTTCAAAATTGGAAAATAAAAGTGGTGCAGTAGTCAGCCAATTGGATCCAAGTTGGTAGAAGAGTTCAACCAGTCACAAGGTATCACAGTAAAAACGGACCAGCCAATTGGATTAACGTTTACAGTTTTAGCCAATCACAAGTGTCATAACACAGCCATTAGCCAATCAGAATTAATGGACAAATGATTGTGATCAGCAGCCAGTCAGAACCAGGGTGTTACAGAAATTGGCCAATCAAGAATCAAGGTGAGTAAATGGTCCAGCCAATCAGCAGTTAGGTTATAAAACAGCATGATGTAGAATAATGCATCCAATCCCAGGATAAGGTAATAGCCACACAAAAAAAGAAAAAAAATTTAGTATAAGAAAAGGAAATAATGGTTATAAACTACAAGTCAGTGTACACCTACAATTTAGTAAACTAAGACATACATTACACAGGTTCTATAAGAGTTACCATGCAGCCTGTTAGAAGTATTATTCAAAGTGATCACAACCATCATCAATGTGCACAAAAAGTTTGCCAGAGTGAGTATTAATCTTTCGGCAAACACTGTAACAATCGTGATAAAATAATAACTCCGTGATTAGCGGATATAAATCATGGTAATTTAATTCAATTACATCGTAATAACATTGTTGGATTGAAACAAATACAACACACAAGCGAAAAAAAAGAAAAAAAAAAAGAAATTCTTGATTTGTGTGTTGTTTTTTTTTAATTATAAAATGAAACCACAGAGAAGGTTTTTAATTTAATAAACAAATGAACTAAAAAATTAAAGGCAAATAAAAACAATAATTAACTAAAGAAAAAAAAGAAAATAATTGACTAACCTGTGTTGGGTAATGAACGTGACATAGGCGCAGAATTTTTGACTTGCGGAATGGCGTATAGCGGCGGTCCGTCCTCCTGTACTTGCTGTTTCTGGCGCCGGTGGTAGGTGGGATCGATGGCAGTGGCAATGTTGAAATTATTGTTGGCATTGCTGGTGTTGTTGTTGTTGTTCAAGTAGGCCGCCATTCTGAAATGTACAGAACTCTATACATGGCGAAACATGCCAGATCTAGGACTGCATTGGCGTGAATTACAAGGTCCCTGGCTCAATCTTTTCCAGACACATTGCTCCATCAACTACATCTCAGCTTCATCATCACCCTCACTCCCAGGAGCTAAAAGCCAGAATTTGTCACCCTCCACACCTCCCCAAGCACCCTCCTCCACCCTACCCCCACCTCCACACTCCTGCTCCACAGAATATCAACCAGCCCGAGTCAGCCGTACATATTACAATCCTCTTTAGCTGTCATTTGAATTGAAGCTGCACACGCACACCTGCAAGTGCAAATAGAAAGAGAACGATGACAAACCATTAAAACTTGACAGAACTATCATCTACCATGAAAAACAGGGGAGATGAGGAGGGGAGGGGTTTGTGTGGTAGAGAGAGGAGGAAAAGAACAAAAAAAATGCGAGACAATTCAATGTAAGGAACTATCATCAACCGCGTATCCTATCCTATCATATCCCGTAACCCGAAGTTCGTAGGGGCACCACAGATGATCGTTTAACCAGCATACTCCATCATTCTCTGTCCTCAGCTACCCTGATGGCTTCACTCAGTGTCAAACCAGTCCATTCTCGAATGTTGTCCTCCCACCTCTTTTTCAGTCTCCTTCTTACTCTACCTCCTTGCACCGTGCCCTGCGGAATGGTATTTGCAAGGCCTGATGATCTGGTGACGTGGCCATACCATCGGAGTTTCCGTTTCTTCACCACTGTGAGCAGGTCATCGTGTTGTCCAATGGCTTGTGTGATGGTCTGTCGGACTTCGTCGTTGGTGATGTGCTGGGTATAGGAAATGCCCAGAAGTCTTCTGTAGCACCTCATCTCCATGCTTTGTATTCTTCGTTGTAGATCTGCTGAGAGGGTCCATGCTTCGCAAGCATATAGGAAGATGGAGATGACAAGGGAGCGCAGCAGTCTTACTTTGGAATGTAGACTGATGGTCCTGTCTTTCCAAATGGGCTTTAACCTTGTCAGGTCAGCAGTTGTTTGTGCGATCCTGGAGAGGACTTCCTGTCGGGACCCATTGTCGGACCCAACTGCGTAAGTGGAATTTTAAAAAAGTCAGCCGTCAAGCAAGAGGGTTGCGAAGCTGTTTTTAACCCACACCCTTTTTTTTTTTTTCACGCCATCATCATCACATTGGATGCAGACAGTCTAAATGTACAAAACCATGTTCCTTTTCATCTTATAACAGCGATCTCCCTGCACTTTACACCACAGGTTTGAGTGTTAAATGTGGGTTGGTTGTGGATGAAAAGAGTATGCAGCATGTGAGCAATGTATGCCAATTACTATCACCATATTTTGAGCCTCCTGTATGAGAAAAGTGAACATGTAGCATCCATTATTAATATTACTGTCATCATTATTATTATTATCATTATTATTATTATTATCATCATTATTATTAATATTATCATCATCAATAAAACATCCTCTTACCTGGGGTCATCATCATCAAGGTCGTCATCCACTGGCGTACCCTGCGACTGCAGCCAGCGAACCACTTCAGGTGCATCATCAGATGAGAGGTCTGGGGGTGGGGCTTGGCGACGGGCAAGGGGTTGAGAAGCAGGGGCGGTCCTGCGGTGGTTGGGGTTGTGGTTGTGGACCTCGATCACCGTCCTGTGCTTCTGACCTTGACCCTGTTATTAGCAAAGTGCAGCGGTTACTCCGTCTGTTTTATGAAGTAAAACTGTAATATTTGTGTGTGTGTGTGTTTAAATATATATCAGTTGCTGCAAAGAATTTTTTTTCTTTCTCAGCAAAACCATTTGGGTAACCACTAGCATAATTAGACTGGACAAAATATTAAAGACCACTCCCAATTGTGACCATTTTTGAACACTCCTCATAATACTTCCCTCACACTTTTATTCTTTTCTAGACTTAATTTCCATTATTGGGTTTCTTCATCCATGCATAATTCTTACCTTCTAAAATTCAAAACATTTTTTTAAATCAGCCATCTTTGCTGGAAAATGTTAACATTCTGTACATCTATCATTCAGAAATAACCACCTTTTTGACTGCTGATATTTCAAAACAATGCCTCACCCCAAAATGATGGCAGCATGACTACCAACGACCACTACTAACCTGAGAAGGAGAAGGCATCTGAGGTCGGTTTTCTCTTCCCTCTCGCCCCATCCACTCCTCACGACCTCTCTCCGCCCCCAGCGACTTGGACGTCGTCAGGCCACGCCTAGCGTCAGGCCCGTGTGGCTGGGGCGCGGGGCCATTGTCGATGGACTTGGTGTAGCTGTTGCGGCGGTAGAGGTGGTGGTTGTGGTCGCTGGGGATCTGGGACAGCATGTTGGCTGAGGCACCCAGCGGTAGGCCTTCTGACTGCTGGCGCTGTGATACGGACTTCGGATTGTTAGATCTAATCTGAGAGTTTGCACAAAGTACGTACAGTGAAGATCAAATACGTCGTCATTATCATCATATCTCATTTGGTGTCTCGTTTTGAGAAAACTGAATGCTGTCCCGGGCCAAACTATGTATTTTATCATGCTACAGTTTCAAAAGGGTTGGTTCTAAAATCTTAAAAGTTCTTTTTATGTAGCTGTGTCAACGCATGCAATATTCAATGATCAAATATTTCGCAAACTGGATTCTGAGCATTTTCTAACTGCCGCCAAGAAGTGTGATTTGGGCAGAAAATTGGAATTACAGAAAGCGATACAAACAAGTTCAAAAGAAACAAGATAGTCAACACTAGCTGCATACACACAGACACACAAACATGATTTTAGGAAGCCATAAAAACAAAGTACACAAAAAACATAAATCAATGTTTGGCACAGTATTGTCTTCCTCTCCTAATCTTTTGCAAAGCAGACACACAAACACGAATTTGTGAATATATTCATAAATAATCAAACGCTGAAATAAATAAATTTACAAAATAAACCTTATCCAAAAAAAAAAAGTTCTTCCCCACCTCCAACTTTTGCTGTTCTTTTTGTCTTTGGCGTTTCTCTTTGTATTTCTTCTCCTTCAATCGCTCCTGCTCCTGCATGATGGCTGCCAGTTGTTCGTCCCTCATCTCAATCTCCCTCAGCTTGGATCTATCCACCTCTGCCTTCGTACGCTAAAATCACCATCATGAAATTCATCGTCCCCACAAAAACATTCATAAAATTAAATAAAAAACAAAAACTAATACTAGAATCAGAGCAAGTACATTGTATTCAAATAAATCAATAAAATAAGAGAAGAAAAAAAAAGTAAAGAAAATTACAACAAAAAATTTCAACAAAATGTAAAACCAAATTGTCTAAAAATATGAGTAAAGGGGGGTAACCTAAAATGAACTAAAAATAGAATTTGTGAAACACTCCGTCCAAAAAAAGAATTTGTGGAACACTCCGCCAAAAAGATTGAACATAAGTAATCAGGCACTTGCAAAATTATACATTAAAAAAAATGCAGAGACAGGGAAGATGTTGAAAAACTTAGTTTTGAGGGAAAGTATCAGTTTTCTTTTTAAAGAGAAAGAATGCAAAATGAAAGGATGTGTACTTAAAGGGAAGACATCAAACATTGATCAATGTAAAGAAAGGGAAACAATCTTAAGTATGAAGCGCACAAAGAAAGGAAAACAATTTAATCTATCTCATTAAAGTGTACCATAAAGAGTTGATCGTGTTTACCTTGTGTTCTTGTTCTTGTAACAACCTTGCCAGCTCCTGCAACACAAATGTAAGCATTCTGTAGTAAAGTACATGCATGTGTATATGAGTGTGTGGATGTTCTCAATAAAACTATAAACAATATTTGATCAAATGTGTGGAAAGTCAGGCCTCTTGGAGTGCGCTCCTGTATGGCGCTGTGTTACAGAATTTTACTAACTGCGAGGCAATCATTTTTTTCACAGACTTTGACCCACGTGTCTTATTATATGCTGTATCTAACGTGTTGCTAAAACTTGTACAAAGAAACTCAAGATTCAGAATTATATTTAAGTAAATATGTAATCAGAAAGAATAATAATAATAATAATAATAATAATAATAATAATAATACTAACAGGCAATTTATACAGCGCTTTCCAAAATCACAAAGCGCTTTACACACACAAATGTAAACACAACATGCGTACATTGGTCAATAACACGCAACCACATACACATCCCAACACCAAAAATAACTAACAACACTCACTCATGGCGCCTAAGAAAAGGCCTCTCTAAAAAGATGCGCCTTCAAGTTCATTTTAAAAGAATGTAAATATAAATGTATAATATTAAACTGAAATATTAATATTATTAATTTTGATCATGTATCCGCTATAATACGTACCAAAATCACAGAGACTGTAACACACATATGTTTCGTAAATGCTTTTGTGCTTTTCTCGTTCACATGGCCTTCACCTTAAGACTTAAGTGACTCTTTTAATGGCCGATGTTGTCATTGATCTTTATACAGGTTTTAACCCTAAACCAAACCTGAACACTTTTGTTGATTAACTTAAGAACACTTTTCGCGTAAGCAAAGGTAAACCTTCTTCCAGTAGACACTGCTCAAATGACTGATCATTGCTAAATGCAACCTTCATACTTTGTTGAATTAAAAAATAATAATAATAATAATGTTTTCACAAATAATACAATTAAAACCCATACTGCATCTTGTTGTTCCTGAATCTGTTCCCATTCCTGAGGTGGGAGAGTAGGGTCAGGGGTAGCAAAGAAGTCGCTGAAATCTCCCTCATCCTCTATCCTACCTGCCGGAGTCACTCTGAAATAATATTGTTAAAAAAACACACACGTACATTATCATGGCAACTTCCAACCACTAAAACAATTAGGTATTCTCTATTCTGATGAAAGCCGCTGAAAAACAAGTATTTCCATGTCGGTCCACCTACCTGTAGAAGAAACCAATAAAATATATGAGTCAATAAATCAAACTGATGATAATGATGATGATAATGGTAGTGGCGGACGATGATGACTCTTCCACAGAGATGAACATGTTGTCCATTGTTGCATCACTGTACTTCGTACGCACTACAAGCTTTTCAATGCCCAATAACTGACATGTGTGACTCGCCCTCAATGATGAAGTGATATATACAATGATCTTAACAACGATGCTGCTGATACCACAATGCAACAATTAGTCTAGGGTCTGACACTTCAAATTAGGTTTAAAAGCTCATTGTAAGTAGCGCAGCTGTTCGGTCGCAGTTGACTCAGTGGCGCAAGTGACAGCAAAACAACTGAAGCGTTCAATATTAAGTGATAACAGGCAGTGGTTCGACACTGGCTGACGGCCTGGAGCTCCGATCAAATAACACGACCAAGATACACCGACAAGCGCCCTCTTCTCCTTCAGATGAGAGTATGAACCGAGGTCTAGCCTGTGCACGCACATAGCCCATCGCACGGATTGTAAAGATCCTGGTGCTCATGTTTAGACGGGCGAGTGCCCGCAACATGAATACACCATCAAGCACTAGGTCCCTCTCCTATCCTCATCCCCGGTTACCCAGGATTGGGCTCAGTTGACTGGGGAATCACATGAGGCACCTAAGGCAGCTTGTGGGCGCCTCAGGCCGCTTGAGCTAGATCCTCCATCAGCCACAATCTTCAGCAACTCTTCAGATGGAGAAGCGTTATATAAGAAAAAGATATTAAAAACAGCGACAACAACTTAGTTTTGGTTAAGAGTTTATATTCACGAGGGAAAGAAGAAAGCTAAGATTTCATGGTTTAATGATCTGATTACAGCGTGATACTAGAATACATTCAATCAATCAAAGCACAAATCATATTGTCATGTTTCAATCATTTCCAGCAAATGTTACGCCTCAATTATTTCTAGCAAATGTTATGCACCAATAATTTATAACAAATGTTATGCACCAATCACTTCTAGCAAATGTTATGCCTCAATCATCTCTAGCAAATGTTATGCACCAATCATTTATAGCAAATATTATGCCTCAGTCATCTTTAGCCAATGTTATACAGCAATCATTTCTAGCAAATATTATGCACCAATCATTTCTAGCAAATGTTATGCACCAATCATTTTTAGCAAATATTATGTTTCAATCATCTCTAGCAAATGTTATTTACCAATCATTTCTAGCAAACAGTACGCTTCAAACAATTCTAGCAGAAGCCAAAGCAGGCCCATCACCTTTCAAATCAGAATTGTTAGCAATAACAGTTAAGATTTCAGAAGCAAAGCATCAGCATGACTCACAATTCAGAAAAACCCTTAGCCAGAACAGTAGATGCAACAAACACGGTGATGAAATGCCATAAATACAAAAGTATATAACAGTGAGAGATGCTAGATACATAAGATGACATCACAACAAACAAAATACTCCACATGAAGCTGAAGACAGTCGACGCATTCTACTCCCTCCAAACAACACATGATATGAAGATAACCAACACACCAAGTTCCACACAATGCAGAAGGAATACGGCAACACCTGTTGCTTGGGACCAGGTGTCATTCATTATACAGTAGGAGAAAATATACACCATGAGATGTTTGAACTAGCTCATACAATACAGTTTTACAAACGATGCAAAACGTCCGCCGTGCAAAACATCACTCTCAAGCACTCAACTACAGACACGCACCAATAAGCCCAAGTCAAAAGAAAGAAGAAGAAGAAGACAAATAATAAAAGAAATAGGGTTGAAAAAGAAACAAGAGAAAAGACAGGAAGAGAGAGAGGGTGTGTGAGAAAGATTAACAGAAGAACTGTAGATCACAAACAAAGGGGTGCAGAAAGTCCTGGTCCGTTCGCAAAATCGACAGTTGAAAAACTGTGCAGATGATCTAAAATTTGCAGCCCATCAGCCCAAAGGGTGGTTTATTTTTTCTCACTCATCAAGCCCCCACACCTCTCTCTCTCTACTTCTTTCTCCTCCCAAATCCCCTCCAATCCCCTCAGCAAACCCCCGCCCCCCCCCCCCCTCTCACCCAACCTTCTTTTTTAAATGTTTTTTTATGCCGAGTCAATTTTGGATGTTTTCCTGAACTGAGCACTGTAACTCATCAGCAGCAGCCAGATTTCAGTTTCATTTTGTGTGAAAGGTGATAACTGACTAGTGGGATTTCTGGTGGACTACAGTACCATACCGACTTTGGGTGGGGCATCAGTCTTTGTAGACAAGTTAAAAATTCGGGTTTTCAGCACCTCTGAATATAAAGGCCAGAATTACAGAGGAAAAATACGAGAGAGAAAGAGAGAGAGGGAGACAGAGACAGAGAGAGACCTAAACCAGAACTGCTACACAAAGGACAGACAAACAGTGAAAGTGCCAGAGAGAAAGAGAGAGGCAGAGCTAAATGTTAGTGGTGTTAGTGCCAAGCCTCTACCTGCACTTATACCTCGTAGGTGGGTTAACTACCGGTGAAGCGCCCTGAAGCCGCAGCGCCTCGATGTTCTGCCTGGCGTGGTCAGCGTCTGCTGCTGAAATCATCAACATATGAATCTAAACGTGTTAAAACTTCCCCGCCCTTTCTTTTTCCGGCTAAAGTCATCACTTTTTCAACACAGCATACTGGCAGTTCTTTGGACCTGCCAGGAGAGCTTCTTCTGTAGTTTTACATACTGTTGTTCTAATTTACCCATTTTAGAACCTGAACTTACTATTTCAAAACAAGGGATAGTTTTGTTAATATTGTTTACCATTTTAGAGAGGCAAGAACTAAAAAAAACTTTAAACTGTTTTGTGGCAATGCACCCACTCCCCCTCCCAAGTTTTTTTGTAACACCCTGAGAATGCTGTGCCTGACAAGCAAACATCATCATGAAATAAATTCTGAAATTCTATAGGACTTGATTGGTTTTATTTTCCTTTTCTTCTGCCATCACTGCGAGTCCTATGTTGCCAAAGGTTAAACATCAATTAAACACAAAGCATTTCATTAGAAAAGCTGACACCGAAAAGCACGGACTGTTTTGTGGCACGGCCAGACGAGCTTCTTCCGTAGTTTTGGCCAACTGTTGTTCCAGCTTCTCCCTCTCCTTCTTCAGCTTCTTCTCTCTCTTCTTTTCTAGGTAACGCTCGTACTTCGCTTTCTCCTTGTCCTGCAGCTGCCGCGCCAACTCCTGCAGCAACAAGCAGTGTAGGTCATGCATGTAAACAGGGCGATGGTCAAGTTTACTTCTACTGCACAGGGAAAACTGAATAAAAGAGATGAGACTGCAGTGCAAGCAGTGAAGTACAGTAGAACCTCCGGTATACGACCGCCCAAAATCTGAGAAAAAATGGTCTTATAATAGAGGTGGTCTTATACCGGAAACAAGGGGTGGGGTGGGGGAGGAGGGGAGTCAGGCTCGGAGGGGTATGTAGTCATAATTTTCACACTCACCAGCATGTATTCTCTGACAAAGGAAACTGTAAAACATGTTTCATTTTTAGCTTTGTCTTTTATTCACAACTTCAAAAATAGAAAACAGTCGAACCACTGCCAGACGCGTTCATCCAAGTCTGTCAGTGCAGAAGCTCTCAGTTTTGATGTTTCCCTTTTCGCCACTTTCTCCACTCTTCCATCGTAGTTTCACAGATTCCTTATCCTTTATGAGCTGAATTTGGGTCTTCCCAACGTCTAAACTTCTTGCAATAGACAAACAACTCTCCCCATTTTCACTTCTTTCAATCACTTTCATTCTCTCTGCCAAACTCAAAACGTTCCTCTTGCGCGATGCCATTTTGACAGCCAGTGTAGGCGAGTAATGTCCCTTATTTGCCGGAAATAGAAGACAACAGCAGGCGTACACTAACATGAGAGAAAAAATGAAAGGTACAGACAGCAAATTAACTGATATCTCTTTTAAATTGCCCTAAGACGGTCGTATAAAGGGCTAAGTTACGGTCGCTGGTCGCATAAACTAGGTTGTCGCATACCAGAGGTCATTTATTATTGGAAGTGAATCCGTCAGAAGTTCTCAGGTCACATAACGGAGGGAGTCGTATACCAGAGAGCCGGATACCGGAGGTTCCACTGTACTCAGTGAAAAGAAATAGGGGTGCAGAGAGAGGATGGATTGTGTACGGTTGTCTGGAAATACATTTGAATGACTCGTCATCTTGTTTTTAATTTATATTTTAGCAATTCTATATTATTTCTTACTATTTTATCATTTTTATATAGCTCTTTCCCACCCCAAGAGCTACTTAAGGCGCTGACCAATACTCAGGGCTAGAAATTAACTTTTTTCTTTG
The DNA here is from genome assembly GCA_036898135.1 of Oncomelania hupensis. Lineage (NCBI taxonomy): Eukaryota > Metazoa > Mollusca > Gastropoda > Littorinimorpha > Pomatiopsidae > Oncomelania > Oncomelania hupensis. Next base: position 42,229,605 of record CM072524.1, read on the forward strand.
GGGGCCACCGGGCCCCTTGATTGAAAAATTTGAGGGCCCACAAGCAACTTTCGGGGCCCAACTTGAAAAATAATGCAAAAAAAAAAAAAAGAATTATTGACAATATAATAAGTATAAAGTACAATTTGTCTGATAATCTAAAATAAAAACAATTGAATTTCCAATTTTCGAGTAATGTCATTTTTATTTGCCTTTTCTTTCACTTTCAAACATTACCAACAAAAAAGGGGAAAACACACACACACACACATTCAGTGACACACATATTCCAGTGACTAGTGAGCCTGAAATGGCCGTTAAACAAAATTTTAAAAAAATCAAGTGAGTCTCTTGTATAATACTTTTCAGTTTTGTGACTGAGTATTGCACAATAATATGAGTAACCTAACAAAAAATCTGACCTCAATGCACAAAAGTTCCAAACAAAACCATGAAAGGGAACTAAACTTAACAATACTCTTCCTCGTTCACTTCAAGGCCATGCCATGGAAATCTTTTTTTCCACCCTTCATTGTACTTCCTTGATCTTTTTTCCTCTTCATACTTCTTTTTTCTCTCTTTTTCTTGTTCTTTCCTTTCGTCGACGTTTTCTTCTGGCGTCTTTCGCTTCCCAAAAATTGGAAAATATGCCATCGCCGATTGTTTTAGCAACGATATGTAGCCATACTTTCGTACTTGCAAAGATGGACATTTTGCGCTTATGTTGTGACATAGCCTTTTGTTTATTATATTAAAAAGATATTGAAGTGTATACTAAACTTTTGAGTGCAAAATTAAAGGGTTTTCGCTTTTCTCTGGTTTTTTTTTCTGTCCAAATTTAGGGCTCCGGTGTTGGTTGCGTCCTTGGCCCAAATACGAAACTGCCGCGTAGAGCTAGCTGTAGCAGACGAATTATTTTGCGGGCCAAGCGGGCCCTTCGTTTTTCAACTTTCCGAGCCCGAAATCAACTTTGCGGGTTTTTAGCCCCGGGCCCCCGCTAATTTCGAGCCCTGAATACTGCATCTAACTCAAGCAGACCAAGGCGCCCATTATAGTCGGACACCCAGATGACTGAGCCTTTATCCAATTGAAACAGCGACATTTCTGTCCAAATTTAGGGCTCCGGTGTTGGTTGCGTCCTTGGCCCAAATACGAAACTGCCGCGTAGAGCTAGCTGTAGCAGACGAATTATTTTGCGGGCCAAGCGGGCCCTTCGTTTTTCAACTTTCCGAGCCCGAAATCAACTTTGCGGGTTTTTAGCCCCGGGCCCCCCGCTAATTTCGAGCCCTGAATACTGCATCTAACTCAAGCAGACCAAGGCGCCCATTATAGTCGGACACCCAGATGACTGAGCCTTTATCCAATTGAAACAGCGACATACACAATTTTCTCATGTCCTTTTGCTGAACAAACCTGCACCAACCCAAGAAAGCTCACTGCACGCATATAATGAGAATACAGAAAACAAACGAAAAAATGTGAAGAACCAACCTCATCCTCAATTTCCCGAACGATATCATGACGTCTGACTTCATCCTGTACTTGTCGGTTTATTCTCCTGGCCACAATCTCATCCGCCTCAGCCCTGAAATAGAGACAAGTACATTCACTAACTGAAGAACAAATACCAGTTTAAAGGCACAATGGTGATATTCAAAGGGTAGAGAGTTCCACAGAACAGAAACAGAGGCAAAAAAAGAATCTCCCAGTGAAGTCTAGCGAGAGTCGATGGTAGTGGCATACCTTTGGAATGGAGGAGTTGAACACAAGAGTGTTTGGAGAAAGATTATTAGAACAGGAGACAGATTATTAGAACAATCTACTTTTCCCAGTTTTCCCACTACTACTACTACTACTACTACTACTACTACTATTGGACGCTATAAACGCTCTTTATTTGTAAATCAGACTCCGCGTGCAGCAATCTGTAACCAACACACTCGCTCGTACATAATTCACACAAAGTTGTTCCCTTCGGGGATCAAACATACAACCTTCTGCATCGAAAACTAGTGCTCTAACCACTGTACCATCACTACAAGTTCTATTGTTCAAAGCTACACTATCATCTACTTTCCCTCATCTCTGACCTGTTTTTACACATGTAATAAGCTGTCGCCCCTCTGCTGCAAATGACAATACATGAAGTTCAAAAAAAACAAAAATATATATGGAATAAATTAAAATTAAATTAAATCTGTATGTGTGTGAGAGAGAGAGATAGAGATAGAAAGAGAGACAGACAGGCAGAGACAGACAGAGAGATTAAGCTGTTGCCTGGGGGTTTTGTGTTCTTTTTTTTTTTTTTTTTTGAGGGAGAGGGGTAGGTGGGGGTAGTTTGTAATTATTATAACCTCATATTGTATGCTTTTACAACTGAACGGGTAGTACGTTGCATATTCTAAAATTACTAAACCAAATACATGCAAAACAATTCAGAATAAGCTTTCATGTAATGATGATGATGGGCAATAGGGGTGGGAGAGGAAAGGCACTCAAAGTTAGAAATTCAGCTTGCCCATTGGACTAGTGTCCCAGCCAAAGCCCACGAAAAATTCTCACTATCCCAGTGACAACTTCCACATAAAAAGACAATGACATTTTTCTGCACAGGTGGGAGACACTGCATGATTAAGTAAAACCAAAAGCATAGTTGTAAAAATGTATTAAAAAATTTTAAATTTAAAAAAAAGGTGTGATAAGTGAGAAAAAAACTGTTGGGTGAGTGAGCCTTCAAGTTTAAGATTATCTGCCCCAATGTTTGCAAACGGGTCAGTCCCTTTTAGCACTCTTGCTTCCCATCATCCACCACTGCGTTTTGGGTCAACACATGAGGAAAATGCATACAAGCCAGACTTACTGTGCTTGCAAGGCTGCAAGCTTCCGTAGTCGTTCCTTTTGCAGTTCGATTTCTTCCTCCGTTTGAACAACTTTGGCCACGGGAATGTCCTCGCGAACTAAACGACGATTGAACCGGTTCATCCCATAATGCTCCTCAACTGTAAATGATGGGAGTAAGTACATGAATGACTGAATGAATAAAAGAAGAGGAAAGAGTGGGGAAGGGGTGGGGAAGGACAGGGGAGAAGAAGGCCGTAGCAGACTTCTTTTGCATGTAAGATCCAGGGGCCATTGGGATCTTGCCTTGCAGTTAAAACACAAACAAACAAACAATTATTACAATTTAATATAAAAATATATTATTATAAAAAAAATGTATACATTAGAAAAGATATTTTAAAAATAAGTTTGCATTCATAGCCTTAATTTTTTTTTCTTTTTAAATCTCATGGCTTTTTGATGAGACTGACAATTTACTCTGTTCAAAATAGTATAGTCAACGAGACATTTAATTAATTCATTCACAAAAAGTTATAAATTAATAAATAAATAATAAGTAAAATAATAATAACGTACACTCTTCATTCTGTATGCGATAAGCCAGAGCACCGTCCTCTCTCACTAAAAACTGTTTTCTCACTGAAACAGAAATAAATAAATACGTACTTTGCTGATTGATGCGATAATATACAGCTGATAGCAGTGTGTACTTCATTTAAAAACTAAACTGTAAATACACATATCATGATATGAATATGAATGTGATATTATAATGCACAAGACAATTTGCAAGGGATGTTGATGTCTAATGATATATTTGCGTTGGCTAGAAACTCCACATGAAAGTATAAAAAACAAGATGATACTGCATACATTTTAAATTTTCTGGTAATTTTTAAAATATGGAAATTGTTACGCTTTACTTCTTCATGACAAAAAACTCTTTTACAACCCTCCCTCCCTCCCATTTGACTCTCTCCTGCCTACTCCACCCCCTCCTGCCTACTCCACCCCCTCCTGCCTACTCCACCCCCTCCCACAACCTTAGAGTTTGGCCTATGAAAACTGAGAGTAAGACTACTATTAACATATTACGTGCTGAAGTTTCACTCAAAATTAATTTTAAACTACTCAAATACATTAATTTGAATCTAGCCGTGAACTACCTGAAGAATATATAGCGTGTGTTTTTATAAAATTTCACCAACAACCTCCGATTTTAAAAACAAAAACTTTGCATAAAAAGATGACACAAAATTTGCTGGCATAATTTTTTTAAAACAAATAAGAAAAACAAAAGTAGGGGAGCAGAGAGTAGGATTCTATGATTGCATAGTAATTACTTCTGCTTTGCTGCTGTATGAAGTGGCCAAGAAGATTAAATTACAAGTACACACACTCTTGCTGCCACACATTTATCCATGTTTGTCCACCGTCATTCCCTTCCCCACGTATAAATACTATTACATACATGTACACATACTCTTCCTGACGCTATTCCCAAAGTAGGCAAGTGCTTTGCCCTCCTCAAACCTCCCCCCCCCTCTCCCCTTCCTCCCTTGCCCTCTCAACACATAGATGTCCCTTGCCTATATATATTCACAATGGACACTCACAATCTAAGACAACTAAAATGCACAAGGAAGAAGGAAAAGATTTACTGCTAAGGGGAAGACCAAACTGGTCTGACAACATGACTCATACTTAAATTTAACACCCAAAGGAAAGGAAACTGCTTTTTCTTCCACGCTTTTGGGCTAAAGGCTTGTAACATTATATATATACTTACAATGCTATGCTATTATATCAGGAATAAACAGAAACTTTTGGTTTTCCTAATAATAACTTAATACAGTAGAACCTCCGTTTTGAGACCCTCTCTTAAACGACTTCCTCCAACATACGACCGGAAAAAAATTCACCGATGCTTTGTACTATATAAACGACCTCTTTTAAACGACTACCTCTAAAACGCGACTTGCGACCTTCAAATAATTACATTTTACGACCTAGCATCTGAAAAATTCAGATTCCAAAGCAATACTATATTTGTGCGCTTGAAGAAAACAGTTTCGTTTACAACTTTTAACAGCAGACGATGCATTAAAGCAGCTTGAAATACTCTAAGGAGCTGATCAGATTTGCCCTAAGCAGGGGCCTTTCAGATCTTGCCGACACCATGTCTGGTGCTCAAAGTGACATACTAAGAGAACATGCACGGGTGGAGGGGATCATGCAAACAAACAGAAATAACCGCTTTCTGAAAAAAAAACCAACAACCAACTATTCAATGATTGAATAAAAATAATTACAACAATATTAATGCGGTTATCTTATAAATAGTTATAACTCCAAACATGCATTCAGCACTTACATACACTTTTAAACAACTATCATACCAATATTGATTTTTTATTTTGTAAATAATGAGGAACAGGAAGATATTGCCTGTTTTGGTTGTGAGACAAAGTTTAATCTACGTTTCCTACTCCTTCGGATGAGAGTATAAACCGAGGTCTAGTCTGTGTCGCATACATTTCATCATTACGGACTTTAAAGATCCTGACGCTCATGTCCTAGATGGGTGAGTGCCGGTGACAAGAACACACCCAGCATGCACCTAGGTCCTTCTCCCCCATCCTTGGCTTCCCAGGATTGTGCTCAGTTGTCTGGAGCGTTATTACGATGCGCCCAAAGGCTGCAAGTTAGCGCCTCGGGCGGTTTGAATTAGATCCTCTATCGGCCAGCGCCTTGAGCTGCTCTTGAGCTGGAAAAGCGCTATATAAGAACAATTAAATCATAAATAATAATAATATATTTCTGAAAGATGGTAGATGTTCCCTATACTTAATGGTATGTGTACTTTTTGTACATGTATTATTTTAATTAATTAATTTTCTAAATGTCTTTTTCGAAAATGTCCTACCTCCTTTTTAAGACCCCTCCAATTTAAGACCTCGTTTTAATGGCAATTTAAAGGTCGTAAAACTGAGGTTTTACTGTAGTAAATAAATTAATCAAACAGGGAGGAAGATATAGAGAAAAAAAACCAACAACTCGTGAATGCCTTTGTTCAAAATAAAATATAATTTTACAAAAATTGATTAATCTCAAATTGAGCCGTACTAAAACCCCCCAAAAAACAAAAAAACTTTTCATATACCTAGACCTTTTTGTAAAGCTCTTACTGTGTGACAGTGAGTCCCTCTGCTGCCCCCTCCTCTTCCCTCACACACTACCACCACCTGTACCTCAACCAACCACCAAACCTCTACCCACTTGACTCACTACTTACAAAAATATACTCGTAGGCCACTGGACTCTTGTCTCAAGTGAAAATACTTAAGTAGAGTCTGAGTAGCAGCTAAAGAATGAGTCACTTTTCAATTCATTACCAACACACATGGAGAGCATTTTTTACTTTCACACATGCACAGAAAACATATAAGGAGGACCCTCTTTTAAACTTAATTGTCAACACACGTACAGAGCAATGACTTTCACCTTCTTCTTCTTCGAGATCCTGTGGTTTTTCCCTGAACAGGTCATTTTAAAGATTTTCTATACATGCATTATGCTAAAAAGCTTCGCCAGGAGTAACCAGCCAATTCATATAGGTGGTTAAAACAAAAAGTTACCAATTAAAAAAAAAACAGTATACAAAAGATAGGAAGGTAAAGGAAAAAGAAAAGAAATAGGAAACAAATGTATTATACAAGAACCAACAGATTAGCTAATTATAGTCCTACGCTAAAATGTCCTTGTAATTTATGGGAACAGTAAATATATCTTACATCTTGAAAAGACCAAGAAAGAGATTAAACTTGGAAGGTTAGAACAAGAATCAAGATAACATTGCTGTGCACATTAATTTTTGTGCACAAATGTTATCCAGTAAAGCCAGAACAACTCAACAAGGGTTCATTCCTTTTTAAAATAAAATAAAAGACCCCATGTTACGAACACTACAGCTACAATGTGCATTTTGGGCGATTCGGTTTCAAATCTGACTCAGCAAGCTATTGTGTGATTGCTGGATATTAGTGGCCAGTGCCTTGAGAAGCTCTCTGAGCTTGTAAGTGTGCTACATAAGAATATGGGACTAATCTAAATCAATACACATGGAAGTCTCCAAAATTAAAAATAAAGAAAACTTCACTGACCACACGAATGCCATTGTAGCAGAGATATTACATCACATATTAACCTAAGACATTTAGGTATATTTTATTCGTCCAAAAGATTACATTTGAAAAATTATTTCTGGCCATGCAAAACAAAAAGAAAACGTTACCACAATAAAAAGTATAATAGTAATATTAATAATAGAGCAACAAAGTGTCATTATTTATTGATGGCAAAACTCCCAATCACCAAACAAAGTCAACAATGGGTAAGTGTACTGTGTCAAGATAAAACTGCATAAAAATTGTAGGTACAAAGAGCATGTTTATGAAAAAGAAGAAGAAAAAAAAGCTAAAAGAAAGAAAGAAAAAGAAGAAAGAAAACAAAGTTCAATCAACTAGAATTTGATTATGTTTACATGAAGAGCAATTTACAGAAGGGGAATTAGCGAGGAAGCACACAAGTGGCTAATAACAGGCGATTTGGGCCATGTGGAATTCATGTTCACAAGCTGACTGGTAATGGTAACAGGCTATTTTTGAATAATCATGTAAATATGGGTGCGGTAAAAAGTCCATTTACTGTTAACTCTATCCAGAAGGTGGACACCTTAAGGAAGAAGTACCAGCAGAAGCATTCAGCAAAAGTATTGGCAGAGGAAATTAGCAAAGCACAAGCAGAAAACAGGCAATTTGTGGTAACCCACTACCTCATTAGCAAGAACAATAAATGATGCTAGCTGGACTATAACCAGCGATTCTTTGAGTGCATATATTAGTATAAAGCCTAAGGCACTTATTTTGGTACTAATTTAATACAGGACTCTCCATTACGCCAAGATTGGGCGTAATCACCCCTTAGACTCTCAAAATTACCCCTTAGAATCGGCAACCAGGCATGAAAAGTATGTCTTTAATGCAGGGTGGAGAACAACTGAATCAAGAAATCTCTGAAATCCGGCCGGGGCCCAGGGGCCAAGCCCCGGTATTCGCCCCCTGGAGGAAAATGAATTTATGCTATTTTGAAAGTAATTTAGGGCCTCTCCTGAAAGCAAAAAGCACAAAGTAAACATGAATAGAAACAACAACAACCAAAAAAAAAAAAGAATGTTTTATGCACATGTCTTTCAAAAAAGTTAAGAATCTTGATTTGTAGGCCTAACAAAGTTTGAGGTCCACCACTGTTACACACAAACTCCACATTTCAAATTTTACTGGGCACACGTTTGTCTATTTTTTAGCTGTACATAAACAGGCAAGAATTTTTATAATTTTAGAGATATTTAGGGGCACGTTAGTAAAAACACTACATCTTAGGTATTAGTGACTAGTGTATAGATTTAAATGAAATAAAATGCAAAATGAACAGAAATAAATCTCTTTTGATTATCTACCTTTTTATACTTCTCTTGTCATGTCTTGTTTTTGATTACTCCATGTGTATACAATAAAAAAAGTTTTAAAAAGTCCAAACAAGCCCCCTCCTCTTCTTCACTTTCATGCCAGTCTGAAAGATCGTATGCATGCACACTACTGACACTAATTGTCTAATGACTAATCAGTCTAATGTCAGTACTCAGTACCGATCTCTTCCTCCGACTCCAAGTCCATTTCTCTCACTTTAATGTCTGATAAATGGAAGCCTGTAAACTCCCCTTCATCAGTCGAAGAATCCAAACCATCCATTTTAGACACACACACAAGAAAATTTGAAAAAAAAAATCGAAAAAACGAACGCATCACAGAGAAAACTTGTGGAAATGCAGTCGAATGTTTTCACAACAGAATTTAACCGGAAGTCAATTGCCGGAAGTCTCGCAATCTTTCAAACAACGCGAGAATATAACCACATGGTTGATACGGACGCTTTTGGACGTTTTGCCTGTTTAGACCTTCGGCCGCTTTTGGCCGCTATGCCCAGTAAAGGGTAGCCCTCAGCTTCTCACACTCGGAACTCAAAATTTTTTTCTCGGAAATGCAAATGCCTTCCGCGGAAATCCGCGGATTCGCGGAGAATTCTCCACCCTGTTAATGTTACAATTGGTCCTCAAAACATGCCTGAAAAATCTATCTACAGTCTGAGAAGATCATGAATGCGATGTTAAGCGAAAAGTTTGTTTTCTGAGCGAGCGTTTGAAAAACTGCTGCTTCTTACAAGACATGTTTACTGTTTTGGGAAGAATCGTATCTAAAATTAGCATAGTCATCCGACTTAAATGTTAGCTCGATGTTCATTGGAAGTTCCATTTTACAATTTTAAGGATTTTCATTCACTCCTTGTAAAGCGTTTTAAAGAGTGAAAGTCAAAGAAAAAACGATGGAGAAAAGCGTACACGCACACTTTTTACAAGTCAACACACACACGTCTTGCACTATACAAGTGATTCATAAACATACTCAAATCAAACTATGATGCCACTTCCAGTTCACAAGCATAGTGCGATGATTTAGGAGCTTTGTGTTTGTTTGATAGTGCAGAAGGTAAACCAATGAACATCGAGCTAACATTTAAGTCGGATGACTGCTAATTTTATATACGATTCTTCCCAAAACAGTAAACATGTCTTGTAAGAAGCAGCAGTTTTTCAGACGCTCGCTCAGCAAAAACCTTTTCGCTTAATGTCGCATTCACGATCTTCTCAGGCTGTAGATAGATTTTTCAGGCATGTTTTGAGGACCAATTGTAACATTAAAGACACACTTTTCATGACTGGTTGGAAGTGAGTCCACTCCTTAGATTCATTGCAAATGGGGAGCCCTGAGTTAGTTCAAAAGAGAAATAGCAAACAAAATCAGATGATAATGAGCAATTTGGTGTAATACTAATAGCCTTAGGCAAGAGAAATTAAATTAATCATGCTTCCTAGATATAACTTTCCATCGTTGTTAGTGTGTATAGTAAAAATACTACTACCAGTTTACCAAGGAAAAATAGCAAAGCAATGCAAGATTATAATGGGGAGATTTGGGTAATATATAGTAGCAGGCAAGGGGAATAATAAATAATGCTTTGCAAGACTATCACAGGCACTTGCTTTGTTCAAGTGTACAGAGCTAATATTATACTTTTATAGGCACCTGCTGAAACATTGGCAGAAGAAGAGGGATCAAAGGGCTGAAACGCATGAGTCACTGTTCTCCCAGCTGGAGATCAAAACAAAACATTGCACAACATTACAACATGGATAAAATGCTCAACAAACTATTCCACTCAAAAGCTCAACATTTAAATTCTTGTTATTGGTGTTAAGTAAATTGCTTAGCGCAGCTCTTTGAGCAGGTATGTGCGCTACCAAATGAGTAATCTTTGTTGGACACAATACAATTAACATGACACAAACATCGATGTATTTGGGTTACTCTAATCTAGCAACTTTAAGTTAAATAATTGTGTCCCGGCATGCAGGAGGTATAGAAAAATTAATCAATTTGAGGAAACCCCAAACTGGCCAAAGGGCTTTGTGAAATCCTATCCTATCCCGTAACTCGAAAGTCGTTTAACCAGCTTACTCCCTTCTTTCTCTGTCCTCTGCAATCCTCATGGCTTCGCTCAGTGTCAAGCTAGTCCATTCTCGAATGTTGTCCTTCCACATCTTTTTCTGTCTCCCCCTTCTTCGGCGTCCTTGCACCGTGCATTGCAGGATGGTTTTTGCAAGACCTGATGCTCTGCTGACGTGGCCATACAATCAGAGTTTCCATTCCTTCACCACTGTGAGCATGCCATTGTGTTGTCCAATGGCTTGTGCGATTGTCTGTCGGACTCCATCGTTGGTGATTTGCTGGGTACAGGAAATGCTCAGAAGACTACTGTAGCACCTCATCTCCATGCTTTGTATTCTTCATTGTAGGTCTGCTGTGAGGGTCCATGTTTAGCAAGCGTATAGGAAGATGGAGATGACAAGGGAGCGCAGCAGCCTTATCTTGGAGAGTAGACTGATGGTCTTATCTTTCCAAATGAGCTTCAACCTTGTCAGAGCAGCAGTTTTTTGTGCAATCCTGGAGAGGACTTCCTGTCGGGATCCATTGCCTGATACAATCGCTCCTAAATATTTGAAGCTATGCACAGTTTTGAGGGATTGGCCTTGGACTGATGTCCGTTTGATGCCATTGGTGTTGTTGGTCATCATTTTGGTCTTCTCGGCACTTATTTCCATTCCAGAAGTTGTGTCAAGCCTCTGTACTGGCTGTTCAAGTTCTTGTTCCTCTCCAGCCAATCCTTCAATGTCATCTGCAAAATGGAAGTTGGAGATTGCTCTACCCCCTATGCTGATTGTGCCTTTGTGATCTGCAAGGATCTGATATGATGCGCTCTAAGAAGATGTTAAAGTGTGTTGAAGAGAGTAGGCATCCTTGACGCACACCAACTGTTCTGAACCACTTCCAGATGGAGGACTGCACTGGTAGCCTTGTCATACAGGCTTTTGATGACTTCAATAATGTTAGGGCTATGTTATACACTCTCATGGTTGCCCACAGAGCTGCATGCCAGAAGTTTTAAAATCTGTTCAGTGGTACTTCGCCCTGCCCTGAATCCTGTTTCTTCTTCAGCTATGGTTTGTTCAGCTTGTGGTTTCAACCTGTTGAATACTATTTTCAGGAGGACCTTGCTGGGATGACTGATGAGGTTTTGGCTTTGTGAAATAAAGCATTTTAATTGGACTTAGAAAGCCCAGGGAGTTTTATGGCATAAATCATTTCAGTTGACTTGGAAACCTGTATCCAATTTTATAATTTTTATAAGAATTTGGAAAAAAGAATGCACGCAAAGCAGATACAGCTTTTTGTGTGTGTGGTTTTCTCTCAGGTTTTACATTTATTGTTTTAAATTAAAGATATAGTACTGCTGTTGATGGATTTTTTGTTGTGGTGGTGAAGGTGAGGGAGGGGAGTGGTGGAGAGGGGAAGGGGGAAATAATATTTGTTCTAAAGCACTTTGTACGATATACTACATAGCCAATAGTGATCAATGATAATTATATTCAAAGCTGATGATAGCTGGTGTAAAAGCCAGAACAAAAAATGTACTACTATTTAACAAAATGTGAAAAAAAAGTGCTGCAGACAAATTTACTCATACTATTTATTAACATGCAGGAAAAGGCAGTCTATATTATACTAGATTAATGTTGTATATCACCTATCTATCCTATTCCATAACTCGAAGGTCGTTGGGGCAACACAGATGATCGTTTAACCAGCGTACTCCATCTTTCTCTGTCCTCAACAACCCTCATGGCTTCGCTCAGTGTCAAGCCAGTCCATTCTCGAATGTTGTCCTCCCAAATCTTTTTTTGTCTCTCCATTCTTCTGCTTCCTTGCACCGTGCTTTGCAAGACCTGATGCTCTGGTGACTTGGCCATACAATCAGAGTTTCCATTTCTTCACCACTGTGTGCATGTCATCATGTTGTCCAATGTTTTGTGTGATGGTCTGTCATGACTTCGTTGTTGGTAATGTGTATAGGAAATGCTCAGAAGTCTTCTGTAGCACCTCATCTCCAAGCTTTGTATTCTTCATTGTAGATCTGCTGTGAAGGTCTATGTTTCGCAAGTGTATAGGAAAATGGAGATGACAAGGGAGTGCAGCAGCCTTACCTTGGAGTGTAGACTGATGATCATGTCCTTCCAAATGGGCTTCAACCTTGTCAGGGCAGCAGTTGTTTGTGCGACCCTGGAGAGGACTTCCTGTCGGGACCCATTATCTGGCTCCTAAATATTTGAAGCTTTGCACTGTGTTGAGGGATTGGCATTGGACTTTGATGTCCATGTTCATGCCATTGGTGTTGTTTGGTCATAATTTTGTCTTCTCTGCACTTATTTCCATTCCATAGGCTCTGGAGGTGGTGTCAAGCCTCTGTACCAGTTGTTCAAGTTCTTGTTCCTCTTCAGCCAATCCAGCAATGTCATCCACAAAAAGGAGGTTGGAGATTGCTCTACCTCTATGCTGACTGTGCCTTCGTGATCTGCAAGGGCATCTGACATGATGCACTCTAGGAAGATGTTGAAGAGTGTTGGACAGAGTAGACATCCTTGACTCACACCGATTATTGTTCTGAACCCGTTCTCAACGACGCTTTTGTGAAAGACTGCACTGGTAGCCTTGTCATACAGGCTTTCGATAACTTCAATAATGTTAGGGCTGATGTTGTACACTCTCATAGTTATCCACAGAGCTGAATGCCAGACTCGGTCAAATGCTTTCTTGAAGTCTACAAATTATATAGATGATGTTGGTGCTGCAGATATTTCTCTCAGATTATTCTGAGGTTGAAAATCTGTTCAGTGGTACTTCACCCTGCCCTGAATCCTGCTTGTTCTTCAGCTATGATTTGTTCAGCTTGGGGTTTCAACCTGTTGAGTATTATTTTCAGGAATACCTTGCTGGGATGGCTGATGAGGCTGATGGTGCGGTAATTTTTACCCTCCTGAAGGTTACCCTTTTTGGGAAGAGTGATGACAAGCAACTGGGTCCATGGTGTAGGTCATTCCCCATTCTGCCAGATCTTATTACAGATAATAGTGAGGGCATCAATAATCGCTACTCCTCCTGCTTGAAGCAATTCAGCGAATATGCTGTCCATTTCCGCTGACTTCCTCTTCTTCAGTGATTGCACTTTCTTCCTCTTCTATGTTCTGGGGACATGCTAGAACTGATGGGTGTTTGTTTGGTGTCTGGTTGTAAAAAGGTCAGAGCAGTACTATCTATCCAATACCTCTTCAGTTCTTGTTCTTCTGTAAGGCATATTATGCCAGACTTACTTTGGATTGTGGAGACCTTGGGCTGTTTAACACTAACACTGTTTAAAACTAAAGTTTTGTCATCATGAATCATGAATTATTAAACAGTTTCATTTATTACATTTTGTAAAAAAAAAATATTTAAAAAGTAAAAACCTATTTTTTTGTTTTAATAATTAAAAATGTATGTAGTTTTTTTTTTTTTTTGGGGGGGGGGGTTGTTTTTGTTTTCTCTTCAGAAATTTCTCGCAACAATAATTTTTAATATAATAATGGATCTCGCTTTTAGCTGATTTGCAGCTGATGTTTTCTTATCAGTACTCAGAATCTGCCCTCACCCTCCCAATATATTCAGTCAGTTAAAATCATTATTATGAATAATGTAAATTTTACAGTACACCGTAAATGTTTTAAAATAAAACTCAAGTTCTAGTATTTTACGAGTTCCTGGGATTTCCATTTATATTAATTTAATTAGTTTCTAATTCTATTATTTTATATGTTCCAATAATTTGTCTAGATAGAATATAGGAGTTTTGGGTTAAGGGGGAGGTCTTGATTAAGAGTGGGTTGGAAGTTTTTCTCATCCAGGCTTAGCAATGACGTGTACTTACTAATTATTGTGAATACATTTTTAATCATAATGGAATATAAGTATGAAACTAACTCACAAAGCTATGACTTGGTGTTAGTAGAAGCCACACCAGCTCTAACAAAACTAATCTTCTAATCATCTATAAGAGCTTGAAGGATAGAGAAAGCTCTCCATCCCAGTATTTAACTGAGGAATTTGCATGCTAAGCAATGTAGTCATAAACTCTTCACATAAAGCAAAATACTTTGGGAGGCTCACAGCAGCCTGAGCCAATAAAACAAAACATTTCCCCATGCTCAGGCAGTAAAACACATGCAAGGACCTCTAGCCACTGTACTAATACTAACAATGTTAGTACTTGGATGCAAGATTTTCATTTCCTGGTTCTACTGCACCAAATTCTAGACCAAATGGAAACCTATTTAATGACCAGCAGTTGAGTTCATATCAAAAAGAGAACAAGAAAACCAATTCAAATAATAAATTTCAACATAAAGACTTAAAACACTAGAAAAGCCTAAGTACTAAAGGAGAAGAGAATGTTGACCAGAATCAAACATGTATAATAAAAGATGACACTGAAATGACATATAATTACAAAAATATAACTTTCCACACAAAAAAACGGTAATAATATGCAGAAAACCTCCAGAGAATGAGAGGTGCAATTTTCACTTGTTGCTGAAACTTTTTGCACCAATGGCAATGCTAAAAGATGATCAACAGATGGAACAGAAAGGGGAAAAAAACGTCTTTGTTCTGCAGACTAAGCCCTTAGATGTTCACAAACTCATTCTTACCAGCAAACATCACTTGTAATAATCCTAGACTATTAACACTTCTGCAGAAACCTGAAAGAAAAATTTTGGTGACCATAGCCCAAGATACACTAGATTTTGTTGGGGCAGTCCCAGTGTTACTATTTTTGATCACACCAAAAAGATGTTGCCAAGTGGATTTGATTTCAGAAATAGAATAAAATTTCAAACAGAAAACTAACACATTTTTTATAAAAGGACAAGGCAGATTCGTACGAACGCCTATCGGGGCCGAGAATCCAACACAGCCCAGAAAAATCGATAAGATGCGTCAAAAGAGAAAAAGAAATAAAAAGTTGTCAACAAAGCCAGCTGCCCGAATCAGCTGTCTGCTTACCTTCCTGCACCCTCCCTTCGTGAGGCAAACTCGGTGGTTCATTTCTAGACTCGGCCATAGCTGTGTCACCTAATCAACAATAAGGCACTAAACAACATGACAGACACTGTAAATCTGTGTACAACAGCTTCTGCCGTAGATAAATAACAAATTCGCAACGATAATGCGTTGGCACTCTTATTTTCAACTAGCGGTCAACCGGAAATGAAACTGAAGTCAAACATCATTTCCGGATCGTTTAGTTTCGAATAACTTTGTAGCAGACGACAAGCTTCAGATGGAAGCGCTGTTTTATTCCATTCTAGGGCAAAACAGTAACTGCAGCAACAACAAGCAATTATGAAATGTATATTACCTGATTGATCAATGAAATATTTTTTTAAAAGGAAAGAGTGAGTGGACGGTTGGATGGGCCCGGAGGAGCAGTGGTTTAAGGTGGGATTAAATAGGTTTGAACGGGAATAAATTCTATAATATAGAAAATTACATTCTATAATATAAAAAATCTATTCTATAATCTAGAAATACATTCTATAAAACAGAAACGCATTCTATAAAATAGAAATACATTCTATTATATAGAAATTTATTTCATAATACAGAAATGTATTCTATAATACAGAAATTAATTCCAAGTTCGTTCGTTCGTTTCATAGATTAGAGTCCCCGGACCCATTAGCATATAAGGGACGTGAATATGAAGTCTTGTAAAAATAAGATGAAGTGATGTATTAAGAAGTCTTGATGTAAAAAGTCGTACAGGAGATGCATGCACAGGGGAGCAGCAAAGTGTAGGTGTAGCAAAGAGTCTTTGGATGTAGTTCAGTGGTGCAGACGCGCAAAAGTGGGGAAGGTGGGTCGTCTCCTAGCATAGTGAAGGAGATGTGGCCCTTTGGAATCTTAGAAGAGATGTGACGATGGAGCCATAGCAACCCCATGTACCAAAGAACGTACAGCTTCACAAGCTGTACGTTCCTTTTCCGTCTCCCTCTTCTTCTGCCTCCTTGCACTGTGCCTTGCAGGATTGTCTTTGCAAGTCCTGATGTTCTGGTGATGTGGCCATACCAGCGGAGTTTCCGTTTCTTCACCACTGTGAGCATGCCATCGTGTTGTCCAATGGCGTGTATGATGGTCTGTCGGATTTCGTTGTTGGTGATATGTTGGGTATAGGAAATGCCCAGAAGTCTTTTGTATATATATATATATATATATATATATATATATATATATATATATATATATATATATATATATATATATATATATATATATATATTAAATCCAATAAATCAAAACTAAGAGAGAGAGAGAGACAGAGAGACAGACAGAGACAGAGAGAGATTCCAGTAGGCTAGATAATAAAAAGATGATGCTGATGAAAAAAGAATTAGATGATGAACAATCAAACACAAACAAGAAAAGAAGTCAAATGACGATTAATGGGTTTATTAAGTTTATTTGGTAAAGGTTTATCAATAAGTCAAGCATCTCTACGGACCTTCTGATTCGAGTGTTAACCCATTAATCACCCGGACCTCTCGAACGTCTTTATGTGTTAACTAGTATATAACCACTAAAGTGAAAGTTGCACTAACTAAATAGCTTTACAGAATTTTTATGGCAACACATTTCAACATTAAAATATCAAAACAGCAATACGTGGAGAATATTTGTCAAGTATTAGCTATGTTATTGAATATAACTGTTTCTTCCTTATTTATTTCTATGGTTTTCCTGCTTAATAAATAAGTAATAAATAACCTATACTTTTAATTTCATCTGCAGTTTTGAAAAGCTATTTATAAACACGACAAGTCCGTTTCTGTTTTTATGTTACGTAATATCGGGAAAACTGAGTGCCTATGTATTTATAGCAAGCTTGTCTAAAGCACCACCGCAAAAGATGAGACAATAAGCTATCTTTAAATATATGTAGGCTACATAGCATGTAGATCTACGATGCAGATAGGTAACATATTTAGGTTTTAAGTGGTAGGGTTACAAGAGGACTTAGCTTGAAATTCAAAGGCCACTGCAGACTTACAGTTTGTTGCAATATTTCTTCTCCCAGAGAATCAGCAATTTGTCTGGAACAATGTGCCGGGACAGCTTCAAAAACCGGCTAGACCTAGACCTGTTCTGGAAGAATAGCACCAACCTGTATAACCCTAAATGCCTCAGTTAAATAAGCGCCATGTTTTTTTTTTTTTTTTTTTTTTTTTTTTACAGACAATAAGAGACGACAACGAAGGTTGCCATGCATGCCACATACAAGTCTTGGATTGTTCAGTGGATCGATGAACAAGGCTCATTCGGCCGAACATGTAAAAAGTAGGCCTAAGCAAGTATTTAATAAGTTGTTCCCTTTATTGAGAAAAGTATTTTCATACGGTCTCTGCTTTTATGTGAAGATATCATTCAGCACCGCCGAGCCTGCTCGAATAAGCTTATACATGCTGTGTGATGGCTGGTTTGACTGATCTTCGTTCTAAATAAACGCACCGCATTTCTGGAGAGAGAGAGAGAGAGAGAGAGAGAGAGAGAGAGAGAGAGAGAGAGAGAGAGAGAGAGAGAGAGAGAGAGAGAGAGACAGAGACAGAGACAGAGACATAGAGGGTGAGAGTAAATAGAGGGAGAAGGACACACGCACACACCACACACACACAATCTACAGACGACGGATGAAAACTGATAATTTTGGTGGAATCTGGTGTTTGGTGGTTTATACTCTCGCTGATCTGGCATTTCAAAATTGCACGAACATCAAGAACCCTATTATTCATATAGGCTAACTTTTAAAATTCTGAAAATCCAATCTTTCTGTATACCGTACGGATTTTGCCACGGATCCGACCACCCCCACCCCAACTACCCTTGCAACAGAACTTACCAAATGGAAAATGTTCGTCAACATGCTGCAGAACAAGATTCGATGCTGCGTTGACGGGGCTTGATTCTGTCTGTGAGGGTGCCTGCATTCGGACATCGACAGTGAGAGCTTCCAGTGTGTAAGCCCTCTGATTCGGGCTTTTTGTATTTTACCAGAAAGTCATTGTTCGTTTGTTGGTGTGTGTGTGTGTTTGTTGTATTTGTTGTTGTTGGTTGAGTTTTATAAATGTAGAGAGAACGAATATTTTTCTATTTAAGAAAAGATTATTTTGTTCGATCATCTTCATCATAGTCATTATCGTCGTCATCATTAAGCCTTTAATGATCATCGTCATCATAATCATCATCATCATCATCACCACCACCACCAACCACCACCACCTCCATCACCAGACTTAGAGGCAGCAGCAGCAGCAATATCAGCTAAATTCGTGTATACATGCGAGATAAAGTGTCTTTTTAATCACTTAATCTTATTCACTCCTCATTGTAATTCGTACAGAAAGTTCACCGTGGACACACTAAATAACTAAATAATGGA
>CM072524.1:42248965-42408472 GCA_036898135.1 Oncomelania hupensis
TACTCCACATGAAGCTGAAGACAGTCGACGCATTCTACTCCCTCCAAACAACACATGATATGAAGATAACCAACACACCAAGTTCCACACAATGCAGAAGGAATACGGCAACACCTGTTGCTTGGGACCAGGTGTCATTCATTATACAGTAGGAGAAAATATACACCATGAGATGTTTGAACTAGCTCATACAATACAGTTTTACAAACGATGCAAAACGTCCGCCGTGCAAAACATCACTCTCAAGCACTCAACTACAGACACGCACCAATAAGCCCAAGTCAAAAGAAAGAAGAAGAAGAAGACAAATAATAAAAGAAATAGGGTTGAAAAAGAAACAAGAGAAAAGACAGGAAGAGAGAGAGGGTGTGTGAGAAAGATTAACAGAAGAACTGTAGATCACAAACAAAGGGGTGCAGAAAGTCCTGGTCCGTTCGCAAAATCGACAGTTGAAAAACTGTGCAGATGATCTAAAATTTGCAGCCCATCAGCCCAAAGGGTGGTTTATTTTTTTCTCACTCATCAAGCCCCCACACCTCTCTCTCTCTACTTCTTTCTCCTCCCAAATCCCCTCCAATCCCCTCAGCAAACCCCCGCCCCCCCCCCCCCCCCCTCACCCAACCTTCTTTTTTAAATGTTTTTTTATGCCGAGTCAATTTTGGATGTTTTCCTGAACTGAGCACTGTAACTCATCAGCAGCAGCCAGATTTCAGTTTCATTTTGTGTGAAAGGTGATAACTGACTAGTGGGATTTCTGGTGGACTACAGTACCATACCGACTTTGGGTGGGGCATCAGTCTTTGTAGACAAGTTAAAAATTCGGGTTTTCAGCACCTCTGAATATAAAGGCCAGAATTACAGAGGAAAAATACGAGAGAGAAAGAGAGAGAGGGAGACAGAGACAGAGAGAGACCTAAACCAGAACTGCTACACAAAGGACAGACAAACAGTGAAAGTGCCAGAGAGAAAGAGAGAGGCAGAGCTAAATGTTAGTGGTGTTAGTGCCAAGCCTCTACCTGCACTTATACCTCGTAGGTGGGTTAACTACCGGTGAAGCGCCCTGAAGCCGCAGCGCCTCGATGTTCTGCCTGGCGTGGTCAGCGTCTGCTGCTGAAATCATCAACATATGAATCTAAACGTGTTAAAACTTCCCCGCCCTTTCTTTTTCCGGCTAAAGTCATCACTTTTTCAACACAGCATACTGGCAGTTCTTTGGACCTGCCAGGAGAGCTTCTTCTGTAGTTTTACATACTGTTGTTCTAATTTACCCATTTTAGAACCTGAACTTACTATTTCAAAACAAGGGATAGTTTTGTTAATATTGTTTACCATTTTAGAGAGGCAAGAACTAAAAAAAACTTTAAACTGTTTTGTGGCAATGCACCCACTCCCCCTCCCAAGTTTTTTTGTAACACCCTGAGAATGCTGTGCCTGACAAGCAAACATCATCATGAAATAAATTCTGAAATTCTATAGGACTTGATTGGTTTTATTTTCCTTTTCTTCTGCCATCACTGCGAGTCCTATGTTGCCAAAGGTTAAACATCAATTAAACACAAAGCATTTCATTAGAAAAGCTGACACCGAAAAGCACGGACTGTTTTGTGGCACGGCCAGACGAGCTTCTTCCGTAGTTTTGGCCAACTGTTGTTCCAGCTTCTCCCTCTCCTTCTTCAGCTTCTTCTCTCTCTTCTTTTCTAGGTAACGCTCGTACTTCGCTTTCTCCTTGTCCTGCAGCTGCCGCGCCAACTCCTGCAGCAACAAGCAGTGTAGGTCATGCATGTAAACAGGGCGATGGTCAAGTTTACTTCTACTGCACAGGGAAAACTGAATAAAAGAGATGAGACTGCAGTGCAAGCAGTGAAGTACAGTAGAACCTCCGGTATACGACCGCCCAAAATCTGAGAAAAAATGGTCTTATAATAGAGGTGGTCTTATACCGGAAACAAGGGGTGGGGTGGGGGAGGAGGGGAGTCAGGCTCGGAGGGGTATGTAGTCATAATTTTCACACTCACCAGCATGTATTCTCTGACAAAGGAAACTGTAAAACATGTTTCATTTTTAGCTTTGTCTTTTATTCACAACTTCAAAAATAGAAAACAGTCGAACCACTGCCAGACGCGTTCATCCAAGTCTGTCAGTGCAGAAGCTCTCAGTTTTGATGTTTCCCTTTTCGCCACTTTCTCCACTCTTCCATCGTAGTTTCACAGATTCCTTATCCTTTATGAGCTGAATTTGGGTCTTCCCAACGTCTAAACTTCTTGCAATAGACAAACAACTCTCCCCATTTTCACTTCTTTCAATCACTTTCATTCTCTCTGCCAAACTCAAAACGTTCCTCTTGCGCGATGCCATTTTGACAGCCAGTGTAGGCGAGTAATGTCCCTTATTTGCCGGAAATAGAAGACAACAGCAGGCGTACACTAACATGAGAGAAAAAATGAAAGGTACAGACAGCAAATTAACTGATATCTCTTTTAAATTGCCCTAAGACGGTCGTATAAAGGGCTAAGTTACGGTCGCTGGTCGCATAAACTAGGTTGTCGCATACCAGAGGTCATTTATTATTGGAAGTGAATCCGTCAGAAGTTCTCAGGTCACATAACGGAGGGAGTCGTATACCAGAGAGCCGGATACCGGAGGTTCCACTGTACTCAGTGAAAAGAAATAGGGGTGCAGAGAGAGGATGGATTGTGTACGGTTGTCTGGAAATACATTTGAATGACTCGTCATCTTGTTTTTAATTTATATTTTAGCAATTCTATATTATTTCTTACTATTTTATCATTTTTATATAGCTCTTTCCCACCCCAAGAGCTACTTAAGGCGCTGACCAATACTCAGGGCTAGAAATTAACTTTTTTCTTTGGGGGCCACCGGGCCCCTTGATTGAAAAATTTGAGGGCCCACAAGCAACTTTCGGGGCCCAACTTGAAAAATAATGCAAAAAAAAAAAAAAGAATTATTGACAATATAATAAGTATAAAGTACAATTTGTCTGATAATCTAAAATAAAAACAATTGAATTTCCAATTTTCGAGTAATGTCATTTTTATTTGCCTTTTCTTTCACTTTCAAACATTACCAACAAAAAAGGGGAAAACACACACACACACACATTCAGTGACACACATATTCCAGTGACTAGTGAGCCTGAAATGGCCGTTAAACAAAATTTTAAAAAAATCAAGTGAGTCTCTTGTATAATACTTTTCAGTTTTGTGACTGAGTATTGCACAATAATATGAGTAACCTAACAAAAAATCTGACCTCAATGCACAAAAGTTCCAAACAAAACCATGAAAGGGAACTAAACTTAACAATACTCTTCCTCGTTCACTTCAAGGCCATGCCATGGAAATCTTTTTTTCCACCCTTCATTGTACTTCCTTGATCTTTTTTCCTCTTCATACTTCTTTTTTCTCTCTTTTTCTTGTTCTTTCCTTTCGTCGACGTTTTCTTCTGGCGTCTTTCGCTTCCCAAAAATTGGAAAATATGCCATCGCCGATTGTTTTAGCAACGATATGTAGCCATACTTTCGTACTTGCAAAGATGGACATTTTGCGCTTATGTTGTGACATAGCCTTTTGTTTATTATATTAAAAAGATATTGAAGTGTATACTAAACTTTTGAGTGCAAAATTAAAGGGTTTTCGCTTTTCTCTGGTTTTTTTTTCTGTCCAAATTTAGGGCTCCGGTGTTGGTTGCGTCCTTGGCCCAAATACGAAACTGCCGCGTAGAGCTAGCTGTAGCAGACGAATTATTTTGCGGGCCAAGCGGGCCCTTCGTTTTTCAACTTTCCGAGCCCGAAATCAACTTTGCGGGTTTTTAGCCCCGGGCCCCCGCTAATTTCGAGCCCTGAATACTGCATCTAACTCAAGCAGACCAAGGCGCCCATTATAGTCGGACACCCAGATGACTGAGCCTTTATCCAATTGAAACAGCGACATTTCTGTCCAAATTTAGGGCTCCGGTGTTGGTTGCGTCCTTGGCCCAAATACGAAACTGCCGCGTAGAGCTAGCTGTAGCAGACGAATTATTTTGCGGGCCAAGCGGGCCCTTCGTTTTTCAACTTTCCGAGCCCGAAATCAACTTTGCGGGTTTTTAGCCCCGGGCCCCCGCTAATTTCGAGCCCTGAATACTGCATCTAACTCAAGCAGACCAAGGCGCCCATTATAGTCGGACACCCAGATGACTGAGCCTTTATCCAATTGAAACAGCGACATACACAATTTTCTCATGTCCTTTTGCTGAACAAACCTGCACCAACCCAAGAAAGCTCACTGCACGCATATAATGAGAATACAGAAAACAAACGAAAAAATGTGAAGAACCAACCTCATCCTCAATTTCCCGAACGATATCATGACGTCTGACTTCATCCTGTACTTGTCGGTTTATTCTCCTGGCCACAATCTCATCCGCCTCAGCCCTGAAATAGAGACAAGTACATTCACTAACTGAAGAACAAATACCAGTTTAAAGGCACAATGGTGATATTCAAAGGGTAGAGAGTTCCACAGAACAGAAACAGAGGCAAAAAAAGAATCTCCCAGTGAAGTCTAGCGAGAGTCGATGGTAGTGGCATACCTTTGGAATGGAGGAGTTGAACACAAGAGTGTTTGGAGAAAGATTATTAGAACAGGAGACAGATTATTAGAACAATCTACTTTTCCCAGTTTTCCCACTACTACTACTACTACTACTACTACTACTACTATTGGACGCTATAAACGCTCTTTATTTGTAAATCAGACTCCGCGTGCAGCAATCTGTAACCAACACACTCGCTCGTACATAATTCACACAAAGTTGTTCCCTTCGGGGATCAAACATACAACCTTCTGCATCGAAAACTAGTGCTCTAACCACTGTACCATCACTACAAGTTCTATTGTTCAAAGCTACACTATCATCTACTTTCCCTCATCTCTGACCTGTTTTTACACATGTAATAAGCTGTCGCCCCTCTGCTGCAAATGACAATACATGAAGTTCAAAAAAAACAAAAATATATATGGAATAAATTAAAATTAAATTAAATCTGTATGTGTGTGAGAGAGAGAGATAGAGATAGAAAGAGAGACAGACAGGCAGAGACAGACAGAGAGATTAAGCTGTTGCCTGGGGGTTTTGTGTTCTTTTTTTTTTTTTTTTTTGAGGGAGAGGGGTAGGTGGGGGTAGTTTGTAATTATTATAACCTCATATTGTATGCTTTTACAACTGAACGGGTAGTACGTTGCATATTCTAAAATTACTAAACCAAATACATGCAAAACAATTCAGAATAAGCTTTCATGTAATGATGATGATGGGCAATAGGGGTGGGAGAGGAAAGGCACTCAAAGTTAGAAATTCAGCTTGCCCATTGGACTAGTGTCCCAGCCAAAGCCCACGAAAAATTCTCACTATCCCAGTGACAACTTCCACATAAAAAGACAATGACATTTTTCTGCACAGGTGGGAGACACTGCATGATTAAGTAAAACCAAAAGCATAGTTGTAAAAATGTATTAAAAAATTTTAAATTTAAAAAAAAGGTGTGATAAGTGAGAAAAAAACTGTTGGGTGAGTGAGCCTTCAAGTTTAAGATTATCTGCCCCAATGTTTGCAAACGGGTCAGTCCCTTTTAGCACTCTTGCTTCCCATCATCCACCACTGCGTTTTGGGTCAACACATGAGGAAAATGCATACAAGCCAGACTTACTGTGCTTGCAAGGCTGCAAGCTTCCGTAGTCGTTCCTTTTGCAGTTCGATTTCTTCCTCCGTTTGAACAACTTTGGCCACGGGAATGTCCTCGCGAACTAAACGACGATTGAACCGGTTCATCCCATAATGCTCCTCAACTGTAAATGATGGGAGTAAGTACATGAATGACTGAATGAATAAAAGAAGAGGAAAGAGTGGGGAAGGGGTGGGGAAGGACAGGGGAGAAGAAGGCCGTAGCAGACTTCTTTTGCATGTAAGATCCAGGGGCCATTGGGATCTTGCCTTGCAGTTAAAACACAAACAAACAAACAATTATTACAATTTAATATAAAAATATATTATTATAAAAAAAATGTATACATTAGAAAAGATATTTTAAAAATAAGTTTGCATTCATAGCCTTAATTTTTTTTTCTTTTTAAATCTCATGGCTTTTTGATGAGACTGACAATTTACTCTGTTCAAAATAGTATAGTCAACGAGACATTTAATTAATTCATTCACAAAAAGTTATAAATTAATAAATAAATAATAAGTAAAATAATAATAACGTACACTCTTCATTCTGTATGCGATAAGCCAGAGCACCGTCCTCTCTCACTAAAAACTGTTTTCTCACTGAAACAGAAATAAATAAATACGTACTTTGCTGATTGATGCGATAATATACAGCTGATAGCAGTGTGTACTTCATTTAAAAACTAAACTGTAAATACACATATCATGATATGAATATGAATGTGATATTATAATGCACAAGACAATTTGCAAGGGATGTTGATGTCTAATGATATATTTGCGTTGGCTAGAAACTCCACATGAAAGTATAAAAAACAAGATGATACTGCATACATTTTAAATTTTCTGGTAATTTTTAAAATATGGAAATTGTTACGCTTTACTTCTTCATGACAAAAAACTCTTTTACAACCCTCCACCTCCCTCCCATTTGACTCTCTCCTGCCTACTCCACCCCCTCCTGCCTACTCCACCCCCTCCTGCCTACTCCACCCCCTCCCACAACCTTAGAGTTTGGCCTATGAAAACTGAGAGTAAGACTACTATTAACATATTACGTGCTGAAGTTTCACTCAAAATTAATTTTAAACTACTCAAATACATTAATTTGAATCTAGCCGTGAACTACCTGAAGAATATATAGCGTGTGTTTTTATAAAATTTCACCAACAACCTCCGATTTTAAAAACAAAAACTTTGCATAAAAAGATGACACAAAATTTGCTGGCATAATTTTTTTAAAACAAATAAGAAAAACAAAAGTAGGGGAGCAGAGAGAGTAGGATTCTATGATTGCATAGTAATTACTTCTGCTTTGCTGCTGTATGAAGTGGCCAAGAAGATTAAATTACAAGTACACACACTCTTGCTGCCACACATTTATCCATGTTTGTCCACCGTCATTCCCTTCCCCACGTATAAATACTATTACATACATGTACACATACTCTTCCTGACGCTATTCCCAAAGTAGGCAAGTGCTTTGCCCTCCTCAAACCTCCCCCCCCCTCTCCCCTTCCTCCCTTGCCCTCTCAACACATAGATGTCCCTTGCCTATATATATTCACAATGGACACTCACAATCTAAGACAACTAAAATGCACAAGGAAGAAGGAAAAGATTTACTGCTAAGGGGAAGACCAAACTGGTCTGACAACATGACTCATACTTAAATTTAACACCCAAAGGAAAGGAAACTGCTTTTTCTTCCACGCTTTTGGGCTAAAGGCTTGTAACATTATATATATATACTTACAATGCTATGCTATTATATCAGGAATAAACAGAAACTTTTGGTTTTCCTAATAATAACTTAATACAGTAGAACCTCCGTTTTGAGACCCTCTCTTAAACGACTTCCTCCAACATACGACCGGAAAAAAATTCACCGATGCTTTGTACTATATAAACGACCTCTTTTAAACGACTACCTCTAAAACGCGACTTGCGACCTTCAAATAATTACATTTTACGACCTAGCATCTGAAAAATTCAGATTCCAAAGCAATACTATATTTGTGCGCTTGAAGAAAACAGTTTCGTTTACAACTTTTAACAGCAGACGATGCATTAAAGCAGCTTGAAATACTCTAAGGAGCTGATCAGATTTGCCCTAAGCAGGGGCCTTTCAGATCTTGCCGACACCATGTCTGGTGCTCAAAGTGACATACTAAGAGAACATGCACGGGTGGAGGGGATCATGCAAACAAACAGAAATAACCGCTTTCTGAAAAAAAAACCAACAACCAACTATTCAATGATTGAATAAAAATAATTACAACAATATTAATGCGGTTATCTTATAAATAGTTATAACTCCAAACATGCATTCAGCACTTACATACACTTTTAAACAACTATCATACCAATATTGATTTTTTATTTTGTAAATAATGAGGAACAGGAAGATATTGCCTGTTTTGG
The DNA here is from genome assembly GCA_036898135.1 of Oncomelania hupensis. Classification (NCBI taxonomy): domain Eukaryota; kingdom Metazoa; phylum Mollusca; class Gastropoda; order Littorinimorpha; family Pomatiopsidae; genus Oncomelania; species Oncomelania hupensis. The sequence goes on from CM072524.1 coordinate 42,257,117, forward strand.
TTGTGAGACAAAGTTTAATCTACGTTTCCTACTCCTTCGGATGAGAGTATAAACCGAGGTCTAGTCTGTGTCGCATACATTTCATCATTACGGACTTTAAAGATCCTGACGCTCATGTCCTAGATGGGTGAGTGCCGGTGACAAGAACACACCCAGCATGCACCTAGGTCCTTCTCCCCCATCCTTGGCTTCCCAGGATTGTGCTCAGTTGTCTGGAGCGTTATTACGATGCGCCCAAAGGCTGCAAGTTAGCGCCTCGGGCGGTTTGAATTAGATCCTCTATCGGCCAGCGCCTTGAGCTGCTCTTGAGCTGGAAAAGCGCTATATAAGAACAATTAAATCATAAATAATAATAATATATTTCTGAAAGATGGTAGATGTTCCCTATACTTAATGGTATGTGTACTTTTTGTACATGTATTATTTTAATTAATTAATTTTCTAAATGTCTTTTTCGAAAATGTCCTACCTCCTTTTTAAGACCCCTCCAATTTAAGACCTCGTTTTAATGGCAATTTAAAGGTCGTAAAACTGAGGTTTTACTGTAGTAAATAAATTAATCAAACAGGGAGGAAGATATAGAGAAAAAAACCAACAACTCGTGAATGCCTTTGTTCAAAATAAAATATAATTTTACAAAAATTGATTAATCTCAAATTGAGCCGTACTAAAACCCCCCAAAAAACAAAAAAAACTTTTCATATACCTAGACCTTTTTGTAAAGCTCTTACTGTGTGACAGTGAGTCCCTCTGCTGCCCCCTCCTCTTCCCTCACACACTACCACCACCTGTACCTCAACCAACCACCAAACCTCTACCCACTTGACTCACTACTTACAAAAATATACTCGTAGGCCACTGGACTCTTGTCTCAAGTGAAAATACTTAAGTAGAGTCTGAGTAGCAGCTAAAGAATGAGTCACTTTTCAATTCATTACCAACACACATGGAGAGCATTTTTTACTTTCACACATGCACAGAAAACATATAAGGAGGACCCTCTTTTAAACTTAATTGTCAACACACGTACAGAGCAATGACTTTCACCTTCTTCTTCTTCGAGATCCTGTGGTTTTTCCCTGAACAGGTCATTTTAAAGATTTTCTATACATGCATTATGCTAAAAAGCTTCGCCAGGAGTAACCAGCCAATTCATATAGGTGGTTAAAACAAAAAGTTACCAATTAAAAAAAAAACAGTATACAAAAGATAGGAAGGTAAAGGAAAAGAAAAGAAATAGGAAACAAATGTATTATACAAGAACCAACAGATTAGCTAATTATAGTCCTACGCTAAAATGTCCTTGTAATTTATGGGAACAGTAAATATATCTTACATCTTGAAAAGACCAAGAAAGAGATTAAACTTGGAAGGTTAGAACAAGAATCAAGATAACATTGCTGTGCACATTAATTTTTGTGCACAAATGTTATCCAGTAAAGCCAGAACAACTCAACAAGGGTTCATTCCTTTTTAAAATAAAATAAAAGACCCCATGTTACGAACACTACAGCTACAATGTGCATTTTGGGCGATTCGGTTTCAAATCTGACTCAGCAAGCTATTGTGTGATTGCTGGATATTAGTGGCCAGTGCCTTGAGAAGCTCTCTGAGCTTGTAAGTGTGCTACATAAGAATATGGGACTAATCTAAATCAATACACATGGAAGTCTCCAAAATTAAAAATAAAGAAAACTTCACTGACCACACGAATGCCATTGTAGCAGAGATATTACATCACATATTAACCTAAGACATTTAGGTATATTTTATTCGTCCAAAAGATTACATTTGAAAAATTATTTCTGGCCATGCAAAACAAAAAGAAAACGTTACCACAATAAAAAGTATAATAGTAATATTAATAATAGAGCAACAAAGTGTCATTATTTATTGATGGCAAAACTCCCAATCACCAAACAAAGTCAACAATGGGTAAGTGTACTGTGTCAAGATAAAACTGCATAAAAATTGTAGGTACAAAGAGCATGTTTATGAAAAAGAAGAAGAAAAAAAAGCTAAAAGAAAGAAAGAAAAAGAAGAAAGAAAACAAAGTTCAATCAACTAGAATTTGATTATGTTTACATGAAGAGCAATTTACAGAAGGGGAATTAGCGAGGAAGCACACAAGTGGCTAATAACAGGCGATTTGGGCCATGTGGAATTCATGTTCACAAGCTGACTGGTAATGGTAACAGGCTATTTTTGAATAATCATGTAAATATGGGTGCGGTAAAAAGTCCATTTACTGTTAACTCTATCCAGAAGGTGGACACCTTAAGGAAGAAGTACCAGCAGAAGCATTCAGCAAAAGTATTGGCAGAGGAAATTAGCAAAGCACAAGCAGAAAACAGGCAATTTGTGGTAACCCACTACCTCATTAGCAAGAACAATAAATGATGCTAGCTGGACTATAACCAGCGATTCTTTGAGTGCATATATTAGTATAAAGCCTAAGGCACTTATTTTGGTACTAATTTAATACAGGACTCTCCATTACGCCAAGATTGGGCGTAATCACCCCTTAGACTCTCAAAATTACCCCTTAGAATCGGCAACCAGGCATGAAAAGTATGTCTTTAATGCAGGGTGGAGAACAACTGAATCAAGAAATCTCTGAAATCCGGCCGGGGCCCAGGGGCCAAGCCCCGGTATTCGCCCCCTGGAGGAAAATGAATTTATGCTATTTTGAAAGTAATTTAGGGCCTCTCCTGAAAGCAAAAAGCACAAAGTAAACATGAATAGAAACAACAACAACCAAAAAAAAAAAAGAATGTTTTATGCACATGTCTTTCAAAAAAGTTAAGAATCTTGATTTGTAGGCCTAACAAAGTTTGAGGTCCACCACTGTTACACACAAACTCCACATTTCAAATTTTACTGGGCACACGTTTGTCTATTTTTTAGCTGTACATAAACAGGCAAGAATTTTTATAATTTTAGAGATATTTAGGGGCACGTTAGTAAAAACACTACATCTTAGGTATTAGTGACTAGTGTATAGATTTAAATGAAATAAAATGCAAAATGAACAGAAATAAATCTCTTTTGATTATCTACCTTTTTATACTTCTCTTGTCATGTCTTGTTTTTGATTACTCCATGTGTATACAATAAAAAAAGTTTTAAAAAGTCCAAACAAGCCCCCTCCTCTTCTTCACTTTCATGCCAGTCTGAAAGATCGTATGCATGCACACTACTGACACTAATTGTCTAATGACTAATCAGTCTAATGTCAGTACTCAGTACCGATCTCTTCCTCCGACTCCAAGTCCATTTCTCTCACTTTAATGTCTGATAAATGGAAGCCTGTAAACTCCCCTTCATCAGTCGAAGAATCCAAACCATCCATTTTAGACACACACACAAGAAAATTTGAAAAAAAAAATCGAAAAAACGAACGCATCACAGAGAAAACTTGTGGAAATGCAGTCGAATGTTTTCACAACAGAATTTAACCGGAAGTCAATTGCCGGAAGTCTCGCAATCTTTCAAACAACGCGAGAATATAACCACATGGTTGATACGGACGCTTTTGGACGTTTTGCCTGTTTAGACCTTCGGCCGCTTTTGGCCGCTATGCCCAGTAAAGGGTAGCCCTCAGCTTCTCACACTCGGAACTCAAAATTTTTTTCTCGGAAATGCAAATGCCTTCCGCGGAAATCCGCGGATTCGCGGAGAATTCTCCACCCTGTTAATGTTACAATTGGTCCTCAAAACATGCCTGAAAAATCTATCTACAGTCTGAGAAGATCATGAATGCGATGTTAAGCGAAAAGTTTGTTTTCTGAGCGAGCGTTTGAAAAACTGCTGCTTCTTACAAGACATGTTTACTGTTTTGGGAAGAATCGTATCTAAAATTAGCATAGTCATCCGACTTAAATGTTAGCTCGATGTTCATTGGAAGTTCCATTTTACAATTTTAAGGATTTTCATTCACTCCTTGTAAAGCGTTTTAAAGAGTGAAAGTCAAAGAAAAAACGATGGAGAAAAGCGTACACGCACACTTTTTACAAGTCAACACACACACGTCTTGCACTATACAAGTGATTCATAAACATACTCAAATCAAACTATGATGCCACTTCCAGTTCACAAGCATAGTGCGATGATTTAGGAGCTTTGTGTTTGTTTGATAGTGCAGAAGGTAAACCAATGAACATCGAGCTAACATTTAAGTCGGATGACTGCTAATTTTATATACGATTCTTCCCAAAACAGTAAACATGTCTTGTAAGAAGCAGCAGTTTTTCAGACGCTCGCTCAGCAAAAACCTTTTCGCTTAATGTCGCATTCACGATCTTCTCAGGCTGTAGATAGATTTTTCAGGCATGTTTTGAGGACCAATTGTAACATTAAAGACACACTTTTCATGACTGGTTGGAAGTGAGTCCACTCCTTAGATTCATTGCAAATGGGGAGCCCTGAGTTAGTTCAAAAGAGAAATAGCAAACAAAATCAGATGATAATGAGCAATTTGGTGTAATACTAATAGCCTTAGGCAAGAGAAATTAAATTAATCATGCTTCCTAGATATAACTTTCCATCGTTGTTAGTGTGTATAGTAAAAATACTACTACCAGTTTACCAAGGAAAAATAGCAAAGCAATGCAAGATTATAATGGGGAGATTTGGGTAATATATAGTAGCAGGCAAGGGGAATAATAAATAATGCTTTGCAAGACTATCACAGGCACTTGCTTTGTTCAAGTGTACAGAGCTAATATTATACTTTTATAGGCACCTGCTGAAACATTGGCAGAAGAAGAGGGATCAAAGGGCTGAAACGCATGAGTCACTGTTCTCCCAGCTGGAGATCAAAACAAAACATTGCACAACATTACAACATGGATAAAATGCTCAACAAACTATTCCACTCAAAAGCTCAACATTTAAATTCTTGTTATTGGTGTTAAGTAAATTGCTTAGCGCAGCTCTTTGAGCAGGTATGTGCGCTACCAAATGAGTAATCTTTGTTGGACACAATACAATTAACATGACACAAACATCGATGTATTTGGGTTACTCTAATCTAGCAACTTTAAGTTAAATAATTGTGTCCCGGCATGCAGGAGGTATAGAAAAATTAATCAATTTGAGGAAACCCCAAACTGGCCAAAGGGCTTTGTGAAATCCTATCCTATCCCGTAACTCGAAAGTCGTTTAACCAGCTTACTCCCTTCTTTCTCTGTCCTCTGCAATCCTCATGGCTTCGCTCAGTGTCAAGCTAGTCCATTCTCGAATGTTGTCCTTCCACATCTTTTTCTGTCTCCCCCTTCTTCGGCGTCCTTGCACCGTGCATTGCAGGATGGTTTTTGCAAGACCTGATGCTCTGCTGACGTGGCCATACAATCAGAGTTTCCATTCCTTCACCACTGTGAGCATGCCATTGTGTTGTCCAATGGCTTGTGCGATTGTCTGTCGGACTCCATCGTTGGTGATTTGCTGGGTACAGGAAATGCTCAGAAGACTACTGTAGCACCTCATCTCCATGCTTTGTATTCTTCATTGTAGGTCTGCTGTGAGGGTCCATGTTTAGCAAGCGTATAGGAAGATGGAGATGACAAGGGAGCGCAGCAGCCTTATCTTGGAGAGTAGACTGATGGTCTTATCTTTCCAAATGAGCTTCAACCTTGTCAGAGCAGCAGTTTTTTGTGCAATCCTGGAGAGGACTTCCTGTCGGGATCCATTGCCTGATACAATCGCTCCTAAATATTTGAAGCTATGCACAGTTTTGAGGGATTGGCCTTGGACTGATGTCCGTTTGATGCCATTGGTGTTGTTGGTCATCATTTTGGTCTTCTCGGCACTTATTTCCATTCCAGAAGTTGTGTCAAGCCTCTGTACTGGCTGTTCAAGTTCTTGTTCCTCTCCAGCCAATCCTTCAATGTCATCTGCAAAATGGAAGTTGGAGATTGCTCTACCCCCTATGCTGATTGTGCCTTTGTGATCTGCAAGGATCTGATATGATGCGCTCTAAGAAGATGTTAAAGTGTGTTGAAGAGAGTAGGCATCCTTGACGCACACCAACTGTTCTGAACCACTTCCAGATGGAGGACTGCACTGGTAGCCTTGTCATACAGGCTTTTGATGACTTCAATAATGTTAGGGCTATGTTATACACTCTCATGGTTGCCCACAGAGCTGCATGCCAGAAGTTTTAAAATCTGTTCAGTGGTACTTCGCCCTGCCCTGAATCCTGTTTCTTCTTCAGCTATGGTTTGTTCAGCTTGTGGTTTCAACCTGTTGAATACTATTTTCAGGAGGACCTTGCTGGGATGACTGATGAGGTTTTGGCTTTGTGAAATAAAGCATTTTAATTGGACTTAGAAAGCCCAGGGAGTTTTATGGCATAAATCATTTCAGTTGACTTGGAAACCTGTATCCAATTTTATAATTTTTATAAGAATTTGGAAAAAAGAATGCACGCAAAGCAGATACAGCTTTTTGTGTGTGTGGTTTTCTCTCAGGTTTTACATTTATTGTTTTAAATTAAAGATATAGTACTGCTGTTGATGGATTTTTTGTTGTGGTGGTGAAGGTGAGGGAGGGGAGTGGTGGAGAGGGGAAGGGGGAAATAATATTTGTTCTAAAGCACTTTGTACGATATACTACATAGCCAATAGTGATCAATGATAATTATATTCAAAGCTGATGATAGCTGGTGTAAAAGCCAGAACAAAAAATGTACTACTATTTAACAAAATGTGAAAAAAAAGTGCTGCAGACAAATTTACTCATACTATTTATTAACATGCAGGAAAAGGCAGTCTATATTATACTAGATTAATGTTGTATATCACCTATCTATCCTATTCCATAACTCGAAGGTCGTTGGGGCAACACAGATGATCGTTTAACCAGCGTACTCCATCTTTCTCTGTCCTCAACAACCCTCATGGCTTCGCTCAGTGTCAAGCCAGTCCATTCTCGAATGTTGTCCTCCCAAATCTTTTTTTGTCTCTCCATTCTTCTGCTTCCTTGCACCGTGCTTTGCAAGACCTGATGCTCTGGTGACTTGGCCATACAATCAGAGTTTCCATTTCTTCACCACTGTGTGCATGTCATCATGTTGTCCAATGTTTTGTGTGATGGTCTGTCATGACTTCGTTGTTGGTAATGTGTATAGGAAATGCTCAGAAGTCTTCTGTAGCACCTCATCTCCAAGCTTTGTATTCTTCATTGTAGATCTGCTGTGAAGGTCTATGTTTCGCAAGTGTATAGGAAAATGGAGATGACAAGGGAGTGCAGCAGCCTTACCTTGGAGTGTAGACTGATGATCATGTCCTTCCAAATGGGCTTCAACCTTGTCAGGGCAGCAGTTGTTTGTGCGACCCTGGAGAGGACTTCCTGTCGGGACCCATTATCTGGCTCCTAAATATTTGAAGCTTTGCACTGTGTTGAGGGATTGGCATTGGACTTTGATGTCCATGTTCATGCCATTGGTGTTGTTGGTCATAATTTTGTCTTCTCTGCACTTATTTCCATTCCATAGGCTCTGGAGGTGGTGTCAAGCCTCTGTACCAGTTGTTCAAGTTCTTGTTCCTCTTCAGCCAATCCAGCAATGTCATCCACAAAAAGGAGGTTGGAGATTGCTCTACCTCTATGCTGACTGTGCCTTCGTGATCTGCAAGGGCATCTGACATGATGCACTCTAGGAAGATGTTGAAGAGTGTTGGACAGAGTAGACATCCTTGACTCACACCGATTATTGTTCTGAACCCGTTCTCAACGACGCTTTTGTGAAAGACTGCACTGGTAGCCTTGTCATACAGGCTTTCGATAACTTCAATAATGTTAGGGCTGATGTTGTACACTCTCATAGTTATCCACAGAGCTGAATGCCAGACTCGGTCAAATGCTTTCTTGAAGTCTACAAATTATATAGATGATGTTGGTGCTGCAGATATTTCTCTCAGATTATTCTGAGGTTGAAAATCTGTTCAGTGGTACTTCACCCTGCCCTGAATCCTGCTTGTTCTTCAGCTATGATTTGTTCAGCTTGGGGTTTCAACCTGTTGAGTATTATTTTCAGGAATACCTTGCTGGGATGGCTGATGAGGCTGATGGTGCGGTAATTTTTACCCTCCTGAAGGTTACCCTTTTTGGGAAGAGTGATGACAAGCAACTGGGTCCATGGTGTAGGTCATTCCCCATTCTGCCAGATCTTATTACAGATAATAGTGAGGGCATCAATAATCGCTACTCCTCCTGCTTGAAGCAATTCAGCGAATATGCTGTCCATTTCCGCTGACTTCCTCTTCTTCAGTGATTGCACTTTCTTCCTCTTCTATGTTCTGGGGACATGCTAGAACTGATGGGTGTTTGTTTGGTGTCTGGTTGTAAAAAGGTCAGAGCAGTACTATCTATCCAATACCTCTTCAGTTCTTGTTCTTCTGTAAGGCATATTATGCCAGACTTACTTTGGATTGTGGAGACCTTGGGCTGTTTAACACTAACACTGTTTAAAACTAAAGTTTTGTCATCATGAATCATGAATTATTAAACAGTTTCATTTATTACATTTTGTAAAAAAAAAATATTTAAAAAGTAAAAACCTATTTTTTTGTTTTAATAATTAAAAATGTATGTAGTTTTTTTTTTTTTTTGGGGGGGGGGGTTGTTTTTGTTTTCTCTTCAGAAATTTCTCGCAACAATAATTTTTAATATAATAATGGATCTCGCTTTTAGCTGATTTGCAGCTGATGTTTTCTTATCAGTACTCAGAATCTGCCCTCACCCTCCCAATATATTCAGTCAGTTAAAATCATTATTATGAATAATGTAAATTTTACAGTACACCGTAAATGTTTTAAAATAAAACTCAAGTTCTAGTATTTTACGAGTTCCTGGGATTTCCATTTATATTAATTTAATTAGTTTCTAATTCTATTATTTTATATGTTCCAATAATTTGTCTAGATAGAATATAGGAGTTTTGGGTTAAGGGGGAGGTCTTGATTAAGAGTGGGTTGGAAGTTTTTCTCATCCAGGCTTAGCAATGACGTGTACTTACTAATTATTGTGAATACATTTTTAATCATAATGGAATATAAGTATGAAACTAACTCACAAAGCTATGACTTGGTGTTAGTAGAAGCCACACCAGCTCTAACAAAACTAATCTTCTAATCATCTATAAGAGCTTGAAGGATAGAGAAAGCTCTCCATCCCAGTATTTAACTGAGGAATTTGCATGCTAAGCAATGTAGTCATAAACTCTTCACATAAAGCAAAATACTTTGGGAGGCTCACAGCAGCCTGAGCCAATAAAACAAAACATTTCCCCATGCTCAGGCAGTAAAACACATGCAAGGACCTCTAGCCACTGTACTAATACTAACAATGTTAGTACTTGGATGCAAGATTTTCATTTCCTGGTTCTACTGCACCAAATTCTAGACCAAATGGAAACCTATTTAATGACCAGCAGTTGAGTTCATATCAAAAAGAGAACAAGAAAACCAATTCAAATAATAAATTTCAACATAAAGACTTAAAACACTAGAAAAGCCTAAGTACTAAAGGAGAAGAGAATGTTGACCAGAATCAAACATGTATAATAAAAGATGACACTGAAATGACATATAATTACAAAAATATAACTTTCCACACAAAAAAACGGTAATAATATGCAGAAAACCTCCAGAGAATGAGAGGTGCAATTTTCACTTGTTGCTGAAACTTTTTGCACCAATGGCAATGCTAAAAGATGATCAACAGATGGAACAGAAAGGGGAAAAAAACGTCTTTGTTCTGCAGACTAAGCCCTTAGATGTTCACAAACTCATTCTTACCAGCAAACATCACTTGTAATAATCCTAGACTATTAACACTTCTGCAGAAACCTGAAAGAAAAATTTTGGTGACCATAGCCCAAGATACACTAGATTTTGTTGGGGCAGTCCCAGTGTTACTATTTTTGATCACACCAAAAAGATGTTGCCAAGTGGATTTGATTTCAGAAATAGAATAAAATTTCAAACAGAAAACTAACACATTTTTTATAAAAGGACAAGGCAGATTCGTACGAACGCCTATCGGGGCCGAGAATCCAACACAGCCCAGAAAAATCGATAAGATGCGTCAAAAGAGAAAAAGAAATAAAAAGTTGTCAACAAAGCCAGCTGCCCGAATCAGCTGTCTGCTTACCTTCCTGCACCCTCCCTTCGTGAGGCAAACTCGGTGGTTCATTTCTAGACTCGGCCATAGCTGTGTCACCTAATCAACAATAAGGCACTAAACAACATGACAGACACTGTAAATCTGTGTACAACAGCTTCTGCCGTAGATAAATAACAAATTCGCAACGATAATGCGTTGGCACTCTTATTTTCAACTAGCGGTCAACCGGAAATGAAACTGAAGTCAAACATCATTTCCGGATCGTTTAGTTTCGAATAACTTTGTAGCAGACGACAAGCTTCAGATGGAAGCGCTGTTTTATTCCATTCTAGGGCAAAACAGTAACTGCAGCAACAACAAGCAATTATGAAATGTATATTACCTGATTGATCAATGAAATATTTTTTTAAAAGGAAAGAGTGAGTGGACGGTTGGATGGGCCCGGAGGAGCAGTGGTTTAAGGTGGGATTAAATAGGTTTGAACGGGAATAAATTCTATAATATAGAAAATTACATTCTATAATATAAAAAATCTATTCTATAATCTAGAAATACATTCTATAAAACAGAAACGCATTCTATAAAATAGAAATACATTCTATTATATAGAAATTTATTTCATAATACAGAAATGTATTCTATAATACAGAAATTAATTCCAAGTTCGTTCGTTCGTTTCATAGATTAGAGTCCCCGGACCCATTAGCATATAAGGGACGTGAATATGAAGTCTTGTAAAAATAAGATGAAGTGATGTATTAAGAAGTCTTGATGTAAAAAGTCGTACAGGAGATGCATGCACAGGGGAGCAGCAAAGTGTAGGTGTAGCAAAGAGTCTTTGGATGTAGTTCAGTGGTGCAGACGCGCAAAAGTGGGGAAGGTGGGTCGTCTCCTAGCATAGTGAAGGAGATGTGGCCCTTTGGAATCTTAGAAGAGATGTGACGATGGAGCCATAGCAACCCCATGTACCAAAGAACGTACAGCTTCACAAGCTGTACGTTCCTTTTCCGTCTCCCTCTTCTTCTGCCTCCTTGCACTGTGCCTTGCAGGATTGTCTTTGCAAGTCCTGATGTTCTGGTGATGTGGCCATACCAGCGGAGTTTCCGTTTCTTCACCACTGTGAGCATGCCATCGTGTTGTCCAATGGCGTGTATGATGGTCTGTCGGATTTCGTTGTTGGTGATATGTTGGGTATAGGAAATGCCCAGAAGTCTTTTGTATATATATATATATATATATATATATATATATATATATATATATATATATATATATATATATATATATATATATATATATATATATTAAATCCAATAAATCAAAACTAAGAGAGAGAGAGACAGAGAGACAGACAGAGACAGAGAGAGATTCCAGTAGGCTAGATAATAAAAAGATGATGCTGATGAAAAAAGAATTAGATGATGAACAATCAAACACAAACAAGAAAAGAAGTCAAATGACGATTAATGGGTTTATTAAGTTTATTTGGTAAAGGTTTATCAATAAGTCAAGCATCTCTACGGACCTTCTGATTCGAGTGTTAACCCATTAATCACCCGGACCTCTCGAACGTCTTTATGTGTTAACTAGTATATAACCACTAAAGTGAAAGTTGCACTAACTAAATAGCTTTACAGAATTTTTATGGCAACACATTTCAACATTAAAATATCAAAACAGCAATACGTGGAGAATATTTGTCAAGTATTAGCTATGTTATTGAATATAACTGTTTCTTCCTTATTTATTTCTATGGTTTTCCTGCTTAATAAATAAGTAATAAATAACCTATACTTTTAATTTCATCTGCAGTTTTGAAAAGCTATTTATAAACACGACAAGTCCGTTTCTGTTTTTATGTTACGTAATATCGGGAAAACTGAGTGCCTATGTATTTATAGCAAGCTTGTCTAAAGCACCACCGCAAAAGATGAGACAATAAGCTATCTTTAAATATATGTAGGCTACATAGCATGTAGATCTACGATGCAGATAGGTAACATATTTAGGTTTTAAGTGGTAGGGTTACAAGAGGACTTAGCTTGAAATTCAAAGGCCACTGCAGACTTACAGTTTGTTGCAATATTTCTTCTCCCAGAGAATCAGCAATTTGTCTGGAACAATGTGCCGGGACAGCTTCAAAAACCGGCTAGACCTAGACCTGTTCTGGAAGAATAGCACCAACCTGTATAACCCTAAATGCCTCAGTTAAATAAGCGCCATGTTTTTTTTTTTTTTTTTTTTTTTTTTACAGACAATAAGAGACGACAACGAAGGTTGCCATGCATGCCACATACAAGTCTTGGATTGTTCAGTGGATCGATGAACAAGGCTCATTCGGCCGAACATGTAAAAAGTAGGCCTAAGCAAGTATTTAATAAGTTGTTCCCTTTATTGAGAAAAGTATTTTCATACGGTCTCTGCTTTTATGTGAAGATATCATTCAGCACCGCCGAGCCTGCTCGAATAAGCTTATACATGCTGTGTGATGGCTGGTTTGACTGATCTTCGTTCTAAATAAACGCACCGCATTTCTGGAGAGAGAGAGAGAGAGAGAGAGAGAGAGAGAGAGAGAGAGAGAGAGAGAGAGAGAGAGAGAGAGAGAGAGAGACAGAGACAGAGACAGAGACAGAGACATAGAGGGTGAGAGTAAATAGAGGGAGAAGGACACACGCACACACCACACACACACAATCTACAGACGACGGATGAAAACTGATAATTTTGGTGGAATCTGGTGTTTGGTGGTTTATACTCTCGCTGATCTGGCATTTCAAAATTGCACGAACATCAAGAACCCTATTATTCATATAGGCTAACTTTTAAAATTCTGAAAATCCAATCTTTCTGTATACCGTACGGATTTTGCCACGGATCCGACCACCCCCACCCCAACTACCCTTGCAACAGAACTTACCAAATGGAAAATGTTCGTCAACATGCTGCAGAACAAGATTCGATGCTGCGTTGACGGGGCTTGATTCTGTCTGTGAGGGTGCCTGCATTCGGACATCGACAGTGAGAGCTTCCAGTGTGTAAGCCCTCTGATTCGGGCTTTTTGTATTTTACCAGAAAGTCATTGTTCGTTTGTTGGTGTGTGTGTGTGTTTGTTGTATTTGTTGTTGTTGGTTGAGTTTTATAAATGTAGAGAGAACGAATATTTTTCTATTTAAGAAAATATTATTTTGTTCGATCATCTTCATCATAGTCATTATCGTCGTCATCATTAAGCCTTTAATGATCATCGTCATCATAATCATCATCATCATCATCACCACCACCACCAACCACCACCACCTCCATCACCAGACTTAGAGGCAGCAGCAGCAGCAATATCAGCTAAATTCGTGTATACATGCGAGATAAAGTGTCTTTTTAATCACTTAATCTTTATTCACTCCTCATTGTAATTCGTACAGAAAGTTCACCGTGGACACACTAAAATAACTAAATAATGGATTCTGTAGGCCTACTCCAAATTAATGGTTCTACTAAATACTTCAATAGTACGGTATTCATGGTATCTGGTTCTAATACTTCAATTAGAATTTTTATACTTTTATATTGACAGAAAAATATGGATGTAACGAACACGTTTCGTACACGTTTGTATAGGAAGACGTTATGACGTCACTGCGTTATTTACGATTAGTTTTCTGAGCTGTGTTAGCTTAGAGATTCCATGTCAGCCGAGCTGAACGGACGTTTTCGTGGGTGCTCTAGAAAGACCTGATTCTTTAGGACGTACTTTAGCTGTATAAAGAATACAGGTATTTATTATTATTATTATTATTATTATTATTATTATTATTATTATTATTATTATTATTATTATTATTATTGGTATTTATTTATAATGAGCTGTAAAGCTATCCATACGAAAAGGGAAAGTATTGCTTTTTGTGAATTAGTACGTTTAGAGTGCAGAAGAACCCATGTTTGAAAGAAGTACGATAACTCCAGGGCTGAGCTTTAACGTTCGCCAACTCGCCAATGGCCCCTAAAATTAGTGTGTGGCGAGCTCGATTTGGGGTACCATTCGCCCGGCTGGCGACTTGAAAATACCGCCAGTGGTAGAGATTCTGTACCTGTACACCGACTTTTGACTTGCAATGTAAAACAAAACACGAGCCAACCGCTTCTGCAGTCAGCACCGGAGACCCGTTCCGATGCATGCTAGGAAGTTAGGTAACGCCAGCAAAGCGAGGGATTTGCGAAGTAAAAATAGCCTTTTCTCGCGAGACTTTCTTCTTTCCCTCACTGCGAAACGCTACTGCCCTGCGAGATCCTAGCCTTCTTGCTTCCTTGCGTGTATCGGAACGAGTCTCTGACTTCCTTGATGGGTCACGCGAGACTTGCGTACTTTTGATATTCCCCATTCTCAGTCTTTTGTCAATCTCGAACGATGTGGCGCTTTTTAAGCGGTGTCTCGGAGCCTCCAGCAAAAAAAATAAAGTCCTAAGAAGAAAAAAAAACCAGCAGAATAAGAAATACGAAGAAGAGAAGCGAGATCGGAAGTGGGTGCCTGGTTGGAAAAAGACAGACACAGGGGAGGAATGGAGAGAGCATGGCTTGTTTACAATGACGACAAAAAGGAGATGCACTGTGCACCCTGTCGAAAATGGGTGACAACGTACAAACAGCAGCAGCAGCCGTTTGTAATCGGCACAAATTTGTTTAAACTCGATTCAATTTTAAAAAAAAACACGAGCAGATGATGACTTAGCTGGCCTGAAGAAGGCACACCCAAGCTCCTTCAAGTTTTGGAACATTGAGGAGGAGGATGTCGATGATGAATAAATTATACAGTGCTTGTTTTAAAAAATGAAACAGTGTTGTTGTTGAAATTTATCTTGTTTATTAGCTGCAATATTATACAGTTTTAAAAAAAATGACCGTGCTTTCAATCAAGGGGTCTGGCAACCTGAGAAATATTTTGGCAACTTCAACTTCCCAGGTTAGGAGCCCGGCTGGCTCCTTAGCCTGGCTTGCTAAATCTCAGCCCTGTAACTCGTGTCAATACATCGTGCTTACATGCCACTTAGTAAACTAGCTGTGAGAACTCATTTATCATCTACGTGAATTCGCTACATGAAAAGAACTGAACAATTTAATGTGCACGTGAACAACTTAATGTGTACGTGAACAATTTAATGTATATGTAAATGATTTAATGTGTTTGTGAATGACTTAATGTATATGTGAATGAGTAATAGTGAAACAGAGGGCAAAGAGAAGTAACTGTGTAGTCTTTGTCCTTGTCTGCAAGCACGTGTGTGATGGTGGATGAAAGAGTATAGTAAACAGAGATAGGACACACACCTTTATACTGAGCGTCAGACAGCCACACTCACACACTCACTCATTACACTAAAAGTAGTTATACATATAATTATTTATTTAATTTAATACAACGAAAAACCCTCCGTTACAATGGATAGGACCGGTATACTAATATCAAAACAGAAAGAATGAACAGGAAGAATTTTGGGGTGGGCAATTAACCATTTTAGTTCGAAGGAATACATTTGAGCCCTGAATAATCAGTAGCGATGAAGATGACGAAGAACAATATTTATGTGTTCCTGTGTTTCACTATTTTACTACTGAATTTGGCATTTTACAAGAATGTGTCTATAAAGATGAGTCTTCATAATAAAATGTTAGGCCTACTGTGTCGCTGAAATAACCTTACATAAATCGGGTTTGGAGCGGTGGCTGTATTGGAACTTTGGAACTTTGTCAGATAAGGAACGCACCAACTCCATCCTGTATAATCGTATCGTGCTGGTAGATCTACCACTCGAATTTATATATATTTGGTATTATGATGATTAGATGGTTCTATATCATCCAAATGTTACAGACGTTGTGAAAGTTATTGCTAAATCTCCTGTTGGTAGACTCTTATAGCCTGTTTGTTTTGAAATTATGTTTTGAAATAGTTAAAGTGATTTAAAAGTTACATTTTCAATGTCTAATAGTACCTAAATGTGTCATCCAAATGTTACAGACGTTGTAAAAGTTATTGCTAAATCCCCTTTTGGTAGACTCTTATAGACTGCATGTTTTGAAATTATGTTTAGAAATAGTTAAAGTGTTTTAAAAGTTACATTTTCAGTGTCTAATATCACCTAAATGTGTGAACAGACATTAAATTAAAGATTGATTGATTGACTGGTAGATCTACCGGTATCATACCAAAATAAAACCTTAGCAACTGCGTCAGAAGATGTTTGCGGCAGGGAGGGAAGATATTTTCAGGGGAGAGAGTGGGGGAGTTGGGAATGAGTAGCGGGAGGGAAAATTATTTATATATATTTTTTGTAAAGGTTACTTGCATACATTCTGCTGACGGTAACCTAGTATGTTTTAGAATGTATGTGTGGGTGTGTGTGTGTGTGTGTGTGTGGTTGTGTGTGTGTGCGTGTGTGTGGGTGTGTGTGTGTGTGTGTTCCTTGCCCATCGGAATCCGATCCGTGTTACAAATATGATTGAACTTCTAAAAAATTTATGCATGTTTATTTGAAGAAAACTCTTTGTTACAATTCAAATTAGACCGCGGTAAACTCTTGGATCATTATAGGGGAAAACAGTCTAGGCTACAATGTCTATTCCTTTTTTGGCGACGTCATCACAGACATTATTTTGCTTATTATAAAGATTATATAAAGATACGTTGGCTCCCCCCCCCCTTGCCTACTCCTTCCCCCCATCTTCCCCCCTCGCCACTGCTCAGTAACTCAGTGAGAGCACACGACACAGCTGACGACCTGTCCTTCGTTAAAAGGAGGGCAAGGGAGACTACCGCAGTGGAGCTTGGTATAGTACAACAGCAACCCATCGTCATTGGTACGTTCGCTTCCCAGCAATCCGCCCAGGGTGGAATCAACACAAATGAACTCTGATCCGGAATGAAAAAAGTCGGGAGTCCCCGCCATGATGTATCCCGAGTATTCCTTGATCCAGCCTGAGGGACATTCGTAGGCGACGGGCACCATGATGGCTTGAGGCCTGCTGGACATGCACACTGCACACACCCCATCCCTGTTGTGGGCGGGCTCTGGGTACACTGCATACTCCGATCCGTGCAATGAAGCAAAATATGTAATCAGATGTTTTGTTGCGGTAGTGTAGACAGGATCCAGCGGAAGGCACAGAGCATTGGTGGCCCCTCCAACATGGTAGTAATAGTCCCCTCCGATGACACCTGCATAAACATCTTCGATGATGACGTTGTTGATGATGATGATGGTGATGATGATGATGATGATGATGATGATGCATAGTGGTCGTGGTGTCATGATAATGAACATCATCATCTCATCATCACCGCCACTACGCATCATCCACCATTGGCTAATACACATTTTTATGTTTCTTTTATGTTTGTTTTTTCCCACTGCGGAATTTAAGGTATACCTGGGAAAATAGGAATAGATTAAATGTAAATAATTAACATTTGTTAAACTTCGTAGGTCTATTGCCTTGAGATACGACAAATTTCTTGTTCGTGTTGGAAAATCTACATTACCGTCAATAAAATTTTCATCGGAAACAGAGTTTAGTAGGCCTACTGACAAACTTCTCACTACTTACTTTGCAACTTATAATTTGTGTTGGTCAAGAAAAGATATTTTAGAAAACTCGATCAATTCACCTTTATAACCAATACCTTTCTTACCTGTATACACGAGATTGGAAGTGTTTGGACACGCGTGGTTACCCCATCTGGTGTAGACTGCACCTGCAAAAGAATGCTCACTATGTAACGATCATCCCTGGGTTAATATGCAGCTTACTTGTTCACTGCAGGCAAACTAAAACTTACCCACTATGGATTGTGGAGAAGGTAAAAAATTTGATGACTTTAAAAGTTGCTCCAAACGCTGTAGAGAACGTGAATTCTTCTGTTGTTGAAAAAGAAACCTCGGTCGGTCTCTTTTTTTTTATAAGAGGGGGGGGGGGGGGGGAGGGAAGGGTTAATGTAGAGAACGTGAATTTTCCGGTTCTCACTAATATTTCTATTTTTAGAATGTGAGTTAATTTTTTGAATAGATATATTTTATTTTATTATTTTCATTGGCTGAAATTGTTGAGCCAATAGAATAATGAATAGCTGGCAGTCAGGGCAAATGGGAACTCACTTGATTAGTGTGTTCCAATGTGTGAGGATGTGTCAAGTCATTGTGTCAGGTTAGGAAAAGAAAATAAAGAAAGGGGAAACAAAGTATGTGGAAAGATTTGAGTGGTAGAGAGCATCGAGAACTTATCAAGGAGAATAGGTTCGGTGGACTTTCTCGCTGAAATTGGATGTGTATATTGTGCTGTAAAATTACAGGTATTTATGTTTTTCATGATTGTGAAATATTGGAGAGGTATATTTTTTTTGCATGGGATTTATTGTGTTGAGAGGTGGTGAGCTGTTGTACACTAAGGTGGAATATAATTTTCATTGATGTAATAATATTATTAATTACATGGGGCTATAATTATAGAGTGGTAGATACTGTAATATGAATGGAAGGTGTGAGCGTGTTGATAATAATCTTCATTAATGAAATAATTATACCTGGACTGGATAACATTGTGGGAGAAGGAAAGAAACGATAACATATGGAATGGAATTGGAAAAAGTGAAGAAACTAATGGAGATGAGCAAGGATGAAACAAAGAAGAATAATATTATTATAAAAGCCAGAGCATTGACGTGTGTGTGTATATATATATTGGAGCTTGGTATAGTACAACAGCAACCCATCCAAAGTCACCTATCTCCAAAGTCACCTATCGATGTTTGTGATCAGATGTTAGGTACGCATGCTTGGGCAGAAAGGTTACGATGGCATCGATTTTTTGAATCACAGAAGAGAAAGGAAAAAGTTGTTGCAAGGTTGAGTGATGTCAATAACGAAAAACCAGACAGTGAAGATGAATTTGTAAAATTGCCTTGGTATAAACCTACTGAGAAAGCCGCACCGAAGGGTGATCCTGCTTTGGAAACTTTCATCTCGAAATGCACCGATGAGTTTTTAGACATTAAAAATAGACGTAAAATTAGGGACAACATGACGTGTGGTCAAAGAAAGGCGCTGCAAGAATTGAAGATGTTGCCAGTCACAAAAGGTGTGGCGTGTAGGCACGCGGATAAATCAGGAATAACAGTGATTACGTCTCTTAAGGCTGATAATGAGAAGATCCGTCAGGATTTATTGGATGCAAATCAGTTCGATGTGCTCAATGAAGATCCAACAAACACTGTAATAAAAGAAGTAGTTAAATGGGCAGATAAATGGAAAAAGAAAGGCGAGTTGACAGATGATGTTGTGACATTTATTTCTAACATAAAAGACACTCATCCAGCAAAATGTAAGCCATTAGTAAAGACACACAAGCCAGCGCCATATCCCTACAGGTTGTTACTGTCAGGATGTGGTACTCCAACTCAACCATTATCGAAGTTTATTCAGTTGACAATTAGTCATTTGACTAGCCAGTTACCTTATCAGATAGTTGACACCAAAGCATTTTTGCACAAACTTGAGATCATCAAAGAGAAAATGACGCCGCTTCCCAAATCAGCAGGTTTTGCAGTCTGCGATGTAATATCATTGTATCCCAGCGTTGACAACAACATGGGGATCCCTGCAGTTAAAAAGATGATCACAAAATACCCATCTCCGTTAGATGTATCTCCGCAACAGAAGGTCTGAAAATAGCATTAAACAATAATGTATGCATGCATGAAGATGGAGAAGGCGTGATCATTTATGCAACTCCAAATAAAGGCACAGCAATGGGTCCTTGCCATGCACCAGATTATGTTGACATATTTATGGGTGAATTGGACAGGAAGTTAGTAGATAAGTCACCAACTCCTTTGTTAACATCATTGTTATCTGATGAGAAGTTGAAACAGGAACTACAGTACTTGAATTGGAGTAGGTACAGAGATGATGGGATTACCATATTACCTGACGTCCAGGATGTGGTCAAATTCCAGGAACATCTACAGTTGTTGCATCCTCAGAATATTCGCTGGACGGTATCATGTGGCAAAGAAGTAGACTATCTTGATGTGAAGGTTAAAATTACAGAAGAAGGAATGATAGAGACAGATGCATTTTCAAAAAACTCACACAGCTACCTGCCCCCTCATTCTTGCCATCCACCATCAGTTTTTAAGGGATTGGCAATAGGTATGGGTAGAAGACTGAAAATGATTTGTTCAAATGATGAAATACTACAACTAAGGATAAAGGAATATGCCCGTTATTTGGTTATCTCGGGATGGGAGGAGCGTAGGGCTCTTGAAGACCTGAAACAAGGTGCGAGCAAACCTAGAGAGCAAATTTTGAAGCTTGAGAATAGGAAAAAGAAGAAGGAAGGTAAGAAGATTGCTTGGGTTACGAAGTATGACCCGATAGTACCTATCAAAGGGAAAATCATACAGAATAATCTCCGGTTATTATACAAGAACCCTCAAAACAGACTATTGTTCCCTAAAAGTGTTTGATAGGTGCAGATAGAAGAAGAACTAACCTGGGTGAAATCTACAAACCAACAGTTCCCCGTAGTCAGGTCCTGCATGGGTCATGTGAACAAGGGTGATTTTTCCATGTTCAAGGAAGTGCGATACTTGTGCGCATTCGAAGCAAGTCCGGCAGTTTGTTTCACCTTGGGATAATAGGCGTTGGACAATAAAACAACATTTGACGTGTAGTACTCCCAACACAGTGTATGTGGTATTGTGTATTGAGCACAAGGATTTTATTGACAGTGGGTCAACTGTAAATTTGAAATCGAGGTGGGCTGGACACAAAAGTGATGCCAAGACAGGAAAATCCCAAAAGTGTAGGGTAGCACGGCATTGCAATTCCCTTCCTCATCCGGAAGATCCAACCTTGTCTTATTTGATAATATTTGGGATTGAGTGTGTTCAGCAAGAAGAACAGCTGCTACAGAGAGAGATTTTTTGGCAGGCTAACCTGGGTACATTGCTTAGTGGGGGTAATGAGAGGCGGGATTTTGGAGTGTTGTTGAGAAGCAGGATTCATTACCGGGATTAAAGACTCTGTTAAACTGGATATTTAGTGTTATAAAAAACTTTATGTATATCTTTAAGTTTAGTATACTTATGTAGGATAGGTTGATTGTGTTTAGAATGTGTAGGGACTGGTGTATGTGTGTGTGTATGTGTGTGTGTATGTGTGTGTTTTTTTTTTAAACTTTTTTTAAAACAACGTTAGTAGTAGTTTTGTTGAGCTGTATTTATTATAGATATTATTCTTTTTGTGTAAGTGTTGGTTATGTGATTATGGTGCAGTGGTAGTGTAGATGTTATTGTAAATGTTTATTATAAATGTTGGTTGATTATGGATTTAAAGTGATTATTTTTCCACTATATACTTTACATATTCTCTCTCTCTCTCTCTCTCTCTCTCTCTCTCTCTCTCTCTCTCTCTCTCTCTCTCTCTCTCTCTCTCTCTCTCTCTCTCTCTCTCTCTCTCTCTCTCTCTCTCTCTATATATATATATATATATATATATATATATTGTTGTAGCTGCATACGGGAAGCTGGTGTTAGCTTCATACACCTGGACACACGGCGTTGTCTTGTACAACGGAGACAGGGCGACTCGAGAGGCATCGGGGTCGGCCGTGCTTCTTGTACCTGACCAAGTCGCGATATCTTCTTCAGACAGATAGTGCAGGCGAGCCCGTCTGCCTGTCCCCATCATCACTGTTCATCTAACTGCCTGTCTACAAGATTCTGTAGCCCGGCTAAGCCCACGTGTGCACACGCTCCCTCCAGTTATTGAGGTAACACGTTTTTGTGTGTTTATTTTGGCTCGGGACAAGCGATTGCCAGCTGTCGATTATCCAAGTTCGAGTTTGACATGTGGTGTGAAAGATTGGTGTAAAAGATGGGTGTAAAATATTGTTGTTTATTTATATAAAGTATTGAGAGCGTAGAACTTATATTTGTGTTGGTGCTTGCCTGTGTTAGTGAGAATCTGTGAATTTGTGGGTTTATTTTGATCTAGGAGTCAATTATATTTTGCATTCACTTAGCTGTTATAAACGGGCACCCATCCAAATATCCATACGTTACAAACGCTCAAAATAATTTTCAAAAGGAAAAGGGATTTCAGATCCTAATAGCACAATGTCCTCATTGTCCTATCTATCATATCCTATCCCGTAACTCGAAGGTCGTTGGGGCACCACAAATGATTGTTTAACCAGCGTACTCCATCTTTCTTTGTTCTCAGCAACCCTCATGGCTTCGCTCAGTGTCAAGCTAGTCCATTCTCGAATGTTGTTATCCCCCCTCTTTTTCTGTCTCCCTCTTCTTCTGCCTCCTTGCACAGTGCCTTGCATGATCGTCTTTGAAAGATCTGATGCTCTGGTGACTTGGCCATGCCATCGGAGTTTCCGTTTCTTCACCACTGTGAGCATGTCATCGTGTTGTCCAATGGCTTGTGTGATGGTCTGTCGGACGTCGTCGTTGGTGATGAGCTGGGGATAGGAAATGCCCAGAAGTCGCTACTCTGTGGCGACAAGTCGCTTGCATTGTGCTCTGTCATGTTTATGTACTTTTCAGTGTTTATAGTTAGTGTTGAGTGCTAGAAAGTGTGTCAGTAGTGTATAAAGGTACAAGTGATGTTTTGAACGATGAACTTCAGATGTGTGTTGTGTAGTTCGGGAGTATCTAGTGTGGACACATGTGTATGTGATGTGCAAATTCAGTCACAAGATGGCGGTGTGAGACGCTACACCAGCAGCCAGCTGCGAGCGTTGCGTGATTACGCCACAAGGCGAGGTAGGCTTACCATCAGCAATAATGTTATCACGCAGGACCTACTTAACTTTCCCCTTCGCTCAGCTATCTTGCCTAGGAAGAGAGGCAGGCGTGGCGGTGTGTATCGCCGATTTAGGAGGCGGATTACGTGCCCCCCCATGCCCTCTATTGTGATGGCCAACGTAAAGTCACTTAGGAACAAGACTGACGAACTACACATTTTGTGCAAACATGACAATATCTTTAGAGAGGCCTCGTTGCTAGCCTTTTCAGAAACCTGGCTAAATGACACTGTCGACGACTCACTGATTAATATAGATGGCTTCATTGTGATACGTAGTGACCGATCACGTGATGATTCAGGCAAGGACAGAGGAGGGGGTGTGTGCCTCTATGTTAGCGACAGATGGTGCACCGACATTTCAGTGCATGAGAAAATATGCACGCCTCTGTACGACTTGTTGGCGGTTTCTCTCCGACCTTACTATCTCCCGAGAAAATTCTCCAAGTTAGTTGTGGTGGTTGCCTATGTGCCGATATTCAGCGCATCAGAAGACTGCAGGTCAGCTGCAAATGACATCAGCAGAGTAATATCCAGCCTGCAGTCTAAGTTTCCTGACGCTCCAATGGTGGCCATCGGCGACTTCAACGCCTGTCGCCTGGATGGAGAGCTCCCGTCTCTCCATCAATACGTAACGTGCGCTACGCGTGGCCAGAAGACCCTGGACCTGTGTTACGGGTCTGTAAAGGAGGCCTATACGTCGCGAGCACTGGCGCCCCTAGGACGCTCTGACCACGTGGCCGTGCACCTGGTGCCCAAGTACCGCGCCCTGGTCAGGCGAGTGAAACCCCAGCGCGTCACTGCCCGCCCGTGGACCCAGGAGAACATTGCCGCTCTGCAGGGGTGCTTCCATTGTTCAGACTGGTCTGTGCTGTCTGATTCCCTGCTGGACATCAACCAGAACCTCGACGTTCTCACAGCCTACGTCAAATTCTGCCTGGACGCCGTAGTACCCACGCGAGAGAAGACGGTGTACGCCAACTCCAAGCCATGGTTCAACACACGCATCCTCCACCTGCTGAAGCAGAAACGCCACGCCCACAGAGACAAGGACTCTGTGAAAGCCGCCGAGTTGTGCCGCGAGGTCAGGTCGGAGATCAGGAAGGCCAAGCGCCGCTACGCAGAGAAAGTGGAGGAGGAGTTCAGCAGCATGAATGCCAAGGCCGCCTTCCAACGTCTCCGCGTTATGTCTGGACAAGCCACAACAACGGCTCCAGCGCCACCCGTGTCAGATCCTGCTACCTTCGCCTCGGAGCTGAATCAGTTCTACAACAGGTTTGACAAGGCGGACTACAGCTCCGAGTGTGAGCGTCAGATGCGGGAGGCCCCACCGACCGAGGGATCCATCAACATCACCGTGGAAGAGGTTCAACAACAGTTCCAACGCGTCCAGACGTCCAAAGCTGCTGGTCCAGACGGCATCCCAGCCAGGCTGCTGCGCGAGTGCGCCGAATCCCTCGCCCCTGCCTTCCAGCCTGTCTTTCAGCAGTCCGTCGACACCGGCGTGGTTCCCTCCCTCTGGAAATCCACTCTCATTGTCCCCGTCCCCAAGAAAGCCAAACCCTCCGAGTTAAACCACTTCCGACCCGTGGCGCTCACTCCTCTGGCAATGAAGTGCCTGGAGAGATCATCCTCAAGTCGCTGCTGAAGACGGTAGAGCCTCAGCTGGACCCGCTCCAGTTCGCGTACCGCGCAGGACGAGGAGTTGAGGACGCCATCGCCACGTTGCTGCACAAGATCCTCACCCATCTGGACTCCCCCGGCAACTCTGCACGTGTGTTATTTGCTGACTTTTCGTCTGCATTTAACACGATCCAGCGTCACGTCATGGTGCAGAAATTGTTCGGTTTTCAGGTGCCGACAACGACCGTAAAGTGGATCCTGGACTTCCTCAGCGACAGAGAGCAGCGGGTGAGAGTGGGCGACGTTGTGTCATCGGCCCTGACTACCAACACTGGGGCCCCTCAGGGGTGTGTCTTGAGCCCCTTTCTGTACATTATGTACACAAATGCCTGTCGGTGCACCAAAGACAACACCTCGTGTGTGAAATTTGCCGACGATTCTGCAATTGTGGGTCTCATTTCCGATGACGAATCCATCAAAAAATATCAAGAATCAGTAGATGAGTTTGCAGGTTGGTGTAGTGACCATTTCTTGGAACTCAATGTGACGAAAACTAATGAATTGGTTCTTGACCACAGGCGCAGTGCTGACCCGCCAGAGCCAATTCGAATTAAGGGTGAGGACATTGTGATTGTGGACACGACCAAGTATCTAGGCCTGACTCTGGACTCAAAGCTCAGCTTCAAAGACCACGTGTCATCAACTCAAAAGAAGTGTCATCAGAGGCTTCACGTCCTGCGAAGACTGAAATCCTTTGACCTTGACCCCAAGCTACTTCTCAATTTGTATAGGAGCATGATAGAGCCCCTTCTGCTGTACTGCAGCCCTGTGTTCTTCCAGACGCTGTCGGTCACAGAGAAGAACAAGCTGCTAAAAGTAGCGCAAACTGCCTCAAAGATCATAAGTCTCCTCTCTGAAAATCCTTACCGGGAAGAGAGGGGACTATAAACTGATTAAATAAAATAAAATAAAAATAAGATCATAGGCCTCCCCGTCCCCCCTCTGCCCGATCTTTGCGAGAAAGCCCTCCTTCGCAGAGCGCGTGGGGACTTGGCCGACACTTCGCACCCTCTGAACAGTGAGTTTGAGATCTTGCCATCGCAGTGCAGGTACAGAGTACCCAAATGCAACAAAGTCAAACTCAGGAACAGCTTTGTTCCTAACGCAGTCAAATGCTTTAATGCGTTAGTCGGGCGGCGCATAGTACAGCGCTAGGACAGAACCACCCCAGATGGACTATTGTCTGTATGTGTTAAAACCCACCCCCTTCCCCGCACTGTTTTGCTACCACCGACCCATTTCCACCACTTACCCCTTCCGAGAGTGCTCATTCGCGTAACCTCTTCCACCTGCTATGAACGTATTTGTTGTAATGGATCCTTTCCTACATGTAATGTAACCTATGTAATATTGTGTGTGTGTGTGTGTGTGTATGTGTGTGTGTGATTACATGCAGATGCACGCAAGGGTACAAATGTTGTGTATCTGGTATGTTTGTTTGAGCTGAATATTATACTGTAATAACGTAACTGAGTGTGTGTGTGTGGGTGTGTGTGTATGTGTTTCCCTCAATGTTATGTTACTATTCCATTTCTGTCACTGTGTTTATTGCCATTATAAAATCTTGTCTTGTCCTGCAAAGCGACAACCCACATTTTTCTTTCTGAGAAATAAAGAATGCATTGACTTGACTTGACTTGACTTGACTTCTGTAGCACCTCATCTCCATGCTTCGTTGTAGATCTGATGTGCATGTGAGGGTCCATTTTTCGCAAGCGTATAGGAAGATGGAGATGACAAGGGAGCGCATCAGCTTTACCTTGGAATGTAGACTGATGATCCTGACTTTCCAAATGGGCTTCAACCTTGTCAGGGCAGCAGTTGTTTGTGTGGTTCTAGAGAGGACTTCCTGTGGGGACCCATTGTCTGATACAACGGCTCCTAAATATTTGAAGCTGTGCACCGTGTTTAGGGATCGGCCTTGGACTTCGTGATCTGCAAGGGCATCTGACATGATGCGCTCTAGGAAGATGTTAAAGAGTGTGGGGAGAGAGTAGGCATCCTTTACGCACACCGATTGTTGTTCTGAACCAGTTCCCGATGGCCCTGTGGTGGAGGACCTCACTGGTAGCCTTGTCATAAAGGCTTTCGATGACTTCAATAATGTTAGGGCTCATGTTGTACACTTTCATGGTTGCCCACAAAGCTGCATGCCAGACTCTGTCAAACGCTTTCTTGAAATCTACAAACACATAATATAGATGTTGTTGTTGCTGTAGGCAGTTTATTATGAGGTTGAAAATCTGTTCAATGGTACTTCGCCCTGCCCTGAATCGTGCTTGTTCTTCAGCTATGATTTGTTTAGCTTGGGGTTTCAACCTGTTGAGTATTATTTTCAGGCGGACCTTGCTGGAATGGCTGATGAGGCTGTTGCGGTAATTTTCCCACTACTGAAGGTCACCCTTTTTGGGAAGAGTGATGACAAGCGACTGGGTCCATGGTGTAGCCCACTCCCCACTCTCCCAGATCCTGCCTCACTATGCGGCCGTTAGAACAAATGTCGTGGTAAATGTTTCTTAAGTACCGAGGTCGACGGTTCTTTAAGGCAGGAGTCAGATACTTTTGTTTACAACTCGTGGGGCCCTCCAAAAACGCAATTAATTTTGAAAATTAAAAATGCTTTAAGCATGTAAATGTAGGTCCAGACATATATATGATAGTTTTTTGGTGCGATCACTGGACGAGAACCGCTTACTTCTGAGCCTACCCATTGAATTAAGGCACACAACAGGACAAATGTTGCGCTTAAATTATGCTTTTTGGGAAGGCTGGCGTAATCGGTTTCACTATGTGCATGTAATCGACACAGTCCTTGAGAGCAATCTCTATATTTTGAAACACAACTTTTATTGAAATATTTTAATCCTTCAGGCCCGTATAGTATGGGGACAATAGGATGGTGGTTCGGAACTAGTGCTAAAATATGAAGTTATAGCGGACAATAACTCAAAATTTAATAAGTGCGCTATTAAAAAAAGTGCATGAAACATACAGAAGGATTCATTGCATTTCCTTTCTAACAATATCTCATTTCTAAAATTCGATCAAGTGGATGAAGCATAAAGCACTTCAAAACTGACCTACTAAGTTTTGTTTTGATTGTTGTCAACTTAGAATGCTATTTCTGGAGAGGACCTTGTCTCCAAAACCACCCGCAGAACCGGCAGACAATCGATGTCTACTTCACATTAATACTTGTCTTCTTCATTGTTTCCTCTAAGCCTTATTATTATTATTATTATTATTATTATTATTATTATTATTATTATTATTATTATTATTATTATTATTATTATTGAATTTAATAATATGAGATTAACCTTAGTGAATGTTTATGGTCCTAGTGATGGTGATAAACCCTCTTTTTTTGCTAATGTTTTTGAAAAAATTGAAGAGCTTGGTAATTCACAGATAGTGATTGGAGGTGATTGGAATGTGATTTTAGATCCACACATAGATGCAAGGAATTATAAAAGCTTCGCTTCTCGTCCCAGAAGTAGGACTATTATTAATGATTTAATAAACAATTTTGAACAGTCTGATGTTTGGCGTGAAATGCATCCTGATAAAAGAGGATACACTTGGAGAAGGTTCAATTCTGTGCAACAAAGTCGACTGGATTATTTTTAAATTTCAGATGTGCTACTTCCTAGTATCAACGAGGTTAAAATATCATCTGGATACCGTTCAGATCACTCAGTTATTACAATTGGTTTCAAAATTAAAGATAAAGGCACGAGAAGGCATCAATATTGGAAATTTAATAATTCTTTACTACAAGACAAACAATATATGGAAGTAGTATGTTACGTTGAAACGCGAACGAAAGTATGTCGGAAACGCGCACGATAGATCTAAAATCGTTTCGTTTTGCTTGTTAGGAGAGGCTTTGTATAACGTTGATGATTTGCGTGATATTACTGGAGAATTTTCTGGATCTGCGTGTTTACTCTCGATAGAAATTTCCCGATACATGTCGAAGCAAGAGGACGTTCCGGAAGGAGAAAAAATATGTATGACGTAAGACAGTAATGACGAAGTTAGAAGCGATTGGTTAAATTGCGTCATACGAGATTGATCCAGGTTATTCGGGAGTATCAAGAGACTATTTAAGTGCCGCGCTGTTTCAAAAATAGGATAGTTATTGTTGTTGATAGTAAGAGTGAAAGTTGTTGAGCTGAGTTGAGAATTGTATGCAGTTGTTGATGTGTGCTGAATAAAAGTGGAAAACTTCATACGTCGACTCCGTGTCTTGTATGCTGAGTGAGCAGGCTGCGTGGATAAACGAATCAGAGTTACACCTTATCAGGACTTCAGCATCGGGGCTGAATCAAATACTGATAAAGAAAAACACCATCATCAAACCGAGTGTAACATTTTGGGGGCCAAGCCGGGATTCACGCCATAGCCAAGGGTTCAACTGCTACAACAAGCGAGTCAACGTTACGAGAGGCAGTCATCGAGGGTAGCCGCCAACGAGTTGCGTCGAGAGGGGCCAACATACTGGGACTACATCACCGATAGATTCGGGTTGACTGCAAGGGCGTGTAGTCGCTGAAGAGTTGCTTCGTGAGCGAACAACAGATCGGGACTACGTGGCTGCCGTAAGACTACGTCGAGAGACAGTCTCGGAGCTACATCGCCAGTATTAGAGAGAGCGACGCGCGGACGTCGAGTCTACTTCAGCACAGGAGCGTATACATCAACACCAGCGTGGTGCAGCGTCGCATACGACGAGGACAGCGGTGCCTGCGTCAGCGAAGGCGACTAGTGGCAAGCATCAGCGCTACTGCAGAAAGCGTGCTGTTCTAGAACAGTCTAGAAGGGTGCAGCACAGTCAAGAACTTTCCAGAAAAGAACTTTCCAGAAAAGAACTTTCCAGAAAAGAACTTTCCAGAAAAGAACTTTCCAGAAAAGCATTAAGATGGCTGACTTCTGGCAGAAAGGGATTGCACTGAATCTCAAAGGCAAACAGCTGACGGAGTACGTCAAGTCCCAGGAGAGAATACAAGAACGAGAATTAGAAGAGCAGCGTCGCCGTGAAGAAAGAGAATTAGAGGAACAGCGACGGCGCGAAGAAAGAAAATTTGAACTGAAGCGTCTAGAAATTGAACAGCAGCGGCAAGAAAAAGAGGAGCAGCGACGCCGAGAAGAAAGGGAGGACCAGCGTCGGCGTGACGAAATGGACGAGAGACAATTAGAGGCTGAGCGTCAGTACCAGCTAGAGTTGGCGCGTATCCAGAACAATCAGCATGCGCCACAAGTCACCAACGACCATACGGCTCCAAAATTGCCAGCTTTCGTCGACGGGAAGGACCAGATCGACAGCTATCTGGCGAGATTCGAAAGGTTCGCCGAAAGCTCCAACTGGCAACCTCGAGACTGGGCGATTCGACTAAGTGCACTTCTGACAGGGCAAGCGCTCGAAGTTTACACCAGACTGTCGAACGATGACGCCAAAAACTACGACGTCTTGAAAGAGGCCCTGTTGCAGTGCTACAACTTTACAGAGAAGGGCTACCGTAAACGCTTCCGTGAATGCCGGCCTAAGTCAGACGAGACGCCAAAGCAGTTTGTGGAGCGCCTGTCGTCATATCTACACAAGTGGGTGGAGTTATCAGGCGAAAGGAAGTCTTACGACAGTCTCCATGACCTGATCGTGAAGGAACAATTTCTCAATGCCTGTCACAAGGACCTAGCGACCCACTTAGAAGAACAAAAGCTGCAGACGCTTAAAGATGTGACTGAGGCTGCTGAAAGATATCTCATCGCTCATGGGAAGACCCTGGGGCCACCCAGCGCGACGAAACATTTTCAGAAGACTGGAAACCATGTGAACCAGATCCAGGGGAGCCAGACGAACCAGAAACAGACGGACTCCACGCCTCCTCCCAGGGAAGGGCATTCAAGAGGCTGTTTCACCTGCAACGCTACAGACCACAGAGCGGCTAACTGTCCTCAAAACAAAAGTAGCGGACAGCGGGGCAGTACGGACAATGCAGCGATGGGCAACCGACAGAGACGTTTCTCCAATCAACGGCAAAACAGTAGATCTGACCATCAAGTGTGCGGCGGGAGCGTCATTGTTCCGAGTGAGACCGAGCGCGCAGCTACTCCCGCGGACGTGCAAGAGTGCATAACCGATGGCCAACTTCTCCTTGCCAACGGGAAATCCATCCCCGTCGTCGCCAGCGCAGCTGTGACCGTCCAGAACATGCCTGTTTCAAAGGGACGCGTCGGAAATCATGAAGTGACTGTTTTAGGAGACTCTGGCTGCAGTGGGGTCATCGTCAGAGAAGACCTAATCGCTAAAGAACAGTTCACTGGCGATTCAAAAAGGACACTTATTGCCGACAGCAAATGTGTGAGAGCGCCAGTTGCGAAGATTCAAGTCAGCACTCCTTTCTACATAGGCGAAGTCGAAGCGATTTGCCTGAAGAAGCCGCTGTATGATTTGATGATCGGGAATATCGACGGCGCGAGACGACCCGACGACCCCGATCCAGAATGGAGTCCTGCCTCAACCCAACACGTCGAAGTTGTGGAGGAGGATCCATTGCCGTTTCCCGATGGAGACCTT
The DNA here is from genome assembly GCA_036898135.1 of Oncomelania hupensis. Classification (NCBI taxonomy): domain Eukaryota; kingdom Metazoa; phylum Mollusca; class Gastropoda; order Littorinimorpha; family Pomatiopsidae; genus Oncomelania; species Oncomelania hupensis. The sequence continues at coordinate 42,288,371 of CM072524.1, forward strand.
ACAGAGCTGCTACGGGACAATGTGGTTACTCCGGCTCAGCCCTGCCGACCAGAGATCGTCGGTGCTGTTACTACCAGGGCCCAGGCCAAGAGAGACAAGACGTCTACGCCACTGAAGGTCGCCGACAACTCTAAAGCTGCCATCGTGGACAGAGATAAGCTGATCCAGCTCCAGGAAGCTGATAGTACTTTAAACAAGTACAGGAACCGCCAAGACCACGTGACCAAAGGCAGTGGTACGGTCTATTTTGAAGTGAAGGCCAAGATCCTGTATCGAATCTTCCAGCACCCGAGGGTCAACGGAGGGAAACCACTACGTCAAGTACTGGTACCATTACCCCTAAGGCGCCAGGTGATGGAAGTAGCGCATGACTCAATCATGGGAGGTTACCTGGGTATCAAGAAGACGTCGGATAGAATCCAGGCGGTGTTCTACTGGCCAGGACTTCATGCGGACGTCAGCCGTTTCTGCCGATCATGTGACATTTGCCAGAAGACCATACCTCGAGGAAGGATCCCTAAAGTGCCAATGCAGAGAATGCCTTTGATCGACCGACCTTTCAAGAGGGTGGCCTTAGACTTAATCGGCGAAATAAGACCTCCGAGTGAAGAAGGTCATCGATGGGTACTGACTTTAGTGGACTATACGACTCGGTACCCAGAAGCAGTGCCACTGAAGAAGATTGACACTGAAACTGTAGCAGAGGCACTAGTGGACATGTTCAGTAGACTTGGAGTGCCTGAAGAAATTCTGACAGACCTCGGGACGCAGTTCGTCTCTGACTGCATGAAGGAGGTCAACAGACTGCTGAGCATCCGGCATTTGACTACGACACCCTACCATCCAATGTGCAACGGTCTTGTCGAAAAGTTCAATGCTACGCTGAAGTCCGCCCTGAAGAAACTGTGCAGCGAGCAGCCCAGACAATGGCATCGCTACATCAACGCCTTACTTTTCGCCTACAGAGAAGTACCGCAGGAGTCCACCGGCTTTTCTCCGTTCGAGCTGTTGTACGGAAGAACCATCCGAGGGCCGATGCACATCCTGAAAGAACTGTGGACGAAAGAAGTAGACACCCCAGAGGTGAAGAACAGCTACCAGTACGTGTTTGAGCTACGGGAGAAGCTGGAGCAGACTCTCGAGATAGCCAGAGAAAACCTGAAGAAGTCCCAGGACTGTGGAAAGCACTACTATGATCGTAGGGCTGTGAACAGGAAGTTCAAACCTGGCAACAAAGTGCTGGTGCTGCTACCTACCGATCACAATAAGTTGCTGATGCAGTGGAAAGGCCCGTACGAAGTGGAGACCGTGGTGGGAATCAACGACTACAAGGTGAAGGTCGGCCAGCATTCCAAGATATACCACGCCAACCTCCTTAAGCTGTACGTGGAAAGGCCATCAGAGGCTGTACATGCAGCAACAGCAGCTGAGATCGATAACAGTTTTGACAGCGAGGAACTGTTGGAACTTGGAGACTTCCACAGCAAAGAAGGCATCAATGATGTTAAGCTAGGACCACGCTTGACGGAAGGTCAAAAGATTGAGCTCAAGGACCTTATGGGCGAGTTTCCCCATAGCTTCAGCAATGTCCCAGGCTCTACGACTTTGGTCGAACATGAAGTCCACCTCACTTCAAATATTCCCGTTCGATCAAAACCCTTTCCGATCCCTTTCAAGGCCCGCGAATCCTTGAAGAAAGACATCGATGAGATGCTGAAGATGGGCATCATCAGGGAATCCAGTTCCCCCTACGCGTCCCCTGTCGTGGTCGTGAAGAAGAAGGACGGGAGCAACCGAGTATGCATCGACTACAGGAAGGTTAATAAGATCACAGTCTTCGACCCTGAGCCGATGCCTACCGCAGCAGACCTCTTCCGCCAACTATCGGGGAGTAAAATATTCTCTAAGATTGACCTCTTGAAGGGTTATTGGCAAGTCCCCGTGCGTCAACAGGACATACCAAAGACTGCTTTCATAACTCCTGATGGGACGTACGAGTGCCTCAGGATGCCCTTTGGCATGGTCAACAGCGGAGCTACCCTAAAGAGAGGAATGAGGAAGATGCTCAATGGGATGGACAACGTCGTGTGTTACTGGGACGACCTGCTAGTCCACACTCGCACCTGGGAAGAGCATCTGCAGACCTTGAGGGAGCTGTTTCACCGTCTCACAGAAGCCAACCTGACCGTGAGACCCAGTAAGTGCATTCTGGGTGCTGACTACGTCGACTTCATCGGACGTTCGACGGGAGAGGGAGACAACGGAGGATGCACTGACTCCAGGAAAGCCCACGTGATCATCGTCTTTGACCCTGGGCCGATGACAACCGTGACGGACGAGGGCGTCGTTTCCTGGCGGATGAAAGAATATTGACTGTGTGGAGAACATTGGCAATATCTAAACAGACTTGCAGATGAGAAACTTTGACTCTGTGTGAATGAACTGTGAACACTGACAGTATTCAAACAATCTGAAATAAGTTTTAGTTCTGTACTTTGTTTGTGCATTACGTTTCAACGTTGTTGAAAGAAATTGGGTAAATTTCTTCTTGAGTGGGGGGTTATGTTACGTTGAAACGCGAACGAAAGTATGTCGGAAACGCGCACGATAGATCTAATCGTTTCGTTTTGCAAAGTATTCCATAATGGAGTTTATTTACCTTTGATTTGAGTTTGCATTGTTGTTAGGAGAGGCTTTGTATAACGTTGATGATTTGCGTTAGTCGATATTACTGGAGAATTTTCTGGATCTGCGTGTTTACTCTCGATAGAAATTTCCCGATACATGTCGAAGCAAGAGGACGTTCCGGAAGGAGAAAAAATATGTATGACGTAAGACAGTAATGACGAAGTTAGAAGCGATTGGTTAAATTGCGTCATACGAGATTGATCCAGGTTATTCGGGAGTATCAAGAGACTATTTAAGTGCCGCGCTGTTTCAAAAATAGGATAGTTATTGTTGTTGATAGTAAGAGTGAAAGTTGTTGAGCTGAGTTGAGAATTGTATGCAGTTGTTGATGTGTGCTGAATAAAAGTGGAAAACTTCATACGTCGACTCCGTGTCTTGTATGCTGAGTGAGCAGGCTGCGTGGATAAACGAATCAGAGTTACACCTTATCAGGACTTCAGCATCGGGGCTGAATCAAATACTGATAAAGAAAAACACCATCATCAAACCGAGTGTAACATAGTAAAACGAGTTATTCTTAGTGTAAAAAGACAGTATGTGGTGCCTGTATACAATCATGATAATATCTGCAGTATTGCAAATGAGGATATACAACTTGTAATCAATGATCAACTCTTCTTCGAGACACTTTTGATGGAGATTAGAGGTAAGACCATCTCCTATTCCACTTTTGTGAAAAAGAAAGAAAACATGGAAGAAGAAAGTTTAGTGAAGGAAATTTTAGAGTGGGAATCAGGAGATGCCCTTAATCAAGAGTCTGTACAACTTTTAGAAGAAAAAAGAATGATGTTACAATGCTTAAGAGAAAAAAAGTTAATGGTATGATTATTTGTTCTCGTTTACAATGGATTAATGAAGGAGAAAAGCCTAGTAAGTACTTCTGTAACTTAGAAAATAGGAACTTTTTGAACAAGCACATGTGTTTTTTAGACAGAGGTGATGGGGAGATGATTTTTGATGAACTTCAAATATTGAATGAAACTAAGTGTTTTTTATGAGAATTTGTACAGTCGGCATAGTGTATCGCAGGTTGATCTTAATAACATAGTACAAGAGATGCCAAAATTAGATGATGATGAGAAGACTAGGTTAGAAGGTTACATAACTTTTGAGGAAGCCCTTGATGCTTTACGTTCAATGAAAAATAATAAAAGTCCTGGAAGTGATGGGTTCTCTGCCGAATTTTTTTAAATTCTTTTTCAGTGATATTGGTGCTTTTCTCGTACGCTCTCTTAAGTGTGGCTTTTTGAACAGACAATTATCAGTAACGCAGCGTCAGGGTGTTATAACTTGTATCCCTAAATAAGGAAAACCTAAACAGTTCATCGGGAACTGGAGACCTATCTCATTACTTAACACATCTGACAAAATTGCTTCAGCATGCATTGCAAACAGAATAAAAAAAGTATTACATAAACTTATACATACAGACCAGAAAGGTTTCATGAAAGGGAGGTATATTGGTGAGAACATACTTCTAATATATGATTTACTATTACACACTGAACAGGAAAAGATTCCAGGATTGTTGTTACTCGTGGACTTTGAGAAAGCATTTGATAGTATTTCGTGGGAATTTTTAGATAAAACTCTGAATTTCTTCAATTTCGGGGCAGATATAAAGAATTGGGTAAAAAACTTTCTATACCGACATCAAATCTTGTATTTCTTTGAATGGTCAATACTCATCCTGGTTCAATATTTGTAGAGGAGTAAGACAGGGAGATCCTTTGTCACTCTATTTATACCTTTTGTGTGCTGAAATTATGTCAGCAATGCTGCGTGAGAATGAGAAAATTAAAGGTATTAAAATTCGAAACAAGGAATTTCTTTTGTCTCAGTTTGCCGATGATACCGCTCTATGTTTAGATGGGAGCGAAGAGTCATTTGAGGAAGCGGTAGAGGTTCTATGCAGGTTTGCGGAAATGTCAGGCTTAAATATTAACTGTAAAAAGACACAAGTTATATGGCTAGGTAGTAAGAAAAACTCTGAACGGAGATTCATGTGTGATAACAATTTTTGCTGGGATCCCGGTATTTTTAAATACTTGGGTATTTTATTCACAACAGATACCGACAACATTGTCAACATAAACTATGATGGGAAATTGGATGAAATTAAAAAGCTATTGTGTACTTGGCAAAAGCGTCAGCTTACACCATTTGGCAAAATTACAATTGTGAAAGCACTTGCTGTCTCTAAATTGACATATTTATTTATAACTTTGCCAGACCCGGATCGTGTATTTTTGAATGAATTAAACAGTTTGTTTTATAAGTTCTTGTGGGATGGCAAACAAAGCAAAATAAATAAAGCAACTGTGTGCGACTCATATGAGAATGTAGGATTGAAAATGTTGAATGTTTTTGTATTTTTTGTCATCATTGAAAATAAGCTGGCTGCGAAGGTTATTATCATCGGAGTCGTCTTTAAAAGAAATTGTTTCATGCTTGTACCCAGAGCTTGACAACTTTTTATACTGGGGGAGGTGGGGGTGAGTTTGCCAATGGGCTCACGCACACATTGAAAAATCAATTTTGGCGCGATGTTCTGAAACACTTTAGAAATTTAAGCTTAAAAACTAGACCTAAAGACATAAGTGAATTTAATGTGGAACATATTTTTTACAACATAAATATAACTGTAGGCAATCATGTTGTCTATAATAAAGATTGGATTGAAGCAGGAATCAACCATATATATCACTTACGTAACAAAAATGGATTTTTGATGAATTTTAAGCTAAGGAATTTAAGCAGAGATTCCCTGATGTACTGCATACAGTGACAAGCGGACTTATTAGACTGTCGCCTCCTGTTCCTTATCATTCCCCTCACTGGCCGGACCATCTCAATCCCGTAACGCCACGAGCGTTGGACCCTTCACTGACCACGCATCCAAGCCCCGCCCCTCAGCTACGGTCCCACGTGACCCGGGACTGGACGTTTAGAAAAGAGATGCTACCCCAGTCAGTCCACGTTTGCACGCCCAAGGCAACACACCAACCTCTAGAGACACGTCTACCTTTGCCGCGACCCCTGAGCTCTGCCTTACTCGTGTGTTCCACCCGTTCTTTGGTCAAGGTAAGAGGAGTGACTTTATCCCACATCATTTCGCTTGCCCATCACCCGTCGATTTCCCCACGTGTTCGTATGTCTTGTAAATACTTACGTCCATGTCTTTGTATCGTTGGGATGAAGTGAGTGTTGATATGCCACTTTGCACTCTGTATTTGTTATCTGTGGGTTTGATTGAGGTACATAAACATGCCTATGCTTATACCTATATATATATATATAGATGGAGTATGCTGGTTAAACGATCATCTGTGGTGCCCCTACGACCTTCGGGTTATGGGACAGGATAGGATAGGATAGGATATATACATATCTATATTTCTATATAATTCCCCATGCCATGATTGCCCTGTTGTATAAGCTAAAGCGCACAGCTAATCCCCTGTGTGTATGATCGCCATTGCCCCTGTATTTACACCCCATTTTCCGCCCTAACCAGAATGTGTAAATATCCACCCCTTGATGCTAGTAAACCATCGTAGGCGCCGAAACCCGAGTATACGTTATCGGCGGCTGCTAAATTCTCCCAACTCCAACGGGAAATCCCTAGCAATCATTGGTGACTATGGATGGACATTTGGGAGTACTGGCCAGTATTAGGCCACTTCCAATTCAAATCTGACCGGCATGCGCGCTTAAAAAGTGCGGCATCCAGCATATGGGTGCTATCCTAACGCAGAGGACTGGTTATTTCCAGAACGGTTCCTGTCTGGGCCTCTGCAGGACTCATCCTCGCTGCGTGCCTCCCAGATATCGGGTTGGCACAGTGAAGCGAGCGACCGAGGCGTACCCAACCAGGGGGACGCTCTTGCCAGCGCAGACTACACTTCTGCACACTGCCCCAACCGTGACCTCCATGAGTCAGACAGACCACGCTCCGCAGTGACCACGGTCCATCGCCATCCAGGTTCCAGCGGCCCCAGAAGCCTGCTACTCGCAGATAAGTGCGCCCCTCAGCGCACACCACAACTCTTGAATACCCTGGTTGCCACTGCTTGGCCAACCAGCTATCTCTTGCCACGTGATGAAACCCGTCCACACTAACTAGACTAGGCCAGAATAACTCCTGAATACTCTGCATTTCCCGAGACAATTATTCATGATCCAGTTGTAACTTAACCAACAACCGTTGGCCTACTTCCACTAAATAAATTGTTGTCGTTCTATCATAACCACCCTGCTTTCCGAGCCTGAGTTTTTCCACTATTTTATATCTCTCGTCTGTCCGTCTAACTCTCTGACACTCCTTAGCACTCCTTAGCACTCCTAAGCAGTACCCCCTGAATGTCATCGCACATCGGCCTATAGCAGGGAGGAGATACAGCGCGGGGAGTAATTGCTTTACCCACACCCCCACACCCCATTTATTCGTGACACATACCAATTTTTTACACTTTAGAGGCATTATTGATGCAGCTAACGAATATCAGAAAAAAATGAATTTTTCACCAACAGCAAATTACAAGCTCTTAGCGCCAAAAATGTGTACAATCAGAAAAGGGGGAAATAAAAGTGTGCAGGCTGAGCTCCTAAAGGCAAAGACACTCCCACCCGGTCCCACCAAATGGAATTCTATTTTGTATGAATTGAATTGGAAAACTATCTTTGAAAAAATGTCATAAAACGACAAAAGATTGTAAATTAAGATGGTTCCAGCTAAGATTACTTCATAGAATACTACCTACAAATCGTTATTTATTTTTAAGAAAAGTAATTGACTCTGCTTTGTGTACATTCTGTGAGAGGGAAGAAGAAACAATAGGACACCTCATGTGGCATTGTCAATGTGTGAACAAGTTTTGGACAGACCTTGGACAGTTGTTAAACAGTAAATGTAGGCATGTTGTAAATTTTCAGTTTACTGAACGGTTAGTCATGTTTGGTGTACAGAAAAATGTTTCAACTGACAAAGTACTGGATATGATTCTTGTTTGTGCAAAATACTATATTTATACCAGTAAATTGCAACAATCAAAACCTAACATACAAAGCTTTTTAAGAGTCCTAAAATATAGATTTTGCATGGAAAAATATCAGTGTACTGTAAAGGAGAAACTAAATCTTTTCCAGTTGAATTGGGAACTATATCTGAACTTGTTCATACAATAACCATCAGTAGATTTAGTGTAACTTTCGGTGGACCTGGTTAGCCTTAGCCGCTTTTCCTTTTTCTACATAATTATATAGTTTATTTATTTATGTTTGGTATAATTGTATTAAGTCTACAATAGAAAACACAGCAGTACCTCCTTACTTACCCCCTCTAGTTTTGTGTGTGTGTTGTATTCTTTATTTATTTACTATAAATGTGTATGTGTGTATATGTATGTGTATATGTGTGTATGATGTATGTGGGTATGTGCATATATTTGTGTTTGTGTGTGTGTGTATGAGTATATTTAATGTCTACGTTTTTCAGTGATATTAATCAAATTAATGTTATCTTGGTTTGTTTATGTTGAAGAGTTTGTGTAACAATTAATATAACCCACTTTGCTGGGGACACACACAAAAAAATATTATTATTATTATTATTATTATTATTATTATTATTATTATTATTATTATTATTATTATTAATCGGTTTTATATATCGCTTTTCCTTTTCCAGCTCTAGAGTTGCTCAATGCACTATCAGAGAGAGACAGAGAGAGAGAGAGGGGTAAACAAATTCGTTTTTATAGAACACTTTTCCAGTTCAAGAGAGGCTCAAGGCGCTGGTCGATACAGATGCTGATTCGAGCCTCCCGATGTGCCCACTTACAGCCTTTGAGGGCGTAATCTGACGCCCAGACAACTGGGCACAATCCTGTGCGGTCGGGTATGGGAGAGAAGGGACCTTGTGAGTAGCCTCAAAGAAAGTACAGCTACGCAAAGAAGGTTCATTTCGACTCTTACTGCGAAACGGAAGTTGCGAGCGCCAACTAGCGGAATAAGTGATAACTCGCTTCGGCCTTAGCGCTTAGCAATGGAGGAAAGCGTATCAAATCAAGTAAACAAACCTAGAATCCGTCCTGGTGGGCAACACTGCAGCGCTTTTAACTGCACAAATGGACGATACAAGTGCCCTGGACTTTCGTTTTTTAATTTTCCAAAGGAAGAATCAAACATAATTATAACCAAATCTAACAACGTTGATCTAGATCTACCACTCGATGTAAACTGTATTTTCTTTGTTGATACTGAAATTTATCATATCCCAATTTCTTACAAATGGAAGATGAGGGGAGGGGGGAGGGGAAGGCGTAGTTTTAATTGCTGCTTAAGAGTAATTTAAAAAAAAAAAGAAAAAGAAAAAATAGTAGGCCTAATGAAATATTATTGCATGACTCATTGACTGGATGTGTTGTCTTGTAAAGAAAAACTATTAAAAAAAAAGAAGTAATTTTTAAGCAAATAATTCTTCATAAATGCATCTAAGAATAAAAATACAAGAGCAAAAACTATTAATTATTATCCTTTTAATGTATAATGCTACTAGTTAATTGTCTAGTATTATCAGATTTTGTTGTTGTTGTTGCATGTGAAATGTATGCAGAAAAAATACCAAATGTGATTTTTTAAATCTTTCAAATGTAAAATACCATTTTCTGTGTGACTGTATTCCCTTTCCATTACATTTGGTTTAAGCAGACAGGAAAAGGGTTAATTGTATTTGTTTTGTCTTGCAAAACTTCTGTTTCTTTGTAGGTATGTCTTAATCTTGCTAAACAAAAAGTAAACAACAGATTTAATTATAAAAACCTAACATTCTTACCCTTTTCATTATTTTAAACATACATTTATTGAGATGACAGTACTTTACAAAAAATGATAATTGCTGAAGTTTCCTTTATATGAGAGAGAGAGAGAGAGAGAGAGAGAGTCATCATTGTTGCTTTTTGTTGCTATAATATTCATATTAAATGTCAGAAAAAGAAACACAAATGTTTGAAGCTATTTTTTTCAGCTTTTATAAATGCATGATGGTTTAACAATAAAGTAACATAATTGATGCAGCCTGCTGCAATGTACAGATCTAATATTATAAATGACTACAAATATTTCTTATTTGACTATTTTTATTGTTGCACTTTTTGGTCTTATCTAGGTGCAATTTCCAATGTAATGATTCATGCAAAAAAAATAATGCTTTTAAACGCTAAATGTGTTTTCTTTAAAAGCTTCACTGTTCACTCTTCTTGTTGCATTGCTTTATTTCTCTACTTCTATAGTCTTGATGTCTGTTGGTTTATATATTATTTATTTCTTCAGAATACATATAAAATATATACATCACAAGCAGCAGGGACAAGCAACAAGCATGCTTATATAAGCCTATCCCTTTGCGAGTAAATTTCAGAGTTAAATTTGGCAGAAGAATATTAACATTGTGCAATATATACATATACACATACACACACATGTCTGTTCTTTTTCTTTAGTCTATCTTAACCTATCAAATTTCCTTTTGCAACTACAGTTCTATTATAGAGATAGCCTATATTAAACCATAATGATGATGATGATGATGATGATGATGATGATGATGATGATGATGATGAAAATGATGATAAACAGTAGGCCTAATAATTTATAGGCTTATTTACACAGTTGATCGAAACGAAAGCAGTAAATATAATTTTAAGATGAGAGCCTAACAGTAGGTTATCAGCGATTAAAATCAGAAGTGCAGTGTAAATGAGATAAACAGTAGATTGGAACACAGTTATTAACTGGAAATGCTAAATCAAGCAATGTTCAGAAAAGCTATTACCGGTATTCAAGCTTACTTTTGGGTTTGAGTTTTGACGGATCTAGGATGAGTACAGGCCGAGTACAGGCCTACTGAATCATCAGCATTGGTACGGTAATTTAATCGGCTGAATGCATAATTCAAGCAACTTGTTGGCAAGCTGTATTTACATTATTAAAATCAGACACTTATTAACTTATTTTCCAAAAAAAAAAAGAGCAGAATCGCTTGTTAATTTAAGCAAGCGAGTGTCCGGAACATAATCTACTGAAGCGGTTTGTTTACATAGCGCTAAGAACAAATTATCGCCCTTGGAATCATTTATCACGAGAATCGCTGGGGGGCGCTACGAGTGGCTACGTTTTGTAACTTTATATAGGCACTCGCCGAGATGAACCTTCTTTGCGTAGCTGTACTTTCTTTGGTAGCCTGCACTCATCCATCTAGGAAAAGAGCGTCATGGATCTTTCAGTTCCGTGCGGTGGAATGTATGCGTTCACAGACTAGAATTCGGTTAACACTCTCATCCATAGGAGTAATATCGGACACTTAGGATACGTAGTGGTAATGGAAAGCGTTGTGGCCAAGTGGGCTATGGCGGGACTAACTTAACCTTGTCCACAGGCCAGAAACCAATGGCGCCTGACAGGTGTGGGATTGATCCAGCATCTGGGCGTTATGTTTCTCCGAATATTATTACTTTCGACTCGGGCAACGTCTCGGGGGTTTTCTCCGGGTACTCCGGTTTGCTCCCCCAGCAAAATTTCAACAACCCCCCCCCCCCCCCAACACAATTAATATTAGGTAGGTTGGGTTTGGGCGCGCCACAGGCTGCGACTACGACTCCCCAGGGAAGGCGGCCCAGAATTTCCCGATAAAAAGGGACAATAAAGCGTTAAAAATAAAAAAAATATCAGGGAAAGGTGGGAGGGAAGGGAGGAGATGGGGGAACAACAGAGAGAATGAGAGAGAGAGAGAGAGAGAGAGAGAGAGAGATGCGAGTATAAACCGAGGTCCAGTCCGTGCAAGCACTGCAGGGAATTTAAAGCTCCTGACGCTCATGCCTTAGACGGGTGAGAGCCGGCTACACAAATACACTCAGCAAGTACTAGGTCCTTTCTCCCCCATACCTTGTCGCCCAGGATTGTGCTCAGTTGTCTGGGCGTCAGATTTAAAGCACTACATTTCCAGAAAGTGGGGATACTATTTATACTGAAACCCCCGGAACCCCCAACGGGGGAAATTGTTATAGTAAACTCTCATGTGCTAATAAGTTATAAGAAATACCATCAAGACCCACAGTCATGGGTGACTCAGCTATTAGAAGTCATGGAAGATTTTGCGGGAATGTTGGATGATGGTGAGGGGTTTGATGTGCTGTTTCTTGATTTTAAAAAGGCATTTGATTCTGTCCCACATTCTAGACTTTTAACAAAAATCGAATCATATGGTATCACTGGAAAGGTGTGCCAATGGACTGGGAACTTTTTGTCAGAGAGAAGCCAGCGGGTGAGAGTTGGTGACAGTTTATCTTCAGAAGCTCCTGTGTTAAGTGGTATACCTCAAGGTAGCATTTTGGGTCCTGTTTTATTTACAATTTTCATAAATAATTTGCCAGATGTTTTCCCCGTTGGGGTGCCGGGGGTTTCAGTATAAATAGTATCCCCACTTTCTGGAAATTTAGTGCTTTAAATTCCCACTGTCGCTGTCTTTCTCATTTGCTCTTTCTCATTCCTGCTCTGTTCTATCAATCTGCTATACTATCGTCTTCTTCGCTAGCCCAGTCTTCTACCTTTTTTCTTGAAAACTCTTCCGGGACAAGACTCCTTGTTTGTGTTTGAGGTCTGTTGGATCAGCTTGGGAATATTGGACGCTTTCTGCCAGGTGGTTACTAGGGCTTCCTATGATATTATTATTTAGCAATGTAGACATTTTATATGTATGTGTTTTGTTGATAATTTATAATGATGTTTGTATTCTATTTTGTTTTTGTAAACGGGGGTTCGATAAGTTGGGGTGAAGCCTCAGCCGTCCCCTGCGTGGGATGTCTTTATTGTAAAGTGACTGGCTGGTGGAGGGCATTCAGTTTTCCCACTGGGGTTGTTTCAGCAGATCTTTTATGCGGATTGGGGGTTGTCCGGTCCTGATTTGGCTCGGAAGAGTCCGCTGGACCTAAAGCAACAATTATGTAATGTAATGTAATGAGGTGTCCAGCAGTTGTAAAATTTTTGCTGATGACATAAAACTATATAACTTCTCAAGTGAGAGTTCTAAGCGACAGTCTGATATAAATAATCTTGGTAAATGGTCTGATAAGTGGCAACTTCATTTTAATACTTCCAAATGCAATGTACTAAATTTTGGTAGACAAAATCCTTGCCACAAATATTATATGACCGCTGACGGACAGAGAGTGTCAGTTGACAGCTGCACCGAAGAGAAGGATCTGGGGGTCACTTTTAATAAAGAATAAAAATTTGATAAACATATTAATACTGCAATTGCAATGGCAAATAAAATGCTGGGGATTATCCGGAGATCTTTCACCTGCCTTGATAAAGATACACTAACATGTCTGTATAGGACACTTGTACGACCTCATTTGGAATATGCAAATGCTGTATGGTCACCGCCCTTGAAAAGACAATCGTCAGTGATTGAAAAAGTGCAGCGAAGAGCAACAAAAAATAGTAAAATCCTTGAAAACTTTGCCTTACGGAAAAAGATTAAAGAAACTAGGCCTTCCCAGTTTGCAATTTAAAAGAGTTAGAGGTGATCTTATACAAACATACAAAATATTAAATAACATCAACAAAAGTTAATGCTAATACATTTTTTAAGTTTTATGCTGGACGTAATACTAGAAACTCAGAAGACACAATTTTTATCCAGCACTGTCGTACTGACAAACGAAAGCACTGTTTTAGCCATAGAATTGCACCACTTTGGAACAAACTACCATTACATGTTAAAAAAGCTAACAACTTAAATACCTTTAAAAACATTCTGGAAAAGGTAAGTTTCATCGTGGAATCCAAATTTGATTTCGATGAATGATTTTCAGTTTAACTTTAATTCCCGGAACAACTGCAAAACTAACTGGATAAGTTAATTTAATGTCGTATAGAAACAGGGACATAAAAAAGCAGCGAAGCTTAAACTGAACTGAACTCAACTGAACTGAGAGAGAGAGAGAGAGAGAGAGAGAGAGAGAGAGAGAGAGAGAGAGAGAGAGAGAGAGAGAGTGAGAGAGAGAGAGAGAGAGAGAGAGAGAGAGAGAGAGAGAGAGAGAGAGAGAGCGCGCATATGGTTCTCCCTGCACAGCACATAAATCAATTGTAAAGAACAAGTAGATAAAGAAGAACATGAAGGAGGAGGAGAAGAAGAAGGCGAAAAAGAAGAATGATGATGATGATGATGATGATGGCAGGAAAGGCAAAGAACTGTTTTAACTCCTGACGTCTTAGAGACATTACAGGAGGAGAGATCGAGAGGGGAGGATTGGGTGGAGTGGAGCGGGTAAATCACACGCTTGGTGACGTATCCAATACGTTTTCTTCCTCCGCGGCTAAAGAGGAAAATCTACGCGCGCGCGAAATGATGTGATGAACGCATGTGAAGTACAGTATGTCACGCAACATCCGCGCTGCGCAATGCTTTATTTGCCACGCCCAGTTCGGGTCACAATATATAGTTCAGTAAATTACAGTAGGAACTGATATCACGATTGTTATTTTATTTTGTTTTGGATTTGTGTGTCTTTATTTTTCTTCTTCTCTCTCTCCCACCCCCGGTGCGGGTGCCGGGGGTTTCAGTATAAATAGTATCCCTAATTTCTGGAAATTTAGTGCTTTAAATTCCCACTATCGCTGTCTTTCTTCTTTTTTCTTTCTCATTCCTACTCTGTTCTATCAATCTACTATACTATCTTCTTCTTCGCTAGACCAGTCACCTACCTTTTAAAAAAAAAAACTCTTCTTGTACACAACTCCTCATTTGTGTGTGTTTCGTTGAAACGCGAAGGATAGTATGTCTGAAGCGCGCACGATAGATCTAATCGTTTCGTTTTGCAGAGTATTCAATAATAGAGTTTATTTACCTTTGATTTGAGTTTGCGTTGTGGTTAGAGGAGGCTTTGTGTGACGTTGGTAGTTTTAGTTGGTCGATATTGTTGGAGAATTCTCTAGATTTACCTGTTTGCTGTCAATAGAAGCTTCGCGAGAAAGCGTAGAAAATTTGAGAACATGCTTGGACAGAAAGGAAAGATGTATGACGTAAGACAGTGATGACGAAGTTAGAAGCGATTGGTTAAATTGCGTCATACACGAGTGATCCAGGGTGTTCGGGATAAGAGAGAGGCTATATAATGTGCCGCACTGTTTTGTTGAGGAGTAGTAGTGTTGTTGTAAGAGTTGAGTTGAGTTTCGAATTGTATGCAGATGTTGATGTGTGCTGAATAAAAGTGGAAAATTTCATACGAAGACTTAGTGACTTGTATGCTGATTGAACGGGTTACGTGGATAAACGAATCAGTTACACCTATCAGGATTTCAAGCATCGGGGCTGAATCAGATACTGATAGAAAAACACCAACATCGATCGAGTGTAACATTTTTGGGGTCAAGCCGCGATCCACGTCATAGCCAAGGGTTCAACTGCTACAACAAGCGAGTCAACGTTACGAGAGGCAGTCATCGAGGGTAGCCGCCAACAAGTTGCGTCGGGAGGGGCCAACATACTGGGACTACATCCGATAGGTTCGGGTTGACTGCAAGGGCGTGTAGTCGCTGAAGAGTTGTTTCGTGAGCGAACAACAGATCGGGACTACGTGGCTGCCGCAAGACTACGTCGAGGGACAGTCTTGGAGCTACATCGCCAGTATTAGAGAGTGCGACGAGCGGACGTCGCGTCTACTTCAGCACAGGAGCGTGTACATCAACACCAGCGTGGTGCAGCGTCGCATACGACGAGGACAGCGGGGCCTGCGTCAGCGAAGGCGACTAGTGACAAGCATCAGCGCTACTGCAGAAAGCGTGCTGATCTAGAACAGTCTAGAAAGGTGCAGCACAGTCAAGAACTTTCCAGAATAGAACTTTCCAGAAAAGAACTTTCCAAAAAAACATCAAGATGGCCGACTTCTGGCAGAAAGGGATTGCACTGAATCTGAAAGGCAAACAGCTGACGGAGTACGTCAAGTCTCAAGAGAGAATATGGCGTGAAGAAAGAGCAATAGAATTAGAACAGAAGCGTCTAGAAGACAGAGAATCAGAAGCGCAGCGTCGCCAAGAAGAAAGAGAGATGGAAGAGAGACGACTTCAGTACCAGCTAGAGTTGGCGTGTATCCAAAACAATCAGCATGCGCCACAAGTCATCAGCGACCATACGGCTCCAAAATTGCCAGCGTTCGTCGACGGGAAGGACCAGATTGACAGTTATTTGGCGGTTAGCTTCTGTTAGACGGTGAAACAGCTCCCTCAAGGTCTGCAAATGCTCTTCCCAGGTGTGGGTGTGGACTAGCAGGTCGTCCCAGTAACACACGACGTTGTCCATCCCTTTGAGCATCTTCCTCATTCCTCTCTTCAGGGTAGCTCCGCTGTTGACCATGCCAAAGGGCATCCTTAGGCACTCGTACGTCCCATCAGGAGTTATAAAAGCAGTCTTTGGTATGTCCTGTTGACGCATGGGGACTTGCCAGTAACCATTGCTGAGGTCAATCTTCGAGAATATTTTGCTCCCCGATAATTGGCGGAAGAGGTCTGCTGCGGTAGGCATCGGCTCGGGGTCGAAGACGGTGATCTTATTAACCTTTCTGTAGTCGATGCATACTCTGTTGCTCCCGTCCTTCTTCTTTACAACCACGACAGGGGACGCGTAGGGGGAACTGGACTCCCTGATGATGCCCATCTTCAGCATTTCATCGATGTCTTCCTTCAAGGATTCACGGGCCTTGAAAGGGATCGGGAAGGGTTTGGATCGAACGGGAATATTATTTGAAGTGAGGTGGACTTCATGTTCGACCAAAGTCGTAGAGCATGGGACATCGCTGAAGCTATGGGGAAACTCGCCCATAAGGTCCTTGAGCTCAATCTTTTGACCTTCCGTCAAGCCTGGTCCTAGCTTAACATCATCGATGCCTTCTGTGCTGTGGAAGTCTCCCAGTTCCAACAGTTCCTCGCTGTCAAAGCTGTCGTCGATCACAGCTGCTGTGGCTGCGTGCACAGTCTCTGGTGGCCTTTCCACGTACAGCTTAAGGAGGTTGGCGTGGTATATCTTGGAATGCTGGCCGACCTTCACCTTGTAGTCGTTGATCCCCACCACGGTCTCCACCTCGTACGGGCCTTTCCACTGCATCAGCAACTTATTGTGGTCGGTAGGTAGCAGCACCAGTACTTTGTTGCCAGGTTTGAACTTCCTGTTCATAGCCCTACGATCATAGTAGTGCTTTCCACAGTCCTGGGACTTCTTCAGGTTTTCTCTGGCTATCTCGAGAGTCTGCTCCAGCTTCCCCCGTAGCTCAAACACGTACTGGTAGCTGTTCTTTACTTCTTGGGTCTCTACGTCTTTCGTCCACAGTTCTTTTAGGATGTGCATCGGTCCTCGGATGGTTCTTCCTTACAACAGCTCGAACGGAGAAAAGCCGGTGGACTCCTGCGGTACTTCTCTGTAGGCGAAAAGTAATGCATTGATGTATCGATGCCATTGTCTGGGCTGCTCGCTGCATAGTTTCTTCAGGGTGGACTTCAGCGTAGCATTGAACTTTTCGACAAGCCCGTTGCACATCGGATGGTAGGGTGTCGTAGTTAAATGCCGGATGCTCAGCAGGCTGTTGACCTCCTTCATGCAGTCAGAGACGAACTGCGTCCCGAGGTCTGTCAGAATCTCTTCAGGCACTCCAAGTCTGCTAAACATGTCCACCAGTGCCTCTGCAACAGTTTCAGTGTCAATCTTCTTCAAAGGCACTGCTTCTGGGTACCGAGTCGCATAGTCCACTAAGGTCAGTACCCATCGATGACCTTCTTCACTCGGTTTTATTTCGCCGATTAAGTCTAAGGCAACCCTCTTGAAAGGTCGGTCGATCAGGGGCATCCTCTGCATAGGCACTTTAGGAACCCTTCCTCGAGGTATGGTCTTCTGGCAAATGTCACATGATCGGCAGAAACGGCTGACGTCCGCATGAAGTCCTGGCCAGTAGAACACCGCCTGGATTCTGTCTGACGTCTTCTTGATGCCTAGGTGACCTCCCATGATTGAGTCATGTGCTACTGCCATCACTTGGCGCCTTATGGGTAACGGTACCAAGACTTGACGTAGTGGCTTACCTCCGTTGACCCTCGGGTGCTGGAAGATTCTGTACAGGATCTTGGCCTTCACCTCGAAATAGACCGTGCCACTGCCCATGGTCACGTGGTCTTGGCGGTTCCTGTACTTGTTTAAAGTGCTATCAGCTTCCTGGATTTGGATCAGCTTATCTCTGTCAACGATGGCAGCTTTGGGGCTGTCGGCGACCTTCAGTGGCGTAGACGTCTTGTCTCTCTTGGCCTGGGCCCTGGTAGTAACGGCACCGACGATCTCTGGTCGGCAGGGCTGAGCCGGAGTAGCCACATTATCTGTAGCAGCTCTGCAAGGTCTCCATCGGGAAACGGCAATTGATCCTCCTCCACAACTTCGCGGCGTTGGGTTGAGGCAGGACTCCATTCTGAATCAGGGTCGTCGGGTCGTCTCGCGCCGTCGATATTCCCGATCATCAAGTCGTATAGCGGCTTCTTCAGGCAAACCGCATCTACTTCGCCTATGTAGAAAGGGGTGTTGACTTGAATCTTCGCAACTGACGCTCTCACACATTTGCTGTCGGCCATAAGTGTCCATTTAGAATCGCCAGTGAACTGTTCTTTAGCGATTAGATCTTCTCTGACGATGACTCCACTGCAACCAGAGTCTCTTAGGACAGTCACTTCATGATTTCCGACGCGTCCCTTGGAAACAGGCATGTTCTGGACGGTCACAGCTGCGCTGGCGACGACGGGGATGGATTTCCCGTTGGCAAGGAGGAGTTGGCCATCGGTCATGCACTCTTGCACGTCCGCAGGAGTAGCTGTGCGCTCGGTCTCACTCGGAAGAATGACGCTCCCGCCGCACACTTGATGGTCAGATCTACTGGTTTGCCGTTGACTGGAGAACCGCCTCTGCCGGTTGCCCGCCGCTGCATTGTCCGTACTGCTCCGCTGTCCGCTACTTTTGTTTTGAGGACAGTTAGCCGCTCTGTGGTCTGTAGCGTTGCAGATGAAACAGCCTCTTGAATGCCCTTCCATGGGAGCTGGCGTGGAGTCCGTGTGTCTCTGGCTCGTCTGACTCCCCTGGATCTGGTTCCCATGGTTTCCAGTCTTCTGAAAATGCTTCGTCGCCTGGGGTGGCACCAGCGTCTTCCCGTGAGCGAGGAGATATCTTTCAGCAACCTCGGTCACATCATTAAGCGTCTGCAGCTTCTGTAATTCTAAGTGGGTCGCCAGGTCCTTGTGACAGGCATTGAGGAATCGCTCCTTCACGATCAGGTCATGGAGACTATCGTAAGACTTCCCTTTGCCTGATAGTTCCACCCACTTGTGTAAGTATGACGACAGGCGCTCCACAAATTGCTTTGGTGTCTCGTCTGACAAAGGCCGGCATTCGCGGAAGCGTTTACGGTAGCCCTTTTCTGTGAAGCTGCAGCAATGCAATAGGGCCTCTTTCAAGACGTCGTAGTTTTTGGCGTCATCGTTCGACTGTCTGGTGTAAACTTCCAGTGCTTGCCCCGTCAGAAGTGCACTTAGTCGAATCGCCCAGTCTCGAGGTTGCCAGTTGGAGCTTTCAGCGAACCTTTCGAATCTCGCCAGATAACTGTCGATCTGGTCCTTCCCGTCGACGAACGCTGGCAATTTTGGAGCCATATGGTCGCTGATGACTTGTGGCGCATGATGATTGTTTTGGATACGCGCCAACTCTAGCTGGTGCTGACGATCAGCTTCTAATCGTCTCTCTTCCATCTCGTCACGCCGACGCTGTTCCTCTAATTCTCTTTCTTCACGCCGTCGCTGCTCTTCTCTTTCTTGACGCCGCTCTTCTCTTTCTTCTCGGCGACGTTGTTCTTCTAGTTCTCGTTCTTGTATTCTCTCCTGGGATTTGACGTACTCCGTCAGCTGTTTGCCTTTTAGATTCAGTTCTATCCCTTTCTGCCAGAAGTCAGCCGTCTTGATGCTTTTCTGGAAAGTTCTATTCTGGAAAGTTCTTGACTGTTCTGCACCTTTCTAGACCGTTCTAGAACGGCACGCTTTCTGCAGTAGCACTGATGCTTGTCACTTGTCGCCTTCGCTGACGCAGGCCCCTCTGTCCTCGTCGTATGCGACGCTGCACCACGCTGGTGTTGATGTACACGCTCCTGTGCTGAAGTAGACGCGACGTCCGCTCGTCGCTCTCTGTAATACTGGCGATGTAGCTCCGAGACTGTCCCTCGACGTAGTCTTGCGGCAGCCACGTAGTCCCGATCTGTTATTCGCTCACGAAGCAACTCTTCAGCGACTACACGCCATTGCAGTCAACCCGAACCTATCGGGGATGTAGTCCCAGTATGTTAGCCCCTCCCGACGCAACTCTTTGGCGACTATCCTCGATGACTGCCTCTCGTAACGTTGACTCGCTTGTTGTAGCAGTTCAACCCTTGGCTATGGCGTAGATATCGGCTTGGCCCCCAAAATGTTACACTCGTTCGATGAGGGTGTTTTTCTATCAGTATTTGATTCAGCCCCATGCTTGAAATCCTGATAGGTGTAACTCTGATTCGTTTATCCACGGAGCCTGCTCACTCAGCAACAAGGCAAAGTCTTCGTATGAAGTTTTCCACTTTTATTCAGCACGCATCAACAACTGCATACAATCGCCTTTTCACTCTCAACTTTTTACTTTCAACACACTATCAACCCACTTTTGAAACAGTGCGGCACTTATATAGTCTCTTCATACTCCAGAACAATTTAGAACACGGCAGAATGACGCACTACAACCAATCAAATGATACTTCGTCATCACTGACTTACGTCATACAACATTCTTTCTGTCCAAGATTGTTCTCAAATATCCCGATACTTCGATCGATAGTAAACAAGCAGATCTAGATAATTCTCCAATAATATCGACTAACAAAAATTATCAACGTTATACAAAGCTTCTTCTAACAACAACGCAAACTCAAATCAAAGGTAAATACACTCTATTATTGAATACTTTGCAAAGCGAAACGATTAGATCTATCGTGCGCGTGTCAGACATACTATCCTTCGCGTTTCAACGTAACACCCCCAAATGTTTCACTTTAATGTCGTATCATCACTGCCCCCGCGCCCGCACCATAATTATGCTATATTTTTGCCCACATGCTGCGGCTACCGCTAGCTCTTTCTGTCAGAGCTGTCCTAACTTTAACTCTTTGTTTTGTCGAACTACGGGGTCCTACTACCGTAGCTCAAGTGGTAGATGACCCAGGTTCGAATCCCGTGGTGGGGCGAAATAAAAAATGCCCATTTTCACTGTCCATTTTAGCAGTATTATTGCTCTGGTGGTTCAGTTTTGCTTTAGGTCCTACCCATTGTTTTCTGGGATGGTTATCCCCGTCTGCCATATCGCCAATGGTGGGTGTAGACGTTAAACCTCAATGTTCGTTCGTTTTCGATCTACGGGATTCTACGATTTTCTGCGAAGTTTTGCGCGATGTCGGCCATTAAGGTTTCAATTCAGCGCGGTGCGGTGTGTGAGATCAAGCCACAAGAATAAAGAAGAAGTGGCCATCATGCCATTAACCTGAAGAAAAAAAACGGCCATTTCCCTCTCACGGACAACGCAACGTATTCATCTTCAAGGGAAAGAAGCTGCTGAATTGTTGTGCAAAATACGGGATACTGTTGCCGTTGCATGTCGAAGCTGAAAAGAATAATGTGCGTGGGATCTTCCTGCCATGCGGTGACAAAACAAAAGCTAATGCGGAGGCGCTTAGTTTTGGTTCAACTAAATATATCGACATTCTCGTAAATACATTTGTTTGCGCCTCCTCCTGCAGGTGGAAGTAGTGGTGGAACGGAGAGCGTAGTACGAAGTACGTAGAACGTGGAACGAAGTACGTAGAACGTGGAACGAAGTAGCGTAGAACGAAGAATGAAGACGGAGCAACAGAAGTGGAGGTAGTGGTACAAAGACAGATAGATCAAACGTAGTAGTAGCAGAACTAGGAGTAGCAGAAATACTAGGCCCAATCTGGTCAACAAATAAACCATCTTAATATGCTACCTCAACATGTAAACAATACATGGGAAATAACTCCTTCCGCAGTCCGCCATCTTGACCTGTTTATTTACGCATCATAACATTTCATAATCCTTCTATAATTGATATAGCTTATCCTGAACATGATTATTTAAACTAATACAAATGCATATTATGATTCAATTTCTAATAAGCAATCTTGATTCATCCTCTCTCTCATATTCATCACCCCTCTTCCATAACATGATATATAATACATCGTCACCCTTGACCTCATTTCTATCACCCCTCTCTCACATTCATCATCCGTCTGGCATACTATAATACATCGTCACCCCTCTCTCACATTCCTCACCTCTCTCTCTCCCTCTCTCATATTATCATGTATACTTCATCGTCATCCACCCTCGACCTCATTTTGGCAACGACGTCAACAACATTATTCCTTTTACAAACCAACAAGAAAAATCATATAAAAATGCTATTTATCAAAATATATCCCTTTCCTCCTCATCCATCATCATTCATTCATGTACGCATGCTCAGAGTGTATAGCCACTAAAGAAACTAGAGTACTGGGCATCAACTTACCTTCAGTTTCCCGGCCTGTGAAATACAGACACACCAACACCACAATACAACACAACACTGTCTGTAGAGAGTAGGTGGGGGTTCGCTACTGTCTTCTATATATATAAATTGCTTAGCCGGAATTCCTTCTTCGCCTCTACTGTAAAGTTTGTCCGGTATGGACGCTGATCTGGGCCGGTGCTGGGCGCTGCGGATCGGCCTGCTGTGCGCTCAAAACCCGCGAAATCGTTATAGCCGACATTTCCTTAACAAACGTTTAACCGTTTCTGAGATAAATAAATAAACAAAATGTCCACAAACTGCAATAGCCTCATTCTGTGCGCTTCCGAATTCAACCCGTGTCAAGAACGTGCCGTTCCGTAATACCGCAAATTTTGTTTTATTTCCATTCACTTTTGCTCTCATGTCACCAATCTTACAGCTGAAGGTTACCTGTTCACTTTCTTTTTCATCCATACTTATATGCGCACAAAAATTCATTTGCAAACAATCTTGCAAGAATCCCATTCAAGCGCCAAACGTGACGTCACATATAACTTTGCAGACCACATTTGACAACAGCGTCGGCTGTAAGTGTAAGTACATTGCAATAAATATCATGCCTAATATTTTTAAATAAAGGTATGACATTTAAAAATACGTTGCTTAACACAAATACTAAATTAAAATAAAATATTTTAGTGCATTACTCAAACATGCTTCACCAAAGTTAGAGGGAGAGGATGCCATTGTATCCTGGCAGTACATTACGATTAATTTCAGTGCATTGCATGCTCATGTAACCAAGCCCACCCCTTCAAACGACCAGTTCCATGAAGCTTATTCATATGTGCATTGTACTTTTTTTATTCCTATGTGCAGCGCTTAGGCCAAAGAAAAAAAATTGTCCGTTTACGGTCACCTGACCAACCCTGTACATTTTGCACCAACCCTAATTTTTTTTTCCAAAAACATAACAATAAAATAATAAAGGAAGATACTTTTAGAAGCCAAGGCAAAATCGTCCAAATGAAACTCGCAGACAACAGTCAGTGATGGAGAAAGTTTTTAAGATAGGGGTATTTATACCCTCAACCAAAACATGTGGGTGTTTTCATACCCTGATTGCGAACATAAGGGGGTTTTTATACCCCCTTTCAGTTTTTAGGGGGTACACCAACATATGTAATAAACACTTTGCGTGGAAAGTCTTTTCATCAGTTTGAGTTTCTTCAGCCGGGCCCGGTTGCGGCTCACCTTTTTCTTCTCTTACCGAGCACTCAAAGCCAAAGGCTGACAAAAAGGTTTGTTTTTCTTTTCCTTCATCTTGTTTAAATTTTTTTGAGCAATAAGTTTTGTCTGCTTTATTTTCCCTTTTCTTCGGCTTCCCTTCAGATCGCTGCTTGTCGGTCATTTTAATATTGTTTGTTTGTTGAATAAATTAATGTCCCCAGACACGTGAGCATATAGGGGACGTTTTATTGTTGGGTTGTTGTCAGTCTTATATAGCCAATCAAAAGCGTCGAGAAAAAATAGTGAATATTATCGTGCATATGATTGGCTGTTTCTCGGAAGCGACATAATAAATAGGAGGGGGAGAGAGGGTGATAGGCGGTCGCGCAGGACGCACAGGCACACGATCCAAATCGAGTGAAAGCTGTACGCACGACCGAAATAGTTGTACCTGATGATACCTCCCAGCAACTTAGCTTTACGTTTTCATACCCCTTTGGCACTGACTTTGTGCGTGTTTATACCCTTTCATTACATTTTCGTTACGTGATTTCCCAGCTCAGTACGTGAAACACGTACGATTGTACGTGATCTCCATCACTGACAGTTGTCTCTCTGTCTACATTTTAAACAGCAGCCTGTGTACCCTAGCTTGCCAGGGTACAAAACGACTGGTATTATGATATTAGGTTACCCTAGCACTTGCGAAATGCTAGGTCTTGGGAGGTCTCTAACACAAGAGCACACAGCCTTAGGACGTCATTCAACACAGAGATCACACATTACTGTGGCACGCAAAAGTCCTCCTCAATTACTATAAATTTACTTTTCTATAATAATTGTCACAACTTGTTGGTCATTCTTGTCCGTATTAAGGCACTAGACTTTGGGTGGTTCCAAATACAAAACACAACCCCTAGAAACGAAGCCTACACTTATCCTAATATAGTGGTAGTCACAGTCTCTCCAACAATCGTATAACCACAAAGACTACCGCCCCAATTCTGCCACTTCTACCGCTTTTCCCAGTCCACAGTCCAAGGCACAGAGCTCCGTTCAACTTATAATAGCTATCGAGCACTTAAAACAAACTTTTTCCTGACATACACTACGCATTCCAAAACGCTGGTTCAAACTTTGCACATCGCACTCTCAGAGATATGAAACTATGTACTACAGTGAACTTCGGATATAGTAAAGTGCCCTGGGACCAAATAAATCTTTAGTATAACCGAATATTTAATATAACCGAAAATCCGTTTACAGTAAAGTTTTTAAAGTTTACTTTACTATAACCGAAACTTCGTTTATAATACAGTTTTAGAGGTTTACTTGACTATAACCGACTTCGTTTATAATAACGATTTTAGAGGGTTAATTTAGCATAACCGAAACTTTGTTTTTGTTTTAATTAAACGTTTACTAATCCGACACTCTCATTATAAAGAGACAGAAAACGCTGGTCTAAAGTGTATGTTGGTGCACAGGGCCGGATCAATCCATTTTCGAGGGAGGGGGTGGGGTGGGGTGCTAGTCTAGTTCTTTTTAAAATGTATGGTACAGAGTGGTGAAACACCACAAGTAAAACTCGTGGGGCAGTGGATAAGTCGCCGGTTTCCTATGCCGAAGGTCGCGGGTTCGATTGCCGCAAGGGGCGAACATATGTGACTTAGGTACGAGACTATTGAGGTCATCGAGGGTTTTCTCCGGGCACTCCGGTTTCCTCCCTCCCTTCAATAATGGTACAGGATGCAGTCAATATAAAAATTTCAAAAATAAACATTCGATTTTCTTCCGTCTTCTAATAGCGATCTACATGCCTGTACACCACCTGTTTGAGTGATGTATGTGTATTTGGTGTGTGTGAGGGTAAAATGAGACAGGTGAGCGTGTATGTTGGTATAGATCGCCGCGCTTTGAGCCTTGGGGAAAGGCGCGTACATAGCATAGCATCCTGTCCTGTCCTGTAACTAACTGCCTTACATAACGTATTTCCAGTTGAACAAAAACTTCCATCTTCTACTTTCTTTATTTTATTAATTTATTTATTTATTTGTTGTTGCCAAGGGGTGGGGGTGGGGGATGCTGCAGCACTCCTAGCACCCCCCCTACCCCCTGGATCCGGCCCTGGTGCAAGTAAAGAAGAAGAAAAGCAAAACAAATCAGTGAACAAAATAATGACTTCTCGAATTTCCATCTTTTACCAGGATTTCTGCAGACTGTAATCGTCTGTGTGTCTATTTGTCTGTGTGTTCACGTAACTCAACATCATTCTAAATTGAGCTGACATTTGGCGCGTTATATACATGTACATTGGAATTGGATCCCATTAATTGATTAGATTCACATAGTTGAACAGTTAAAATAAGACAGTGCAAATCGAACGAATCGCTTTCGTTATTACATATTTTAATTTAGATTAATATTTCTGTGTTGGTTTGTTGTCCCTTGCTGAATTCCACACGAAAACTATGTTTTCCCATTTTAAAAAACACCCCCACCCTCACCAGCTCCAGCCCCACACCCCCGGACAGCCGTTTATAAGTCGTCGGGGAGACGTTTGTCTTACCAGAGTTGCCAAGAACAAAATTCAAAATATTTATTTGAGTGATTGGACAAGCAAGCTCTCTCTCTCTCTCTCTCTCTCTCTCTCTCTCTCTTTGTCGAACATGGCCTTTTCAAAATTTAGATTTTCTTCTTCTTTGTGTTTCCCTTCCCCCCACCCCCCAATGGGTATTACCTATTGCTATCGTAATTACAGGTAAATAGCAATTACGTTACTTGAGTGAACATTATGAATATGCACTCATCGTCAAGATCTATTGTTTCTGGACACAGCCACATGATAACAAGTGATATTTCACGAAAGTGAAAAGGTCCTTTTAGCCTTTCGTATGAAGCCACCAGAAATCCACGGGAAATAGCTGAAAAAGATACTTTTTTTTAATGAACACTTGCAGTAGGTCCATTGTCCCATATTGGATTCCATTACGCTCACATATGTTGATTGATTATTTTTGTTTATTAACTCGGGTATTATAAACTCTTCAAGAATACCTCTCTTATAACCCAGTTTGTGTATATTGATTGAAATGTTACAGTATTATTTGTTTATGTCCGTGTGTGTAAGTTCACGTGTGTGTGAGTGTGTGTGTGTGAGAGAGATAGAGAGAGAGAGAGGGTAAGAGAAAGAGAGAGAGAGAGAGAGAGAGAGAGAGTCCATTATCGATAAGAGATAACATGTGAGCCTTCGTGTCCTAATTATTTCAAACCAACCCTTTAATCGGAAGGATAAATCATAAAAGTAGATCATGAATTGTACATGTTGTACTATCGTCATTGTGGAAAAACAAAAAGCTCACAAAATTAAAGCAAACAAAGACATGAACAAAACCTAAACAATATGGTGGATTTAAAAAAAAAATGGTTTGTCTTGCAAAGCCATGCAACAGCTTAGGAATAAATCTCTTCTTTACTTCTCATTTGAAAGTGCAGTCCAGTCAAAACGTTGGTTTCCCAGTTCTCCATTGATTCGGATTCATCTCAGTACAAAAGGTATAATTATAATGTGTTCAACTTATAACACCCTTATTTAGTCATAAACGCATTTCATCATGTATAGCGAAAGTGAATTCTAATTTGCTTTGTAAGTTTCTAAGCTAGGTACTCTTTTTCTGCCAAACAGTTAAATCTCTCCTTCAGTTTTTCACTCTCCTTCATAATCACTGTTACTGTTGATGCAGAAATTCCAAATTGATCAGCAATTCTTTTTTTTTTCATCTTTTCATCTTCAAGTGCGTGAATTAGATCTATTTTAGGCTTCAGGGTAAGCGTGACGTGACGATGTTGTGTCATTATGAACATCAATAACTCTCATGAAACTTTAATACAGTAATCTCCCTTGAAACTTTATTATAAGCGGCAGCAAAACTCGCCAGGGGCCTTAGAAAACACTTTATTATAAGCGGACTTTACTATATTTTTTTTATTACATCCGATTTTTAAAAACAGAGACAAAGAAGAGTTTTGGTCTGGACCAAGACTGGACTTTACTAAAACCGAATATTTACTTTATCCGGCCTTTATTATATCCGGAGTTCACTGTATATACAACCTGACACAGCATAAACTTAGCGTGCGTCAAAAATCGTGTCGTCATAAAAAGGAGGCACAAAATAATTGTTTTTCTTAAACACACACACGCACACACCCACTCTCTCTCTCTCTCTCTCTCTCTCTCTCTCTCTCTCTCTCTCTCTCTCTCTCTCTCTCTCTCTCTCTCTCTCACAGAGCTAAGCTAAGCCAAACTAAACCAAATAGTAATAGTAATTATAAAGCAATATCAAATAAATACTGACTAAAACAGAATAAAATACGAAGAATCCCGTAATATAACGTGATACAAAACAAAGCAAAATAAAATGAAATGTAACAAACCAAAATAAAAGAAAACAAACAAAAAAATAAATAATAAATGTAAAATAAACGGATCTTTTCAGAAAATCATCATCATCATGATCATCATCATCATCATCATCATCATCATCATCATCATCATCATCATCATCATCATCATCATCATCATCATCGTCATCATCATCATTAGCAACAACAACAACATCAACAACATGAATCCACATAACCGTGACGTGTACCTGAACTTAGGCGATTCCTTTTAATGTTACCACCTTGCTTAATTTTTAGTGAATCCTGGCACGTCCCTGTTGTTTTGTGAACTGAAACACAATCATATATTATTATTAATATTGATATTATTAATATTGATATTATTATTATTTATTATTATTATTATTATTATTATTATTATTATTATTATTATTATTATTATTATTATTATTATTATTATTATTATTATTATTATTATTATCATTATTATTATTATTATTATTTTTATTATTATCACAAGAAATAATTCTATAGAATTAACCCTAAATGCGATTACCCGGGGGAATGACCTGCATTGATCCTATAATGTTCCTGTGAAGTTTAGTTCCTGTGAAGTTATAAAAATAATATTAATAATAAGGATATTTATATAGCACTTTTTCCTGAGGAACAATATCAGTTCAAAGCGCAGTACTCACGCATTCATTCTAAAATCCGGCTTCACACAAAATAAAATCAATTTAAAAATGCACATCCTCTTTGTGCCTTCATGGTCTGTCAGATGCTCTTGCAGACCATGAAGGCACAGTCAGCATAAGGGGTAGAGCAATCTCCAATCTTCGTTTTGCAGATGACATTGATGGATTGGCTGGAGAGGAACAAGAACTTGAACAGCTGGTACAGAGGCTTGACACCACCTCCAGAGCCTATGGAATGGAAATAAGTGCAGAGAAGACCAAAATGATGACCAACAACACCAATGGCATCAACACGGACATCAAAGTCCAAGGCCAATCCCTCAACACAGTGCATAGCTTCAAATACTTAGGAGCCATTGTATCAGACAATGGGTCCCGACAGGAAGTTTTCTCCAGGATCGCACAACAACTGCTGCCCTGACAAGGTTGAAGCCCATTTGGAAAGACAGGACCATCAGTCTACATTCCAAAGTAAGACTGCTGTGCTCCCTTGTCATCTCCATCTTTCTATATGCTTGCGAAGCATGGACCCTCACAGCAGATCTCCAACGAAGAATACAAAGCATGGAGATGAGGTGCTACAGAAGACTTCTGGGCATTTCCTATACCCAACATATCACCAACGTCGAAGTCCGACAGACCATCACACAAGCCATTGGACAACACGATGACCTGCTAACAGTGGTGAAGAAACGGAAACTCCGATGGTATGGCCACGTCACCAGATCATCAGGCTTTGCAAAGACTATTATGCAAGGCACAGTGCAAGGAGGTAGAAGAAGAGGGAGACCGAAAAAGAGGTGGGAGGACAACATTCGAGAATGGACTGGTTTGACACTGAGCGAAGCCATCAGGGCTGCTGAGGACAGAGAAAGATGGAGTATGCTGGTTAAACGATCATATGTGGTGCCCCGGACGACCTTCGGGTTACGGGACAGGATAGGATAGGACATCGTCTTTTTACAACTTCGGATGAGAGTATAAACCGAGGTCTAGTCTGTGTCGCATACATTCCATTATAACGGACTTTAAAGATCCTGACGCTCATGTCCTAGACGGGTGAGTGCCGGTGACAAGAAAACACCCAGCATGCACCTAGGTCCTTCTCCCCCATCCCTGGCCGCCCAGGATTGTGCTCAGTTGTCCGGGCGTCAGACCATGCGCCCAAAGGCTGCGGGTGGGCGTCTCGGGCGGCTTGAGTTAGATCCTGTATCGGCCAGCGCCTTGAGCAGCTCTTGAGCTGGAAAAGCGCTATATAAGAACGATTAAATAAAAATAAATAAATAAATAGGGCAAAATGCATGCGTAACCGAGGCTGTCCTCGTTGACATAATGGCCGGGCGCGTTAAGGTGTTGCTCAGGCAAAAAAGCAAAGGGTTGCTAGGGAAGATTAAAAACTCATCCTTGCACAGTATGAAGGAGGTGGTTCATATCAAAGTTATTCTATCCTACCCTATCCTATCCTATTCTATCCTACTCCGTAACTCCAAAGTCACTGGGGCACTACAGATGATCGTTTAAACCAGCGTACTCCATCTTTCTATGTCCTCAGCAACCCTCATGGCTTCGCTCAGTGTCATGCCATTCCATTCTCGAATGTTGTCATCCCACCTCTTTTTCTGTCTCCTTTTTCTGCCTTCTTGCACCGTGCCTTGAAGGAGGATCTTTGCAAGGCCTGCTGATCTGCTGACGTGCATATACCATCGGAGATTCCGTTTTTTTATCACTGTGAGCAAGTCATCGTGTTGTCCAATAGCTTGTGTGATGGTCTGTCGGACTTCGTCGTTGGTGATGTGCTGTGTATAGGAAATGCCCAGAAGTTTTCTTTACCACCTCATCTCCATAATTTGTATTCTTCGTTGAAGGTCTGCTGTGAGAGTCAATGTTTCCCAAGCGTATAGAAAGATTTAGATGGCAAGCAGCGCAGCAGCCTTAGTTTGGAGTGTAGACCCATGGTCCCGTCTTTCCAAAAGGGCTTCAACCCTGTCAGGAAAGCACATGTTTGTGCAATCCTGGAGAGGACTTCCTTTCGTGACCCATTGTCTGATACAATGGCTCCTAAACATTTGAAGTTATGCACCGTGTTAAGGGATTGGATTCTGTGTTGTTGGTGTTGTTGGTCATCGTTTTGGTCTTCTCTGCACTTATCTCCATTCCATAGGCTCTGGAGGTGGTGTCACGCCTCTGTACAATCAAGTTCTTGTTCTTCTCCAGCTAATCCATCAATGTCATCCGCAAAAACGAGGTTAGAGATTGCTCCACCTCCTATGCTGACTGTGCCTTCGTGATCTGCAAGGGCATCTGACATGATGCGCTCTAGGAAGATGTTGAAGAGTGTTGGAGAAAGTATGCATCCTTGAGGCACACCGATTGTTGCTCTGAACCAGTTTCCGGTTGCACTGTTGTGGAGGACTGCACTGATAGCCTTGTCATGCAGGCATTTGATGACTTCAATAATTTTATGGCTGATATTGTACATCTCATGGTTGCCCACAGAGCTGCATGCCAGACTCGGTCAGACGCTTTCTTGAAGTCATAAAACGCATGATATAGATGTTGTTGGTGCTGTAAGTATTTCTCGCAGATTATTCTGAGGTTGAAAATATGTTTAGTGGTACTTTGCACTGCCCTGAATCCTGCCTGTTCTTCAGCTATGATTTGTTCAGCTTGGGGTTTCAACCTGTTGATTATTATTTTCAGGAGGACCTTGCTGGGGTGGCTGATAAGGCTGATTGTGCGGTAATTTTCACAATCCTGAAGGTTACAATTTTTGGAAAGAGTGATGACAGGCGACTGGGTTCATGGTGTAGTCCACTTCCCACACTGCCAGATCTTGTTACAGAGATTGGCTGGCAATGGCGTAGCTAGGGATTTGGGGGTCCGGGGCCTTGGCCTCTTCGGGGGCCCCTGCATTTTGACATTCGACCTCATGACATGAGATAATGTACTTAATAAATATACAAGTCTAAACTTATATAACAACGTGAATAGCAAGATTACATGGCAGTGGCGTAATAAGAAAATCAGCGGGAGTGGACAACATACCCGCAGAATCGCTTCAAGCAAGAGGAGAAGCGATAATTGATGCCCTCACCAATATCCAGTGGCGTAGCTAGGGGTAGAGGAGAAGGGGTCCGAATTCGAAAGTCCCCCCTGGCTTCCACTTGAGGGGGGCCCCCAAAGGAGTGTCCGACAAATTTTTTTTACAATCAATATTAAATATTACGCGTTTTTCATTAAGACTGCTACACAAGAAGAAACCCAAGCGGACTTAACCCTTTCAACACAGTTCCTTAAATGAAGGCGCTGACCGACATTTGTATATTAATAACTCAAACCGCTCAAGACGCCAACTTGATGCCATCAAGTGCACTGTCAAAGTCCCCGGATAACTGAGCGACGTCGATCGACCAATATGATTATATGCGTGGTTGAGACCCTAACCTCATTTCTTGACAGGATCGACCGGGTTTTCATAATGCGTAGCTGAGACTTGCCAAGGACTACTAGTGACAGGTAACTCGGCAAGCCACAGCTACGCTGTGTGCCGGGTTCTTTACCGCGGCTGTCAACGTTCTCGTTGAGAAGAAGGAAACTCGCTCTTTGTCCGCATGGCTAAAGGCTAGTATCCACAATTCTCCAAAACTAACTAAATAAATAAAATCCACACATATACAAAATAAAGAAAATATCAAACATCTGTTTAAATATTAGTTTTAGGAACTGCTGTCTTTGCAGTGTATCTATTTTTACTTTATTTTATGTATGCTGTTGTTGTTCTCTATTATCACTTCATTGTGAAAGGACTTCATTATAATTCTTGTAAGACTTGAATTGAAAATATAAAACTCAGAAGTTCACGGCGCTTACTTGCTGCATTATGTATATGTATCAACCAGAACCGACCCCAAAGGAGCCATCCTCTCGAGTACGGCGAGACAGAAAAACATCCCAAGCCGGAACCTGCCGCGGCATCCTGAAGCCCCGGAACCCCTTAGAGACGGCCGGACAACAGCCAAGCGTGAAGACAGAGAACGCTTGGGTTACCGTGCGGAATCCCGGATCGAGGCTGCAGAAGCGATCTCGCCCCGAGAGCGTGAGGAATACGCCGTCCTTGGGAAAGACGAAGGAGATCTGGGAACCAGGTCTGGGCTGGCCAAAAGGGAGCCACGAGAACGAGAGACGGGGACTCCTCATCGACTTTCCTGAGAACCTGTGGAAGGAGGGAGAACGGCGGGAAGGCATAAGCCTCCAACCCCTCCCAAGAAAGGGACAACGCGTCCACCGCCCAAGCAAGGCAGTCCGGGACAGGCGACACAAACAGGGGTAACCTGGAAGAGTAACGAGTGGCAAAAAGATCGATCAGAGGTTTGAACCACTCCGCCCAAACCGGTTGAAGAACCGAGTGGGACAGGGTCCATTCCGTGTTGACTACACAATGAGGGCGACTCAGATGATCGGCTAAGACATTGACAGAGCCTCTGACATGCTTAGCTACGAGTTGGTGTAGGGGAAGCAACTCTATGATTGTTTTTTTTGTTATCAGCTTCCGCTTTGAGGGGCACTCACCTAGCAACGCCAAGCATTCTTGAGTCATGGTATAGTATGTGAAATTAATTGACCTTTTGTGTGGGGTGGGTGGGAGGGAATCGGGTGTTTTGATGGGGGTGGGTGGGGGAAAGAGAGGACCGACGAGGGAAAAAATAGGGAAAAGAGAAAAAGAAGCAGACAAACATGAAAGACTAACAAGATCTTGCCTGCTGCACACTCAAATTTCATTCACTGGGTCGACGTCATGTAATCTGCACATGACCTCACTTCCTTACCTGAGTTAGGTTGACAGACGTTCGTGGCATTGCAGCATTTTTGGGCGTCGTTGCACGGCTCCCCCGTCATAGAACACTGCAAAACACACAGCAACAAAGTGTATTATAATATTGTAGCAAATATATCTGGAAGAGAAATCTGTTCAGCGCCATAACTTTGGGCAGCCTTGATGATATGGACTGCTCCTGTACTACGCTATTCCCCTCTTCACTACTGGGATTTAGGTGACCGCCTTCAGCTTCTGCACTAGATGTCCTAGCCTAGAGGAGGGATTTTCGCTTTCTAATCAGTCATTGCTCTGCATCATCCATTATATATCAGCGTGTGATGGACAGCTAAACGAGAGAAGGCCTACGCCCGCACTTCTCGGTAAACCTAGACTCTCGATTGAAAGCGTTCTGTGGATGCCGTGCTTTGATTACGACAAATTAAATGGTGAGTAATATCACAAACAATGTATACTTGTTTGAAACTCAGGTCTTTCTTGGGTCCTGCTGTATGTTAAAAATGTAAAATAATAATAGAATATACATTCTGAGGAATTGCAGTTGCTATGCACTGAACTAAAATGCACCCAGACTTTGTGTACCGTTATGCATTTAGAACATTGTCACTAGGAGTGACGTAACTACTGGAATACTTTATTTTTTGTCACAGCCAGGGGCCAATGACAGTCTGCATTAAATACTGTATTGGTAATTCTCTCATTTAATTCCTCTGGTGTGTGTGTGTGTGTGTGTGTGTGTGTGTGTGTGTGTGTGTGTGTCCTTGTTTACACAGTATTATCTGGACAAAACAGTGAACATCTACATAACTTGTATTGACACGCCTACTTGTTTTGACGTCACAACAATGATCCGTTAGGGTTAGGGCTGGGTTAGGGTTAGAGTTAGGGTTAGGGTTCGAGCACTGCAAAGTACCTAAAAATGGGGACGAAATATAACCCATTGTCACCACAACGTAGGTGGCGTTTCGGGAAAGTCATGATAATACTGTGTAACCTCGGCTGTGCGTGTGAGTGTGTGTGTGTGTGTGTGTGTGTACATGTTAACTGCCACTTCTGTCGACGAACTCAGGTAAAAGTCACACGTTCTGTCGACCGCTGATTTGTGACGACGTCGTCAGTTTTTGTGACGATGGTCGCCAGAATTTTTAAGGTCAAAATAGCGTTTTTCACCACTGTTTAGCCGACCGACGTTGAAAGCATGCAAAAAAACAGTGGTGTCGTCTAAAAGCATAATCTGCCACGTTGGATTGTGTATAACTTACACACTTTGAGCCTGGGCTTTTACACTCCTGCTTGATTCCAGTGCCCCTCTCTCTTCGTGTGTATATGTCGTGACCAATCAGATTGCATCGTGACGTGATTAGCCAACGAGACAACGAATTTTCACGAGATATGTCAGTGCGCCATTGTAAACAATTGCCAACAGTGTGGTAGGTAAAACTTCTTCTTGTTGGGACTTTGATTTCTTCATATGTTATCAGTTTTCAGCTTAGGACTTTTTAGGATTCATTAAATATTAAACTGAAAATGACTATATGTAGCACCTGACGAATCGAAGTGAAGAAGATTAATTGGTGCAGACCCGAGACCGACTTGGCAAAAGAAAACCCAAACTGTGGTGGATTAGTAGTCTTTTACCTTCACCTTTACCGTCAATTTACCGTCAATAATATGAAATTTGCAGAGCAAGTATGTACTTTTAGCTAGGAACAAGGGTGTATTAGATTCTGGCAAATGTTTTGATTGACAAAATTGCAAGTTGCAACACTTCCACGTAAATGCATAAAACGGCAAAGAATAGAGTTAGCCTACATGAGCACAATTTTTTACTGGAGTAGTGAAGATAATTTTATATAAAATTCTCCAATAATATTGACCAACAAAATTATTAACATCATACAAAGCTTCTTCTAACAACAACGCAAAATCAAATCAAAGGTAAATACACTGTTATTGCATAAAACAAAACGATCGGATCTATCGTGCGCGTCTCTGACGTAACAGAGCTGAGAGTGGGAGTGAGAAATATATGCTTGACCTAATTCCACGTAGCAATATCATTATTTATTGCAAATGCTTAATCAGACTATTACTTTGGATAAAAATATAATGACTTTTCATTGTTCAGTGGTCCATCCATGTTCACGGTCTGTGTGTGTTCTTTCTTTAAGTCCGAGGATACATTACAACAAAAGGATATAAGAATGTTGCCTTTGTTTATTTTGGCATCATTCTGCACCTTTTTTTAAAATTATATAAGCCAAGCCGTCTTTATAATTTTTATGTCACATTTATGTCATAAGAAAACAGGGAAAAATGTATCTATATCTCTCTCTTTCTCCCCCCCTCTCTCTCTCTCTCTCTCTCTCTCTCTCTCTCTCTCTCTCTCTCTCTCTCTCTCTATATATATATATATGTATGTATTCCTAAATAGGTAGTTTGGTCTTAAAAAGGATCATGTTTCAGACTCTGCACCATCGAAGGCAGCAACAGCAGAGGTACTAGGGTCAGCAGCACCTGCCCCAGCCTCCGCCTCAGCCCTCTCCTAACCCATTTCAGCAGCAACAGCAACTACATCCACCTCCACAGCTGTCCTCATCGTCGTTGTCTAACCCCCAGAGACCTCCACTGTCTTCTTTTCAGGGAGCTTCACCGAGGCATCTGTCGCTCGGATCGTCTGCCATGCCTGATAAGGGCTCAGATCATGTGAGTAATGTACTTGTTAGAGTGTAGCGCTACAAGGCAAATGAACTTTGACATGGATCGATTTAGCTCAAGATGGAAAACAGTGCCAAGCTATGAAGTTTCAGGTTAGCCCCAAGTAGTTTAAGATAATGGCACACCAGTCCTACGAAAGTGCACTCCGAAAGCAAAATGTGAAGTATAAGCTGTGTACATCAATTTTGTTAGGCTTTTATTGATTAGGATTACTTTTTATAGTGTTTACATATACCACCAACCCAAGCTCCATTACCCACACCTGACCCCCACAGATAGCAAAGTTAACAAGGACGTCGTCACGGGTAGAAAGACATAATATGCATGCGTTCAGTATAAGTGGATGTTTCAGGCATATGTCGAACATCTGTAGGCCTAGTGCTTGTCGCAGTAGGAGTTGTCGATATTGGATCTCGAGACATGTCGTCTGCTTCCAGCACAAATGTGCGTCAAGAATGACTCCCCACTTTGCGTCATTTCTTTATTTTGGGGTCAAATACGCACTGCAGTGCGCAATCGGGAACACGGAATGGGTATACTACATTTAGCAGACATAGGCGCGTTTGCAACAAAAATAAAAGACAACCCTTATTGGATTTCCTTGTCTGCTACTCGAACCAAGCGAGCAATGAAATGGTGGATCGTAATCTTCCATCATATTGGTATTTTTCTAAAGGGATAACAAACATACTGGCCGCAAAAACCAAACAACTAAATCTATACGTCCCTTGGATTCAGGGTTGGATTTTTATTCGCCATTTCGGGCATTGTGCATGTATTTTGCGTGCTACAATGGGATACATTGCATTTATTGTCATTGTAATAAATTGATAAATATTCACATAGTTATATTTTGATTTAAAAGCATAATTGTATTTGTTCTGTTGGTTTGTTGTTGATTTAGATAAATGTATTTAAATGAAAGTAGCCTTTTGATTTAGATATGCATTTTAATGAAAATAGCCGTTAATTGTAGTTGTTAGATCTGTCAATCGGACGGGTGAAATTATTGATTTAATTAACCTGCTATAATTTCTCATCGCTAATAGTCATGTTTCAAAATAATAATGTACAGTAACACAGTATTATAATCTGTTGACAGGAATCTGACAACCTAGTGGACCTGCCAAATACTCCCAACACTGAGCACTGCCGCAGCGGATATAACAGTGATCATGATGATTTGTTTGATGACGTCTGTGACAGCACAATCACTCTAAATCGCATTGTGACTTTATTCCATCCAATGATTCAAGTGGCACTGAATCAAATGACAGCTTAGCCATGGTTTACGAAAATGAACCTGATTCCAGCTACAGTCAAGCCAGGCTTTACAGAATGGGAGCCACCGTGTTCACTGAAACTAGTGATGAGTCCCTGTGCATAGACTTTACTGACACTGCAAAAAAGACTGGCAACAAGCAAATTGGGGCAGGCACTCTGTTGCCTCAAACTTCCTTTCTGCTTCTCTGTCCATACATTCAATGGCCTGCGCTATCAGCTGTCCTTTTTGTTTTTTCAAAACATCAAGATTGTATAGATAATTGCCCATGTTCCACATTCTCAGGAGGAGCAACTCTCTTTTTACCATCCATACAAGAAACCCCCTCCTGGACATTTTCATTCCCATGTACTTCGCAAATGTCTAGGAAAGACAGTTTGTCCTATTTGATAATGTAAGCAGTACCCCTTCTTACACAGGCAATGAAACATTCATGATTTGGTGAGAAATAGACCAGTGTTTAGACTCGTTTTGTGTGAATATTCTGATTTGGCTCTGTGTAGTTCGCTGGACCCTGTAAGGAATGAATAGCTAACTTACTAATTGTTATGCAGAGAAGTTTAAAGTCTAACAGGACACTACAGTCAATGATTGTAGGTACCCAAATCTTTTGTGGCATGCGACTGACCTCATATTTTTGTGCTCCACATTTCTTTATTTTAGGTTGAAGTTAATACTGTCTAACATCAACAAATTCTGTGTTTCTTGCTGTCTCATTTCATTTGCATTTTTTTTAATTTAGCAAGAATGGTTATTTTTTAATATTTTGTTTGTTAAAGTGAACGATAATTAATGACGCACTACGCAAGATTTGTGAAGCATAGTGCTCTATTCATTTTAGCGGAGTGATCGCGGCAATTCCCAAAAGCTCTAAAAATAGTATGCAGATGAAAAGCAGAGTGCATTCTGTTACATGAACAAATTCTGTGTTTCTTGCTGTTTCATTTTATGTTCATTGTATTTTCTTAGCAAGAATGCTTTTTTTTTCATTATTATTTTTTTTTATCCCCCGTGGGGATAGCAATGAATAAATATTTTGTTTTTGTAAACGGGGGTTTGATACTGGCAAACACGCGTGGTCTCCACAAAAACTCCAGACGATGGAGATGGCACATTCCTGGCGGGGAGCATCACAACCAAATAGACTACATCATGGTCAAGAAACGCTTCAGATCAAGCATCAACATTGGCAGGACACGCACTTTTCCAGGAGCAGACATCGGAAGTGACCACGATCTCGTGATGATGTCTTTCCGGCTCCACTTGAAGATAGTAAATACAGCAAAGTGCACTAGACTGAAGTTCAACCTGGACAAACTGCAAGACCCGGAGGTGGCAGAACTATTTCAGGCCACAATTGGAGGGAAATTTGCACCACTGCTCATTTTGGGGGCTGGTGAAGTAGATGTCAACACCATGACCACCACCTTCAACTCAGCTGTGACAGATGCCGCCACTGAGATCCTTGGCAAGCACCGACCAAAGAAGAAGCCGTGGATCACACCTGAACTTTTGGATCTGTGTGATAAACGAAGAGAGATGAAAAAGAAAAAGAACACCTCACAGGAAGCTGATGTCTACCGAAAAATCAACAATGACATCCGAAAAGGCATGCGCACAGCAAAGGAGAACTGGATAGAAGATCAATGCCAGTAAATAGAGAACAGTCTGAACAAGAACAACAGCAAGAAGGCCTACCAGACAGTGAAGCGGGCTGACAAGTGTCAAACAGCCCAAAGTCTCCACGATCCAAAGCAAGTCTGGCATACGCCTTACAGAAGAACAAGAAGTCTTGGACAGATGGACAGAGTACTGCTCTGACCTTTACAACCATACACCAAATGGAGACCCATCAGTTCTAGCATGTCCCGAGAACAGAGAAGAAGAAGAAATCCTCCCAATTCTCCGGGAAGAAGTTGAGGCAGCAGTGCAAGCGCTAAAGAAAGGGAAGTCAGCGGGAGTGGACAACATACCCGCGGAACTGCTACAAGCAGGAGGAGAAGCGATGATTGATGCCCTCACCATTATCTGTAACAAGATCTGGCAGAGTGGGGAGTGGCCTATACCATGGACCCAGTCGCTTGTCATCGCTCTTCCCAAAAAAGGTAACCTTCAGGAGTGTGAAAATTACCGGACCATCAGCCATCCCAGCAAGGTCCTCCTGAAAATAATACTCAACAGGTTGAAACCTCAAGCTGAGCAGATCATAGCTGAAGAACAAGCAGGATTCAGGGCAGGGCGAAGTACCACTGAGCAGATTTTCAACCTCAGAATAATCTGTGAGAAATACCTACAGCACCAACAACATCTATATCATGTGTTCATAGACTTCAAGAAGGCGTTTGACCGAGTCTGGCATGCAGCTCTATGGGCAACAATGAAAGTGTACAACATCAGCCCTAAAATTATTGAAGTCATCAAAAGCCTGTATGACAAGGCTACCAGTGCAGTCCTCCACAACAGCGCCATCGGGAACTGGTTCAGAACAACAATCGGTGTGCGTCAAGGATGCCTACTCTATCCAACACTCTTCAACATCTTCCTAGAGCGCATCATGTCAGATGCTCTTGCAGACCATGAAGGCACAGTCAGCATAGGGGGTAGAGCAATCTCCAATCTTCGTTTTGCAGATGACATTGATGGATTGGCTGGAGAGGAACAAGAACTTGAACAGCTGGTACGGAGGCTTGACACCACCTCCAGAGCCTATGGAATGGAAATAAGTGCAGAGAAGACCAAAATGATGACCAACAACACCAATGGCATCAATACGGACATCAAAGTCCAAGGCCAATCCCTCAACACAGTGCATAGCTTCAAATATTTAGGAGCCATTGTATCAGACAATGGGTCCCGACAGGAAGTCCTCTCCAGGATCGCACAAACAACTGCTGCCCTGACAAGGTTGAAGCCCATTTGGAAAGACAGGATCATCAGTCTACATTCCAAAGTAAGACTGCTGCGCTCCCTTGTCATCTCCATCTTCCTATATGCTTGCGAAGCATGGACCCTCACAGCAGATCTCCAACGAAGAATACAAAGCATGGAGATGAGGTGCTACAGAAGACTTCTGGGCATTTCCTATACCCAACACATCACCAACGACGAAGTCCGACAGACCATCACACAAGCCATTGGACAACACGATGACCTGCTAACAGTGGTGAAGAAACGGAAACTCCGATGGTATGGCCACGTCACCAGATCATCAGGCCTTGCAAAGACTATTCTGCAAGGCACAGTGCAAGGAGGTAGAAGAAGAGGGAGACCGAAAAAGAGGTGGGAGGACAACATTCGAGAATGGACTGGTTTGACACTGAGCGAAGCCATCAGGGCTGCTGAGGACAGAGAAAGATGGAGTATGCTGGTTAAACGATCATCTGTGGTGCTCCTACGACCTTCGGGTTACGGGACAGGATAGGATAGGTGGGGTTGCCGAGGTATTCTGTATAAATAGTATCTCCACTTTCTGGAAATCTAGTGTTTTAAATTCCCACTTCCGCTGTCCTTCTCCTTTGTTTTTTTTCATTCCTACTCTGTTCTATCTACTATCTTATTTGCTAGAACAGTAACCTACCTTCCCCCCGTTGGGATGCCAGGAGTTTCTGTATATATATATTATCCCCACTTTCTGGAAATTTAGTGCTTTACATTCCCACTGTCGCAGTCTTTCTCCTTTGTTTTTTTCATTCCTGCTCTGTGTTCTCTAAATCTACTATCTTCCTTCTTCGCTAGACTAGTCACCTACCTTTTTTCTTGAAAACACTTCCGGGACAAAACTCCTCATTTGTGTGTGAGCTTGGGAATATTGGACGCTTTCTGCCAGGTGGTCACTGGGGCTTTTATGATATTATTATTTGGCAGTGCAGGCATTTTATATGTATTTGTTTTGTTGATATTTTATAATGATGTTTGTATTCTATTTTAGTTTTGTAAATTAGAGTATAGACTCAACGTCCCCTGCGTGGGATGTCTTTATTGTAAAGTGACTGGCTGGTGGATTGCCTTCAGTGTTACCACTAGGGTTATTTCGGCAGATCTTTTATGCTGATTAGGGGCGAGTCCTCTTTCAGCCAAGTTGTGGTCTTGATTTTGTGGTCCTGATTCGGCTCTTTGCAGTCCCCTGGACCCTTTAAGCAATGAATAACTATTTTGTTTTTGTAAACGGGGGTTTGATAAATAGTCTCAGGGTCCCCTGCGTGGGTTGGCTTTATTGTACAGTGACCCGCCCGGTGGAGTGCCTGAAATGTTACCATTACGTTGAGTAGATTACCGTCCCCGGACACGGAAGCGTATAGGGGAGGCCTGTTACCATTAGGGTTGTTTCAGATCTTTTATACGCATCAGGGGTGAGCCCTCTGTCAACCAAGTTGTGGTCCTGATTCAGTTCTTTTCAGTCCTCTGGACCCTTTAAACAATGACTAACTCACTCATTCATTGGGGTTAGGGTGGTCATATAATTGTGAATTTGTACTTGTATATGTGTTTTATATGCATATTTATGATTTTGTGAGCGATAGACCAATGTTTAGACCTGCTTTGTGTGTCTTGCTTGGCTTTATGTAGCCCGCTAGACCCTGTAATAAGGAATAAGTAGCTAACTAACAAACTTACTGTTACGCAGAGAAGTATGAGGAATGATTAAAGTCTAACAGGGGACTACAATCAAT
Organism: Oncomelania hupensis; assembly: GCA_036898135.1. Classification (NCBI taxonomy): domain Eukaryota; kingdom Metazoa; phylum Mollusca; class Gastropoda; order Littorinimorpha; family Pomatiopsidae; genus Oncomelania; species Oncomelania hupensis. The sequence continues at coordinate 42,330,570 of CM072524.1, forward strand.
GATTGTAGGTACCCAAAACCTTTGTGGCATGCGACTGACCTCATGTTTTGTCTATTTATAGCAGCTCCAGATTTCTTTATGTTAGGTTGAAAATAATAATAATCAACAAAGTCTGGAATGAATAAGTAACTAACATATCTCTTTTTCATGTAGAATGTTGTCAATTGGTTTCTCAAGGGCCATGCGAGTCATATGGGCTTTGCCTTCAAGTTTGTTATTGCTTTATTTCACAATTTGAGGAAATAAATGGATCCATGATCAAGAATATTTTACTTCAGTATTATATGTGAAAATCGTGTATGTGTGTGTGCGCATATAAATGAATCCCATGATCAAGAATATTTTATTTCAGTATTATATGTAAAAATCGTGTATGTGTGTGTGCGCATCTCTCTCTCTCTCTCTCTCTCTCTCTCTCTCTCTCTCTCTCTCTCTTTCTTTCTCTCTCTCTCTCTCTCAAGAGGGATATAAAACCAGAGGAAAGGATGAATTCGTGCGTCATGCACACAGTTCCTCACCCCGCACCACCCGCTTCCACAAACAAAATTTCCCGCGAACAAACGTAAGTTCCTAAAATCAATATATTTATTCATTATACCTCCAATCAGTCAAAACACAACAGCAAGGTGTCCAGTATTTCTCAGTTCAAATCTTCAATAAGGTTTAAATAAAAATCCACCCCGCCCTGTAACAGTCACATTCCTTTTATGTTTTTCAAAGCTCAGTACAGCTCAAGATATTTCTGTATCTTTACTTAGAAAATAAATAGATAAAACAAATTATATAATTATGAATCAATTGAAACCGATTAATATTAACATTATTTTGGAAATAAATAGTTGTAGCTTTACATAAAGCACAAGATACTAAAAATGACTACATCAACAAACAAAACGCCCCCACAAAAAGAATGAACTGGGTTGTTTCCTATTGGAAAGACGGGGTTACATTACCAACCAAGACAAACCCCTAAATATTCAAACACATTCACGTACAAAAGCACAAGAGGAAGTATACATGTGTTGCCTGTGCCAACCACCTCATTGAGTAACCTTAGCTTTAAAAGTAAGGTATATGAGAAACTAATAACAATAATAATTAATGTTTATTGTCTTTTTTACGTTTTGAAGACATCAAAACTTAGTTTCATAATGTGCCCATGTGTCTCCAGATTGACAGTCAATTTCTGATATTTGACACAAAAAGGAGTTAAAACCGGATCTAATTTGGTTTATATTATTTCTCAGTCTGTTTATTTTTTGAGTCTTCAAATGTACAGCAATAAAAAAGCTGTCTTCAGATGTACTACAAACATTTATGTTTTAAATCTTCAGAAGTCGGGCGCCAGTTTTCAGTTGTTTTTTTAGCACATATGATGACCACACCATGACTTATTCTCATCTTCTTTGTTGAAACTGGCGCCAAAAAGTTTCAGACGAAGTTACCGTATTTCTAACGTTTTGCCGACTGTCTCCAAAATAGCTAAAATACAGGGAGTCAGTTGTCAGAAGTGCTAAAATTCCCGTTTTTAACTTTTTTCTGTAATATTACAAAATGTTAACTTTTTGTGTAAAAACGTTTTAATGAGTGCATTTGTAAGCTACATGTGCAATTTGGTTTATATATCTCTTCATTTGAAAGAGTCGCCAAAAGTGGGGTGTAAAGTACCAGTCGCCAAAACTACCAGAAGACATGAATGTGTGTGTGTGTGTGTGTATTGGATTACAATGTTGGATGCGTGACATTATTTTTTAAATCTTGTTATGTCATAATGTTACCCCTTGGGGTCATGAGCAATCTTGCCACTGTAGATTGTTCAAACCTATAAAGGGAAAAGTGAAAGCCACAGTTGAAAACCTGTCTTTCCTTTATAGGCAAGACAGATTCACTGCGGCAACAGTACCCCCGTTAGAGTGCCGGGGGTTTTCAGTATAAATAGTATCCCCACTTTATGGAAATTTAGTGCTTTAAATTCCCACTGTCGCTGTCTTCCTCATTTACTCTTTCCTATTCCTGCTCTGTCCTTCACTCTGCTATACTATCTTCTTCTTCGCTAGATCAATGACCTACCTTTTTTCTTGAAAACTCTTCCTGGACAAGACTCCTTGTTTGTGTATGAGGTCTGTTGGATCAGCTTGGGAGTGTTGGACGCTTTCTGCCGGGTGGTCACTAGGGCTTCCTATGATTGTACTATTTAGCACTATAGGCATTTTATATGTATGTGTTTTGTTGATGATTTATAATGATGTTTGTATTCTATTTTGTTTTTGTAACCGGGGGTTCGCGTAGTTGAGGTCAACCCTCAGCCGTCCCCCGCGTGGGATGTCTTTATTGTAAAGTGACTGGCCGGTGGAGGGCATTCAATTTTCCCACTGGGGTTGTTTCAGCAGATCTTTTATGCGGATCAGGGGTTGTCCGGTCCTGATTTGGCTCGGAAGAGTCCGCTGGACCTAAAGCAACAATAAATAAATCAATCAATCAATCAATGTCATAATGTGATATTCTGCATTCATGTTGTGTATAAGCATTAAGTGTTTATCTGTTACTTATAATATGTTTATTATTTTTATTTCCTGAAGTGTCATTTATGTCGTTTATTGTTTTGATGCCGTTGTGTTGATGATACTAGGCCACACTTCGTACCCATCATAAACATTTAAAAGTGATCGCTTCGGCCCTGCAAAAAATAAAAATAAAAACACCAGGAATGGTGAAAATACAGGCAACATTGGTAAATGTTACTGTTACACTCAGTTCGATGTTGGTGTTTTCTATCAGTATCTGATTCAGCCCCGATGCTTGAATTCCTGATAGGGTGTAACTCAGATTCGTTTATTCACACAGCCCGTCCAAACAGCATACAATTCACAAAGTCGACGTATGAAGTTTTCCACTTTTATTCAGCACACATCAACAACTGCATACAATTCTCAACTCAACTCAACAACTTTCACAGCAACTCTTCAAATCACTATCAACAACTTTACTATCTCTTCACAGCGACTCGGCACACGATTAAATAACCTCTCTCTTTTCTGGAACAATATGGTACATGGTAGAAATGACGTACTGCCACCAATCGAACTAAAGATCGTCATCACTGGCTTACGTCATTACACATTTTCTCTACTTCCGGGAACATTCACGACCTTCGATATCCATCCGGAAATTTCTATCAAGAGTAAACACGCAGATCCAGAAACTTCGCAAATTATCAACGTTATACAAAGCCTCTCCTAACAACAATGCAAACTCAAATCAAAGGTAAATAAACTCCATTATTGAATACTTTGCAAATCGAAACGATTAGATCTATCGTGCGCGCTTTAGACACACTTTCGTTCGTTTCAACGTAACATAACCCCCCACTCAAGAAGAAATTTACTTAATTTCTTTCAACAACGTTGAAACGTAATGCACAAACAAAGTACAGAATTAAGACTTATTTCAGTCTGCCTGAGTACTGTCAGTGTTCACAGTTCATTCACACAGAGTCAAAGTTTCTCATCTGCAAGTCTTTCTGGATTCTGTCAATGTTCACAATTCATTCACACAGAGTCAATGTTTCTCATCTGCAAATCTTTCTGGATACTGTCAATGTTCACATATCATTTACCCAGTCAACGTTTTTCATTTTCAAGTCTGTCATTACCAATATTTTTAGTTCATCCACACAGTCAATGTTCTTTCATTCGCAAGGAAACGACGCCCTCGTCAGTTGCAGTCGTCATCGGCCCAGGGTCAAAGACGATGATCACGTGGGCTTCCCTGGAATCAGTGCGTCCTCTGTTGTGTCCTTCTTCCATCGGATGTCCGACGCAGTCGACGTTGTCAGCTCCCAGGATGCATTCGCTGGGTCTTACGGTCAGGTTGGCTTCTGCGGGACGGTGGAACAGCTCCCTCAAGGTCTGCAGATGCTCCTTCCAGGTCTGGGTGTGGACTTCATGTTCGACCAAAGTCGTAGAGCCTGGGACATCATTGAAGTTATGGGGAAACTCGCCCATAAGGTCCTTGAGCTCCATCTTTTGACCTTCCGTCAAGCTTGGTCCTAGCTTAATATCATCAATGCCTTCTTTGCTGTGGAAGTCTCCCAGTTCCAACAGTTCTTCGCTGTCAAAGCTGTCGTCGGTCACAGCTGCTGTGGCTGCGTGCACAGTCTCTGATGGCCTTTCTACGTACAGCTTAAGGAGGTTGGCGTGGTATATCTTGGAATGCTGGCCGACCTTCACCTTGTAGTCGTTGATTCCCACCACGGTCTCCACTTCGTACGGGCCTTTCCACTGCATCAGCAACTTATTGTGATCGGTGGGTAGCAGCACCAGCACTTTGTTGCCAGGTTTGAACTTCCTGTTCACAGCCCTGCGGTCATAGTAGTGCTTTCCACAGTCTTGGGACTTCTTCAGGTTTTCTCTGGCTATCTCGAGAGTCTGCTCCAGCTTCTCCCGTAGCTCAAACACGTACTGGTAGCTGTTCTTCACCTCTGGGGTATCTACTTCTTTCGTCCACAGTTCTTTTAGGATGTGCATCGGCCCTCGGATGGTTCTTCCGTACAGCAGCTCGAACGGAGAAAAGCCGGTGGACTCCTGCGGTACTTCTCTGTAGGCGAAAAGTAGGGCGTTGATGTAGCGATGCCATTGTCTGGGCTGCTCGCTGTACAGTTTCTTCAGGGTGGACTTCAGCGTAGCATTGAACTTTTCGACGAGCCCGTTGCACATTGGATGGTAGGGTGTCGTAGTCAAATGCCGGATGCTCAGCAGTCTGTTGACCTCCTTCATGCAGTCAGAGACGAACTGCGTCCCGAGGTCTGTCAGAATTTCTTCAGGCACTCCAAGCCTACTGAACATGTCCACCAGTGCCTCTGCTACAGTTTCAGTGTCAATCTTCTTCAGTGGCACTGCTTCTGGGTACCGAGTCGCATAGTCCACTAAAGTCAGTACCCACCGATGACCTTCTTCACTCGGAGGCCTTATTTCGCCGATTAAGTCTAAGGCCACCCTCTTGAAAGGTCGGTCGATCAGAGGCATCCTCTGCATAGGCACTTTCGGGACCCTTCCTCGAGGTATGGTCTTCTGGCAAATGTCACATGATCGGCAGAAACGGCTGACGTCCGCATGAAGTCCTGGCCAGTAGAACACCGCCTGGATTCTATCCGACGTCTTCTTGATACCCAGGTGACCTCCCATGATTGAGTCATGCGCTACTTCCATCACCTGGCGCCTTATGGGTAATGGTACCAATACTTGACGTAGTGGTTTCCCTCCGTTGACCCTCGGGTGCTGGAAGATTCGATACAGGATCTTGGCCTTCACCTCAAAATAGACCGTGCCACTGCCCTTTGTCACGTGGTCTTGGCGGTTCCTGTACTTGTTTAAAGTACTGTCAGCTTCCTGGAGCTGAATCAGCTTATCTCTGTCCACGATGGCAGCTTTAGAGTTGTCGGCGACCTTCAGTGGCGTAGACGTCTTGTCTCTCTTGGCCTGGGCCCTGGTAGTAACGGCACCGACGATCTCTGGTCGGCAGGGCTGAGCCGGAGTAACCACATTGTCCCGTAGCAGCTCTGTAAGGTCTCCATCGGGAAACGGCAATGGATCCTCCTCCACAACTTCGACGCGTTGGATTGAGGCAGGACTCCACTCTGGATCGGGGTCGTCGGGTCGTCTCGCGCCGTCGATATTCCCGATCATCAAATCATACAGCGGCTTCTTCAGGCAAACCGCTTCGACTTCGCCTATGTAGAAAGGGGTGTTGACATGAATCTTCGCAACTGGCGCTCTCACACATTTGCTGTCGGCCATAAGTGTCCATTTTGAATCGCCAGTGAACTGTTCTTTAGCGATTAGGTCTTCTCTGACGATGACCCCACTGCAGCCAGAGTCTCTTAAAACAGTCACTTCATGATTTCCGACGCGTCCCTTAGAAACAGGCATGTTCTGGACGGTCACAGCTGCGCTGGCGACGACGGGGATGGATTTTCCGTTGGCAAGGAGAAGTTGGCCATCGGTCATGCACTCTTGCACGTCGGCAGGAGTAGCTGTGCGCTTGGTCTCACTCGGAAGAATGACGCTCCCGCCGCACACTTGATGGTCAGATCTACTGGTTTGCCGTTGATTGGAGAACCGCCTCTGCCGGTTGCCCGCCGCTGAATTGTCCGTACTGCTCCGCTGTCCGCTACTTTTGTTTTGAGGACAGTTAGCCGCTCTGTGGTCTGTAGCGTTGCAGGTGAAACAGCCTCTTGAATGCCCTTCTCTGGGAGGAGGCGTGGAGTCTGTCTGTCTCTGGCTCGTCTGGCTTCCCTGGATCTGGTTCACATGGTTTCCAGTCTTCTGAAAATGTTTCGTCGCGCTGGGTGGCCCCAGGGTTTTCCCATGAGCGATGAGATATCTTTCAGCAGCCTCAGTCACATCTTTAAGCGTCTGCAGCTTTTGTTCTTCTAAGTGGGTCGCTAGGTCCTTGTGACAGGCATTGAGAAATTGTTCCTTCACGATCAGGTCATGGAGACTGTCGTAAGACTTCGTTTCGCCTGATAACTCCACCCACTTGTGTAGATATGACGACAGGCGCTCCACAAACTGCTTTGGCGTCTCGTCTGACTTAGGCCGGCATTCACGGAAGCGTTTACGGTAGCCCTTCTCTGTAAAGTTGTAGCACTGCAATAGGGCCTCTTTCAAGACGTCGTAGTCTTTAGCGTCATCGTCCGACAATCTGGTGTAGACGTCGAGTGCTTCTCCCGTCAGAAGTGCACTTAGTCGAATCGCCCAGTCTTGAGGTTGCCAGTTAGAGCTTTTGGCAAACCTTTCAAATCTCGCCAAATAACTGTCGATCTGGTCCTTCCCGTCGACGAAAGCTGGCAATTTTGGAGCCATGTGGTCGTTGGTGACTTGTGGCGCATGCTGATTGTTCTGGATACGCGCCAACTCTAGCTGGTACTGACGATCAGCTTCTCTTTCCTCACGCCTGCGCTCATCTTCTCTTTCTTGCCGCTGCTGTTCAATTTCCAGACGCTTCAGTTCAAATTCTCTTTCTTCACGCCGTCGCTCATCTTCTCTTTCTTCACGCTGACGTTGTTCTTCTCTTTCTTGTATTCTCTCCTGAGACTTGACGTACTCCGTCAGCTGTTTGCCTTTCAGATTCAGTGCAATCCCTTTCTGCCAGAAGTCAGCCATCTTGATGCTTCTGGAAAGTTCTTTCTCTGGAAAGTTCTTGACTGGAGAGTTCTTTTTTTCTGGAAAGTTCTTGACTGTGCTGTACCTTTCTAGACTGTTCTAGAACAGCACGCTTTCTGCAGTAGCGCTGATGCTTGCCACTAGTCGCCTTCGTTGACGCAGGCCCCGCTGTCCTCGTCGTATGCGACGCTGCACCACGCTGGTGTTGATGTACACGCTCCTGTGCTGAAGTAGACGCGACGTCCGCTCGCCGCTCTCTGTAACACTGGCGATGTAGCTCCGAGACTGTCCCTCGACGTAGTCTTACGGCAGCCACGTAGTCCCGATCTGTTGTTCGCTCACGAAGCAACTCTTCAGCGACTACACGCCCTTGCAGTCAACCCGAACCTATCGGTGATGTAGTCCCAGTATGTTGGCCCCTCTCGACGCAACTCGTTGGCGGCTACCCTCGATGACTGCCTCTCGTAACGTTGACTCGCTTGTTGTAGCAGTTGAACCCTTGGCTATGGCGTGAATCCCGGCTTGGCCCCCAAAATGTTACACTCAGTTCGATGTTGGTGTTTTCTATCAGTATCTGATTCAGCCCCGATGCTTGAATTCCTGATAGGGTGTAACTCAGATTCGTTTATTCACACAGCCCGTCCAAACAGCATACAATTCACAAAGTCGACGTATGAAGTTTTCCACTTTTATTCAGCACACATCAACAACTGCATACAATTCTCAACTCAACTCAACAACTTTCACAGCAACTCTTCAAATCACTATCAACAACTTTACTATCTCTTCACAGCGACTCGGCACACGATTAAATAACCTCTCTCTTTTCTGGAACAATATGGTACATGGTAGAAATGACGTACTGCCACCAATCGAACTAAAGATCGTCATCACTGGCTTACGTCATTACACATTTTCTCTACTTCCGGGAACATTCACGACCTTCGATATCCATCCGGAAATTTCTATCAAGAGTAAACACGCAGATCCAGAAACTTCGCAAATTATCAACGTTATACAAAGCCTCTCCTAACAACAATGCAAACTCAAATCAAAGGTAAATAAACTCCATTATTGAATACTTTGCAAATCGAAACGATTAGATCTATCGTGCGCGCTTTAGACACACTTTCGTTCGTTTCAACGTAACAGTTACTATAATTGTATAGCCCAGGGTTGCCTCTATAAGCTACAATGCTTATTTACCATCGAGCTGCCTCTAAGAAAGACTTACTCTGCTGTTTCTTTTGTCGCTCCTTTTCCCGAGAAGACCTGACAAGTTTGAGTATTTACTAAGATATTTACTGCTTACCTGCCTAAAGAGTTGCACTTCTTGTTCTTTTGTATCACGAAAACGATTTTGTGAACGCAGTGCAGGTAGCTTATAAAAAGCCCCAAAGACACTTAGTAGAAGGCAGGCTGTTTCTAACTGGGTAGGAAGTCAAAATGGTTAGTTTGGATCTCAAATATTATTTTATACAAAATAAGTACTGATAACAAAATTGTTCACTAAATGTGATTGAAGCAGTTTGTAGCATGTGTGCTGCAGGTGTCTTTGATTTAAGGTTAACAATCTCTAGCAGTAAAAACTTGGGCTGACCAGATATCCCACCGAAATTTTAACAATTAGTGTTTTTCCATATTAATTTGCAATTTGAGTCTGTGTAATCACCTAATTTTTTTAAAAATTAGATTTTTGCAAATCTGCGAAAGATAAGTCCAAAATAGTCCAAATATCATATCCATAAAAATTCCGTCAGTCCATCTTGTCTGTCTGTCTGTCCGTCCGTCCGTGCACAAACTTTTAATGTGTCTAAGTTCTTGGAACCTATTTTATCTATCACAGCCAAACCTGGTAAGATTATATATTTCCACGAGACCTTGAAAAAAAAACATTGTATGTTTGGCTTTGCTTCAAGATCAAGGTCACAGGGTCAACAAATGTTTGTTACCAGATAGACACCAATGAGACAGGCATACTGTATAAAATTTGGTCAACCTCACTCCAAGGTTAATTGAGGTCACTGGGGCTGTCTGAAGTTGATTCGTATGGGTATTTTGAAGTGACCTTACCCCTAAACTATGAGAGTTAAAAAGTCCAAACTTGGGGTGTCGGATAGCGCAGTGGTTGGAGCACTCGCTACTGTGTCGCAAGTTAAGCACCTTCTAGTGCGGTTAGCACTTGGATAGTGTCACAGGGCAGCCTGTGATGAAACCGGGTAGTAAGTGTGGGTGGAGAGTTAATGAGTTGGGGTAGTAACTGCGCGATGTTGTATGTATGGTTATGCGTGGAAAGCGTGATTTTAGAACAGCCTAGTTCGGCCAGCCAGTTTTGGGAATGTGCTCACTGTTAGTCAGAACACGTTTTGCAGAGTGATAGAGAAGACGTACGGTCTTAGTTCTCTGGGTATTTTGTTCTGGAAGTAAGGTTGGAACAGTTATTAACGTAAATAATAATTGGTTCTAGGGAAAGCCTAGTTGGAAATGTTACTGTGGTAGTAGCAAGCTCGAGGAAAAGTGTGAGCAAATAACTAAGTTTGTGAGTTTGTGGTAGGTTAGTGTCGAGGTTATTGTCCACTAACGGAAACTACTACGCACTGGATACCTTACTTGGAGTACTTTGTAGGCAAGCAGTCGGAAGTTCGCTAGCTACAGGTACTTTACAATCGAGCCGTTGGGTAAGTGAGATGGTGATCTTCCTTTACTGTGCTAATGACCGATGGCCGGCTGTTTGGGGTGTTGAACGAAAGCTGTGCGTGAGGCTGGGGGAAGGATGGTTGCACTGAGGAGAGGAAGGGTGCGACTGAAGGAGGGAGAATGAGGGAGGAGAATGGGGGTGAAGTGTGATGAAGGTAGGATGGAAGTGGTTGCTGTTGTTGAGGTTGCGGTTGCTCAAGATGGATAATGTGTTGATGATTTCATGTATTCATTTGCAGCATTGTTCATTTCATGCATTCATAATGTCATTTAGGTTTTGAATTATGTGGTTGTTTACAAGAGACAGTAATAGTAGTCAAGGGAAGTGAAATGGAAAGCAGTGGCGCTTCCTCAAGGTACCGGAATTAGTTAGTGTAGTAAGGGGGGGAGAGTGTGAGGAGGGAGGGCGACAGAATCGGGTGGACTTGACATTAACAATACGGCAAGCATGTTGCAGGTTCGAAAGTCTTTGTTCGTCGCTCGAAAGTTCGTCGAATTCTTCAGCGCGACGACGACGACGACATCTGGTCGTTGGACCCACATCATCATCACCACCCATTCGTCCACGTCCACGTTTGTGACATCCTCATTGTTCCACAACCCCATCTTTCCCGCGTGATCGTGACGTCTGTTGCGGGACCTAGCCTCGACGTTACAAGGTAGCCGACAGGAGGAGTCAGGCTGAGAGGCGTCGACGGCGGCAGGGCTGCCGCAACTACAGCGTCATCATCATCATCATCATCATCATCATCATCGTCAGCGGCGGAGGGAGTGGCGACACCACTACGCCTGGATTTAACTGCGACAGTCCGGTGACAACCACAAGGAGGGGCAGATTCTTCACGAGACATCAACGGGGACACCCTACTATCAGGTCGGCTTGTTCTTTGTTGTCCCCCTCTTGATGCTTGACCCCCTCTGTGCTCGGACATTAGCATTGCACAGTCGTTAGTTAGACGTGGTTGATCAGCAACCCCCGTTCATCTGACATTTCCATTTCATTGTTCATCGACCCATTGATTGTTCCATCACCATTTTTCCCGTTTCATGTGTAAATGCTGTATGTGTATGAGTGTGTGGTATGAATGAATAAATAGCTTGAAAGTTGTATATATATTCGTTGTGTTTTCATCCCTTCACGTCTGCGGGAAATCGCCATTCTGTCTGGGTTGTCTGCGTGTGGAAGTTGTCTGTTTGTGGCGTCTACCCAGGGGGAGTCGTGGCGGTGACATATGGTGGAGATGCAGGGTAAGGTGTGAGTGTGCCCAGACGTGAAGTTGTTTCGTAATTGTCTTGTGGTGTCCGAGTGTGTGGCGTGACTCGGTGAGAGTGTGCACCCCAGCGGGTGGTTGGAGGGAGTCAGGTCGCTGTTCAGCGGAGGCTCACAGCCGGCCTGGGTTCGACCACACGTGAGGGAAGGGGCCATCGCACTCTCTATCCGGTTCGCTACCTCGCGGGCCAGTTTCCACTGTTTGAGTGGGAGGAGGTGGGTGATAGGTAAGAAGATAGCTTAGGTAGGTAAGTTAGGCTAGGTTAGGTTAGGGTACGTAGGGACTTTGACTTGTTGTTGTTGCTTGTTGTTGCTTTCCTTAAGCAGGATGGCATCGATCGAGGAGGCTGAAGGAGTGTCACCGATCGCGGCTCGTACGCGTTCTCGCGTGGTTGTCACGATGGACGAGCGCACGACGGGAGCGGCTGATACGGGAGTCACCGATCTACCTTCTGCGATCGAGCAGCGGAGATCGCCGGTCAGGTCATCGCGTCGTGGGTCAGCAGACGACGAGTTGACGACGTTCGAAGCCAGAGACACAGTGAGTGACCCTTTTGTGACGGGATTTGGCGCGACTGGCGGGATGTCAGCAGGCACCGACGTCTACGGAGACCAGGATCGTCTGAGCGACGCAACGAGGCTGAAGAGGTTCGAGACCAATCCTTACCGTTCGATCTACAAGGTCGAGGCGGCACCGACGCCGAGGACAGGACCATTCGCGGACGAGACGCCGATGGAAAGGATCCTGAGGCTCGCCAAGCGCGAAGGACTGAAGGGTCAGGCAGCGTTAGACTACGCGATAGACCAAGCGGCTAGGGAGGAAGACGCAAACCGGAGATAGCGGGCGAGCCGGGAAGACGCAGACCGGAGAGAGAGAGATATAGCGTTGAGAGACAGAGAGATGGCACACGAACTAGCGATGGCGCAGCTGACGTTGCAAGGCGCCGGGAACCGCAGGAATCGTCAACCCGAGTTCGAGACGGTCAAGCTCAGGTTACCTTTCTTCGAGGATAAGGACGACCTAGAGACCTACTTGTGTCAGTTTGAGCGTTTCGCCAAGGCTCAAGACTGGAAGAAGGACACGTGGGCTATTCGCTTGGGGACCTTGCTGAAGGGGAAGGCGAGGGAAGTTTACGTTGGCTTGAACGAGGACGACTCTGCCGACTACGAGATCCTGAAGGCAGCGTTGTTGGTGCGTTTCAACCTGACGGCCGAGACGTATCGCAAGAAGTTTCGCCAGCTAAGAAGGGAGCCACCAGAGACTTTCAAACAGTATCTGCGGAAGTCAGAGTTGTTCCTGGAGCGCTGGATGGGACTAGCGAATAAGAAGGCCACGTATGCGGACTTACTTGACTTAGTGCTGATGGAGCAGATGATCAACGGTATGACGCCAGAACTGGTTACGTTCGTGCGCGAGCGCAACCCAGCAACGGTGGAGGAGGCCGCGACGTTAGCGCAGCAGTACGTCGACGCCAGGGCGGGAACCAACCTACGTTTCCCACCACGTCAACCCTTTACACCCAGGGACAAGAGCGAGGGTCGCCAGCCAGCGGGACCACGACCCAACTCGCCTGACAAGCGGGTGTGCTACACTTGCGGACAGAAAGGGCATCTGAAGCGGGATTGTCCGAAACGCAGCGAGCGGAGTGGAGCAGCGTTGCGCATCTTGAAGGAGGCAGGCAAGGAGGGAGATCCTCGGTTCCAGAGTCAAGTGGTAGTGGAAGGTGTTCCGCTGACGGCTGTGAGGGACACGGGGGCCGACTTGATTTGCCTGCGGAAGGGAGAGGTTGCCAACCTTGTGTACACGGGACGCACGCGGCGTGTCGGATTCGCCATTCGCCAGCTATCCAAGTCACTGCCAACAGCGTGGGTGCAGTTCGAGTCACCGTTCTACACCGGGAGGGTGGAGGTAGTGGTGGTGCCAGACTTGGTCTACCCAGTGGTGATCGGCAACTGGGCAAGGACGGAACAGCAACGCGATACAGCACTGCCGGTGTTCGCCGAGGGGGACGCAGAGTGTTGCGCTGTGCAGACGCGAGCGAAGCCAGCCAAGGAGCAAGTCGCTACGGAACCAGTGGTGGTCGGACCGAGTATGAACATCGTCGCGACGCCAAAGGAGATTCGTCAACTACAGTTGGAAGACAACGAACTTGCAAAGGTGCGACAGCTAGCGGACCAGAAGGCAGGGAAGGAGAAACGTGGCAAGGGGCAAGTGGCATTTGACTGGAAGCGGGGCCTTTTGTACCGCGAGTACACAGGACAGGACAAGGTGGATCGCAGCCAGTTGGTGGTACCAGCCAAGCTTCGACCGGAGGTGCTACGCGTGGGACACGACACGCCTATGGCTGAACACCGAGGAGCCAAGGGGACCCTAGATCAGGTGTGGACCAAGTACTACTGGCCTGGGATGTGCCGCGATGTCCGGAAGTATTGTGCTTCGTGCGACATATGCCAGCGAACGACACCCAAGGGGCGCATCAGGAAAGCGCATGTGCAGAGAGTCGGCAGGAACAGGAAGCCGTACCACACGATCGTGCGGAAGCGCTATGAGGAACGCCGAGCAGAACCAGAACCGACGGTGGCCGTCGTGTTGGACCAAACTGAGACAGAGGGAACCACAGATACCAGCTACCAGGGCGCTGTACCACTGATACCGCTTCAAGCGAGCGAAGGGCCAGTGGACATACGGATAGACACGGAGCTATCTGCGCTACATGAGAGAGCACCGCCGCTGGACGAGTGCGAGGTGATGTCGACCGACGACAGCCCTGAACGTAACCGACAGCATCCGCTACCATTTTCGCAGATGGAAGTCGCCAAGAGTGAAGTGGAACCGATGCTGGAGTTGGGCGTTACCGAGTCGTGTACATCGCCGTACAGAGCACCGATCGTGCGGGTAAGGAAGAAGGGAGAGGTCAACAGGAGGGATGACTGCCAGAAAGCCTTGGATGACATGAAGAGAGCGCTGACAAGTGAGCCAGTAGAAAAGCTACCGAACTTGGATAGGGAGTTCATTTGGAGGACGGACGCACCTCAACAGTGCCAGACTCACCCGATGGGCTATGCAGTTGCAGGCCTATGTCTTCACAGTTCGACCGATTCCAGGAAGAGACAACATAGAGGCGGATTTCCTCAGCAGATCTGACCCTGTGGAAGATTAAGTTTTGAACTCTCCGTAGTTTCGTCTTGGGAGGGGGGTGTGTCACAGGGCAGCCTGTGATGAAACCGGGTAGTAAGTGTGGGTGGAGAGTTAATGAGTTGGGGTAGTAACTGCGCGATGTCGTATGTATGGTTATGCGTGGAAAGCGTGATTTTAGAACAGCCTAGTTTGGCCAGCCAGTTTTGGGAATGTGCTCACTGTTAGTCAGAACACGTTTTGCAGAGTGATAGAGAAGACGTACGGTCTTAGTTCTCTGGGTATTTTGTTCTGGAAGTAAGGGTGGAACAGTTATTAACGTAAATAATAATTGGTTCTAGGGAAAGCCTAGTTGGAAATGTTACTGTGGTAGTAGCAAGCTAGAGGAAAAGTGTGAGCAAATAACTAAGTTTGTGAGTTTGTGGTAGGTTAGTGTCGAGGTTATTGTCCACTAACGGAAACTACTACGCACTGGATACCTTACTTGGAGTACTTTGTAGGCAAGCAGTCGGAAGTTCGCTAGCTACAGGTACTTTACAATCGAGCCGTTGGGTAAGTGAGATGGTGATCTTCCTTTACTGTGCTAATGACCGATGGCCGGCTGTTTGGGGTGTTGAACGATAGCTGTGCGTGAGGCTGGGGGAAGGATGGTTGCACTGAGGAGAGGAAGGGTGCGACTGAAGGAGGGAGAATGAGGGAGGAGAATGGGGGTGAAGTGTGATGAAGGTAGGATGGAAGTGGTTGCTGTTGTTGAGGTTGCGGTTGCTCAAGATGGATAATGTGTTGATGATTTCATGTATTCATTTGCAGCATTGTTCATTTCATGCATTCATAATGTCATTTAGGTTTTGAATTATGTGGTTGTTTACAAGAGACAGTAATAGTAGTCAAGGGAAGTGAAATGGACAGCAGTGGCGCTTCCTCAAGGTACCGGAATTAGTTAGTGTAGTAAGGGGGGAGAGTGTGAGGAGGGAGGGGGACAGAATCGGGTGGACTTGACATTAACAATACGGCAAGCATGTTGCAGGTTCGAAAGTCTTTGTTCGTCGCTCGAAAGTTCGTCGAATTCTTCAGCGCGACGACGACGACGACATCTGGTCGTTGGACCCACATCATCATCACCACCCATTCGTCCACGTCCACGTTTGTGACATCCTCATTGTTCCACAACCCCATCTTTCCCGCGTGATCGTGACGTCTGTTGCGGGACCTAGCCTCGACGTTACAAGGTAGCCGACAGGAGGAGTCAGGCTGAGAGGCGTCGACGGCGGCAGGGCTGCCGCAACTACAGCGTCATCATCATCATCATCATCATCATCGTCAGCGGCGGAGGGAGTGGCGACACCACTACGCCTGGATTTAACAGCGACAGTCCGGTGACAACCACAAGGAGGGGCAGATTCTTCACGAGACATCAACGGGGACACCCTACTATCAGGTCGGCTTGTTCTTTGTTGTCCCCCTCTTGATGCTTGACCCCCTCTGTGCTCGGACATTAGCATTGCACAGTCGTTAGTTAGACGTGGTTGATCAGCAACCCCCGTTCATCTGACATTTCCATTTCATTGTTCATCGACCCATTGATTGTTCCATCACCATTTTTCCCGTTTCATGTGTAAATGTTGTATGTGTATGAGTGTGTGGTATGAATGAATAAATAGCTTGAAAGTTGTATATATATTCGTTGTGTTTTCATCCCTTCACGTCTGCGGGAAATCGCCATTCTGTCTGGGTTGTCTGCGTGTGGAAGTTGTCTGTTTGTGGCGTCTACCCAGGGGGAGTCGTGGCGGTGACAGATAGGTGACCGCAAAACGTGAAGCGACAAATAACAACGCCCCCAGTTGACTCAACTGTGACTAAGTACCTACTCTCTTAAGGGTGGGGAAGGTAAAGCAGCGAGGGAGAGAGATGGGCATCACCCTCATTACGCTTGCCCAAGATAAGTGTGATCTCCAACATCACGCTCCCCTACAGCCACAAGGCTATGGGACTACCTTTACCTTTTTACCTTTTTTACCCTTGTTATATTTAGAGATAATATATTGATTTTTCATAGATGTTCGCTTTTTGCTCTCATCTTGAAGGTTGTGACGTGGGGTTTTATTGTTGCTGCATAATGGACTGCTATTACCCACTCGTCTTAGTCTATGGGGATCGCAAGTAATCTCCCTTTGACTTCACATAAAACATTTATTTGTTTAGCTCGGTCTGTGTTTAGGCTGGGGTACAGAGATAGATAGAAAAATGGTGAAAGATCACCGTCACACTAGCTTTCACACGGCTATGAAACATAAGTAGTACAGCCACTTGATAACAGTAAAAATCACACATTTATTTCCTCTACTCTATAATGATCTTCGAAGTATGAAACTAACTTAAACGTTCAAATATCAATGCAAATGGTTCGCTCGCTGATAGGTCTAGGCAGCTATTTTCTCATCATAGGGCACTGGATACTTTCTGCCTTAATGGTCAGAGTTCTTGAAGAGTGGACTACTGTGGTCCTGTTTATACAGAGTTTGGTTCACTGAAGGCTGTGTACTTAGCTCAGTGTCCAAAGAGCTGTGTTGCGGTTGATTCCTTGACACGCTGTGTTGTCTTGGAGTTTTTTCCCTGTGGCTAGACTGGTGGGCTCTCTTTGCTCATTGCTAGAGAGGCCTCTGCAGACCAACCTTCAGCGACGACTTGTTCTGGTCTTTCGCCGAGTTGGGCTCACGATACAATGCCTGCTCGTCTGTAACATATGAGACGAAATTCTGCACAACTCTGTATAATAGGTGTGTGCAGAGCGTCTCACTGAAGGCCGAAGTAGCCCTCAGTGATTAGCTCCACATCTCAATATATAAGCGACGAACATTCTTCTAAGTCCGTGGTCCACTGGAATCTCCACACTAATTTCCTATACATATATAAATATAAATCATGGCTAACTATACACAAAGAGAAAGAATTAACATTATACACATTCTCTGGTACAGCCATTGGTCTGCAAGCATACATATAGGTTAAACATCCGTGGGTCCGTACATAATACAACATGGCGTCGGCCGGTCGTGCTCGCCACGTGGTCGGATTCTCTACGTGGTCACGTAACGTCGGACTACATTACATTACATTATTATTGCTTTAGGTCCAGCGGACTCTTCCGAGCCAAATCAGGACCGGACAACCCCCGATCCGCATAAAAGATCTGCTGAAACATCCCTAAAGGTAAAACCGAAAGCTCTCCACCAGCCAGTCACTTTACAATAAAGACATCCCACGCAGGGGACAGCTGAGGCTTCACCCCAACTTATCGAACCCCGTTTACAAAAACAAAATAGAATACAAACATCATTATAAATTATCAACAAAACACATACAAATAAAATGCCTACATTGCTAAATAATAACATCATAGGAAGCCCTAGTGACCACCTGGCAGAAAGCATCCAATATTCCCAAGCTGATCAAACAGACCTCATACACAAACAAGGAGTCTTGTCCCGGAAGAGTTTTCAAGAAAAAAGGTAGGAGACTGGTCTAGCAAAGAAGACGATAGTATAGCAGATTGATAGAAAAGAACAGGAATGAGAAAGAGCAAATGAGAAAGACAGCGACAGTGGGAATTTAAAGCACTAAATTTCCAGAAAGTGGAGATACTATTTATTGTAAAGAACGGGTTTTTTCCGGTATTTTTTAATTAAAATTAATAAATGATTTTTTGATTGGCTAAAAGCCTTGAGCCAATGACGGAAGGCGTAATTTGAATTAGAGGGGAAATTAGTCAGTCGACTGGGTGGTGTCGATACTGTGTGGTCGTATGTGTAGTAGGCCAGGAAAGAACAAAAAGTTAAAAGAAGAAAGTGAAAAGTAAATTGTAAAACAAAAGGAGGTAGAAAGCGTGAAAGCCTATCAAGGTGTATATGTGCTACGGACTTTCTCTCTGGAAGTGGATCGTTATTTTGTGCTGTAAAAATTACAGGTATTTATAGTGTTTTCATGATTGTACAATGGCGGATAAGTATATTTTTGTATTGAAAGGTAGTGAGCTGTTGTCCACTGAGATGGAATGTTGAATTTTCATTGATGCAGTAATATTATTAATTATGTGGGGCGATAGTTGTAGAGTAGTAGATAATGAAGTATGAATGAAATGCGTGAGCTTGGTTAATAGTAATTTTCATTCATGAACTGATTACCTGGATATGAATAGTAATGGTGGAGGAAGGAAAGGGTGATCGCATACGAAACAGAATGGAACAAAGCGAGGAACAAAGGGGAGGTGAGAAAGGGTGAAACTAAAGAGAATAGATACGTTGTCCGAGTCAGAGAATTGACGTTTGAATATGTATATTGTACAGCGGCCTACTTGGAGCCGAGAGACCAACTGGAGATTGGGAGCCTGTTGGGGTTACTGACTTACTGGGAGCAGAATTGGCTCTATCTTGTCCGAGGTGAGGACAGGGCGATTTCCAAGACATCCGAGGGGAATCGATGCTGTCTCCTCACTTGTTCAAGACAACGTTTTCTCCGAGCGGACTGGGGCAGGAAGATAATCCCTCCGCTCGTCGACGTTCATCTATCGTCGACGCTTTCATATCGTCGACCCCCGTCTCGCGTCGACGTGTGTTTGGCAACGTGTGCCAGATTTTGTGAACCCGGGACCCTCGGAAAATAAGGTACTGTAAAGTTGAGCATTTGTTGCATTGACCAGGACAAGAAATTGCCGGTCTCGATTTTCCGTTCCGAGTGTCAGACTCGTCGACGTCGTATATGTGTGAGACATTGGGATAAGCCCATCTGTGATAGATTATTTGTATGAAAGGATTGGAGCGAAAGTGTGATATGAAATAGTTGATTATTTATATAAATTTTGAGAACGTTTTGAGAACGTGGAACGGATATCTGGTGTTGGTGTTTGTCTGTGTTGGGAAGAATCCGTACGTTTGTGGGTGTGTCCGTAAACAGAGAACGTGCACGCACGCATAATTCAATTTAGGAGTCATATACAAATATTTTGCACTTGCACTAAATATACATTCATTACATTTATACTGAAACCCCCGGCACCCCAACGGGGCTAACTATTTATACTGAAACCCCTAACGTCGACTAACAATTCAATTCTAAGCATAGCACATTTCACCAACATAATTCAACAATAATATAAATACATCACGATGAAACAAAAGTATATTCATTTACCTTTTTAACAATGTCAGGCCGTGGCTAACTTGATTGAATTCGAATATTCAACAAGTCCTGCTTCCCTGGTCTATCAGTGGAGAGATTCTGTCAGAGTGTAACTATGAACTGCCCGGCTTTTGAATCTAGAATGACCCTCTACCTGCCTCTGCTTGAATCAGCCAGAACTGGTTCTACCTAACCTAGCGGTGTTCTCATTGGATGAAACATCGGAGCTCTACAACGTAAGCTGCGATGATGTCATTGCCTACTTGGCTATCGTCAGCATACAACTGCTACGCATGATAACTTCTGTCGTCTGCTTCAGATTAACAGTAACCTTCTAAGTCTACACTGACTAAACAAGGCAAAAGCTCAAATTGTGCGGGGTAAACTGGTCCTCTTGTTTCAAAGGTCAAGGTAATTTTAGACCTTACAAAAACAGCTTTACTAAAATTGTATCATCGTACAGTGGAATGGCTCTATATTTGCCCCATAGTATGCAACAACATTGGGTTATTTGATCATACATGAGTGTGACGACACGAGTTTTCAACACGTGCTAGAGATGGCTACATTTCGTGCAGAGTTGCACATCTCTAATTTACAGTGTACATAAGTAGATCGGCAGTTTTCTATTACTGCGCATGAAAGATTAAAGTATGCGTGGTTTCACGCGTTTAACGCAAAAAGCGTAGTGCATTAGGTAAGTAAAATGGGTTACTGAGCTCGACTCGATGTTGTCCTGTGTGCTGGTATGTGTTTTAGTGGGTAGAGTCAATGTGGGGCTTTCTGCGAGCAGTCATTCTTTTGGGCAGAAGTGAATTGTTGACTGTGTGTCACCTTAGGATTAGGTCCTTCTGGAAGGGTAGGGTTACGTTGCAGGGCCGGATCACTTACTCTTGGAGGGGGGGGGGTTCCAAAAATTTTTTAAGGGGTTAGGGGTGACAAAAACGTGTCCGCTCGAGGAACTTGAGTAGAATGAGGAACGTTTTACTTACCACCAGTGTCAACTAAATTAAGAGCTTTAAAAAAACTCCATATATATATTTTTTTTCTGACTGAGTGAGGTACATCGAATGGCCAGGGGGGGGGGTTCCGGAACCCAGGAACCCCCCCCCCCCCAGATCCGGCCCTGCGTTGCTTCGAACCACCCAAGGTCCTGTGCCCTCGTAGGGACAAGAATGACCAAAAGTTGTTAATGGAAGAATTCTAGCCGCCATTATATTCAGTGAGAATAAGTGTAGGGCTGCTTTCTAAGGTCGTGTGGCCTATGCTTAGGCACCGTCCAAGGCTCAGTATTTCGTCGATACTGAGATGCTCCAGTAATTGCACAGCAATAGCCAAGTAACGAACTTGATACTCTCAACTAACAAGTGTGGTGCTGTATTGTGGTGTGCCATTTTGTATTGTGTATGTACATGTGTCACAAGCCGAGGACCTAAAAAGATTGGGCTGTGCATATTTATGTGGGGTTACTACTACCATCGTCACTGTTATCCCATTTTCGGTAGATCTCCATTGCCAGTGATGCTGCTTCTGTTACTGCTACTACCACTGGATAATTCTACGTTTCCACGTGTCGCTGCTGTACCATTGTGCCGTGTGTACATCCGTTCTGAGACCTCTGCCTTTGCAGCTGGGGTGTGTGGTCCTCTATCATCGACTGGACCTGCCGTTGCTTCGGGCGAAGCTCTCCATCAGCTACAGGAACCTACACGCTCCACACCCACACACACACAGATCTGCACATCACCCCCCTAAAAACATAACTCCTTATTTAATGTAAATCACTTCCTTTATTCCTGTGATCGACTGCATTAGCTCCTACTGAGCTTAGAATAACAGACAAGTTAGATTACAAACAGTGAATCTGTACTGTAAGCTAGCTGAAGTTATACGATTGAATTTTAAGATGTCCTGATTGTGAATTCAGCTTGAATTGTATTTACCTGAATTGAATTGATTGTTAATATTGTTACATATTGTTGTGGGCATTTTGTTGTGTATAGATCGGGGTTTTCAGCTAGACAAGGGCGGTAACTGTTTTGTAGATACTGGGTTAGGGGTCTTGATAGGGGTTGACGGTGGTTTAGTATCCCATATTCCTGTGAGTGCATGTTTGTTGTTGAATAAAAGAGTGTGATTGTCATCTGGCATTTTGTGTTAGTTTCTTTCGTTTGAGTTCTATCCTACCACTCGTTGTTTTGAGCTGAACGTCGCGGAACCCACTCGGGAGACGCGACAATGTGCATATGAGGTCACATGATGGTCAAGGGCATACAAAGGTAACTTTTTTGGCATAATACAACCTTTTGCTATAGTTGAAAATAATAATAGATTGCTTCAAAACGTAATATAATGATTTGTAATATTAATGATAGTAATAATAGGGATTTTTTTTTCAATAATGACAATATAAATTGTTGCGTTGAAACGCGCATGTTGGTGCGTGTGAAATGCACACGATATTATGTGTGAAGCGCGCGCGATAGATCAGTTCGTTTTATTTTGCAAAGCATGCATTAATAGAGTGATTTTTTTATTTGAGTTTGCATTGTTGTTAGAAGAAGCTTTGTATAACTTTGATAATTTTCGTTAGTCGATATTATTGGAGAATTCTCTAGATCTGCTTGTTTACTATCGATCGAAGTTTCTTGATGGACGTAGATATTTGAGAACATTCTTGGACGGAAAATAATGTGGTATGAAGTCAGTGATGACGAAGTTTCATTTGATTGGTTGTAGTGCGTCATTCTGCCGTGTTCTAAATTGTTCTGGAGTATGAAGAGACTATATAAGTGTCACACTGATTCAAAAGGGTTGTTGATAGTTCGTTGATAGTTGACAGTGAGTTGGAAAGTAAAAAGTTGAGAGTGGAAAAGTGATTGAGCGATTGTATGCAGTTGTTGATGTGTGCTGAATAAAAGTGGAAAACTTCATACGACGACTCCGTGTCTTGTTGCTGAGTGAGCAGGCTGCGTGGATAAACGAATCTGCGTTACTGTTACGTTGAAACGCCAACGAAAGTGTGTCGGAAGCGTGTACGATAGATCTAATCGTTTCGATTTGCAAAGTATTCAATAATAGAGTTTATTTACCTTTGATTTGAGTTTGCATTGTTGTTAGGAAAGGCTTTGTATAACGTTGATAATTTCCGTTAGTCGATATTGTTGTAGAATCTTCTGGATCGGCTTGTTTACTATCGATCGAAGATTCGGGATAATTGTAGAAATTTGAAGGAACGATCCGGAAGGAGAAGAAATGGGTGATGACGTAAGTCAGTGATGACGATCTTTAGTTCGATTGGTGGCAGTACGTCATTTCTACAGTATACCAAATTGTTCCAGAAAAGAGAGAGGTTATTTAATCGTGTGCCGAGATTGTTGTAGATAGTAAAGTTGTTGATAGTGATTTGGAGAGTTGCTGTGAAAGTTGTTGAGTTGAGTTGAGAACTGTATGCAGTTGTTGGTGTGTGCTGAATAAAAGTGGAAAACTTCATACGTCGACTTTGTGACTTGTACGCTGTTTGGACGGGTTGCGTGAATAAACGAATCTGAGTTACACAACTATCAGGAATTCAAGCATCGGGGCTGAATCAGATACTGATAGAAAACACCAACATCGAACTGAGTGTAACATTTTGGGGGTCAAGCCGCGATTCACGCCATAGCCAAGGGTTCAACTGCTACAAGCGAGTCAACGTTACGAGAGGCAGTCATCGAGGGTAGCCGCCAACGAGTTGCGTCGAGAGGGGCCAACATACTGGGACTACATCACCGATAGATTCGGGTTGACTGCAAGGGCGTGTAGTCGCTGAAGAGTTGCTTCGTGAGCGAACAACAGATCGGGACTACGTAGCTGCCGTAAGACTACGTCGAGGGACAGTATCGGAGCTACATCGCCAGTGTTACAGAGAGCGGCGAGCGGACGTCGCGTATACTTCAGCACAGGAGCGTATACATCAACACCAGCGTGGTGCAGCGTCGCATACGACGAGGACAGCGGTGCCTGCGTCAGCGAAGGCGACTAGTGACAAGCATCAGCGCTACTGCAGAAAGCGTGCTGTTCTAGAACAGTCTAGAAAGGTACAGCACAGTCAAGAACTTTCCAGAAAAAGAACTCTACAGTCAAGAACTTTCTAGAAAAAGAACTTTCCAGAAAAAGAACTTTCCAGAAAAGAACTTTCCAGAAGCATCAAGATGGCTGACTTCTGGCAGAGAGGGGTTGAACTAAATCTAAAAGGCAAACAGCTGACGGAGTACGTCAAGTCTCAAGAGAGAATATGGCGCGAAGAAAGAGAAAGAGAATTAGAACAGAAGCGTCTAGAATTAGAGGAGCAGCGACGCCGAGAAGATAAGGAAGAACAGCGTCAACGGGAAGAAAAAGAAGAGCAGCGTCGCCGAGAAGAAAGAGAAGAGCGGCGTCAAGAAAGAGAAGCAGAAGAGCAGCGACGCCGAGAAGAAAGAGAGATGGAAGAAAGACGACTAGAAGCTGATCGTCAGTACCAGCTGGAGTTGGCGCGTATCCAAAACAATCAGCATGCGCCACAAGTCGTCAGCGACCACATGGCTCCAAAATTGCCAGCTTTCGTCGACGGGAAGGACCAGATCGACAGTTATTTGGCGAGATTTGAAAGGTTTGCCAAAAGCTCTAACTGGCAACCTCAAGACTGGGCGATTCGACTAAGTGCACTTCTGACGGGAGAAGCACTCGACGTCTACACCAGATTGTCGGACGATGACGCTAAAGACTACGACGTCTTGAAAGAGGCCCTATTGCAGTGCTACAACTTTACAGAGAAGGGCTACCGTAAACGCTTCCGTGAATGCCGGCCTAAGTCAGGCGAGACGCCAAAGCAGTTTGTGGAGCGCCTGTCGTCATATCTACACAAGTGGGTGGAGTTATCAGGCGAAACGAAGTCTTACGACAGTCTCCATGACCTGATCGTGAAGGAACAATTTCTCAATGCCTGTCAAAAGGACCTAGCGACCCACTTAGAAGAACAAAAGCTGCAGACGCTTAAAGATGTGACTGAGGCTGCTGAAAGATATCTCATCGCTCATGGGAAAACCCTGGGGCCACCCAGCGCGACGAAACATTTTCAGAAGACTGGAAACCATGTGAACCAGATCCAGGGAAGCCAGACGAGCCAGAGACAGACAGACTCCACGCCTCCTCCCAGAGAAGGGCATTCAAGAGGCTGTTTCACCTGCAACGCTACAGACCACAGAGCGGCTAACTGTCCTCAAAACAAAAGTAGCGGACAGCGGAGCAGTACGGACAATTCAGCGGCGGGCAACCGGCAGAGGCGGTTCTCCAATCAACGGCAAACCAGTAGATCTGACCATCAAGTGTGCGGCGGGAGCGTCATTCTTCCGAGTGAGACCGAGCGCACAGCTACCCCTGCGGACGTGCAAGAGTGCATGACCGATGGCCAACTTCTCCTTGCCAACGGAAAATCCATCCCCGTCGTCGCCAGCGCAGCTGTGACCGTCCAGAACATGCCTGTTTCCAAGGGACGCGTTGGAAATCATGAAGTGACTGTTTTAAGAGACTCTGGCTGCAGTGGGGTCATCGTCAGAGAAGACCTAATCGCTAAAGAACAATTCACTGGCGATTCTAAATGGACACTCATGGCCGACAGCAAATGTGTGAAAGCGCCAGTTGCAAAAATTCATGTCAACACCCCTTTCTACATAGGCGAAGTCGAAGCGGTTTGCCTGAAGAAGCCGCTGTATGATTTGATGATCGGGAATATCGACGGCGCGAGACGACCCGACGACCCCGATCCAGAATGGAGTCCTGCCTCAACCCAACGCGTCGAAGTTGTGGAGGAGGATCCATTGCCATTTCCCGATGGAGACCTTACAGAGCTGCTACGGGACAATGTGGTTACTCCGGATCAGCCCTGCCGACCAGAGATCGTCGGTGCCGTTACAACCAGGGCCCAGGCCAAGAGAGACAAGACGTCTACGCCACTGAAGGTCGCCGACAACTCTAAAGCTGCCATCGTGGACAGAGATAAGCTGATCCAGCTCCAGGAAGCTGATAGCACTTTAAACAAGTATAGGAACCGCCAAGACCACGTGACCAAACGCAGCGGCACGGTCTATTTTGAGGTGAAGGCCAAGATCCTGTACCGAATCTTCCAGCACCCGAGGGTCAACGGAGGGAAACCACTACGTCAAGTCTTGGTACCGTTACCTCTAAGGCGCCAAGTGATGGAAGTAGCTCATGACTCTATTATGGGAGGTCACCTAGGCATCAGAAAGACGTCAGACAGAATCCAGGCGGTGTTCTACTGGCCAGGGCTTCATGCGGACGTCAGCCGTTTCTGCCGATCGTGTGACATTTGCCAGAAGACCATACCTCGAGGAAGGGTCCCGAAAGTGCCTATGCAGAGGATGCCTCTGATCGACCGACCTTTCAAGAGGGTGGCCTTAGACTTAATCGGCGAAATAAGACCTCCGAGTGAAGAAGGTCATCGGTGGGTACTGACTTTAGTGGACTATGCGACTCGGTACCCAGAAGCAGTGCCTCTGAAGAAGATTGACACTGAAACTGTTGCAGAGGCGCTGGTGGACATGTTCAGTAGACTTGGAGTGCCTGAAGAGATCTTGACAGACCTCGGGACGCAGTTCGTCTCTGACTGCATGAAGGAGGTCAACAGACTGCTGAGCATCCGGCATTTGACTACGACACCCTACCATCCAATGTGCAACGGGCTCGTCGAAAAGTTCAATGATACGCTGAAGTCCACCTTGAAGAAACTGTGCAGCGAGCAGCCCAGACAATGGCATCGCTATATCAACGCCTTACTTTTCGCCTACAGAGAAGTACCGCAGGAGTCCACCGGCTTTTCTTTGTTCGAGCTGCTGTACGGAAGAACCATCCGAGGGCCGATGCACATCCTAAAAGAACTGTGGACGAAAGAAGTAGACACCCCAGAGGTGAAGAACAGCTACCAGTACGTGTTTGAGCTACGGGAGAAGCTGGAGCAGACTCTCGAGATAGCCAGAGAAAACCTGAAGAAGTCCCAGGACTGTGGAAAGCACTACTATGATCGTAGGGCTGTGAACAGGAAGTTCAAACCTGGCAACAAAGTGCTGGTGCTGCTACCTACCGACCACAATAAGTTGCTGATGCAGTGGAAAGGCCCGTACGAAGTGGAGACCGTGGTGGGGATCAACGACTATAAGGTGAAGGTCGGCCAGCATTCCAAGATATACCACGCCAACCTCCTTAAGCTGTACGTGGAAAGGCCATCAGAGACTGTACACGCAGCAACAGCAGCTGAGATCGACGACAGCTTTGACAGCGAGGAACTGTTGGAACTTGGAGACTTCCACAGTAAGGAAGGCATTGATGATGTTAAGCTAGGACCAAGCTTGACAGAAGGTCAAAAGATGGAGCTCAAGGACCTTATGGGCGAGTTTCCCCATAACTTCAATGATGTCCCAGGCTCTACGACTTTGGTCGAACATGAAGACCGCACCCAGACCTGGAAGGAGCATCTGCAGACCTTGAGGGAGCTGTTCCACCGTCCCGCAGAAGCCAACCTGACCGTGAGACCCAGCGAATGCATTCTGGGAGCTGACAACGTCGACTGCGTCGGACATCCGACGGGAGAGGAAGACAACGGAGGATGCACTGACTCCAGGAAAGCCCACAAGATCACTGTCTTTGACCCTGGGCCGATGACGACCGCAACTGACGAGGGCGTCGTTTCCTTGCGAATGAAAGAACATTGACTGTGTAGACGAACTAAGAATATTGGTGATGACAGACTTGAAAATGAAAAACGTTGACTGGGTAAATGATCTGTGAACATTGACAGTATCCAGAAAGACTTGCAGATGAGAAACTTTGACTCTGTGTGAATGAACTGTGAACATTGACATTATCCAGGCAGATTTGAAGATGAAAACCTTTGACTCTGTGTAGATAAGCTGAGCGCAATTACAGTATTCAGAAAGTCTTAAATTCGTTTCAATTGAGGACTTTGTTTGTGCATTACGTTTCAACGTTGTTGAAAGAAATTAGGTAAATTTCTTCTTGAGTGGGGGGTTATGTTACGTTGAAACGCCAACGAAAGTGTGTCGGAAGCGTGTACGATAGATCTAATCGTTTCGATTTGCAAAGTATTCAATAATAGAGTTTATTTACCTTTGATTTGAGTTTGCATTGTTGTTAGGAAAGGCTTTGTATAACGTTGATAATTTCCGTTAGTCGATATTGTTGTAGAATCTTCTGGATCGGCTTGTTTACTATCGATCGAAGATTCGGGATAATTGTAGAAATTTGAAGGAACGATCCGGAAGGAGAAGAAATGGGTGATGACGTAAGTCAGTGATGACGATCTTTAGTTCGATTGGTGGCAGTACGTCATTTCTACAGTATACCAAATTGTTCCAGAAAAGAGAGAGGTTATTTAATCGTGTGCCGAGATTGTTGTAGATAGTAAAGTTGTTGATAGTGATTTGGAGAGTTGCTGTGAAAGTTGTTGAGTTGAGTTGAGAACTGTATGCAGTTGTTGGTGTGTGCTGAATAAAAGTGGAAAACTTCATACGTCGACTTTGTGACTTGTACGCTGTTTGGACGGGTTGCGTGAATAAACGAATCTGAGTTACACAACTATCAGGAATTCAAGCATCGGGGCTGAATCAGATACTGATAGAAAACACCAACATCAAACAGAGTGTAACAGTTACACCTATCAGGATTTCAAGCATTGGGGCTGAATCAACTACTGATAAAGAAAAAAACAACATCGAGTGTAACATAAATACTCAATACCAGTGTGTACCCCCCCCCCCCCTTCTCCCCTTCTTTATCACCAGAGAGTGCGTGCGATTTGTGATCAGATTGTGTGGACATAAGTTTTATGTAGTATGCTTGTATTGTGTGATAATAATGAATGTGTATTTTATAAATGTTTATTATTTCTCTTAGAACGCGAGTGTGAAAGATTAACTTTTATTTTTGTAATATATGTACCGATGTATTTTATATTGTATTTTATGATTTTTTGTTATTCTACATGTATGTTTATTTTTATTCTTTTTTTGTTGTATCCACGTGCCCCAAGGGGTTTTATGGAATAAAGCGCTTTTGACTTGACTTGACTTGTTAATTTGATCATAAATGAGTGCATTTTGGAGCCTGGTAAAAGATCAAAGTCCATATACTTTGCATTTAATACCACAGATCATTTATTATTTTCTTCTTCTGGGTGCTCAGTTTCATGTTAAATATTGCAAATTCATTATGGAGCATGTGAGTCATGGACTTTGTCTTTCTAATTCTTATTATCTGTTCACATTATCATTGATTTTCAAATTGCTGTGTCAAAGTCCTAACAAATAATAACAAATTGTGTGCTCTTGTGAGGTGCTAGCACTAGCATCATAGTGGGCTTATTATTGCTTTTTGCTAGATTGTAGTACACAAAAGTTTACCACAACTTCTTGGAATTAATGTACCTATAAAATCAGTGACAAAATGTATAACAGAATGCTCCTGTTTAATGACAGATGAGGCGTTACTGTATTCAGAATTTAGAATTCATTTCCACATGTTGTTAAAAGTAAGCGTATTATGAATGTTTTCCTATTGCAACAATTGATATTGTACAAAGAAATTGAAAGTCAAACAAGAGGATTGTCGCGGTAAAGTGTTGTTGTAATTGTGTAGTGTAGCTTGACATCATAACATAAGCATTTTGATACTGCATGGTGCGACTTGTTTTGCGTGTTAGGCTAGCCGTGCTCGAGTTTCACGTGTTTTTAACAGCAGCGTAAGCATAATTTGATGATTATGAATTTTGGTAGGATTATAGAGGGGAACGGTAAAGTTGTGAGCTGGGGCATTGGTTATTATTTCATTTTCGCTAGCTATAAGCGGACGTATTTTTTCTGTTTGGAAAAGACACCAGAAAAACAGTGATTGTAGCGGGACCAGAGCTGTTTGAATAGTCTAGAGCTATTACAGTGGCAACAGACCTTAGTGTTCTAGTGACTTAGTCTGTAGAGGGCAGTTTTGTTTAGGCAGAGCTGCACTGCGCCGAGTGTCCGCCCCAACACACTGCACGGACTGGTAAGTGGCTTTTGCTCTTTCTACCGTGGCTTGAAGCTTGGTGTGAACGAATGTGTTGTGTGCATGGATTTATTTTCAGTCGCTAGGTTTCATTTTGTAAATTTTATTAGCATTTCATAATGAGGGGGGAAGGAGTGACCGGCTTCAAGTAGAGCGAATGCGTACGAAATGTGAGTGTGATAATTTAATATAATTATAGATAATGTTACATTTATTAATCTGTGTATTTACGGACTTTGTAGCAGATTTTCAAGGGAGGCTTGTTTGATATTTTTGGCATGGAATTACAGTATATATACATCGTAAATGTCAGAATGGAGATGTGGCTTTATTAGATCAAGATGGTGGTGCCATAATTGTAATTATAGATGATTAGGTAAAGACTATTGATTGACACTGGGGATAACTGTCGCCATTTTGATAAAGACTACGAATAGTAGATTTGGATATGTGTTTATGAATGCACCAATGGTTGCAGGATGAGTCTTCTGTCATCTTCTCCTTTCCACAACTTCAGTTCAGTTTGTTTCACGTTACGTCATCATTTGGTTCCTCGCATGGCATTGGTCACCTGCGTGGTTTGGCTCAAGGGGGGTAACAACCAAGTTCATGCCTAGCTACATCATCGCCTATCTTCTCTCACTCTCGACCTCCGTCGCCGTTTCGTCGTTTTGCCGGAAGGTCGAGGGTTGACAACGTTGAGATACGTACGGTAGGGCGGCATAGGGGCATGCGACGCCTGCTCAAGCTCCAGACAGCAGGAAGTCTCTTCTTTTATTTTATATACGTATAAACTGTGTAGCTTGACTTGCGAGAGAGCGAGAACTACAGACAGATATCAGCATACTGTGGTTTATAAGATGAAGAAAAGACATGACTTGAGATAATCTTCCATCTGGTTAAACATTATTTTGAATGATGCCAAGACTATGAAAAGATAACATTTTTTATTCTGAAGTGATTTTTCATCTTGCTTAATTCAAGTTTAAGGCTTATCATTGAATCATCCAATTTCATTTCTTTTTTTGTTTGTTAAATATTTAGTTAGAATGTATAGAATGAATGCTTGTATTGCGTGAGAAAGTGTGAGCGTTTTGTTTGAAATAAATTGTTTATTATTGCACCTTGGGTTTTGTGTTGTTTTGTTATTAAGGGTAAGTAGATAGTTTGCAGGGAAGGGTAAGGGGGGTGTAATGTCTGGCCTTATGCCGTGACATATTTGGTGACCCTGACGTGATCGATAGGTTTGGTAGTATTAGGAAGGTGCAATTAGTTAGAAATTTTGTTTTGTTTTGTGTGTCTGAAGTTTGTTTGTTGCTGCTTTCAGCGGGAGGTTGGCGGGCGCCTGGAGCCGTGGTGCAGTGGGCATCACCAAGCTTGACGAAGAGCAGCGGTGGGGAGGGCAGAGGACTTCCTTGCTGGTCCGTGCTCGTGGCCGTGGGACGGACACTCGCTCGTTCGTGGCAGCTTGTCAACATACCTCTGAAGGTTGGTTTTAGTGTTTAGGGAGGAATTGTTTTTTTTGGAAAGAAATAGATGGTAGAGTTAGTAGGTGGGTTTATGGAGTTAAGGTCTGGGTTAGTACTATATCCACCAACCATGACTTCCAAAACCTTGGATAGTGAAGCGCAGGAACGGATACCTAATATCGCATTAGGAGGTTTGCTTGATATTACTACCGTAGCAAGTGGCGATAGCATGTCTTCTAGGTTGGACTCGGATTTGAGAGCGTTAACTCTGGGTGAGCCATCTACACCGTCGGGAGCAGTTAGTTCCAAGTCTAAGGGCCATACATTTTCACCGTCCTGGGGTGCTGAAGGAGACGTACGTGGGGGAAGTAGTAAAGGCTCAAAGCTGAAGCAGTATATAACCATGTTAGTTAGCTCAGGCATGACCATGGGGCAAGAAGTTGTTAGGCTTGCAAGCGAATTGGTTAGAGCTGACGAGGAGAAGCAGCGTCAAGATGATTTCCGTAGGGAAGAGTTGCGTCAACAGGAAGCAGTTAGGCGTGAAGAGATGGAGTTTCGTCGCGACGAGCTACGTAGAATGGAGGAACTTCGTACGGAAGAGTTACGGCAACAGGAGGAACTTCGTAGGGAAGAACTACGGCACCAGGAGGAACTTCGTAGGCAGGAAATGGAGCTTACAAGGGAAGTGTTGTCTTAATCTCAAGCTGGTTGGTCTTCTGGTAGTGGCTATAGAATAAAGTTGCCCCGTTTGATGAGAGAGATGATATCGATCAGTATTTGCTTCATTTTGAGCGGGTAGCTGCTATGCACAAGTGGGTTAAAGATACCTGGGCAAGTAGGTTAGTTCCGTCGCTTCAGGGAGTTGCCAGAGAGACAATGTTGCAGTTAACACCAGAGGATGCCGCAGATTACGAAGCTGTGAAGACCGCGTTGCTGTTTCGGTTCAGGAGAGATGCAGACTATTTCCGTAGGCAGTTCAGGACTATGAAGAAAGAAGCCTCAGAGAGCTTTCCCTCCTTTTTGAAGCGGTTGAAGCAAACTTTATCTAGGTGGTTCTGTGTAGCAAAGGTAGACCCAAATGACCCCGACAAGGTGATTGACATGTTTGTTCTTGAACAGTTTGTGTCCACACTAAATCCTGATTTGGCGGTGGCTGTCAGAGAGCATAAAGTTACAACTTCCGAGGAGGCCGCGACAGTAGCAGATGACAGAGTACAAGCGCAGAGCCGTCCGTGACGAGAAAGGTGGTCTAACTCGAGATGGTAGCCGACACAAGCACCCTGGTTCCCAAAGTTCAGCCAGTGATGCGAGTAAGTCCAGGTCTCAGGGAGATAGCAAAGCGAATGCTACGAGTAGAGAGGTTACCTGTTACGAATGCAAACAAAAAGGTCATGTCAGACGGAACTGTCCGAGTGGCAAGAAAATCAGCGCTGTGCGTTCTGATGTGGGTAATACGACTGGGAAAGAGGTTCCAGTACTCTGCGAGAGATGCGACCTCTTAGAGCTCGTGTCAGAGGCGCAGGTTACTCTAAACGGTCAGTCAGTACTTGCATTGAGAGATACCGGTGCAGAACTATGCATTGTTTCGTCCAGGCTAGTCTCTGAAGAGGATCTTCTCACAGGTTTCAGACATAAGGTGTCATTAGCTGATCCATCTGTCACTAGGGAGTACCCGGTTGCCTCAGTATTAATAGAGTCACCATGGGTTAGAGGTAGGGTTCAGGTGCTAGTGGCAGACCAGCTTTGTCATGATGTCGTGATTGGCAACACGGTGGTGTTTGCGGATGGATAGAGCGTAAAAATTCCAGTTTATGCTGATCGCAAACTGTTATCCGCGGTGCAAACGAGAGCGCAGAGTAGGAAGGAGGAAGTAGTTTCTTTGCCAGTCAAAAGAGTCTCAGGGCTAGACGTCACACCAGATGAGTTAAGCAGATTGCAGAGAGAAGACTTGACTTTGGCTAGGGCATTGCAGGCGGCAGACTCTCACGAGATAGTTGGTGGTCGTGGAAAGAAAAGGTGTGAGACATCCTTTTTCCAAAAGAAAGGCATCCTGATGCGCATGGTTAGAGAAGGGAATAAAAGTAAAACGTTCAAGCAGGTCTGCGTTCCTCAATCTCTTAGGAAAGATGTCATGAAACTTGCACATGATACGCCAATGAGTGGGCATCTGGGAGCGAGAAGAACTCAGCATCGGGTATGGGTGGATTTCTATTGGCCGGGTATGTCAGGGGACATTCGCCGCTATTGTCAGACTTGCGACGCATGTCAGAGGGCAGTGCCGAAGGGTAGAGTTCCCAAAGCAACGTTAGTTAGCATGCTTCTGGTTGACCAGCCTTTTGAGAAAGTCGCCGTCGATTTGATTGGTCCAATCATCCCTTGCTCTGAGCGTAATTACCGCTATGTTCTTGTAATGGTGGATTATGCAACACGTTATCCCGAGGCAGTTCCTCTCAAAGACATTAGAGCCGAGACCGTTGCCGAAGCCTTGTGGGAAATTTGGACTAGGCTTGGTATCCCAGGGGAGGTGCTATCCGATCGAGGATCTCAGTTCACTTCCGAGGTGATGCAAGAAATATATCGCATGCTCGCTGTAAAAGGGAACCTGACCACGCCGTACCATGCCATGTGCAATGGGCTAGTTGAGCGCTTCAACCAGACACTCAAAGCTATGATAAAGAAACTGTGCATCGAGAAACCAAAGACTTGGGATCGTTATATTCCAGCATTGCTGTTTGCGTACCGTGAGGTCCCCCAAGAGAGCACCAAGTTCTCCCCATTCCAGTTGTTATATGGCCGTACCGTGCGAGGTCCGATGCAAGTGTTGAGGGAGTTGTGGACCCGTGAGACTCAGGCAAGAGAAGTCGAGTCAGCTCTGCAGCATGTCATTGATTTGAGAGAAAAGTTAGAAGAAACCTGCAAGATAACCAAGGAATCTTTGGGCAAAGAAGCTTTTCGACAGAAACATCACTTTGATAAGAAAGCGAGGCTGCGAACCTTTGCAGTAGGAAGTAAGGTTCTGATGCTTTCCCCATGCAAAGAGAACAAGTTGAAGATGGCCTGGAAGGGACCTTATCCTGTGGTGGGAAAAGTAGGCAGCTGTGATTACAAGATTCAAGTTGGAGACAAGGTTAAGACCTACCATGTGAACCTCCTGAAACAATACAGAGAGCGAGAGGTTAACATTGCCAGTGTAGCGGTTTTGGATGAGCCCGAAGAGGGAGAAGAGTCGCAGATCATTTCAGAACCACTTCCAGTTTTCCCCCTGGCGGCAGAGGAAACGGTGGATGATATCCAGCTCGACCCGAACAATCCCGAAGTCCATGAAGAAATTCGAGGGTTAGCCAGTCAGTTTCCTGAAGTTTTGACCGATTTACCCCTTAAAACCAACTTGGTGGAGTGCGAGATCAGGATGGAAGACGATGCTCCAGTGCGTACGCGTCAGTTTCCTATCCCTTTTGCTCACAAAGAGATCATTCGGAAAGAGGTTGAGACTATGTTGAAACTAGGAGTGATTGAACCAGCCCAATCCCCTTATAGTTCACCAGTGGTTCTTGTCAGGAAAAGGGATGGCAAAATCAGATTCTGCGTTGATTTTAGGCGTATGAACAGGAAGGTCATTTTTTATGCTGAACCTTTGCCCGATGTAGAGTATCTATTCGCCAAGCTAGGCAAGGCAAAGTACCTGTCCAAAATCGACTTGTCGCGAGGGTACTGGCAGATCCCGGTACGTCCAGAAGACCGTCCAAAAACAGCCTTTACAACAGAGTTAGGCCACTTCCAGTTTGTGGTGATTGTCACACCACGCGAGAGAACACTTGTGTTGGATATTTTCTTGCTATTATATTCATTCATTCATTACCCAAAGGACATAACAACAAAACTTCATTTTCATGCATCCATGCCACATGCACAAACGAGTAAACATATAAAACTTGTTCCATCTATATCTCTCTTTTCATGGAGCATTAATTGTCCTCAGTGTAATGAGAGAGTACACTTGACCGTTCATGATACCAAAGAAAACTCCTTTACGTGAATGTCTTTTTGTCGCCCTCTCACCACATAACGTCAAAATAAAGTCAAAGTTATTATTTTAGGATGCGAAGTCGGCTCAGATCCTCGACAACAGTTTCACCTCAATCACACACGTTGATGCAAATGTTCCATTCCGATCTGTTCCCATTGGATAATAGACCCTGGATACTGGATCCCACACTGGATGCTGTATCCCACACGATATTGGATCCCACACTCGATCCTGGATCAAACACTCGATTCCAAGTCCCACACTGGATACTGGATCCCACAAGATACTGAATTCTGAGTCCCACACCGGATACTGGATCCCACAAGACACTGAATGCCCCAGTGGATTCCGAATGCGCACAAGTTGCGCGTGAATATATTTATTTGATTCTGTTTGTGCCGATTATGGTCACAGGAAGAGTCACTCCTTTCTTTCTACAAACGACCCACACGGCCAACAACTGAAAACAAAAATGGCATCCGTCTCGCCACACACGTCAATTGTTCCCCCCGACAATACGTCACAACACACACAGCACGTCATTTCCACTTACGTCATGCATGTACATTAAAACAAGACGTCCTTTCCCTACAAACAAGCTTCCAGACAGAATTTGCAAACTAATGTGACATAAAGGCCCTTCCTCAGCTAAAACTCTAGTTTTAGTAACTACACATTGTCGGAAAATTCTGTTTAATATTAACATAAAAACTCTTGAATTCTGATATTTGCATACCTTATCATATGGCACCACAAGTATATATACTTGTGATGGCACTTAATCACTCGTTGTCTACTCATTCGATGCACAATGATTCATCATTATCTCCAGCAATTCGACTCAGATAATCTGCTCCCACATTATCATTGCCCTTGATTACTTGAACATGGAAATCATGCTGCTGTAACTGCAATGCCCATCTCATCAACCGACCATTCTCTGTTTTCGATTTTTGCAAGTAGTGCAACGGCTGATGATCTGTCTCAAGGACGAACCGCTGTCCAAACAAGTATGGTTCAAACTTCTTGATTCCCCATACCACCGCAAGACATTCTTTCTCAATCGTCGCGTAATTCTTCTCCGCAGCCGACAATTTCTTGTTTGCATAAGCGATAGGATGCTTCTCTTGTTCGAACTCTTGCATCAAAATAGCTCCCATCGAATTGTTCGATGCATCAGTTCTCAAGATGAAAGGCTTAGTACGATCGGGCAATCGCATAACTGGTTTGCTGCACAATATTTCTTTCAACTTCTGGAATGCTTCCTCTGCTTCATCATTCCATTTCAACTTGTCCGGCATCTTAGCCTTGGTCATGTCTGTCAAAGGACTGGCGATTTCTGCAAAATTTTGAACAAATTTCCGATAATATCCAGCTAGCCCTAAAAATGCGCGTAGCTCCTTTTTGGTCTGTGGCCTAGCAGCATTCTTCAGTTTGTCGATTTTGTCTTCTTCTGGACGAATCCTACCTCGTCCCACTTGGTGACCTAGATATTCTAACTCTTCATATCCAAAGTAGCATTTGGACGGTTTCACGGTGAGACCAACCTCTTCTAATCTGGTCAACACAGCTTCCACGGCCTCCAAATGTTCTTCCCATGTTTCTGTCGCAATCATGATGTCATCAATGAAATTGTCGACATCATTGCGTTCCAACGGACTCAGCACCTTCCGCATCATCCGTGAAAATGCAGCCCCAGCAGTTTTCAATCCGAAAGGCATCCTCGTCCACTGAAATTGCCCCACTGGCGTAGTAAAAGCGGTTTTTGGTTTGTCTTCTTCATTGACCCTTATCTGCCAATACCCTTTTGAACAATCTAGTTTGGAAAAGTATTTGGCCTTTCCCATCTTTGCAAACAGCTGATCAATGTTTGGGTGGGTTCTGGATCGGATTCCAAAGTTTCATTCAATTTCCTGTAATCAACACAAAAACGTACAGATCCATCCTTCTTCTTCACTAAAACAATGGGTGAATTGTATGCTGACACCGTCGGCTCTATGACGCCCATTTTCACCATTTCATCTACCTCCTTTCTGACGGTTTCCATTGCTGCATGCGGCATAGCATATTGCTTCACATATACTGGTTTCTTGGTTGTACTTCGCAATTCACATGTTTCGATATATGTGTTTCCTGGCAAATCTTGCAATGCTCGACTATGTTTCTCTCTAATTTCCTCCATCTGTCGGGTTTGTTTTTCATCCAAGCTATCAGAAATATGACTATCAGTCACACGTTCTGAAGATTTCAAAGGCATGGTAGGCACGGTTCCCATGGCTTCATTGTTCATGTAGCCTTCCATCTCGTCTTCTGTCATCACCACAGCCACACTTTCGCTGGTCTCCCTCTCTATGTAGCTCTTGAGCAAGTTGGCATGGTAAACTTTCTCTTTGCCGTTCACATCAATTTTGTAGTCCCAATTGTTAATTTTCTTCATTACTGTGAATAGGGCCCTTCCAAGTCAGTTGTAATTTGTTGTGCTTCTCTGGCAACAACAACAATACCTTCGATCCTTCATTGATATGCTTAGCCTTTGCCTTCTTGTTGTAGTTCCTCTCGTAGCGACGGCTAGCTTTCTTCAAGTTGTCTTGGGCAATCTTGCAGGTTTGCTCAATTCGATTCCTCAAGTCCACCACGTATTGAGCACAAGTTTTCTCTTCTTCTTCTACGCTGTCTTGCATCCAAAGATGCTTCAAAATCTGCATTGGTCCTCGGACTGACCGACCATACAACAACTCAAACGGTGAAAACAGCATAGAATCTTGCGGTACTTCGCGATAAGCAAACAACAAAGCTGGGATCATTCTATCCCACTCACGTGGTTGCTCCAAGCACATTTTCTTCATCATTTGCTTCAAGACACCATTGAATCTTTCTACCAATCCATTTGCATTGGCATGATAGGGGGTAGTTTTTATTCCCTTGATGTCCAATATTTTCTGCAACTGTTGCATCAAATCTCCTACAAACTGAGCTCCTTGATCTGACACGATCTCCCTCGGCACTCCTAATCGGGTCCATATTGTCCACAACGCCTCTGCGATTTCCGTGGTCTGGCAAGTTTTCAAAGGGATGGCTTCTGGATATCGGGTAGCGTAGTCTACCACCGTCAATACGTACCTGTATCCCCGTTCTGACGCTGGAATGATTGGCCCAATCAAATCAACTGCGATTTTCTCGAAAGGAGTGTCTATCAATGGCACTTTTCCTAGTGGCACTCGCGACTGCTTCCCTTTAGGCATAGACCTTTGACATGCATCACATGATGCACAATATCTATGAACATCCCCGCAAATTCCCGGCCAATAAAAATCTGCCCAAATCCTGTTCTTGGTTTTTCTGGCTCCTAAATGGCCACTCATTGGCGTGTCATGTGCTAGCTTCATTACCTCCTGTCGATACTTCTTGGGCACAACTATTTGAGTGCGCTTTGTCTCATTTTCCACGAATTCGCGTACCAAAATGTCGTTCTTCCACTTGTATGTGGATTTGTTTGTCTTAACTGTCACCTTCCTTGGACCCTGACCTTCCGCTTCCTTGCGGCACTTCTCTAGCGTTTCATCTTCTTTTTGCGCTTGCTTTAGCTGCTCTGGAGTCACTTCGGCGATCTTCGTTTCAGCTATTTTTAACTCCTTGGGTAGCTTTCTTCCACTTCGCGTTTCCATCCCTGCACATCGTTCTGGTTCTGCCTCTTTTCTTTCTGCTAGCGCTTCTCTTTTTGCGTCATCCATTGATTGGTTCTCTCTAACTTGCTTTTCTTCAATGGGTTGCGCCTCCTTCTCATTCTGCCTGCTATCTTCCTGCCTATTTCCCCTAGTTCCTTCTCCAACCCCTCTCACTGGATATACAGGCACTGTATTTATCCAGTTAGGGTCAAGAAATCTCGAATTCCCGATTAATACGGGCAACGCTGGCCTCGGCATAACCAATACATCAGTTTCACCTTCGAAGAACGGTGTGTTCATTGAAACTCTGGCCACGGGTACTTGTTTGATGTCACCGGACGCAAAGGTAACCCACCTCATCTCTCCTGTGTACTTACTCTCTGTAATAAGTCCCGTATCCACACAACTGATAGTTGCGCCTGTATCTCGCAACGCTGCAACTTCTTTTCCCTCCACCTCTACATGACATAAGGGTTGATACCGTATTTCTCGGCATCGGCCACAAAGCGTCGCGCTGCATTTCTCCTCTTCTTTTCCCTCCCACTGTGCTAACCCTACTCTTAAAACATGATGATTCACCTCAGCGCAGAGTGACTTCGCTGGTGCACATGTACACACGCCAGACACCGCCGCATCGCATGTCGTCTGCAAACATAGAGACCTTGTTTGACGTTTTGGACATGTAGCCACTTTGTGGGGACCTCCACAATTGAAGCATTCCAACTTGAAGGATACTCTATTCTTGACGGCTGATTCTTCTGTATTTGCGGGTGAACTATCTCTCGTATTTCCTGGCTTGGAGTTTTCTCGTCTTGGAGATAAACTTTCTCTATTTCGGAACCTGTCGTTTCCTTGACTCTTCTGAAGGCTCCGACTCTCATGCTTCTTGTTGCGACGGGAAATCTCAAACGTTTCTGCCGCCTCGGTTGCTTCGTCTACTGTTGCTGGCCTCCGGTCTCGTACAAACGTAGATTGTTCTCCCGGCAAGGCATCCAAAAATATGTCTACAGCTAGCAACTCGACAACGTCTTCATATGTCTTGTCTTTTCCCGACAAATCAATCCACCGATGAATCCACTGTGTGATGCGATTCATGAGTTCTTTTGCTGTCTCGTCATATTTTTTCTTGGCATTCTTCAACTTCTCTCGGTATTCTTCCGATGTCAATCTGAACTTCTTTAACAACTCTCGACGAATGGCTTGGAAATCCTCGAAGTCTACATGCTGCATATGCGTGATGGCTTCGGCCGCTTTCCCCTTCACAAGCGCGATCAAGTGCAATCCCCATTCAGTTCCAGGAATCTGTTCCGCTTGCATAACCTTCTCAAACTTCCATAAGTAAACTTCCAAATCATCTCCATCTTCAAAAAACGGTAACTTTATCTTGAGTCTATGTCTATCTGCCCTGTCGTTGTTGTTCTGGTTTTGGTTTTGATTTCCTATCCCTAGACGAAGTTGCGCTTCAAGTTCCAATTCCCGAAAACGCGCCTGGCGTTCTGCTTCTCGCTCTCGCTCTTGACGTTCAGCTTCTCGCTCTTGACGTTCAGCTTCTCGCTCTTGACGTTCAGCTTCTCGCTCTTGACGTTCAGCTTCTCGCTCTCGCTCCTGACGTTCAGCTTCTCGCTCTTCATGTTTAGCTTCTAACCATCTCTTTTTCTCATCAATAACATAGGTGGTCAGATCTTTTCCTGACAAATTCAACATTGTTCCCTCCTCCTTCCATTCTTGCATCAAAGCTTTCATTTCATTAACGCCCCCCGCTTCAGCTCGGTTGGCTTCGCCCATAGTCCCCCCTTGTTCATTCCTCCTATTCCTAGGCCTAGGCATGATGCATACAAATCCACCAAAAGTTTATATACTAGTTTATGCATCCATATCTAATTATCGCCAATACACTAAACATAGAAACAAAGAATACAAATAATGATCAGACCGAACTGACGTGAATGGTTTTGCCGGAGTTATTCCAACAATCCTAATGTCGAACAAGCATCGACCTGAAAACTGGACTAAATAAATGAATAGAGTTGACGCTATCACGGAATCGTACGTCTACAGAATATAATAGGATAACGCTATATCATATGTACTCCTACACAATCAATAAGTTGAGTTCCTAATCTGTACTTGTATGTTATCTGTGCGGCACTAGTCTACACTAGTGTTACATCAATAGCAAGTTTACTTTTATATGTATATATAGTGATGATAATTTGTGGGAAGCGATCATCGATTACGGAGATTGGTTCCGCCCAGATGTTACGACGCCCGCCAACCGCCCACGTATTATATAGTAAAAGGTTTGTTTGTTCTTCACGGGTGCGACAACAAAGCACAAAGGGACATAGTTTAGACTACTCTAAAATCTATGCAAGTAAGTGACCTTGACCTATAATGCTACCATTATATGCTGGCCTAGCCTGTCTTACATCCTTTGTGCATGGATACAACTATCCATGATGATTCGCCATCCCGGCTTGGCCCCCATAAATGTTGTCACACCACGCGAGAGAACACTTGTGTTGGATATTTTCTTGCTATTATATTCATTCATTCATTACCCAAAGGACATAACAACAAAACTTCATTTTCATGCATCCATGCCACATGCACAAACGAGTAAACATATAAAACTTGTTCCATCTATATCTCTCTTTTCATGGAGCACTTAATTGTCCTCAGTGTAATGAGAGAGTACACTTGACCGTTCATGATACCAAAGAAAACTCCTTTACGTGAATGTCTTTTTGTCGCCCTCTCACCACATAACGTCAAAATAAAGTCAAAGTTATTATTTTAGGATGCGAAGTCGGCTCAGATCCTCGACAACAGTTTCACCTCAATCACACACGTTGATGCAAATGTTCCATTCCGATCTGTTCCCATTGGATAATAGACCCTGGATACTGGATCTCACACTGGATGCTGTATCCCACACGATATTGGATCCCACACTCGATCCTGGATCAAACACTCGATTCCAAGTCCCACACTGGATACTGGATCCCACAAGATACTGAATGCCCCAGTGGATTCCGAATGCGCACAAGTTGCGCGTGAATATAACTATTTGATTCTGTTTGTGCCGATTATGGTCACAGGAAGAGTCACTCCTTTCTTTCTACAAACGACCCACACGGCCAACAACTGAAAACAAAAATGGCATCCGTCTCGCCACACACGTCAATTGTTCCCCCCGACAATACGTCACAACACACACAGCACGTCATTTCCACTTACGTCATGCATGTACATTAAAACAAGACGTCCTTTCCCTACAAACAAGCTTCCAGACAGAATTTGCAAACTAATGTGACATAAAGGCCCTTCCTCAGCTAAAACTCTAGTTTTAGTAACTACACATTGTCGGAAAATTCTGTTTAATATTAACATAAAAACTCTTGAATTCTGATATTTGCATACCTTATCATATGGCACCACAAGTATATATACTTGTGATGGCACTTAATCACTCGTTGTCTACTCATTCGATGCACAATGATTCATCATTATCTCCAGCAATTCGACTCAGATAATCTGCTCCCACATTATCCTTGCCCTTGATTACTTGAACATGGAAATCATGCTGCTGTAACTGCAACGCCCATCTCATCAACCGACCATTCTCTGTTTTCGATTTTTGCAAGTAGTGCAACGGCTGATGATCTGTCTCAAGGACGAACCGCTGTCCAAACAAGTATGGTTCAAACTTCTTGATTCCCCATACCACCGCAAGACATTCTTTCTCAATCGTCGCGTAATTCTTCTCCGCAGCCGACAATTTCTTGTTTGCATAAGCGATAGGATGCTTCTCTTGTTCGAACTCTTGCATCAAAATAGCTCCCATCGAATTGTTCGATGCATCAGTTCTCAAGATGAAAGGCTTAGTACGATCGGGCAATCGCATAACTGGTTTGCTGCACAATATTTCTTTCAACTTCTGGAATGCTTCCTCTGCTTCATCATTCCATTTCAACTTGTCCGGCATCTTAGCCTTGGTCATGTCTGTCAAAGGACTGGCGATTTCTGCAAAATTTTGAACAAATTTCCGATAATATCCAGCTAGCCCTAAAAATGCGCGTAGCTCCTTTTTGGTCTGTGGCCTAGCAGCATTCTTCAGTTTGTCGATTTTGTCTTCTTCTGGACGAATCCTACCTCGTCCCACTTGGTGACCTAGATATTCTAACTCTTCATATCCAAAGTAGCATTTGGACGGTTTCACGGTGAGACCAACCTGGTTTCACGGTGAGACCAACCTCTTCTAATCTGGTCAACACAGCTTCCACGGCCTCCAAATGTTCTTCCCATGTTTCTGTCGCAATCATGATGTCATCAATGAAATTGTCGACATCATTGCGTTCCAACGGACTCAGCACCTTCCGCATCATCCGTGAAAATGCAGCCCCAGCAGTTTTCAATCCGAAAGGCATCCTCGTCCACTGAAATTGCCCCACTGGCGTAGTAAAAGCGGTTTTTGGTTTGTCTTCTTCATTGACCTTTATCTGCCAATACCCTTTTGAACAATCTAGTTTGGAAAAGTATTTGGCCTTTCCCATCTTTGCAAACAGCTGATCAATGTTTGGGTGGGTTCTGGATCGGATTCCAAAGTTTCATTCAATTTCCTGTAATCAACACAAAAACGTACAGATCCATCCTTCTTCTTCACTAAAACAATGGGTGAATTGTATGCTGACACCGTCGGCTCTATGACGCCCATTTTCACCATTTCATCTACCTCCTTTCTGACGGTTTCCATTGCTGCATGCGGCATAGCATATTGCTTCACATATACTGGTTTCTTGGTTGTACTTCGCAATTCACATGTTTCGATATCTGTGTTTCCTGGCAAATCTTGCAATGCTCGACTATGTTTCTCTCTAATTTCCTCCATCTGTCGGGTTTGTTTTTCATCCAAGCTATCAGAAATATGACTATCAGTCACACGTTCTGAAGATTTCAAAGGCATGGTAGGCACGGTTCCCATGGCTTCATTGTTCATGTAGCCTTCCATCTCGTCTTCTGTCATCACCACAGCCACACTTTCGCTGGTCTCCCTCTCTATGTAGCTCTTGAGCAAGTTGGCATGGTAAACTTTCTCTTTGCCGTTCACATCAATTTTGTAGTCCCAATTGTTAATTTTCTTCATTACTGTGAATAGGGCCCTTCCAAGTCAGTTGTAATTTGTTGTGCTTCTCTGGCAACAACAACAATACCTTCGATCCTTCATTGATATGCTTAGCCTTTGCCTTCTTGTTGTAGTTCCTCTCGTAGCGACGGCTAGCTTTCTTCAAGTTGTCTTGGGCAATCTTGCAGGTTTGCTCAATTCGATTCCTCAAGTCCACCACGTATTGAGCACAAGTTTTCTCTTCTTCTTCTACGCTGTCTTGCATCCAAAGATGCTTCAAAATCTGCATTGGTCCTCGGACTGACCGACCATACAACAACTCAAACGGTGAAAACAGCATAGAATCTTGCGGTACTTCGCGATAAGCAAACAACAAAGCTGGGATCATTCTATCCCACTCACGTGGTTGCTCCAAGCACATTTTCTTCATCATTTGCTTCAAGACACCATTGAATCTTTCTACCAATCCATTTGCATTGGCATGATAGGGGGTAGTTTTTATTCCCTTGATGTCCAATATTTTCTGCAACTGTTGCATCAAATCTCCTACAAACTGAGCTCCTTGATCTGACACGATCTCCCTCGGCACTCCTAATCGGGTCCATATTGTCCACAACGCCTCTGCGATTTCCGTGGTCTGGCAAGTTTTCAAAGGGATGGCTTCTGGATATCGGGTAGCGTAGTCTACCACCGTCAATACGTACCTGT
This sequence comes from Oncomelania hupensis, assembly GCA_036898135.1. NCBI lineage: Eukaryota > Metazoa > Mollusca > Gastropoda > Littorinimorpha > Pomatiopsidae > Oncomelania > Oncomelania hupensis. The sequence continues at coordinate 42,375,094 of CM072524.1, forward strand.
ATCCCCGTTCTGACGCTGGAATGATTGGCCCAATCAAATCAACTGCGATTTTCTCGAAAGGAGTGTCTATCAATGGCACTTTTCCTAGTGGCACTCGCGACTGCTTCCCTTTAGGCATAGACCTTTGACATGCAACACATGATGCACAATATCTTTGAACATCCCCGCAAATTCCCGGCCAATAAAAATCTGCCCAAATCCTGTTCTTGGTTTTTCTGGCTCCTAAATGGCCACTCATTGGCGTGTCATGTGCTAGCTTCATTACCTCCTGTCGATACTTCTTGGGCACAACTATTTGAGTGCGCTTTGTCTCATTTTCCACGAATTCGCGTACCAAAATGTCGTTCTTCCACTTGTATGTGGATTTGTTTGTCTTAACTGTCACCTTCCTTGGACCCTGACCTTCCGCTTCCTTGCGGCACTTCTCTAGCGTTTCATCTTCTTTTTGCGCTTGCTTTAGCTGCTCTGGAGTCACTTCGGCGATCTTCGTTTCAGCTATTTTTAACTCCTTGGGTAGCTTTCTTCCACTTCGCGTTTCCATCCCTGCACATCGTTCTGGTTCTGCCTCTTTTCTTTCTGCTAGCGCTTCTCTTTTTGCGTCATCCATTGATTGGTTCTCTCTAACTTGCTTTTCTTCAATGGGTTGCGCCTCCTTCTCATTCTGCCTGCTATCTTCCTGCCTATTTCCCCTAGTTCCTTCTCCAACCCCTCTCACTGGATATACAGGCACTGTATTTATCCAGTTAGGGTCAAGAAATCTCGAATTCCCGATTAATACGGGCAACGCTGGCCTCGGCATAACCAATACATCAGTTTCACCTTCGAAGAACGGTGTGTTCATTGAAACTCTGGCCACGGGTATTTGTTTGATGTCACCGGACGCAAATGTAACCCACCTCATCTCTCCTGTGTACTTACTCTCTGTAATAAGTCCCGTATCCACACAACTGATAGTTGCGCCTGTATCTCGCAACGCTGCAACTTCTTTTCCCTCCACCTCTACATGACATAAGGGTTGATACCGTATTTCTCGGCATCGGCCACAAAGCGTCGCGCTGCATTTCTCCTCTTCTTTTCCCTCCCACTGTGCTAACCCTACTCTTAAAACATGATGATTCACCTCAGCGCAGAGTGACTTCGCTGGTGCACATGTACACACGCCAGACACCGCCGCATCGCATGTCGTCTGCAAACATAGAGACCTTGTTTGACGTTTTGGACATGTAGCCACTTTGTGGGGACCTCCACAATTGAAGCATTCCAACTTGAAGGATACTCTATTCTTGACGGCTGATTCTTCTGTATTTGCGGGTGAACTATCTCTCGTATTTCCTGGCTTGGAGTTTTCTCGTCTTGGAGAAAAACTATCTCTATGTCGGAACCTGTCGTTTCCTTGACTCTTCTGAAGGCTCCGACTCTCATGCTTCTTGTTGCGACGGGAAATCTCAAACGTTTCTGCCGCCTTGGTTGCTTCGTCTACTGTTGCTGGCCTCCGGTCTCGTACAAACGTAGATTGTTCTCCCGGCAAGGCATCCAAAAATATGTCTACAGCTAGCAACTCGACAACGTCTTCATATGTCTTGTCTTTTCCCGACAAATCAATCCACCGATGAATCCACTGCGTGATGCGATTCATGAGTTCTTTTGCTGTCTCGTCATATTTTTTCTTGGCATTCTTCAACTTCTCTCGGTATTCTTCCGATGTCAATCTGAACTTCTTTAACAACTCTCGACGAATGGCTTGGAAATCCTCGAAGTCTACATGCTGCATATGCGTGATGGCTTCGGCCGCTTTCCCCTTCACAAGCGCGATCAAGTGCAATCCCCATTCAGTTCCAGGAATCTGTTCCGCTTGCATAACCTTCTCAAACTTCCATAAGTAAACTTCCAAATCATCTCCATCTTCAAAAAACGGTAACTTTATCTTGAGTCTACGTCTATCTGCCCTGTCGTTGTTGTTCTGGTTTTGGTTTTGATTTCCTATCCCTAGACGAAGTTGCGCTTCAAGTTCCAATTCCCGAAAACGCGCCTGGCGTTCTGCTTCTCGCTCTCGCTCTTGACGTTCAGCTTCTCGCTCTTGACGTTCAGCTTCTCGCTCTTGACGTTCAGCTTCTCGCTCTTGACGTTCAGCTTCTCGCTCTCGCTCCTGACGTTCAGCTTCTCGCTCTTCACGTTTAGCTTCTAACCATCTCTTTTTCTCATCAATAACATAGGTGGTCAGATCTTTTCCTGACAAATTCAACATTGTTCCCTCCTCCTTCCATTCTTGCATCAAAGCTTTCATTTCATTAACGCCCCCCGCTTCAGCTCGGTTGGCTTCGCCCATAGTCCCCCCTTGTTCATTCCTCCTATTCCTAGGCCTAGGCATGATGCATACAAATCCACCAAAAGTTTATATACTAGTTTATGCATCCATATCTAATTATCGCCAATACACTAAACATAGAAACAAAGAATACAAATAATGATCAGACCGAACTGACGTGAATGGTTTTGCCGGAGTTATTCCAACAATCCTAATGTCGAACAAGCATCGACCTGAAAACTGGACTAAATAAATGAATAGAGTTGACGCTATCACGGAATCGTACGTCTACAGAATATAATAGGATAACGCTATATCATATGTACTCCTACACAATCAATAAGTTATGAGTTCCTAATCTGTACTTGTATGTTATCTGTGCGCAACTAGTCTACACTAGTGTTACATCAATAGCAAGTTTACTTTTATATGTATATATAGTGATGATAATTTGTGGGAAGCGATCATCGATTACGGAGATTGGTTCCGCCCAGATGTTACGACGCCCGCCAACCGCCCACGTATTATATAGTAAAAGGTTTGTTTGTTCTTCACGGGTGCGACAACAAAGCACAAAGGGACATAGTTTAGACTACTCTAAAATCTATGCAAGTAAGTGACCTTGACCTATAATGCTACCATTATATGCTGGCCTAGCCTGTCTTACATCCTTTGTGCATGGATACAACTATCCATGATGATTCGCCATCCCGGCTTGGCCCCCATAAATGTTGTCACACCACGCGAGAGAACACTTGTGTTGGATATTTTCTTGCTATTATATTCATTCATTCATTACCCAAAGGACATAACAACAAAACTTCATTTTCATGCATCCATGCCACATGCACAAACGAGTAAACATATAAAACTTGTTCCATCTATATCTCTCTTTTCATGGAGCACTTAATTGTCCTCAGTGTAATGAGAGAGTACACTTGACCGTTCATGATACCAAAGAAAACTCCTTTACGTGAATGTCTTTTTGTCGCCCTCTCACCACAAAACGTCAAAATAAAGTCAAAGTTATTATTTTAGGATGCGAAGTCGGCTCAGATCCTCGACAACAGTTTCACCTCAATCACACACGTTGATGCAAATGTTCCATTCCGATCTGTTCCCATTGGATAATAGACCCTGGATACTGGATCCCACACTGGATGCTGTATCCCACACGATATTGGATCCCACACTCGATCCTGGATCAAACACTCGATTCCAAGTCCCACACTGGATACTGAATCCCACAAGATACTGAATTCTGAGTCCCACACCGGATACTGGATCCCACAAGACACTGAATGCCCCAGTGGATTCCGAATGCGCACAAGTTGCGCGTGAATATAACTATTTGATTCTGTTTGTGCCGATTATGGTCACAGGAAGAGTCACTCCTTTCTTTCTACAAACGACCCACACGGCCAACAACTGAAAACAAAAATGGCATCCGTCTCGCCACACACGTCAATTGTCCCCCCCCCCCCCCCCTCCGACAATACGTCACAACACACACAGCACGTCATTTCCACTTACGTCATGCATGTACATTAAAACAAGATGTCCTTTCCCTACAAACAAGCTTCCAGACAGAATTTGCAAACTAATGTGACAGTGATGCCGTTTGGGCTCAAAACGGCAGGGGCGTGTTTTTCCCGCATGATGCGAGCGTTGTTGTTGCCGCTCAAGTTAGTGGAGGTTGACAACTTCATGGACGATATCTTGATAGCTACCGAGACGAAAGAACGTCATCTTGAGGTGTTACGCATAGTATTACAAAGGTTGCAGGAAGCTCAGTTGTCGGCCAGGCCAACCAAATGTTATCTTGGATTCAGTCAGTTGGAATACCTTGGTCATATGGTGGGGAAAGGCAAAATGATCCCACTAGAACGGGTGATGGAAAAAATTCGCCAAGTGGAACCTCCTACAACAAAGAAGCAGGTGAAGTCGTTCCTAGGTTTGGTAGGGTTTTACAGGCGTTTTATACCGCATTTTGCTGAAATTGCACTTCCGTTGACAGACCTGTACAAAGGTGGGAAAATGGGTGCGGTGCAGTGGACGGATCGATGTCAGAAGGCTTTTGAGCAGTTGAAAGAGCGTCTAAGCAGTCAACCCGTTTGTTGTCTTCCAGATTGGTCGAAAGAATTTGTCCTTAGGACCGATGCATCTGATGTTGGTTTGGGCGCGGTCTTGCTACAGGATCAGGGTTTCGGGCTACAGCCATTGGCTTGTGCCAGCAAAAAACTAAACTCCGCCGAGAAAAATTACTCTCCCATTGAGAAGGAGTGTTTCGCAGTGGTTTTTGGAGTACAGAAGTACAGTCAGTTTCTCATGGGTCGTCACTTCAGGGTGCAAACTGATCACAGTCCACTTCAGTGGCTACACCGTGTCAAACCTCAGAGTCCTAGACTCATGCGTTGGTCTCTGCAATTGCAGCCATACAGTTTCACTGTTGAAGCTATTGCTGGACGCGACAACATTGATGCAGATTTTCTATCAAGGAATTTCTAAAGTTATACAAGGAAGATAATTCCGCGATTAATTTCTTAATTAAACGGGTGTTTATCTTCAGGTGGGGATATGTCGCGGTAAAGTGTTGTTGTAATTGTATAGTGTAGCTTGACATCATAACATAAGCATTTTGATACTGCATGGTGCGACTTGTTTTGCGTGTTAGGCTAGCCGTGCTCGAGTTTCACGTGTTTTTAACAGCAGCGTAAGCATAATTTGATGATTATGAATTTTGGTAGGATTATAGAGGGGAACGGTAAAGTTGTGAGCTGGGGCATTGGTTATTATTTCATTTTCGCTAGCTATAAGCGGACGTATTTTTTCTGTTTGGAAAAGACACCAGAAAAACAGTGATTGTAGCGGGACCAGAGCTGTTTGAATAGTCTAGAGCTATTACAGTGGCAACAGACCTTAGTGTTCTAGTGACTTAGTCTGTAGAGGGCAGTTTTGTTTAGGCAGAGCTGCACTGCGCCGAGTGTCCGCCCCAACACACTGCACGGACTGGTAAGTGGCTTTTGCTCTTTCTACCGTGGCTTGAAGCTTGGTGTGAACGAATGTGTTGTGTGCATGGATTTATTTTCAGTCGCTAGGTTTCATTTTGTAAATTTTATTAGCATTTCATAATGAGGGGGGAAGGAGTGACCGGCTTCAAGTAGAGCGAATGCGTACGAAATGTGAGTGTGATAATTTAATATAATTATAGATAATGTTACATTTATTAATCTGTGTATTTACGGACTTTGTAGCAGATTTTCAAGGGAGGCTTGTTTGATATTTTTGGCATGGAATTACAGTATATATACATCGTAAATGTCAGAATGGAGATGTGGCTTTATTAGATCAAGATGGTGGTGCCATAATTGTAATTATAGATGATTAGGTAAAGACTATTGATTGACACTGGGGATAACTGTCGCCATTTTGATAAAGACTACGAATAGTAGATTTGGATATGTGTTTATGAATGCATTAATGGTTGCAGGATGAGTCTTCTGTCATCTTCTCCTTTCCACAACTTCAGTTCAGTTTGTTTCACGTTACGTCATCATTTGGTTCCTCGCATGGCATTCCTCACCTGCGTGGTTTGGCTCAAGGTGGGTAACAACCAAGTTCATGCCTAGCTACATCATCGCCTATCTTCTCTCACTCTCGACCTCCGTCGCCGTTTCGTCGTTTTGCCGGAAGGTCGAGGGTTGACAACGTTGAGATACGTACGGTAGGGCGGCATAGGGGCATGCGACGCCTGCTCAAGCTCCAGACAGCAGGAAGTCTCTTCTTTTATTTTATATACGTATAAACTGTGTAGCTTGACTTGCGAGAGAGCGAGAACTACAGACAGATATCAGCATACTGTGGTTTATAAGATGAAGAAAAGACATGACTTGAAATAATCTTTCATCTGGTTAAACATTAGATTGAATGATGCCAAGACTCTTTGGAAAGATAACATTTTTTATTCTGAAGTGATTTTTCATCTTGCTTAATTCAAGTTTAAGGCTTATCATTGAATCATCCAATTTCATTTCTTTTTTTTTGGTTAAATATTTAGTTAGAATGTATAGAATGAATGCTTGCATTGCGTGAGAAAGTGTGAGCGTTTTGTTTGAAATAAATTGTTTATTATTGCACCTTGGGTTTTGTGTTGTTTTGTTATTAAGGGTAAGTAGATAGTTTGCAGGGAAGGGTAGGGGGTGTAATGTCTGGCCTTATGCCGTGACAAGGATGATTTTAATTGATTGATTGACTAATGTAAAAGTCGGGCTGCAACACAAAAATTATACGGCTATTCAGTATAAAAGAAATATTTTCAAGAAATTGCAAATCTCAGAATGGGTAAAGAGAGTGGCTGAATAGTTCATCAGATTCAGAATCTTTGTTGTCCCAACAACTAGCAAATTATTGACACATTTTGTGGAGTTTGCCAAGATTTTATCTGAGTTTAATCACTGTGCATAAGTGCTTCAGTAGAGTTAGAGTGAGAGAGAAGATTATGGTATAATAAATCCTCACATTTTATTTTACTGTGATGATCTGACTTAGGAATTTTATTTTATAATTGTTCAGTCTGTAGATAATCTAATATTACAGATTAAAAACAAAATTAAAAAAATAATACCTAGAATAACTAACTTCTTTTATTTGTGAACTGATTTGTCTGATTTTTCCCCCTTATTATTCATTGTAATTTTTGAATTCTGCTGTGCTGTCATTTGAATTAAAGTGAGTTTCACCGTCCCTTCTTTTGACAGATCTGTTGAGTTATGCTGTTGTTTTCTAGTATATTGACCTAAAGCAATAATCATGTAATGTAATGTGCTAGTATATTAACTTGTATCTTTTGCTTTCAGGCTCTCAGACATAAGATGTGCAGAACATTGTGCATGTTATGCAAGAAGGGAGAAGATTTTAAAAAGTAGAAATTTTTTTTGGTTGGTAACGCGTTATTGTCCATTTTTATCGGGAAATTCTGGGCCGTCTCCCCTGGGGGAAGGCGTAGTCGCAGCCTGTGGTGCGCCCAAGACGTTGCCGGAGTCGAAAGTAAATAATATTCGGAAAAACATAACACCCTGATGCTTGATCGATCCCACACTAGTCAGGCGCCATTGGTTTCTGGCCTGTGGACAAGGCAAGTTAGTCCCGCCTTAGCCCACTTGGCCACAATAGTAGACATATTCACTTTGGTATAAAAACAAAATTGTTAGCAGCCTTTTGTCATTTTTCTACAGTTTCGTCTTAATTTTTTAAAATCTCTTGTTTCTTTTTTAAATTTTTTGTTTGCTTTAGTTTTTTTGTATTTAATATAATAAAGCAAGTTTGAAAGAGAGTGGGAGAGAAATTGAAAATACTTTCTTAGAACAAATAAATAAATATGTGCAAATTTAGATATCGTTGTGCTTTTACTATTGACAAATTTCTTCATCAGTTTTAAACCAAACATGATGTTGCTTTTTATTTTTAAAATCAAACCTGTAATATAGTACATGTACAGATCAAAACTGAATATCCGCCTGGTGATGCCCACAGCCTTGACGCACACCGACTATTGTTCTAAACCAGTTCCCAATGGCGCTGTTGTGGAGGATTGCACTGGTATCCTTGTCATAAAGGCTTTTGATGACTTCAATAATTTTAGGGCTGATGTTGTAACATTTCATTGTTGCCCATAGAGCTGCGTGCCAGACTCGGTCAAACGCCTTCTTGAAGTCTATGAACACATGATATAGATGTTGTTGGTGCTGTAGGTATTTCTCACAGATTATTTTGAGGTTGAAAATCTGTTCAGTGGTACTTCGCCCTGCCCTGAATCCTGCTTGTTCTTCAGCTATGATTTGTTCAGCTTGGGGTTTCAACCTGTTGAGTATTATTTTCAGGAGGACCTTGCTAGGATGGCTGATGTGGCTGATGGTGCGGCAATTTTCACACTCCTGAAGGTTACCCTTTTTGGGAGGAGTGATGACACGCGACTGGGTCCATGGTGTAGGCCACTCCCCACTCTGCCAGATCTTGTTACAGATAATAGTGGTGGGCATCAATCGTCGCTTCTCATCCTGCTTGAAGCAGTTCCGCGGGTATGTTGTACACTCCTGCTGACTTCCCTTTCTTCAGCGATTGCAATGCTGCCTCTTCTTCTTCTCTGTTCTCGGAACATGCTAGAACTGATGGGTCTCCATTTGGTGTGTGGTTATAAAGGTCAGAGCAGTACTCTATCCATCTGTCCAAGACTTCTTGTTCTTCTGTAAGACATATGCCAGACTTGCTTTGGATTGTGGAGACTTTGGGCTGTTTAACACTTGTCAGCCGCTTTACAGTCTGGTAGGCCTTCTTGTTGTTGTTCTTGTTCAGACTGTTCTCTATTTCCTCGCATTGATCTTCAATCCAGTTCTCCTTTGCTGTGCGCGTGCCTTTTCGGATGTCATTGTTGATTTTTCGGTAGACATTAGCTCCCTGTGAGGTGTTCTTTTTTATTTTTTTTAATTTCTCTTCGTTTATCACACAGATCCAAAAGTTCAGGTGTGATCCACGGCTTCTTCTTTAGTCGGTGCTTGCCAAGGATCTCAGTGGCGGCATCTGTCACAGCTGAGTTGAAGGTGGTGGTCATGGTGTTGACATATACTTCACCAGCCCCCAAAATGAGCAGTGGTGCAAATGTCCCTCCAATTGTGAAATAGTTCTGCCACCTCCGGGTCTTGCAGTTTGTCCAGGTCGAATTTTAGATCTAGTGCACTTTGCTGTATTTACTCTCTTCAAGTGGAGCCGGAAAGACATCATCACGAGATCGTGGTCACTTCCGATGTCTGCTCCTGGAAAAGTGCGTGTCCTGCCAATGTTGATGCTTGATCTGAAGCGTTTCTTGACCATGATGTAGTCTATCTGGTTGTGATGCTCCCCGCCGGGACTGTGCCATGTCCATCGTCTGGAGCTTTTGTGGAGAACAAGCGTGTTTGCCAGTACCAGATTGTTGTATCTGGCAAACTCCAAGAGTCTCAGATCCCTGTCATTTGTCTCGTTGTTGCAGTGGGGTCCACATGTGTCTCCCCAGTTGTGGTGCGCATCTTGGCCAACCTTGGCATTCCAGTCGCCTTGTACTATGACTATGTCCTTTTTCGGCACTTGGTCAAGGACAGCCTGTAGATTTTCATAAAAACCCTCCACTTCGCTGTCGTCATAGTCTGATGTTGGTGCATAGGCCTGGATGATGGTGATGTTGAAAGGGGCTGCTCTCAGACGGATGGTAATGAGTCTACTGGAGAATGGGCGGCAACCCATTACAGTGGCTAGAATGTTCTTGTGGACCAAGAATCCAACGCCGTGTTCGTGCCTGTCATCTCTACCGCTGAAATAGAGCTTGTAGCCTTTGTCGGTCGTTGTTTCACCTAGGCCTTTCCAGCGCAGTTCGCTGATACCTAGAACGTTCCATCGATCGTGGTCCAGCTCGTGGGCCAGTTCTTCTAAGTTTCCTTCCGCAGATAGGGTCCTGACATTCAAGGTTCCTATGACGATTGTTGTTTCTCGTGCGGATCTTGCTAAATTGTCCATCAGTAGCATACTTATCACTTCTGTGCTGGTGGCCAACGGAAGGCGCGGTCCTTGTTGAGCCGGGCGACGACCGATCCCGTATGGAATTAGTGGATAGTTTCAGGATGTAGTGTGTCTTGGGCAAAAAAGACCTGGCGGTGCCCAATCCTCTCCAGGCTGTTGGCCACAGCCGAAATCCACGAATACAGTGTGGCTCGCCTTGGCCCTGAGCACGTGGTCCTTGAACCTGTAGTAACGTGAGGTTCCTCCGCCCTGGCCGGTGACTTCTGTGTAGAAGACTTTCGCCCAGTGATGCCGTGCTAACATCACCCCTGTTAATCGCCTCTTACGACACGCCGGGAAACTTTGGGTCTATTCTGTTTAGTGCCAAAACCCACAGGGTCAAGGATGCCTACTCTCTCCAACACTCTTCAACATCTTCCTAGAGCGCATCATGTCAGACGCCCTTGCAGATCACGAAGGCACAGTCAGCATATGGGGTAGAGCAATCTCCAATCTTCGTTTTGCGGATGGCATTGATGGATTGGCTGGAGAGGAACAAGAACTTGAACTGCTGATACAGAAGCGTGACACCACCTCCAGAGCTTATGGAATGGAAATAAGTGCAGAGAAGACCAAAATGAAGACCAACAACACCAAAGGCATCAACACGGACTTCAAAGTCCAAGGCCAATCCCTCAACACAGTGCTTAGCTTCAAATACTTAGGAGCCATTGTATCAGACAATGGGTCCCGACAGGAAGTCCTCTCCAGGATCGCACAAACAACTGCTGCCCTGACAAGGTTGAAGCCCATTTGGAAAGACAGGACCATCAGTCTACATTTCAAAGTAAGACTGCTGCGCTCTCTTGTCATCTCCATCTTCCTATATGCTTGCGAAGCATGGCCCCTCACAGCAGATCTACAACGAAGAATACAAAGCATGGAGATGATGTGCTACAGAAGACTTTTGGGCGTTTCTTATACCCAACACATCACTAACGACGACGTCCGACAGACCATCACACAAGCCATTGGACAACACGATGACCTGCTCACATTGGTGAAGAAACGGAAACTCCGATGGTATGGCCACGTCACCAGGTCATCAGGCCTTGCATTCTGCAAGGCACAGTGCAAGGAGGTAGAAGAAGAGGGAGACAGAAAAAGAGGTGGGATGACAACATTCGAGAATGGACTGGTTTGACACTGAGCGAAGCTATCAGGGTTGCTGAGGACAGAGAAAGATGGAGTATGCTGGTGAAACCATCATCTGTGGTGCCCCTACGACCTCCGAGTTACGGGACAGGATAGGATAGGATAGGATAGGATAGGATGCCCACATTGATGTTTATTTCTAGTTACTATAAAAAAAAGGTTTTGACAGTTTGTTTAATGTTAGTTTAGAACAGTACAGATTTTAGTTTATCAAAGTTTTTGATTGAAGGTGATCATGGTTTTGTACTGAATTGTAAAATTTTGCCAATGTCCTTTTGATGAAGTATATTCTTTTGAATTCAAAACCAACTAAATTTTAAAACGTTATCATGCCTGTTGTACAAGGCAACAATTAATTCTGAGATAGTTTATTGTTGGATCTAGGTGGTGGTGGGGGGTTGGGGGGGGGAGAGTTTAAATACAGGACTCGGACATCTTTTTGTAACAGGAGGCCTGTCCCTTCCAGAAATTTGTCATGATGTGTCTGTACTTCTCCATTCTCTCATTTTTGTCGAAACTGGTGCTTTTATGAGTGATAATATAGTTAGCTCATATGTTTTATTGAAATACAAACAAAAATGTTGTTTGCTTGAGATTTGAACTATCATCACTTATTACAAAAATATTATTAATTTTCATGTCAAACCGAATGTTTCATTCAGCAGTGTTTTAGAAGTTAACAAAAATACATGCTAAATCTAAGCTCAAGACATTTTTGGGGACAAAAGGGAGGGCGTGGTGTTATGTATCTGTTTCAGTCTTTTGTTTGCATGCCCATTGGTTTTGTTTCATGGTTAGTAATTTTTACAAGTTGTACCCGTAAAGGAAAATTTACCAATTCAAAGATTGTTTTTGTTCTTTCTTCTTAATGAATGAACTTAACAGGAAATTATTTTGTTAACAGATGTAGTATGAATCAAAATTATGTTCGCTGGTTTGTCAAAGCACATCTTTTTTTTTTCTAAGGTAATGTCATGTGTAAAGTAGGGTGATTTTGTTTCTTGGAAATTTGGGTTGTAATGATTATATTTTTCAGTGTTGGGATTTGAGATTTGAATAACAATGTTTGTAGTCTCCCTTTCCTGTGCCTTTCACCTCACTCTAAAGGGATTTTTCAAAAGGACATTATAGCGATATTACTGAAGTCTTTTAGATTTTGCTTTTTTTACAGTTAAGATTTAGTCTCATTAAAAAAAAATAAAGAAGCTATATTGGATACCTTTTTTCTGTTGTTTATTTTTTTTTCTTTTCATTCGGATAAGAGTATAAACTGAGGTCTAGTCTGTGCTCACACGTATTCCATCCCATGGACTTTAAAGATCCTGACATGTACTATACGGGTGAGTGCCGGATACACAAATACACCCAGTTTGTTTCGTACTGCTGTTGTTGGGTTTTTTTTTTTAATGTGTGCAGCCTTTTGTGGTGCAAATATACTTCCATGGACTATTTTTCCTTGGCGAAAAACAGTATTAAAAAATGTTATTAAACGTGCTTTTATATACTACTGCAAATTAAAATATAAGCTTATGTTAAGGTAGAAGTTACTAGTTAGTTGGTGTTACACTCAGTTTGATGTTGGAGTTTTCTATCAGTATCTGATTCAGCCCCGATGCTTGAATTCCTGATAGTTGTGTAACTCAGATTCGTTTATTCACGCAGCTCGCTCAATCAGCATATAAGTCACAAAGTCGACGTATGAAGTCTTCCACTTTTATTCAGCATACATCAACAACTGCATACAATTCTCAATTCAACTCAACAACTTTCAAATTTACTTTCCAATTTCACTATCAACAACAATCTCACAAAACACACGGAGCATCGAATATATAATTTTTTTTCTCCTTCGAGATGACGACAGGTTGTAATATCAGAATTAAAGATCGTCATCACTGACTTACGTCATACTTCTCTCTTCCTGCCAAAAGAATGTTCTCCATTATCTACGACCATCAAGAAACTTCGATCGATAGTAAACAAACAGATCCAGAAAATTCTACAACAATATCGACTAACGCAAATTATCAACGTTATACAAAGCCTCTCCTAACAACAATGCAAACTCAAATCAAAGGTAAATAAACTCCATTATTGAATACTTTGCAAAACGAAACGATTAGATCTATCGTGCGCGTTTCCGACGTACTACCATTCGCGTTTCAACGTAACAGTTGGTACGCTCTTTCTCTACATTTATCTCCCTATCTCTGTATTTTTCCAATTCAGTCTGTGTGTTTCTCCATCTTGACCTCGGCCTTTTTTTTTCTTGGATGCTGTTGGATTTTTATTATCAGTCTGCGTGTATTACACAGATTTCATTATAAGTTTGCATTCAAAAAGGGAAGAGACTTTAATGCATACCATACAAGCACTTTGGGACCTGACATCTGAAATTTATCAGAATCAGGATGCCACAATTAATACTAACCGTTTGCGCATCTCTCTCTCTCTCTCTCTCTCTCTCTCTCTCTCTCTCTCTCTCTCTCTCTCTCTCTCTCTCTCTCTCTCTCTCTCTCTCTCTCTCTCTCTCTCTCTCTCTCTCTCTCTCTCTCGCTCTCTCTGTGTGTCTCTCTCGCTTTCTCTTTCACACACACACGGGAAATAATTAAAATGTCACCTGCACTCATCCACAAGTGAATTGCTACCGGAGACAACCATTGAAGGAAGGATGGCTCTAGGGGAATACGGGTGGGTACATACATTTCAACCGGGCAAAGCCGGGTTCCTCAAGGAGAGAAAGAGAAGGTGAGAGAGATATAAAACGAGAAATAAAACAGCGACTGGCATTTTACTTTCGCATCATCTTAAAACTAAAGGATTCTGTGATTAACTTGCGCAATATTGATATTGTATCTTTTATTCTGTTATAGTTTCATTGCACTGTGGGGGTAGCGGTCGGTGCTCAAATGGCCAGTGTGTATAGACACACATGCTTGTGTGTGAGTAGTGCATGGATGCATCATGTGTTGAAACAGGAGATATAGAGATTCTTAGCTTGACTATGTAATGTATGCGGCAAATGTTTTAATTTTTGTTTTGTTATTTATGTCTTTAATTTGAAAGTTGGACAATAAAGATGTATTGTAAGCTTAAATGTAAGACTTCAGCTAATCAGCGTACATAAACTGGAAAAAAAATAAAGAAAAAAAGGAAAAAGTATCCCTTTAGTCACAAGACAAGCTCATGAGACTTGGATTGCTTACTGTGAGGAAGCACGGCAAGAACAGTCGCATCTACCAGGTAATAGCAATACTTATTGGTACAGTTAAAACAACACGTGATGACTAAATGATGTTGATGACGATCACGACGATGACAACAACAACAAACGCACTCACAATGCATCGACAAATCAGCCACGCAATCTTCCTGTAGTATTTATTTGGGTATTTATTCATGTGAAATTAGGTAGCCGTGGCAATGGAACACTAGGTAGACTTTCACTAGCAAGTAGCATGTCACACACAAAGTAACCGTTGCAGTGGAAAAAAAAATCGCCGGTCAACAACAGGTAACTCGTCACATTTTAAGTTACCAGTTCACAAAGTGGGTTCAGTAACCATTCACACTTTAGTTAGGCGTTCACGAGTCTAAGTGACCGTTCACATGTGAACTCCTACCTAAAGTAGCCTTAGGTAGCCAAATCAGTAGAAAAAAGGATCACGACCACCACCACCACCATGAACAACATCAAACCTTACCTTGTTTCCGTCCATTTCGCCAGCGCCGATGCCACTGATAGACTGAAAGAGTCCCACGAGGAAAACCACTGTCATCATCATCAACAAATGCATCTGTCTTCTTGGCTGATTCAGCGTCATGTTTGCAGCTGCAGTCACATAGGATCTATATTTCAATGTTTGATAGCCACATTCTGACACTCTTAAAATCCCGTAATGAGGAAGAAGCTTTATACGATTATATTATATTACAATATGGCTTGCATGATTGTTGCTTTAGGTCCGGCGGGCTCTTCCGAGCCAAATCAGGACCAGACAACCCCTGATCCGCATAAAAGATCTGCTGAAACAACCCTAGTGATAAAACTGAAGCCAGTAAAGACATGCCACGCAGGGGACGCTTATGTTATACTCTAATTTATCGAACCCCCGGTTAAAAAAACAAAATAGAATACAAACATCATTATAAAATATCAACAAAACTCATACATAGAAAATGCCTACATTGCTAAATAATAACATCATAGGAAGCCCTAGTGACCACCTGGCAGAAAGCGTCCAATATTCCCAAGCTGGTCCAACAGACCTCACACACAAATAAGGAGTCTTGTCCCGGAAGAGTTTTCAAGAAAAAAGGTAGGTGACTGGTCTAGCGAAGAAGAAGATAGTATAGCAGATTGATAGAACAGAGCAGGAATGAGAAAGAACAAATGAGAAAGACAGCGACAGTGGGAATTTAAAGCACTATATTTCCAGAAAGTAGGGATACTATTTATACTGAAACCCCCGGCACCCCAATGGGGGAGCTTTATACGATACGATACCAACCATATAATACAGTACAATACAACAAAATACAGTGTCAAAAACTAAATCTTACGACAATCTTTCAGAACAACATTCTGAAAAAAAGAAGATTCGTCCAACGAGACTTGATGTTAGAATTAACTGATTTCTATAAATTCAATAACACGCGAGGGTAGACTTGGGAAAAGTGATGCAAAGCATGGAGATGAGTTGCTACAGAAGACTTCTGGGCATTTCCTATACCCAGCACATCACCAACGACGAAGTCCGACAGACCATAACACAAGCCATTGGACAACACGATGACCTGCTCACATAGGTGAAAAAAGGGAAACTCCGATGGTCTGGCCACGTCACCAGAGCATCAGACCTTCCAAAAACCATCCTGCAAGGCACAGTACAATGAGACAGAAGAAGAGGGAGACCGAAAATAAGGTGGGAGAACAACATTCGAGAATGGACTGGCTTGACACTGTGTGAAGCCATGAAGGTTGCTGAGGACAGAGAAAGATGGAGTATGCTAGTTAAACGATCATCTGTGGTGCCCGAACGACTTTCGAGTTACGGGATAGGATAGGATAGGATAGGATGCAATGGTAATGCAAACCAACTTGTAATCTCTTCTGTTAGTGATACAAATCAGACTCCCACAACCGGATCCTCTACGAACGGATTCAGGTGAAAAGCAAACCTTACAGCAAGGAGTGACTATTAGGGATTAAAACCCATATAAGCCTAGCGTCCCATTTTTGGGACGCTACAAATTCAACCACTTCAGATCTAAACATGAAGTCTACTGTCATCATTGCATGCCACAATAGATAAAAGGACACTACCGCATTCCATCCAACCTGAAATGAGGATCATTTCTCTTGATTACCACGTACAGCAGCCATTTGTAATCACATGGTGACTGCTTTTGAGGTTCAGCATGGCATCAAGTGTAAGGTGAATGAATAAATTTTCCTGTGATCAACTTTTTGATGAGGTCACTGAAGAAAAAATGGTTCTCTACATGTAATCTGAAAATGTTTCTCTCAGTTTTTAATAGAAGTTCGAAATATTTATAGTAGAAGCTGCTGAAGTGGCGTCCCAAAAATGGGACGCTAGGACTGAGAGGGTAGGGTTTTTTTCACATGAAGAATTGTTTGTTATTGATATTTTTTCAGGACTTACTCTGTCCATCTTGTGATCAGCATGTTAGAGGAAGACGGGTCTTTAGAGACAGCCAATATTTACATCGATCCTCCCCCACTTGATGAATTGACGGATGAAGATAGTGCCGATGAGGACGATGGAGGAACGGTTGATAATCTAAATGGCCGCCAACTCTCTGCTGCAGCAGAAGTCACGGTTTTGAGACAGAGGATTCGGACGAACTATGCTGCAGAGTCCAATACACAGGAGAATTTAAGTTCTGATCTACAGGTGGTGTAAACTGAATCAAGTGTGAAATTCAGTCATCGCCTTTACGCACCCCCTCTCCCCTCCCCTCACTTAGCACAGATGATAAGAAGCAACACAGTGTTCAAAGTAGCTACTGATTTCAAATTACATTGGGATTTTGACCACTCTTTTTCCCAGACGTTATTACCAGTCAGTTTGCCATTCTGTTATTGCATGTTCCTTTCCCCGCTGGAAATGCCCATGCTGTTGCTGAAGACCTGGAACCTGGGACTTTTCAGCCTTCAGCACCAACTCCATCTGCTTCAGATTGCAGGACTGGGATGAGAAAAACCCCACCACAGCTGCCTCAACATCCTGCAAGACCAGCAGAACGGCTACTGGATCAAAAGCAAAACAGAAGACTTTTCGTGAGTGGAGAAGAGTGGACCTCAGTGGCAGGATGAAGGATCGTTTCAAGTGGAATAGTCAAATCTTATGATGCTGCTCTCTTACTATGTGATCCACTTTAACTGTTTGAACTCTTTTTTGATGACGACATTGTTGAAATGCTTGTCCAGTTCAGTATCACTTATGCGAGGTCAAAAGGAAATCATTCATTCTCGGTCAATTCTGGGGAGATGAGGACATTTTTGGCCATCCTTGTGCTTTCAGGGTACTACACTGTGCCTCGGCGCAGAATGTACTGGTCTGAGGATGATGATGTCAGGAATGTAGCTGTTGTGTCAGCAATGACCCGGACCGATTTGATGACATAATGCGCTACCTGCATCTCTCCGACAATGCTCGCCTGGATGCAGAAGACAAAATGGGAAAAGTTCGCCCTCTGACGTCCATGCTGAATGAGAGGAACGCCCTTTATGATCAAGCACTACAACAGCACTATGGGCTGAGTTGATCGAATGGATCAAACTGTCGACAAGTACAGAACCAGCATCAGGTCAAAGAAGTGGTGATGGGCCATGTTCGCATATTGCCTCGACCTCTGCGTGCAACAGGCCTGGCACCTGTACAGGGCGACGCCTACAGGCAAGAAGCACCATTGGACCTCCTGGGCATTCGTCGGGCCATATCCGTACTTATTTGGTCAAAACTCCCAAGACAAAGGGAGCTGGACGACCCTGTGGCAGGACTCCCACCCTAGACAAGCGGGTTTCCCCTGCTGTGAGGTTTGATGGAAAGGACCACATGGTTCAGCCGTGGCCGACCCAGCTGCGCTGGGCCTCATGTGGGAAGAAGACGATGAGACGGTGCTCCAAGTGCCACCTGGGGTGTCCATGACGGGTGTTTTGTGGCCTTCCGCAGCCAGTAACATTCGCCTGTAGCTCTGCTATGGCTTGAAGTGCTGAGGTTATTTATATCGCTACCAGCAACTTGGCTTCACTGGCTGCCTTTTCCCCCAGTCAAAATGCATGTCCAGGATTCGTAACTTTGCTGAATATGACCAATATGGGTTAGTCAGTATACATGTCAAGGATTTAGAAGTCACTTACTGTAACCATTATTCTATTTTTCCCCTTTCTTTCTTTCACCACTTCTTATTTTCACGTTCAGGAGTTTATTTCAGTTTCTGAAATGTTTGGCTACTCAATGTTTTGTGCAATTTATGGAACTTCACTGACTGTGACCATTATGTTGCTAGTCATTGTGCGGCTAAGGTTTGAAACTTAAAATTATTTATTTTATCAATCAATGTTCATGTCCAGATTCTTGTTTTGTTGTTTCAAACACTTTGTTGCCAAGTAAAGTTACAAAGAGAACGCTTCTTGTCATGTTATCTTCATGAAAGTGAATGCAAAAACCCCTACCCTCTCAGTCCTAGCGTCCCATTATTGGGACGGTACTATTTCATGTCCTAAATATAAAAATCGGGCAGCTATCAAACAATCTCTGCTGGATATGCTCAAAATGCACTACAAACAACATTGTTACACTACTTTCTCACAAAATAAAAATTCAGGCATATATGGGTTAGCATGTTCTGCCCGCTCCAACACTTTATATAGCCTGCGAACGCCTTTTGGTTTAATCCTCATAATTTGACGAAGGGGGAAGGGGACGACCCTCATTATTATTAGTTATTTTTACTTCGTCATTCTTAAACCACAGGTCCGTACTGTCAAGCGCTGGAATCAAGACTCTATCCAGGAACTACAGGCGTGTTTTGACTGTACGGACTGGCAGGCACTGACCACCTCCTGTGCTGACATCCATGAGCAAGCTGATGTGGTAACTTCCTACATTAGTTTCTGTGAACAAGGCTGCATTCCAACAAAAGAAGTCAGATCTTGGCCAAATGACAAGCCATGGTTCAACAATAGCCTCAAGTCAAGCCTGAGAGCAAAGGAAGAAGCTCATAGAAGCGGCGACAAGATCAGCTACAAAAGGGCCAAATATGAGTTAGAAAAGGCCATCAGACGTGCAAAGTGGGATTATAAGAAAAAGCTAGAGGCCCACTTTCAGTCCAACAACATCAGGGCAGTTTGGCAAGGTCTGCAAACCATCACTGACTACAAGAAGAAAGGACGCCAAGCTGATGCTGACGACAAGCAGCTCCCAGATAAGCTGAACGAGTTCTATGCCAGATTCGACAGACAGAACACCATCCCTGTCACAGTCTCCCCTCCTGATTCCGCTTCCCACCAGCCTCCACCTTTCACCATCACAGAATCGGAGGTGGAGTCTCTCTTCAAGAGGCAGAACAGCAAAAAGGCAGGTGGTCCTGACGGAGTATCAGCCCCCACTCTCAAACACTGCTCCTCCCAACTGGCTCCAGTTTTTACCCAGATTTTCAACTCCTCCCTTCTCTTGTCCACTGTCCCCCGCTGTTTCAAGACCTCCACCATCGTACCTGTTCCCAAGAAACCCCAAATTAGCTCCCTCAATGACTACCGCCCTGTGGCCCTGACCTCGTTGGTGATGAAAGTGCTGGAGCGCCTGGTACTCAAGTACCTCCAGTCCGCTACCAAGGGCAAACTGGACCCGTGCCAATTTGCTTACCAAGCTAACCGGTCTGTCGACGATGCCGTCGCCCTGGCCCTTCACTTCATCCTCCAGCAGCTAGAAACCCCTAATCGCTACGCCCGCCTCCTCTTCGTAGACTACTCGTCTGCTTTCAACACCATCGTCCCCCAGACCCTGTTCGACAAGCTTCAGCTCTTCAACCTCTCCCCCTCCATCTCTTTCTGGATTCTGAGCTTCCTCCTCAACCGCCCCCAGTCAGTGAAAATAGGCAGCAACATCTCGCAGTTCCTGACCCTGAGCACAGGCGCACCCCAGGGGTGTGTCCTGTCTCCTTTTCTATACTGCCTGTACACCAACGACTGCACCTCCCATCACGAGTCAGTTCAACTCGTAAAGTTTGCCGATGACACCACCGTTGAGGGCATCATATCCAATGGAGATGAGTCAGCCTACAGGCAGGAAGTCGACCTGCTGGTGTCATGGTGCAATTACAACAGTCTCGAGTTGAACGCCTCCAAGACCAAAGAGATGGTGATCGACTTTCGTCGGAACGCCACTCCCATTGACCCCCTCTTCATCAACGGCCAGCCCATCGAGACAGTTGAGTCATTCAAGTTTCTGGGCTCACTCATTTCCTGCGACCTCACCTGGGATCTCAATACCGACTCCATCATCAAGCGAGCACAGCAGAGGATGTACTTTCTCAGGCAGCTGAAAAAATTTGGCCTGAGGAAGGAAATCCTCACCCAGTTCTACCGCTCTGTGGTAGAAAGTGTTCTAACATTTTCCATCTGTGTGTGGTATGGGGGTGCATCCCAACAACAGAAAGAAAAACTAGACCATATTGTCTCCACTGCCAGCAAGATCATTGACACCGATCTCCCCTCTCTGGCCTCCATCTATACCAAACGCCTGATGAGCAGAGCCAGAAAGATAGTGGATGATGCCTCCCACCCCGGATACCACCTCTTCGAGCTGCTTCCTTCTGGCAAAAGGCTCAGAACTATGAAGACCCGTACCTGCCGCTTCAAGAACAGTTTTTTTCCACAAGCAGTGTCAAACCTCAACTCCTTGTCTGGCACCCGATGATCCCTGACTATCTCAGTGACTTATGCATAAGAGAGAGAGAAAGAGAGAGAGAGAGAGAGAGGGAGGGAGGGAGGGAGGGAGGGAGAAGTGTGTGAAAGAAAGACAGAAAGAAAGAGAGGAAGAGAGAGACAGAGAGAGAGAGAGAGTGAGTAGAGGAAGTGATAGAGAGAGAATTTATAGATGTATGTAGAGTGTGTAAGATAAGAGAAGAGAATTGAGAGAGCGAGAGATAACGTGTGTGTGGATGTGTGTGTATTTTTCTATATTTGATTTGATCATTCTGTTTCTACTAATTTCCAGTCAGTATTATTCCTAGTCCTGTATGAGTGTGTCAGCAAGTGGATGGTTGCGCGTAGGTGTGGTTGGCTTTGTTATTGTGTTTTGTATAAATATGTGTGCCAACATCAAAGTGTATTCCTCGTGCTTGTCACCTGGCGAAACAAAGTTCTGTTATCTGTTATCTGTTATATAATCGTTTCTTGACATAAGAGGCGACAGGCGTGATTAAACAGCCTGACGCGGAAGGTCTCTTACAACAACTATAATAATAATAATAATAATAATAATAATAATAATAATAATAATAATAATAATAATAATAATAATAATAAACACGCCACATGCATTAGATCTATAAAATATTTCTCCCTTAATTATTATGGGTACTTTGTTCGTGATACAATAAAATTATTTGACTTCGACTTGGATTGACTTCTGCTCTCATGCCATTTATTTGGGAGTTAGGAAACCGGTGTAAGCGGATGAAAACCCTCGATATCCTGAAAAATCTAGAACCTCACATATTTTCTCCTCCTACTGCGAGTGTTTGAACCCACTAGTGAATGAAAGAGGGGATGAGGGAGGGGGGGGAGAAGGGTGAAAAGGGTAGTTTTCCAGCAGAGCATTTATAAAAGTGTTTGGAAAAAGACAGATTTTAAATGTCACACTTTTTTAGCGTGTTCTTTCAAACTATCCAATCTCCATAAATATCAATAAATTGCTGAACTTTTTGTACACATAAATTCACAAGATTATTTATTATTCATAAAAATAGACTAAATGTGATAAGAGACTAGATTTATACAGCGCACTTGCTTCTCGCCTTACTTAGTCAGCTGTAACCTTAGTACAATAATGTTACTCCGCAGCAGACGACAGAAGTCTGCTGCAGGCTACACTTTTCTATGCTGACGCTAGCTCAGTAGGTAACGACCTCATTCAGCTTACGTATAGCAGTAGTACGGCCAATCCGGCCATAGGGCGCTTAGGTTTACCAGTTCTACCCGGTTTAGGCAAACAGGCTAGGTAGATTCATTGGATTTGTGTTGTAGACTGCAAGCAAGACAGAGCGTAGCTCTAAGGGATCTCTCAAGTTGAAGATAAAAGCAGGAACTGTTGAAACTCTATTCAACCAAGTTAGCCACAGCCTGACATTGTCAAAAAGGTAAATGAACGAGCTTTTGTTTCATCGTGATGTATTGAGATTATTGTTGAACTATGGTTGTGAAATTTGCCATGTTTAGAATTGAATTGTTAGTCCAACGTTGCGTGACTACGTGGCGAACACGACCGGTTTGACGCCATGATGTAGACCCTACGGACCCACTGTTGTTTAGCCTATATGTATTCTTGCAGACCAGTGGCTGTACCAGAGAATGTGTATAATATTAATTATTTCTCTATGTGTGTATTTAGCCATGATTTATATTTATATATGTATAGGAAATTAGAGTGGAGATTACAGTGGACCATGGACTTAGCAGAATGTTTGTCGCTTATATATATATAGATATGTGAAGCTAATCACTGAGGGCTATTTCTGCCTTCCGTGAGACGCTCTGAACACGCCTAGTATACATGGTGGTGCAGAATTTCGTCTCATATTTTGCAGACGAAGCAGGCATCGTGGGCCCGACCAGACGAAAGACAAGAAAAAGTCTTCACTGACGGCCTGCATCGGCTTCTCAAGCACTGCGAGAGGAGAGCCCACCAGTGTGTCAACAAGGAGAAGAATCCACAACAACAACAGCTCATCATAGAATCAACCACAACACAGCCCTTCTAATTTTGAGCTAAATCCAAATTGCTCTGTGCACCAAAACTGTTAGCCACGAACACCAATAGTCCACTCTTCCAGAACTCTGACCCTTTGGGCAGAACGTATCAAGTGCCCGATGATGAACCAGTAGCTGCATATAATTATCTAGGAGCGACCCATTCGAATTAACATTTGAACTTTTAAGTTAGTATCGTACTTAGCAGACCTTGTATAGAGTAGAGGAAACAAATGTGTGATATTTACTGTTAACAAGTGGCTGGACTACCAATGTTTCATAGCCGTGTGAGAGCTAGTGTGACAGTGATCTTTTACCTTTTTCTTTCTATCTCTGTACCCCAGCCTAAACACAGACCGAGCTAAACATATAAATGTATGAAGTTGAGTCACAGGGAGATTTACTAGCGATCCTCATCGACGATAGACAAGTGAGTAATAGCATTCCATTGTGCAGAGCCCAGCAATCACACTACTTATAAAACGCACATCCAATCTCGAGTCAGGCACGCAAGCAAGACGTAAAGTATTGTTACAATGGACAAGCCGCCTGTACTGTATTTTAATTTTTTTTTTTAAATCATACATTTTGATTACTTTGGGTTTCAAAACATGCATACTCAACAAGGCGCTCAAAACAATCTGGCCGCTCGTGGACGTGGCAATAAGTATCGAGCGGGGTGCTCGTTTCACAGGTAGATCTCCTCTTAACAAAGGACAGAATAGACAGGTCACAGTTTGCTATTGTTGTGGTGGTGTATGTCACATATCTTCATGGTGCCCTTCTGCTATTAGCAATGCTGCTGTTGCCCAAGCATATCCAGAGCCTCAAGATACCGAAAGTGGTTTTGAGGAATACCAAGATCTTCCTGATGACACTCTGGTGCAGTCAGCGGAAGTCGTTTGCTCGGTTTGTAATGAAAACTGGTCATCTCAAGCTAGTATCGGGTACTGTAAATGGCCTCAAAGCAAGTGTGCTTTAGAGACACAGGTGCTATAACCTGTGGCGTTCGTAAGAAACTGGTTTCGCACGACGCGACCAGTACACTGGTAAAGAGTGTACATGTTGGACATTCGGTGGAAACAATTAGGAATTTCCGTTGGCCGACGTGTCTGTTGACACTCCATATTTCTCTGGCACCGTTGTGTGTTATGTCACTGATCAGCCAGTGGCTGATTTGATCTCAAGGAATTTGCCAGGGCTGGCGTGCATGAACGAACTTAAGAGCCGACTTAGACTTAAGTAGCATGATTAAGTGAAGCGTTAAGTCTAAGTCGGCTTTTAAGTTCGTTCATGCACGCCAGCGGTGTATCTGACTCTTTTCTGGCGCGGCCACCTTCCTCCAAGATCAAGGTCATGCTGGTTGTGTTACTACCCGTGCTCAAGACAAAGAAACCATTGAATTCGGTCAAGCAAGATTTGAAGGTGTCACCATCGTAATTTGCTCGGTTGCATAGGCAGGATGATAGTTTATCACCCTTGTTTCATCTAACTAAGCCAGTTCAAATTCAAACAATATGTTTGTTTTCTTTTTCTTCTTCATCGAAATGATAAGACCAAAAACAAAAAAAGAAATTTATCTTAACATAATCAGAAAATGCAGTACATGAATAAATAAATACATTTCGGCGATCAGAGTTAATAATCATGCATCATATGAACTGGCCAATTGAAGAAAATATAAACGCTTTTGCCAATGCAATACAAATTTCAAAGCTAATTTCTTCTATTTTTGCTAAATTTCTAGGCAATGTATCGTTCAGTGTCGCACTGATATAATGCATGTTTCAAAGAAAAATTTTCTTTGCACGCACACACAACATTTTTACAATACTTGGTTCTCACAGAATTCATATAAATTCAGTAGGCCATGCAAGTAACAGATCTGGGGATTCAACAATGTGTATCATACTGTTGGTTAAAAAGACTCTTAACCTCTTGAACTATCAAATTAGAAACTTTGACAGTCAATGGTAATGACAAAGACACCGCGTGTATACGTAAATCATTGTATCGAAAACCACAATGAGAGGGGATCTAACAAAAGTCTATATTTGTACTATTTGCAAGTAAATTATTAATGAGGTTTTTAATTGATGATTATATCTTTTCTTTCTTTATAGGTATTGGAATTTAACGCCTGAAGTGCGGATTTAGAATCTACAAATATTACAATACTTAATAGATGAAATGTTATGCTCATAATTTTACTTAAAGCCATTAAAATTGCTAGAAGTTCAGCGGTAAAAATCGATTTTCCCTTACCTGTATAATATGATTCGGAGATTTTTTAATCAAATGCCGCGTCTGTATCACCTGTCTTTAAAACAGAACCATCAGTGCATATTTTTAGAGAAGATGAATATTTTTCTGCTAGATAGATATTAACTTCAGATTATGAGTAAGCTGTTATTTTTTATTCTATTTTTCAGTGGATGAGTTTATATCACAACTTGCATTTTCAAGCTCCCAAAGTTGGATGGGTAATATACATTCTCTATTATACAAAAACTATATATTTTTAATGTGTCTAAATTAAATCTTGTGTATAAGTTGCAATAGTTTGAAACATTTTAGTATTTTGAGTTCTTGTAAAGAAGTTGACGTCTGATCTTAACCGCAATTCTTCCTCTGTGTTATTAAATACCGCAGCTGCTCTTATAATATATTTAGCGCATATAACTTCCCTCCATTGTTCTAAACGATTAGCACCTGCTAGTTGATACGTTAAACTAGTTTTAGTATGAATGGGAACACCTAGTGCTGGTTTTATAGCTTTGCTATCTAAACTCTGTAATTTATTAAGGTAGCAGGCAGGAGCAGAGAAGTAAACTTCCTGCCCATATTTTTTTTGGATCTAACGAGATAACAAAAACAACAACAACAATAATAATAATAATAATAATAATAATAATAATAATAATAATAATAATAATAATAATAATAATAATAATAATAATAGGAAGAGAATGATTCACGCCAAATTCTTTCAATGTAATGTGATGAGGAAGTGACGTTGATATGCGCAAGAAATTTTCTCAATCCACTCCTTAGATTAAACATTTGATGAACATTTCTTGAGTACGTCAAGATCTCTGGGTGCATCAACTGCACGACCAAGGCATATTGGGGACACAAGTAGATATGCACTTGATACCTCAGCAATATTCATTTGTTTCAATACTTCTATAATGAAATTGAAGTATTCAAATGTACAACCTGAGAAGTGCAGATAACTGTGACGTGGTCAGCTAAACGCCTTCACGTCCGGGAAAAGCTAACATTCTACAGTGGCAACACTTTACACTCATGGAGTGACAGTTTGAGAGATTTTATTTACTGACCCACAACTCTTTCATTTTGTTTTTCTAACTATTTATGTATTGGAAGACACTCATCATGGTATACATCAGAATATCAAGATTCAAGATTTAATCCCATTACTCGCCCCTTTTGGGGTGTGGAGGATACAAAAACATAAGCATAACAATCATAAAGCGGTTGTTAAAAAATATAAAAATAAAATAACAGCAACATTACTAACATTCCACTTTAACATTCACAACAATAACATTTTGCTAATATTGTTAGTATTATTAGTATACGCCCTTTCCTAATTTTATAAATTTACTCAGTTTTGAAAAACACAAGTTTTCTTTCCCGAAACAAATGACACAAGTTAAACATTGACTTCCACGATAAATATTTACTACATATAAACATTTGTCGAATATGCTTATGTTTTGGACACTCAAAAATAAAGTGAAATTCATCCCCAATTGAACCCATATTGCAGTCCCTACAAAATCTTTCTTTCCTTGTTACTCCTTCCTGCCTTCCTAATTCTATTTGTAACTTATGATCTGAACAACGAAATTTTATCAAAGTATGAACATAAATATCAGGTAATTGAGATATATACTTTTCACGACCAAACTGTAATTTAACACTTTTGTAGGAAAATCATTTGCTGCTTTCGTCAAGAGACTGTTTCCATGTCAGTATAAAGTTATTCTTTAAAGAGATGGCTACATTTTTGCATAACGAATCTGAACTCTGGAAATGTTGCGTCTTCCACACACAGTCATAACCAGTCTCCTCCAGAATAATCTTAATATAATTTAACCATTGTGAGGAAAAATTAGACGCTGAACACAATTGATGTATATTTTTATACATTCGACATGAAAATTTAGCAGTAGAAGTTTGTTGAATAATACCTGTCCAAAATCGAATCATCCTACATTTGACATGAACAGATAGGGGAAATAAACCAGTTTCTCCCAAAATCATATTATTCATCGTACAACGATGCAAATGAAACATTTTAAGGAACTTCATTTGTAACTTTTCTAATATAGCTATATTTTCAAATCCCCATATTTCACAACCATATAATAATACTGGAAGAACCAATTTTTGATATAGGTCTAATGTGACACTGATAGATAATTCTTGCCGTCTTGAATTGTGTAACAATGAAAATATTGTTCGAAGTGCATGATCATAAACATTTTTTTTGCCTTAAAAAATGTACCTGTTCTAGTTAAAACAATCCCTAAATATTTAAAAGAATCAACAATTTCAATACATTCAGAACCAAACGTAAAATTATGTTTTGTTTTTCTGTTCAAATTAAAAAAATACTATTTTGGTTTTTGAAACATTAACTTCTAGTTTCCATTTGAAACAATACTGAAATAAAACATCAAGTGCTTTTTGTAACCCGCTTTTTGATTCTGTAGAATAATAGTGGCATCTGCATATAGTAAAACCAGTAGACTGAAGTATGTATCAATATTTTCAGCATTATTGTTAGTCAAAATGTTGACCGGTTGACAACCGTTATGTATTATAAATTCTTCTAAATCATTTAAATACAAAGAAAATAATAAAGGTGATAAATTTTCTCCTTGTCTTACCCCTCTAAAACTTTCAAAAAAGTCTGACTTGTTCCGGTTACACAAGACACAAGATTTTATCTGTCTGTACATGCTCATTACAACGTTTAAAACTTTCCCATTAATATTTTGACTCAATAGCTTCATCCATAAGCCATGTCTCCAGACTGAATCAAATGCTTTTTTATAATCAATAAAAGCACAGAATAATTTCTTTTTATGTTTTAAAAAAATATAAATTAACATTTTCAGTACAAAAGCATGGTCAATTGTTGAGTTATTTCGTCTAAAACCAGCCTGATTATTTAACAAAATACTGTTGCTCTCTACGAACTCGGTAAGTCTGTTATTTAAAATACTTGTGAACAATTTACCAACACAACTTAAAAGTGTAATACCTCTGTAATTATCACAATTAGCTTTACTACCTGTACCTTTATATAGTGGCTTTATCAAACCAATAACCCATTCTTCAGGTATTTCTCCAGACTCGAGTACTTTATTAAATAATTTGCAAAAAACAGGTGCTAATTCTGGCATGTTTTCTTTAATGTATTCATTGTAAACTTCATCAATACCAGCTGCTTTCCCTACTTTTAAGGTTTTAACTGCTTTTATAATTTCCTCTACAGTAATTGATGCATTTACTAATTCTGTGTCGAAATCAACATCACACCTTACATTCTGTTCGTCTTCATAGTCTCCCTTGACTTCAACATTTAAGTTTTTAAAATGATCATATAAAGTATTTATATCTATACTACATTCTGCTGTTGATGAACTTTTAACTCGCTTCCAATATTCTTTGGGATTAGTTGTACTTAAATGTGTTAATTCTTGTTGCAACTGAATTTTCATTTGCTTTGCACTTTTCCTCAAAATGTTTTTATATTCTTTACTTATTTTCGTAAAATTATATCTATTTCTTGAATTGTCTTTTAGTCTTAATTTTCGTTTAAATTTAAAATATTCATTCCTCTTTTGTCGACAATCTTCTGAATTGTCTTTTAGTCTTAATTTTCGTTTAAATTTAAAATATTCATTCCTCTTTTGTCGACAATCTTCATTAAACAATTTTTGTTTGTTCATTCTACGCTGCCCAAAAGAATGATTAAGTTTGACACTTCCCAATATCAATATCAAAATACAAAATTGTCAGCCTACCTTTCTAGCACCTTTCAACTCACGTAGTCCGGAGGCAGAGAGCTTTGTGGCCTTTCACTCGTGCACGATCTTATATAGGCCTATGGTCTCAACGTTACGCCTCCCAACTTAATAATGATTGGTCAACTGTGCAATTATGAATATTCATAAGAATATCTATATGGGCGTGTGTTCGTTCCCTTATTAATATTGATTTCAAAGCAATTTTCCAAAACCGTCTCACTATCTCCTATCCTCCTTACACCATACTGTGGAGTTTCATTCACCACCTACATGGCTACGCGATGTTAAGGGTGAGTCAGAACTACATTAACCATACTCCACGTCTTTTCTCTAACTTTCATTAAAGGTTAATTTACCATACTAATACGTCTCATCAGTAACTTATCACTTTCAAACACAAACCTATCTTCAATTCAAACTATTAACATATTTCTAAAGTACTAATATTGCATTTGTTTTTGTAATCACATTCACATCTCTTAATATTTCACAATTTATTATACAAATGACTCCACATTTCTGAATAATCAAACTTAACAATGTCCTCATGAGAGAGAGAGAGAGAGGGAGGGAGAGAGAGAGAGAGAGAGAGAGAGAGAGAGAGGACTACATTCACGTAGGTTGTCTAAGCATACTATTGAACTCGGTTCTATTTGTATTAATGTCAACATGACACAGGCATATTGCACCACTTCCATGCCTGTCCCACCACTAATTTCTTACAATAGAAAAACATTTAAAATAGTGAACCCCCACACAATCTAAACTTTAGCGGCAGATGTAATGAAGTTTACTTTGTTTTACCGCAAACTACGGATTAAGTAGAGGATCAATTCGGGACAGCAGCAACAATTCACTATTTATTATCATCTAGAATTTATTTGTCTAAACTAGGGGTAGAACTGAGTAAAAGATCAAGTTTGACAAATTGTTAGGCCAAAAACAATGTCTGATTACCGTGAAATAGGAGAAAAAAATAGGGTCGGTAGGTAGGCTTTTATTTATTTCAAAAATGTTTTTCACTTTGGGTGCGATTTTTTTTGCCTTTTTTTTATCACCCCCCTCGCCTCCGCCCCCCAATAAAAATAAATAAATAAAAAGACGAAAAAAGTTTAGGATCGAGCTAAAAATTAGGGTCGGCCGGGATGACAGGAAATCATCTCCAGGGTCGCACAAGCAACTGCTGCCTTGACAAGGTTGAAGCCCATTTGGAAAGACAGGACCATCAGTCTACTGCGCTCCCTTGTAATCTCCATCTTCCTATACACTTGCGAAACATGACCCCCGCAGCAGATGTACAACGAATAATAAAAAGCATGGAGATGAGGTGCTACCGAAGGATTCTGGGTATTTCCTATACCCAGCACATCACCAACGATGACGTCCGACATTGGAAAACACGATGACATGCTCACAGTGGTGAAGAAACGGAAACTTCGATAGTATGGCCTTGCAAAGACCATCTTGCAAAGCACGGTGCAAGGAGGCAGAAGAAGAGGGAGACAGAAAAAGATGTGGGAGGAAAACATTCGAGAATGGACTGGCTTGACACTTAGCGAAGCCATAAGGGTTGCTGAGGACAGAGAAAAATGGAGTACGCTGGTTAAACGATCATCTGTGGTGCCCCAACGACTTTCGAATTACGGGATAGGATAGGATAGGTCGGGATACTGTAAACAGTCATTTGTTTGGTTGTTGACCATTTTAAAGCTCTATCTTTACTGTATTTAAGTTTAATAATACACCCCTAGTCTCATTTGCACACTGATCCCATTACCGGGACAATGTTCTATTATTAAAATTGGCAAACGCGTGTCTTAATTTTGAAATGCGAAGACGTTGGAAATGAAGTGCCAAAGATGGAGGAGAATGTGGAGTCCGTCATCATCCAATGCGGCATGAACAGCTGAGACAACATCGGGATCCTTTGAAGGCTGTCATTTCCATCCTCAACGCAATACGAGCTCTACGACAGCAACGTCCCAAGATCCGGGTAGTAGTAAGCAGAGTTGCCCCAGTAAAAGACCCGGATTTGTTGGCAAAACGCGATCTGTTCAATGCAGGTTTGTTCAAAGAAGTGGTAGAAATAAAAGACAGATTTATAACATTCATCAGTCATGGATCAGCTTCTAGGTCCTTCGCTTAGAAGCCGAGACGGCATCCACCCGAGTCAGAGGGGATCCGGTGCTCTTGCCAGGAACCTTGGACGACACATTCATTCCTTGTTCTGGTAAAGCCCTCGACGACCCGTTCGTAGTCATGTTTTCAGACAAGACTGGTGGGACTGACGAGGGCAGCGGATAGCCACTATAACATGGCGCTGAATGTTCAGTTGTGACAGTATATGTTTACATTTTATTTTTGGGGATTGATTAAATGATATCAAAATACCTCGGTTTACATTATCCAACATTTAATCACCATGTATACTCTGTAGATCTGTTTTAATAATTACTTCAAAATAACTTGCGATTTTCATAAGTTTTTTGATTGTATAATTCATATAGGTTTCTTGCAATAAACTTTCATTATATTATTGTTCCTTTTACTTTGAGAACCCCCGTTGGGGTGCCGGGGGTTTCAGTATAAATAATATCCCCACTTTCTGGAAAATGTGTGCTTTAAATTCCCACTGTCGTTGTCTTTCTCATTTGCTCTTTCTCATTCCTGCTCTGTTCTATCAATCTGCTATACTATCTTCTTCTTCGCTAGAACAGTCATCTGCCTTTTTTTTCTTGAAAACTCTTCCGGGACAAGACTCCTTGTTTGTGTATGAGTTCTGTTGGATCAGCTTGGGAAAATTAGACGCTTTCTGCCAGGTGGTCACTAGGGCTTCCTATGATGTTATTATTTAGCAATGTAGGCATTTTGTATGTATGTGTTTTGTTGATAATTTATAATGATGTTTGTTTTCTGTTTTTGTAAACCGGGGTTCGATAAACTAGAGTACAGCCTCAGCGTCCTCTGCGTGGGATGTCTTTATTGTAAAGTGACTAGCTGGTGGAGAGCTTTCAGTGTTACCACTAGGGTTGTTTCAGCAGACCTTTTATGCGGATCAGGGATTGTCCGGTCCTGATTTGGCGCGGAAGAGTCCGCTGGACCTAAAACAATAATCATGTAATGTAATGTAGTGTAATGTTTACTTTGAGAGAGAGAGAGAGAGAGAGAGAGAGAGAGAGAGAGAGAGAGAGAGAGAGAGCGTATGAGTAAAGAAAAGCTTTATATTTTTCAATAGATTTGTAGGTCACTTGCTACCAACATACAATATCATGAAAACGTTTTAAAAGATCATAGTCCTCATGTGTTATGCTTACAATCTTTGAAAGTAAGAGGAAAGTTGCCGAAGCGTGGTGGATATTATTATCATCGTGTGTCAGAACTGTCGTCCAGTAAAATCAAGACCTGTATACGCCAGAACTGATTTGGATTATAACATTATTACATCGCCAGCTGGACACAATTTGAATGATGTGCTTTCATCTGCCATACAGTTGAAAGTGAATTCTTATATTTGTTTAAATGTGATGTCTGTCTACTATCCAAAAGGTCTAAATAATTTCAATAGTGACTGACTTCGAAACATTGATGGATCTGAGAAATGGAACTGGAAATTTTAATGCCCATTCTTCATTATGGAATAATGATTACACGGGTGTTTCGAATTATCGATTGATTGACAATATTTTGGGTTCTTCTCTAGTAATTATGAATGATGGAAGAATAACTCGTGTCCCTGACGTTTCTGAACACCGTCCTTCATCAATCAATTTGACATTCTAGCCACTGTCATAGGTTGCCGGCCAGTCTCCAGTAGACTCATTACTATCCGTCTGAGAGCAGCCCCTTTCAACATAATCACCCAGGCTTATGTCCCGACATCAGACTATGACGACAGCGAAGTGGAGGATTTCTATGAAAATTTGCAGGTTGTCCTTGAGCAGTGCCGAAGAAGGACATAGTCATAGTGCAAAGTGAAGGGAATGCCAAGGTTGGCCAAGATGCATACCACAATTGGGGAGACCTGTGTGGACCCCACTGCAACAACTAGACAAATGAAAGAGGTCTCAGACTCTTGGAGTTTGCCAGATCTTTCCAACACTCTTCAACATATTCCTAGAGCGCTTCATTAGATGCCCTTGCAGATTACGAAAGCGGATGATTGGTGGATTGACTGGAGAGGAACAAGAACTTGAACAGCTGGTACTGAGGCTTGAAACCATATCCAGAGTTTTTGGAATGGAAATAAGTGCAGAGAAGAACACA